>CM053578.1:30892940-31147180 GCA_028646485.1 Cryptoprocta ferox | reverse complement strand
GGGGGGGGGATTCTGTATTGTTTATTTCTGCCCTAATCTTTATTATTTCTCTTCTTCTGCTGGGTTTGTGGTGATCTTGCTGCTCTCCTTCTAGTTCCTTTAGGTGCACTGTTAGATTTTGTATTTGTGCTTTTTCTAGTTTCTTGAAATAGGCCTGGAGTGCAGTGTACTTTCCTCTTAGGACTGCCTTTGCTGCATCACAAAGAGTTTTGATTGTTGTATTTTCATTTTCATTTGTTTCCATATATTTTTTAATTTCTTCTCTAATTGCCTGATTGGCCCAATCCTTTAATAGGGTGGTCTTTAACCTCCATGATTTGGAGGTTTTCCAGACTTTTTCCTGTGATTGATTTCAAGTTTCGTAGCATTGGGATCTGAAAGTATGCATGGTATGATCCCAATTCTTTTATATTTATTGAGGGCTGCTTTATGACCCAGTATATGGGTCATCTTGGAGAATGTACCATGTGCACCCAACAAGAAAATGAATTCCATAGCCTCAGGATGTAGAGTTCTAAATATATCTGTCAAATCCATCTGTTCCAGTGTGTCGTTCAGGTCCATTGTTTCCTTAGTGATTTTCTGTCTAGTTGATCTATCCATTGCTGTAAATGGAGTATTAAAATCCCCAGCAATTAGCACATTCTTATCAATAAGATTGTTTCTGTTTGTGATTGTTTTATGTATTTGGGTGCTCCTGAATTCAGTGTGTAGATGTTTATAATTGTTAGCTCTTTCTGATGGATAGACCCTGTAATTATTATATAATGTCCTTCTTCATCTTTTGTTACTGCCTTTACTGTAAAGTCCAGTTTGTCTGATATAAGTATGGCTACTCCAGTTTTCTTTTGACTTTCAGTTGCATGATAGATATTTCTCCATCCCCTTACCTTCAATCTGAAGGTGTCTCCAGGTCTTAAGTGAGTCTCTTGTAGACAGCAAATAGATGGGTTTTGTTTTTTTTATCTGTTCTGCTACCCTATGTCTTTTGATTGGAGCATTTAGGCCATTTACATTCAGTGTTATTATTGAAAAATATGGGTTTAGAGTCATTGTGTTCTCTGTAGGATTCATGCTTGTAGTGGTGTCTCTGGTACTATGTGTTCCTTGCAACATTTCCCTCATAGAGTCCCTCTTTGGATTTCTTGTAGGGCTGGTTTACTGGTGATGAATTCTTTCAATTTTTGTTTATTTGGGAACACCTTTATCTGTCCTTCTATTCTGAATGACAGGCTTGCTGGATAAAGGATTCTTGGCTGCATATTTTTCCTGTTATCACATTGAAGATTTCCTGCCATTTCTTTCTGGCCTGCCAAGTTTCAGTAGATAGGTCTATAACTACTCTGATAGGTTTTCCTTTGTATGTTAGGGCCCTTTTATCCCTAGCTGCTTGCAGAATTCTCTCTTTATCCTTATATTTTCCCAGTTTCACTATGATATGTCGTGCAGAATGTTGATTCAAGTTACGTCTGAGGGGAGTTCTCTGTGCCTGTTGGATTTCAATGTCTGTTTCCTTCCTCAGATTGGGGAAGTTCTCGGTTATAATTTGTTCAATTACCCCTTCAGTGCCTTTCTCTCTTTCTCCTTTTTCAGGAATTCCTATGATACAGATATTTTTCCATTTGATTGTATCACTCCATTCTCGAATTCTCCTTCCGTGCTTCTGGATCAGTTTATCTCTCTTTTTCTTGGCTTCCTCTTTTTCTTTCGTTGTGTCTTCTAATTCACCTATTCTCCTCTCTGCCTTCAATCCGTGCAGTGGCTGCCTCCATTTTATTATGTACCTTATTTATAGCATTTTTTAATTCATCACAACTATTTTTAAGGTCCATGGTCTTTGTAGCAATAGTTTCTCTGTTGTCTTCCATTCCCTTTTCTAGCCCAGTGATTAATTTTATGACAGTTGTTCTAAATTCTTGCTCAGTTATGTTGCTTATATCTGTTTTGAGCTGTTCTGTAGCTGTGATTTCTTCCTGAAATTTCTTTAGAGGAGAGTTCTTTCGTTTTGTCATTTTGGGTAGCTTTCTGTCTCTTGTCAGTTTTAAAAGCTTGTTATGGGGGCTCCTGGGTGGCTCAGTCGGTTAAGCGTCTGGCTTCGGCTCAGGTCATGATCTCACGGTTTGTGGGTTTGAGACCCTCGTCGGGCTCTGTGCTGACAGCTAGCTCAGAGCCTGGAGCCTGCTTCAGATTCTGTGTCTCCCTCTCTCTCTGACCCTCCCCTGCTCTCACTGTCTCTCTCTGTCTCTCAAAAATAAATAAAAAACATTAAATTAAAAAAATTAAAAAAAAAAAAAGCTTGTTATGCACTCTGCATCTGTGAGTATTGCTGTATTAAAGGTGGCTCATTGACTGTCCAGGGCCTGTCCATTTAGGAAGTTTTCTTTTGAGGGTGTCCCTTGGTCTCTCTTGTTGTGCCTTTGGTTATTTTATTTCCCTACTCGTATTGAAATTTGGGACTCTCCACCATGTGGACTTTGGCTTGTTTCTTCAGGTGGCCCTGAAATGGAAAACAGACAGACAAACACACAGGGAACAAAAGCACACAAATGAATAGACAAGTCAAACAAACAAGCAAACCAGAAGGGAAAAGAAAAAGGGATGGGGACAAAAACAACAAAAGACAAAAGACAGTCTAAAAGGATAAAACCAAAAATCCCAACTACAAATAAAGAGCAGGGTATAGGCAGTACTGATAGAAGAGCATATACAAAGAGAGAAGTGACAGGTGAGGAGGAAGCGAAGTTGAATATTGACCAGGCAGAGAGACTGAAAGGCGTAATTCAGGGAGAGAAAGAGGAGAATATGGTAGGAGGCGAGGAGAAAAAAATGAAGATAATGTTATCCAAAGAAACTATATAGTGTGATTATTCCAGAGAGAGAGAGAAAAGGAAGGTAGTGATGGAGGTGTAGAATATGCATCAAGAGAATGGATTAAATGTGACTATTTAAGCAAACCAATGATCAGAGTGCCCAGTCCAGTGGAAGGGAGAGATAAGAATGAGATAAGGGAAAATATATCTGAATAGCAAGAATTAATCTAGAGTGAATCACGGCAATGCATGGATGTTGGTCTCGCCCCGGGCTCTGGGGGTAAAAAAAAGGCAGTTCTCCAGCTCGGTTGGGCATGGTTTGGTGTAGGCAAGTCACGCCTCCACTGCGGGTCCTGCAGGCCGCTGCCTGAGGCCCTGCCTTGGTTGTTGTGTGGAGAAAAATGGTGGCACCCCAGTCCCTTCTCAAACTAAGCATTGCAGCTCATTCTTTTGGGTCTGATCTCCCTGTGCCATGGGTGTAGCCAAGGCGGGCTGAGTTGTATTTCCCAAGCCTCACCTCATTTCCAGATCTTAGTCCGCGCACTTTAATGATACAGCCCAAAATGTACTCCCACAGACAGGGCGGCTTCCTAGCGGGGGATCGAGTAGGGGGAGTAGGGGAGCACTTTCTCCTGGCGCCGCCTGGGATTCAGGCGCTTAGCCCAAGGAAAGCGCCACAGCTAAAAGATCTTTCTCCGAACACCCTGCAGTTAACGATGGGATGATAGGAACCCTCTCCCTCCCGGGTGAGGTTTTTCTCTTTTTCCAGAGATAGCTCTATGAGCAGTTTCAGCCTCTCTTTCTCTTCCCCTTGTCCCTCTGAGGCTCTCCGTGGAGGGGGCTCCCTCCCCTCCATGCCTCTGGTCCTGGCCTGTTTTTATCTTCCCTAGTTCGCAGTCATGCAACTATGAGGCTGTCTTCTTAGCGGACTCTGTCTCTTTTCCTCCCAGACTCTTGCAGTTCTGTGTCTTATGGCTTCAGTCCTCCTTTGTTTGAGAGGTGTGGGTGGGCGAAAAGTACAGAGCTCCCTACTTCTCCACCATCTTGCCTCTTCCCGTCTTAACTATTTTTAAATTCAGTGATATTAAGCATGTTCACATTGTTGTAAAACCATCACCACCTTCTGTCTCTAGACCTCTTTTTGTCTTGCAAAACTGAAACACCATACCCATTAAACAATAATTCCCTATCATTCCTTCCCCCTAGTCTCTGGTAACAACCATTCTACTTTCTATATTGGTGAGTTGGACTACGTTAGCTACCTCATATAAGTGGAATCATATGGTATTTGTCCTTTTGCGACTGCCTTATTTCAATTAGACTAATGTCCTCAGGGTTCACCCATGTTGTTGCATGTGTCAGAATTTCCTTCCATTTTAAGGCTGAATAACATTCCATCATATGTACATAGAGAATATACCCACCCAACAGATCATCATATTGATCTGTTGATGGACATTGTGTTGCTTTTACCATTTGGCTCTTGTGAATAGCGCTGCTATGAACATGGGCATACAAATGTCTCTTTGAGTCCTTGCTTTCAATTCTTTGGAGGATATATGTAGAAATGGAATTGCTAGATCAATGGTAATTCTATTTTTAACTTAGTAAGCACATTTTAAAAGGTTCTGATTCATATTATCTTCTCAGTTTCTCATTCCCAGAACATTATATATCATTTATGACTCTAGGAGGGTATGGAAATATTCCTGATGGATTATAGGGAGAAAAAGCATACAAGCTAGGGAGGCAGACAATGAAGCAGGTTTGCTTTCTGTACCCATGATGGTAGGGTGAAGGGTATATTGGATGTGTTGAGGGGAAAATTGAAATCAGAAGAGAGTTTGCTTCATTTCTTATTTGGGATTCACCTTGAAGGGTGGTCTTGACACCACTATGGACAGGCATATCAAAGTAAAATTGGTAGATGCAGAAAATAGCTAATGGCACCGATGGGTGAATTTGAGCCAGGGTGGAGTGCAAATTACAATTTGGGAATCAAATAGCCTTTTATTTGAGGAACAGCCTTCTAGAGTCACCACCAGTCTGCAGAGTGGATATGAATGGCACTGTGAATGGTGGGTGGATCATGATGGCAGAAACCCACATCCAGGGAAACACCTAGTTCACCAGCTACAAATGCCAACATGGCAAACAAGCACATGTCACAACAGGTAGATGAAGAATATAACCACTGAAGGTGGCAGGGAGGATAAGGAATAGGGACCACAATTGTGGACAACCCAACATTTATCTGAAAGAGACAGTTGTAAACTGAGTTATTATTAGTAAACCAGGTTAGGTCTCTGCTGCCCTGGGGAATAGTGCATGAGGAAGATCAGAGCAGTTGTAAGAATACAGATTATTATATAGACTATGATACTGACAAACCTACAACATGCAGAGTTTCTCATTTAAAAATTAACTATAAAACTGGTGAAGGAAAAATACATAATAAACACATCATATTAAAATACAGCCATTTTAGAAGAACCTCATAATTAATTCAATATTGTGTTTGATTTGGGTGAGAAGACCTGGTCTAAGATTCCCCCCTCTTTTATGTGCAGAGTGGTTTTTGGTGACTGCTCTGTGAAAATCTCATCACTCTTTATATTTAGAAGAAATAAGACTCAGTGGAAAGTAGGGGCGTTAGACACATAAATTACTGTTTTTCCCCCCCACTGCCACAAACCATCACTGAGGAAAATAGCTTCATAAACTGAAGAATGGAATTATTCACCTCCATGAATCATGATAGGTTTAGTTACCCTGACTTGCGAGAATTTTAAGAGATACCAAGAATGCCAAGGCTTCCAAATGGAGAATAATGTGAGGAGGAGGTGAGAAAAAGACCCCACATTTTGTGACACATGAACCATCATGGACTTCATCTTCTCTCCCTTTAAGGTAATGAACACAGTCTGCAGCCCATGATGACCAGACAGTGTTTCAGTATGTCAAAGAAACAAAGAACTGATAGAAACAATACTAATATTCTTCCATTTTAATCAGTGTTTCCCAGCAAAAGGAAAGATTTGTTTAACGGCCTATCATTGGTGCATCTAAGCTGTAATGTTGAACACTACACAAAGTAGAGATTCTCTAATGCTTCGAGTCCTCATGCAGTTATTATGAAGTAGGAGGAATTTCTTGAAAAGAGAGAGAGAGGAGAAGAGAAGAGAAGAGGAGGGGAGGGGAGGGGAGAGAGGAGAGGAGAGGAGAGGAAGCCACCCTTTGCCATTTTCTTCCCGTTATATATTCAGCTCTGAATCAGTCTTGTTGGATGTATAGGACTTTCAGCAAGGTCCATCCTCATGGTTTGAATCTCTAGCATGGGATAGAATATTTACTCACTCAGCAAATATTTCTTGGGCATTTACTATGTTTTAGGTACTCCTAAAAATACTGGAGTATATTGATCTACTGAAACACAATTTCATTCACTTTTACTTCTGATATTTTCCCAACAAACCAGTCTCTTCTGTATCACTTATGAATAGTTAAAAGGATACAAAATGACTAAGAAAGAAAGAACAGGTCTAGTGCCCAAGACTCACATCTGTGGGAAAGACCATTATACAAGATGATCCCTCCTGAGTGAGACTCAGTCTTCAGCAAGACATCTTGTTTTGCCATTAACCCAAAGTAAGAAAATCTTTGGTATTTTTCCTTCAGTTTTGTATTTATAGTTAAATCATCATCCTTGGAGTTTTGTGTTCATAACTAAAATGTCGGGGCGGTGTGTATGTGCGTATGTGTGTCAGCAGTAGGGGAGGGGAGTAGGAGTGTATTTGGAACAGGCTAAGAGCTGTGATCTTAATTTATCAATGGAGGGGATTATAGAATGAGATGGAATAAGTAGGAGGAAGAAGGTGTGTCTTGAAAATGTGGTTCAAATTCATTTATTTCCTGTGTACTGTTAGGCAGTCCGTATTTACTTCTTATACATACTTTCAGGGAAAAAAATATAAAGCCATTTGGCAATGTAGTGCTTTCCCAGTTTGCTTTAAATGCACCCAAAAGGCATTCCTAACTTCATACCATTTGTATCTGGTCAAAATGACAATAAGTTTTTACTACTACACTCTTTTACTATACTTTAACTACTAGAAATATTGTGCCAGACATCCTCATATGTAGGTGTTTGTGAACTTGTCTGATGATCTTTCTTAGAATAGAATTTTATAGGTAGGATTCCTATAAAAGTTTTCCTATGGAAATCCATAGGATTCCTATGAAAGTTTTACATACTAAATAGAATTAATTTGAGAAATGTTACCTTTTATTGTTAAACCAAATTATGCTTCCACTTAAGATGTGTAAGAAAACCCATTTCTCACCACCCCCACTGACCTCCGAGGTCATTTTTTAAGAACTTTACCAGTTTTCATTTACATTTCTTTAATCACTAAAGAAGTGAATATTTATTCATGTTTATTGGCTAGTATTTTTACTTTTATGAATTGCTTTTTAAAAAAATTGTCTGTTTTCCCCTTAGGGGGAAAATATATTTATTAGTAAAATACTAAATATATTTATTAGTAAAATACTAAATAAAAAATAAAAATATATTTATTAGTAAAAATACTAATTTATAGTATCATCAAATAATAGCATACTGAATGCATTTTGAAAAATCTAGCCAATGCTTTTTAACCTTATAATGGCCCTCTGGAATGGTTAAGATAAAATTTATTGCTTTTATTAGAAAGATAGAGTAGCTGAGCCTGCTTTCTTCAAATAACAAGCTAATGGTGGAAGCAATCACAGAATCCTGGTCTTATCTACTCCCCTGTGCCCTGCCTCCTCTCAACCACCCTGGGTGACCAGAGCACCCATTAGCAATAGCAGTAATTGAACATGAAGAGTATCCCATAAAACAAGATAAGCTGATATGGGTGACTTCAAATGAAATGTGGCCCAGTTCCTAGAAATGCAGTTTACTGGACAGCTGTGAAGCCTCAGAAGGGACAGGAGACTTGAAAAGAGAATGGAAGAAATCGGCTCCTCCAAACTGCATCTGATAAACTAGGCATCTCCTTGGTCTGTGTTAACACCTGCACTTTGTAATGTCATATGTGAGCTACTCAGGTAAAATTCCAAAGGCAAAGAAACAGACATGAAAGAGGTCTAGGTCATTCATAATTTATAATTATGTCAATCTGCAGTAAAAAAAATGTAAATGCAATGGATTATTTAGAAAGCTTTTGAAGTCCTAATTTCTAAATAATATAGAATGCCCGAGGTGTCCAAAGTTGTATATATCTTGAAGAATTTGACAGTTGCATGGCAGAAGATGGCTCTAAACTGAACTGTATTCAATCCCATTGGACAAATATATTTATTGTTGAAACTAAAAGGAGAAAGAGAAACAGAGATCTATGTCTCTGTTTTCATTAAATAATTTGATAGTTCCTACTAAGTACTTCTGAAAAGTTTCCTATTTCCTAATTGTTCTTTAAAGATACTTTTATATTAAAATATAATAAGTGGTCAGAGGAAGACTATCATTTTAAAATTAGTTTAAATTAACTCAAAAGCCGAATAATACTTCAGCATTTTTCAAAGACCACTTTAAATATGGACGAGCAAAAAAATTAAGGAAATTTCCTTTGGAAAAGAGGGAATAATGCCAGAAATAATTGTTAAATATAAAGTGGTTTCAGGAAAAGATTATTAACCCACAATTGCCCTGCAGACATATATAAATACTGAGGAAGTCTGAATTCCATTGGGATTTTCATCACTTAGTCCATAGTGTTAGCAAAGAAATCTGAAATCTCCCCATTAGTTCTCAGAGTGCTGCTCAAAGGAAATGTAAACCAGATGAGGTCTGTTTCTGGAGACCCAGAGCCCAAGCTGTCGGTGAGGTCCTCGGCACAAGAGGAAGGAAGGACGCACAGCCGCACTCAGCAGTCTAAACTTACCAAGTCTTGACACGGAGAGAAATGAGTGTTATTTACTCTGGCAACCACTTTCCTGATAGGAGATATAAGGTCAACCAGCTGGTTTTGAAACTTAATTTACTATCTTCCAGATTCACATTGTATTTATTTGAGAAGGAAGAGTAGCCAAAGGCTCTTATTTATTTTGCTGTGACCAAAGCTAAAGGAAGCTAAAGTGGATTTTTGAAGCATCTATTACCTGCTAAATGCACATTAGCCCATTAGATTATGGGGTTGTGTTCCAGCCCCAAGTCATTTTGCTGGCAAGTCAGATTACAGTGAAATTTACTACAGGTGAAAGAAGGTGTCAGTTTCCTGTGTGGTTGCTCCTCTGAAGTGTGTACAAAAAGGAGGAAAGAGAGAACATGACAATGAAGGCAAGAAATAATATTTGTGGTGTTGTGCTGAAGACTGTGTCCTTCTAAAATGATTTTAAAAAGTCAGTCCTTGAGCATTTGCCTGGTCCTTACTCTGTGGCAGACACTGCTTTCTGTGTGCTGGGGAAGAAAAGGTGAATGATACTCACCAGTGAGAGGCACCACCAATCTAGTTGTAGGGCCCTTAAAAATGAAAAGCTACATTACCAATTTGAGCAGAGTGAGATTTTGAGAATCTGATGTAGTGGGACATGAAAACGTGACTAACGGTTGCTTTGAAGAAGCAGGCATGGGGGATGGGTGGGAGATGAACTGCTGGATCTCTCAGGGATGAGTTTTATCCCCTGGAAAGGTAGAGTCCTTTTATGTTCCAAAGATTTAAACTCTATGTCACTTGGCAATAAAATCTTAGTTCCCATGGTAATAGAAAATTGATAGGATGGATGGTGATTATAGTGGTGGGTGAAGAAGGTGCCTCAGGGCTGAGTATCCCACCCTGAACTGCAGAAATTGAGATTTTCCTCACCTTACAACCATCCCAGAAGATATAAGAGAACAATACAGTAATGAACCCAGAAAGACTCCTCAGTACTATCTATCTGTAGGGTCAAAAGACACATACCAGACATGCAATTCAAAGTTCCATTCCAATGTCATAAATCCTATTTTAACAGATATTTAACAGAATATTATTTATTCAGATTTTAATGTGGCTAGATATGAAAATTCAATCATGAAGGGGGTTGAGCACTATAGAATCTCCATACTGTTTTGTGTGTCTCTGATAACTTTGACTTCTGTGACATCAAGTAAAGGGTTTTTTCCAATAGTTGGAAGATTACTGTGACTAATTTCTTAGAGACAGACTTCCCTGATGTCAGCCAGGGGCTGTTTAGCAGATATTTGCAGAGTATGTCACCTCCTATGCTAGGTATCTGCAAAGTGGCAGAAGTAAAATGCAGTCACCTGTGTCCAGGAAGACTTCTGATGTCTTCTGGTTGTTTGCTCAGGGAGGCCATCTCCCAGTTAAATGGGAAACATACATAACAGGGTAATGTGGGCAGTGCAAAACTGGCCTAGGTGTGAGGATTTCCATTCTGTCAGCCTAATTCAGCTTTGTTTTTAATATAACCATAGCCTATTCATCTGATTCTGTCTCATTGAAGCACATTAACCAAGGAGAAACTGAGGTTTATTGGCCATATTATCCCTTAAAACATCAATGTCTAAGTTGCTGAGGGCATACAAATTATGAGATCTGTGTTAACTGCCTCATTTGGAGGGCAGATCTACTAGCATGAGAATGTTACAGTCCAACTGCATTCCAGGGAATCAAATGGACTACAGACACTGAGAATACTTCCAACTCTAGTTGAATTTAGATTAATGGTAAAATCTCCTGGAATTATATACAAGACTTAAAAGCTATAAATGTGTGTGTATGTGTGTCTGTGTGTGTGAAAGTGAGTGTGAGCTTGTGTCTGAGAAGAGTACATGGATTTGATAATATTGGGATGGTGGGCAATAAGAACTATTTGGCAGTTTTGATTCATTTAAAAAAGTAGTAAGATCTAAGGACTATTTATTCTCTTGTCTGTAGTAAAGTCTTTGATAGTGGAAGATTGTTCCTTTTTTGTTCCATAGTGAGCAACCCTCAACTCCTTTGCTGTGTTAACATCTCTACATTGTCACTTTTATTTCAAGGAAATTTCTGCGGCACAACTTGTAACACTGAAAAACATTTAATGAGTTATCAGCAAACACAACAGATAAAAAGAGCTTTGATTGAATTTCATAAGCTGCTTAAGATTCCTGTGTTCTACAGATTGCAGTGTATGTTTATACTTCTGTTAATAAAATTCTATCAAGCAGATGACAGGCACCAATTTAAAGCAATCACAAAGCATATTCTTTTTATAATCCTTGAAGTAGACTCTTTAAACATTGGTTTGCAGAAGCGTTACCTGAAACAGAACATCTTTGATCCTCAGCAATTTCTATGGCCTATGGGATTTCAGCCATTCCAATGCGGGAGAGTCAAAGGAAACAAAAATGACTCTTGGCGTGTGCTGAAAATATCAAGTATGGTTCAAGCTGCTGAAACTGTTGCTATCATTGGAAAGTTTGGGCTGTGGCAAGAAATAGATCCCCACATATAAAAGGGCTCAGATATAGTCGGATTATAGTTCTTACTCACCTAAACTCTTAGCAGGTATTTCTGGGTAGAGGTCGGCTGTTCTCCAGGTAGTGTCATTAGGACCCAGTCACCTGCTGTCTATGACTTCACCATCGTTGTCACATTTAGCATCCAGCTTGCAGATCCACTTCTTAAAAGGGTTAGCCAAAAAGTGGTGCACATCATTTCTGCTTACATTCCATTGGTTAGAATTCAATCACAGGGGCACACCTGACTAATGGGTAGCTGGGACATATAACTGTGCCAGGAGTCTGTACTATAAGAAAATAGAAATTTGATGAAGAGCTAATCATTGCCCTAATACTCGATTATGATTTCTGCTGGACAGTTTCTTTTGGAGAAGGACATTTGGAAAGGGCTTGCCTGTGGCTCTACATTAAAATGCTTACATCTGGGGTAGTCAGGCTGGATGTCCCAAGAGAGGGAAGTAATTATTGCTGCAGGTTTCCTGGGAATGTATCTTAATTCAGATCCTCTCCTTCCAGCCCAGCCCTTTCCCTGGCTCTATCTTGTCATGAGGACTGTGACCCAAGCTGCTCCTGTGCTCATGACAATTCACATGTCTCTGAGTGAGTATATTTTGTTTGATAACATACTTTAATTTTGTATAATTATGAATATATAGTATATATGAAAAAAAGTATAGAATAAGGTAGGGTCATAAGTGACCTTTACGACTTATTTCAGTCAAACATTTGGTAGATTATCCTATTTTCAAAGTTTGGGAAGATGTTTAAATCCATCTGGAAATTCATCCTAATGGTCAAAAACATACAAATTTTGAGAATCTTTGCTTCTAGTAGCTGGGTCCTCTGCGTCGGTGATAGTTGTACCCATCTTTCTCTGAATCTAGGAGACAAGCACTTGCTTGCATCAATTTATGTCAATTGATTGGCCTGGGAAAGAGCTCCAGCCAAGAAATTTTTTGTTGGCCTGTGGTTGGGTGATAGGGATAAGGATGGAGGGGAGTGGGCCCTAGCCCTGCTCCTCAAAATAGTGTCTGAGCTCTAGGCAGCAGGACAGAAAAGCTGGAGACACTGTTCAAAAGGCTCTTCTGGAGCTATAGAGCCATAGATGACAACAATGAGGAGGAAGAACTTTCTCCCATTGCTGGCTCCCTGTCATGGTGTCCATGGTCTGCAGTATGTCAAGGGCACCCTGAGAGTTGATCAGTCTGGGAACCGTGGTAGAGAACATCTCTGGCCCAGATATTTATTTTAAAATGTATCTGGGATTTTGTTTTTATTCAGGTATGGTAACGCCCCTAGATTAGGAGATGATTGCCTTTGAAAAGATAGTTTGTTACTCAGAGTTCCTAAGAGGAGGAGGAATACCATGCCACAGAGGGCTACTTGGGGAGCTCCAGGGTGGGTTAGGGGCAGAAAGGAGCAAGGGGAAAACATGGACAATATCTTTATTGTGATTTTCACAGGAAGGGATGGGAAAGAAAAGGTAAACCCATAAGCCTTTAGGACTGCATAGGGCTATAAGGGTCTGGGCTATAAGGGTAGCC
Organism: Cryptoprocta ferox; assembly: GCA_028646485.1. Classification (NCBI taxonomy): domain Eukaryota; kingdom Metazoa; phylum Chordata; class Mammalia; order Carnivora; family Eupleridae; genus Cryptoprocta; species Cryptoprocta ferox. Next base: position 31,134,335 of record CM053578.1, on the reverse strand, counting down.
TCTAGCTGTCAGTACCTGGTTCCGGGGTGATTTTGGGCAGGGGGCATGGTGTCCCAGACCACAGAGAGTGGTCTGATTATAGGAGGTGGATGTAGGCATAGGTTCTGGATTGATTGGTTTGCCCACAGGCAGGTTGTTTTCTCTTTCTAGGAAATAGCTATGTATGAGAGGGGCAGTCTTTTTCAAGTACCACGAAGTCCCAAGATATTAAAGTCTCATAAAAATATAGAAAAAATTAAAAATACGATTAATACAACATTCAAGGTCTCATGAAAGGCACCAGCATCAGTGGCCCTGGGGAGATGCCACTTTCAATTGTCTTTAGTGGCAGTGTATGTAATCATGAGGCATCCCAAGAGAGACTGGCCTAGGTGTGAGGATTTCCACCTCAGAGGGAGGTGTGCAGTCATTTTTCACTGGAAAGTTTATACCAAGGGGTGGCACATGTTTTGATACCTGAGTTCTCTCTCTTAATGTGACTCCTTTGGTATAGGCAGGATCCGCAGGCCCATTTATACAGATGACCAACATCCAACCTGCAATAATTTGACCTGCTCTCTAGCTGCAGGCTTAGTGGAGATAGAGAACTAGTTGCTAACATTTATTTTAACATTTTATACATCTGAAGACTGTGCCTTAGTTCTTTTTGGGGATGCTTAATCCTAACTTTCTCTTTTCTCCTGAGCCTTGTTGTCCCAAACTTTACAAATGTTCCCTTAGATTGAAGGGAGTACAAAAAACTAAGTGCTGATAATGAACTTGCAATTCAGGAATGACTACTCTTCATTTAGACACACGTTTACGTTGTAGTTGAAAGGCTTTGAGCAAACCTAATAAGCCTGGAATTAGCTTAGCTGTAAACTGTTCTGCAGTAAGAAAAGTATAGGAATTTGGGTGCCTGGGACAGAATGCACAGAAAGGAAATGATAGTGACTGAAAAACTCCTGTGAGGTAAAAGCCACCTCCCTTTGCAGCTCTGAATATTCAGTAAAAATTTAATTTGCATTGAGTGGCAATTTGGAAAAACCCAGGAAGAGAGGCTGTGTCTGGTGCTTGGGTCAATGAAAAAGGGGAGAGATGAGTGAGCCTGATAATGCAGCCAAATTAGAAGATTCAAGCCTAAGAAGACCTGCAATCCTTGTGTCCTCTCTCCCCTGAAGGATCTCCAGATTTGGGCACAAAGAGTTGCCCCTTCATAGCTTTCCAAATTTAGTAGGCAAAATCTATGATGTCCAGTTAAATTTAGATTTTATATAAATAATGAGTAATTCTTTAGTATAAGTATTTCTCAGGCAATACTTAGGACAATCCTATATTTTATCGGGCAACCCTTTTCCTTCTCTGTCATGCATCTATGGAGTTTGAAATGATATTTCTATAGACCTAAAAGGTCAAGGTGATCCCAGGTAACTAAAAGATTAGAGGTATATTCTGATATTTAAATAATACCTCGATTTGCAATTCATATTTGATTGGGGAACTTAATGCAAGATTTCTTTTTCATTGTATTTTCCTTTTGTTAACCACATAGACAAAAATCTCAAGGGGAGATTGAGAAGACACTTCAGAACATGGACCACCTGCCTATATTTAGGAACTTTTGGACACTAGGGAAATATTGAGGGAAGAGTTTTGCATAAAGGAAAGTTTAAGGTGACCCATGCTCTCTTTTCAAAAAATATCTTAAGATACTAGCTAAAATATGGCATTGTATTTTCTATGAAAATATAAGTACCTGGGATCAAAAGACTAAATATTAACCGGAAAGACCCTGCATATATAACAACAACTTTAAGAAGACAGTTGACCAAAAAAAACCAGGGTCTTATTTTTCTAAACCCAGGAGAAATGAGTGGTATCATTTCTTCTTTGGTACAAGTTATTGCATAGAGTGGACCTAGCCTGACCTCCATATTCTTCCTAGTACACTCTACAGCTTTTTTCAGTTGTCAGGGAAATAGTGAAACCATGGACGGTCATTTCTGGGTGAAACTGGGTGTTGTGGTCTCCCAAATGAACTTGCTGCAAAAGGGGATGGTGGAGGATCTGAGCTGTGAGAGTAGGACTGGAGTCTGTTATGGATTCCAGAGCTGGGGGCCCAGGAAGGGCTTCTTCCGGCTGGGGTGTGTGTGCAGAGAATCTGAGCTCCTCTTATAGAACACAGATGCTCTGTTGGAAGGAAGCAACTCAGAGTAAAAGCTGGGCAGCATCCAGGGTCATGAACTTAGAGTTTAAAATATCTGTCCACGACCCCACCAGCCAGTTAAGATTTCCTGCTGACCATAGAAATTCAAAGGATTCTAAATTGGCACAAAAATTTGCCTCCTCTTCACACTCCAGATGTCTAAGAGTTTCCAGGGTTGAAAACAGGTAGCAAATGTTTTGTGATTTTGCCATTGTTAATTAAGGGCTGAGGTCAACAGCCTGAATAATAGAAATAGCCACACTATACCCCGAAATAATACAAATTGAAAGGAGCAAATATGAATTCACAGGGTTAGGTAAATTACGACAAAGAAGGATTTAAAAAGTAAGAGCAGCTGTGTTATTCTTAAAGGAAAGAGGCAGCTGGAATCTATAGGATCCCAGTCTGGTCAGTGACCCATAGACTAAATTCTAAAACTGATTGTTAAGTGTTGGGAAATACAAAAACCACAAATCAGCTGTACTAGAAGAAGACATTCACTTGTTTGCAGTGAAAACAATATTAACAAAATGTGAAATTCAAAACTTGGGGATTATTTTTAAGGAAAAGTATCTGTTAAGAGTTTTTAAAGGGTATAATTATGACTCATGCAAATATAAAATAAGCATGTGCCAAAGATTTCAGCTAACTCATTAATTGAAGAAACCAATAGAATATGACAAGCATTTCAAAGGAAAATTCACACACACACACAAGGAATACTAAAAATGAATTTACAAATAAATGCAAAAGTGGCTTTTTGCAGAGGGTGAGTGTGGAGGGTGGGGGAGGGAAATCAATTGTATTTCCACCTGGACATAATTAATTTGCATGTCTGTGGACAAGAATCATTTGCATTGCTATTAGTTATCTACAAATTACAGAGTTCTATAATATCTCAAAGATAAGAAAGATGCATGCCCCAAGGATTCAGGAAACTGGAATTAGATAAGGCCTAGTTTTCCATCGAAGATATCCGATAATCTTGTTGGTCAGTTTTAAAGTCTTTTACAATGTATCCTGACATATGTGACTCCTGAAAATATGGCAGAAATATTACTGCAAATCTTTTGTTTCTTTAAAAAAATTTTTTTTAATGTTTATTTTTGGGAGAGAGAGAAGGAGACAGAGAGCAAGATTTGGAGAGGCAGAAAGAGAGAGAGACACAGAATCCAAAGTAGGCTCCAGGCTCCAAGCTGTCAGCATAGAGCCTGACGCAGGGCTTGACTCACAAGCCATGAGATCATGACCTGAGCCTGAGCCAAAGTCAGATGCATAACCAACTGAGCCACCCAGGCACCCCTACTGCAAGCCTTTTCAATGTCTAGCTAGAGTCAGTGGTTCTCAAAGTGTGGCCCCTCGACTGGCAGTAGAAGTATCATCTGGAACTTGTTAGACATGCCAATTCTTAGGACCCACTCCAGACTGGAAACTCTGGGGCAGGGCCTAGAAATCTGGCTTAATACGCCTTCAAGTGTGATTCTTACATGCACCCAAGTTTTGGAGCACTGGTAGATGATCTAACACTTATTATTAGGATCCAAACTCAATAAAGTTAGATGTTACCTTGTAGGAGATTGAAAAGTTGTCAATGATTTTTGTGTGGTGGACATGTAGATGATTTTGTCTTGTAGACAAGATAACAGCAAAGGCTGTGATTTTTGCTTCCTTTCCTAGAAATTGCATTTCTGCATTCTGTTTTTCATTGACTATACAGCAGTTTCCCCTGTCTTTGAAGCAGCTTTGTCATCTGCTGATTTCCTTTTAATGAGGTAAATCCATTTGTAACAAGTGTTCACTGAGTATTTGGGAACCGTCTTTAACTTCATGAAAATTATATTTTGACTTAATAAGTAACTCAAGCAGGAGGTACTTTGACTTATGAAAGGGAATGCAATACAATTGAAGCAATTAAAGGTTATTATTATTGGGATGCCTGGGTGGCTCAGTTGGCTAAGTGTCTGACTCTTGGATTTGGCTCAGGTTATGATCTCATGGTTTGTAGGATTGAGCCCTGGCTCTGGCTCTGCACTGATAGCGTGGAGCTTGCTCAGGATTCTCTCTCTCCTTCTCTCTCTGCCCCTCCCCTTCTCATGCTCTCTCTCTTAAAAAAATAAATAAACTTAAAAAAGATTAATAAAGGTTATTATTATCATCATTAAAGGTCAGCATGTAGTCCTAGATCTGTTTGAATCTTTTTTTGGCCAATAGGATACCATAAATCAGGCTTTATGCTAAGCTTTTCAGACAAGTATGAGTTACCCGAATACTATGCAGTTCTTCCTGTGATTATCTGTGGATGTATTCTCAGGCTATTTGTTACTTTCTTCCTGTCCCCTCTTCCTGCCCTTCTCCCCTGTCACCATGCCACCACAGACATCCAGATTTGCTTTGTCTCCTTGGAGGTTTATGCCAATCCTCACACCTACCAATTGAGAATATTAGTGATAGAAGTACATTAATGACTAGAGAGAAAAACTGAGTTGCATTTTTATGGTAAAATACAGATAAACCTCAAAGGTTTTAAATTATGCTCTTCTTTGGAGTTTCATATCAATACTCAAGGATACTTACTAATTTTTACCTGCCTTTGTGGGTAGCTTGGTGGAAAAAAGTTTAAGACAGCAAGGGGGTTCTAAGAACACTTTCTGTCTTTGTCAACTTCTGCCAAACCTTCAAGGGAAACACACACGTATTTAAGGCAGCTTTCTGGGCTGGGAAAATATACCTAGGAATTCTGAGGAACAATTTTGCTATGCTTTCAAGTGGAGGAAACTTTTTACTAAATTACAGAATTTTCTTTTTGCTCAGATAAAATTGGTCATTGAGGGGGCTCAGTAGGGAGCCGTAGAGAGATTTAAAGGGCAGAGCATAACAACTAGAATGGAAGGTCTTAAAGATGATATTGGACTGAAGACACCTAAGAATAAGAGCCATCACTACAAATGCCTTTTAAAATGTGTGCTCTCCAATCCCCATTGTTACAGAAAAAAGATGGTGGACCCAAGTACGAACAGGAGAATGTACAAAATCCCTTTGCATCCACCCACATTTACCTCATGACTTTTCTCCGTGTGCTCTCTGCTGTGGTTCTGTAGTTTCTACACCTATAGACACATTAAACATGTCACCTGTCCACTGTTGTGTTTGGCCTGTATATGCCATTTAAGACAAGTGATTTTGGGGTATCTTTAAATTGCTATTTGCTGCCTTATCTGACACATGAGTTGGTCATTCTCTCCTAGACTCCTTTTCCTTTGAGATTCTCCCAATTATAGGTTCAGAGTAGACTATTTTATACTAAATATAAGAAAATGATTCATTAAATAAACATAGGGATTATTACACTCTTACAGGGAGAAAAAGAGAAAAATGTGGCAAAACCTTATAAAAGCCATCGATTTGGAATAGGTCAGGGGGTCATCAAGTCCTCAGCAAACTTAAACCTTTCCAAGTACATGAAGTTATCTTGTATAATGATCCCCACAGACATAACCCACGATTCTGTCAGATTAACTTGATATTCTCTTTGCCATATCTGCCCTGGTGGTAATAACAGAGGCAATGTGACTCATTGCACACAATCCTTTCATCTCTGTGAACCATCTTATAATATAAACCAGAGTGGTTATTCCACTTCCCTCAGTCTCCAAGAGACCTTAACATGCTACATAAACAAGGAAAAGGCCCCCCTCAGTGCCTAACTCTCAATGGTAATGAACTTCAAAGACATTTGCGGTATTCCATTCACAAGTATTCTAATTTGGGGCAGATGCACATATGCAAAACAACGTTGTCAGCTGTAAGTGGTATTTACATTGTGAAGCTTTTTGCCCAAGTACTGCTCTCTCCCTTCCTGTTGTAATTTATTTAGAGGAAGCATCTAGGAGGTAGAGAGAGAGTGGTTGGTGGCAGTTCAGGCTGGCAGGCTGGATGTGTGTGGCCTTGGGGAAAGTCTGCTTTGAATGAGACCACTGACTGAATTTTCATCACCATCACGAAAAAGAAAGAATGCTCAAGGGAAACCATCCGCGTATAAATTCCTTTGCCTGGAAATCAGGAGGGGATGAATTTTCAGAGATGCCCTGTAGGATGCCTTTTGTCTCTTCAAATGCATTAATAGTAAGTGCATCTCTTGTGCAGACAGAGCTCAAAGCTTCCCCCAACCAACCCCAAATTACAAAGTATAATATTGTCTTTATTTGTCTAAATCCATTCCGTTTTTATCAACAGTCTATGAGATGGGAAGGAGATGGGAGAGGGAAAACATCTGGGAATGAGAACCTCTCGTCTTATCCTTGACATTAATTTTAATGAACATTTTTCTTATTCTTGTTTTACTTAACCAAATTCTATCCATTTATTTCTGAGAATTATTTTTTTTTTCTTTCTGCCCATGTTACACTGCTGCCATTCCACTTCAGGTACTAAAGTCTTATGCCTGTAAATCTGCCTGGAAATCTGAGCAACTGCCCTGGGTTTCCCTCCTTCTTCACCAAAGGAGTGGTATAAGTCTTTCTAAAACTATAACTGATCAAATCACTTTCCTGCTCAAATTTAGCATTCATACCTTTTATTTAGAAACTCTTTGAGTGTCTATAGTATTTAAGGGATAGTTCTAGACCCTGAAGCATTGCTCCCATTTCCCCCTCCCCCATTCCGTCTTCTACATTTTCCAAGCAATTTGTCTGTTCACTCTGTCCTGAACACCTATTGTGTTTCTGACCTCCAATTTTTGCCCACTTTTATACCTACCTGGAGTGCCTACTCCTCTTGTTACCTGCTAAACTCCTACTCCTCTTGGAAGGTCTGACCGAAATCCAGTATATCTATGAAAGCTTTCCATGAGGCTGCTCCGGACCACATAATCTCTCCTTTCTCCAAACTCATGTAGTCCTCAACAGTTGATGTTACTCAATCAGTGGACTTTATTTACTGTTGAGCATTGCCTTTTATTTGTTCATTTTTCACACTATGCCTCCACTGTGATTATAAGCTCCTGGAAAAGAGGAACATACATATTTTTATTTCTTTTAATGTTGCAATGATTAGAACATAATTGATAGTTAAAAATACATGATGATTAATTGAAACTGCATCTGTTTACTATCCAAGGAATAGTCTGACATCTGAATAGAGAAAAAATCTGTGACTAATCTCATCAATCATAAAACAAAGAATGAAAACAGAGGACTGTGTCTTCAGGGTCTATGAGTCCTAGAAGAGCTAATGATCTGAGTTTTGATCAAGAGGATACATTCAATTTCACTTTTTGAAACGATGCCTGTAATTAGTTGTGTTGGTTATTTCCATGGAGAGACAAAACACAAAATAATCCAATCACAGCTGAGTAAAATGAGCTATTCAGGTTGTTGGCAGAATTCATTTCCTTGCAGCTGTATGACTGAGGACCCCAGCTTTTTGCTGCTTGTTGTCTGGAGTCTGCCGTCAGATCCTAGAAGTGGCCCACAGTTTCTTGTCACAGGGATTTCTCCGAGATGCTTGCTTCTTCCAAGCCAACAATAGAGGCTCTTTCTCCAGTCTCGAAACTGAGTCTTATATCATGCTACATAGTCAAGAAAGTGACAACCCATTACCTTTGCCATATTCTCTTGGTTAAAAGGAAGTCACAGTTTCTTTCCACACTCAGAGGAGGGGATTACATACTGTTAGCAACAGGGAGTAAATAACGTGGAGGCCGTCTTAGAATTCTGCCTCTATAACACGTATATGATCTAATGTATTTCCATAATATTTCTTGTATATTATTATGTGATGTTTATTACACTTTATTATTCCATAATTGTTATTATAAATAGTTTTCCTCCCCTACCATTTATGATTACCCAGAAATAATTATTTCAATATATTTAGTTGATTCTTCTGGTATTTACTTCCATATACCCAAATAGGACAGGGGTATATGGCATATACCCAAATAGTATGCCTGAATTGCAGCTTTGCCTGAATTGCAGTCCTCTCAGAACATGTACCTTTGGAGACATGAGCCAGCGTGTGAAAAGCTGGAGGCCACCAAGCTGTGAGGAAGCCCAGGCCACCATAGAGAGGCTGCGTGTGGGTGTTCAGCACTGTGGTTTCAGCTGAGGTCCCAACTCAGACCCAGTATTGATAGATATGTAAGTACAGATGCCTGCAGATGATTCTTCTCCCAGCTCATGAATCAGCCCCCACTTTTAAATCTTCCCAGCTGAGACCCCCCAGACATTGTGGAGTAGAGAAAAGTCATCCCTGCTATACCTTTCCAAATTCCTGACTCACAGAATCCATGAGGATAATGATTATTTGATGCCAGTAAGCTTCTCCTTCTTATCTCTACTGTTAGTATATTTAGGTCTCTTTCCTTGGGTGGTTTAGACTCCTCAGAAAATTAAATTCAGGGAATGTTAGCCTGAATTGGGAACCAAGCAAGGTTCTCAACATTCAGTTGGTAAACGTCTAGTTAATTCCCTTGTTTTCAGTAAAGCATGGTGGGCATGCAGATTCCTTACCCAGAGACACTGCATGACCCTCTGCACTCTGGTCAGTTTGAGGCCATGTCTAAGGTTTTCATGTGTTTCAGATAACTTCTGTGCAGTGAGAGCCACTTCACAGTATCTTTTGCCTCGAAGGAATTACTCCCTCTGGTAATTTCTTCAAAATCTCTTAAATATAGATGTAAAAATGTCTCTTTTTATATTATGAGTCATAAATTCACGAAGTTTCTACATTGTGTTCTCTGGATATTAAGTAGAAGATTCATCCAAGTACAGATCAACAGAATAACTTACAGATCGTGAAAAATAATTTACATACCTTGAAGAAAAACTCACATTACTAACCAAAGCACCCATTGATTAGAAATGAATACATTTCTTGTTGGAGTTTGATACATTATTCAATTTGTACCATTAAAGTAAAGGGGGGGGGATTTTTATTGATTTCTGAATTTGCCACTTATTAACATGCTATTTTGTATCAGTGACATATGATTGGCTTTAAATGCCTGAACGCTGGCAGTACAAGCACATTTTTTTTTTCTCTTTTCATTTCTTGTACCAAGCTCTTGATGTCATATAAAATATCTTCCTGGAGAGTACATTGATGGTGCTTTTATCATAATTATGATTATTATCACCTACTCTCATCATTTGGGACCATCCATTTTCTTGCTGTATGAAAGGAATAGCTTTTTAAGTTACATGGCCTTTTTAAAGGAGTAGAAATTGAAAAATAAGTTGAAACTTCCATCTGAACTGACCTTTGACTTAAATATAGCTGCAGACTTTTCAGGGATTGCCAATCTCAGCGTGAGACAATATATTTTTTCTTTTCAAAACAACTTCTTTAGAAAGCTATTTCATAAAAAATGAAAAATAATTAATAGGTCCTATGAAAAGATGAAGGGCCAAGTTCTAATTATAGCTATGAATTCATTGTGTCTGTCAAAGTTGAGAAGGGCATTTATAAAACTATAGCACTCTGTAATTGCAAAACCCATCTGTAAATCAGCCAGCCAGTGTATCCAGTTCTCTTAATTCCAGGAATAACACTGTCCATGTTAAGCATTTCCAAGTAAGGATCTAGCACACTACCTGCTCTAATTTAAAGACGGAATACTCTGTCGAAGTTTGAACCTTTTAATGTTAGTGAGTTCAAGTAAGAGTGCTTTACATTTGGACAACCTAAAGGCTCCTTTGGCAGATCTAGCATCTAATCTATGAGCGAATCTTACAGGATTTGCATTATTGACTGATGAGTAATACTGACTTGAAACAAATGTTTAGCTCTCATTTACAAATGAGTGTTGAGGGAAATTCAGAAACTATTTAAAAAGTCTAATGAAATACTTGAAAACAAATTACGCTTGAGAAAGCATAAGCTTTCCAATTTAGGCAGTCCTTCAAAAGATAGCTCATGGATTTATTCTAAAATATGATTAATTTTTTATTTTTTATTTTGGAGTACTTCAGGTGTGTGGAATTCTGCAGAAAATAGTATAACAGATGCTCACTCATAAGTCTACCATCCAGACCCAAACTATATTATATTTGCCATAATTTTTTATACCATTTTTGTTTTTAAGGAAATAAAATTGAGAAAACTAAAGCCCCTCCATGTTTTCATTCTTTGTCTCTTCAGGTATCCTGAAATTTATGTAAAGTGTTCCCATATGAATTTTTAAATTTTTAATAATTTAAAGTATCATTTGGATATTTAAAATTGTTTTAAATACTGAATTGTTTTAAGTGTTTAAAATGAATATAAGTGATGTTACACTTATGTTGTCTTATGCAAACTTTTTTATTCACCTTTATATATTTTTTAATTTATTCACATTTATAGATAGATATATAGATAGGTTGATCTAGTTTTTCTGTTTTACTTCCTGCTGCTTAATAAAATTTTATTCCAGGGATAAACCAAGTAGCGTTGATCCATACTCTTACTAATGGACAGCTAAGTTGTTTTTAGTGTGTTACTATTACAAACAGTGCTACAATAAATATATTTTCCCATGCCTCCTTGGTAATATGTGTAAAAGTTTCTTTAGGACAGTGGTTCCCAACAGAAAATGATTTTGCCCCTATGGGACATTAGGCAATGTCTGGAGACATTTTAGATTGTCCCGTCTGGGCAGAGAATGCTATTGTTATCCGATGGATAGAGGCCAGGGATACTGCTAAACAACCTACAGTGCACAGGGCAACAAAGAATTATCTAGCCCTAAATGTCAATATTGCTAAGGTTGAGCAATTCTACTTTAGGATATGTAACTAGAAAAACTAGATAGAGAGATGTACTGTGATCATGGATATTGAATTCAGTTGCCTAAACGTAACAGTTCCTCTCAAATTAATCTATAAATTGAGTCTAGTCCTAGTCAGTGTTCCCATAGGGTTTTACACAGAATTTGACAAACACATCCCATAAGTATATTTTTAAGTCTTTCTGGCACTATCAGTGGGTCTAAAGCACACTGCTGATGGCTCAAATTCATGAATTTGGAACAAAGGGAGTCTGATTCTCTTCCAATAGCGTGTTTTTCAATAAAGAATTTTTCTCAGGCTGGATTTGGCCCAGTTGGTGCCATGCTTTCTTTTTCTTAAAGTACTTATATGGATTTGGCCTTAACACTTGCAGCCTTTTCAGCTCCTGTAGGCTACAATGCCTATTATTAACATTTTAACACTTCAGTGTAGACGTGGTGATAGGCTCCGAAGGCTACGTAACTTCAATTCTAGACGCAATCAGTGCCCTAAATGAGAATCCAGACTCTAGAGAGCATTATTTCTGAAAAAACCACAACTCAGAAGTTAATTTCTCAACTTTCCTAGCCATCCATATCTTCATTAACTCTTGAAATTTAACTAAACATTATATTTAATGTCAGAAATGGGTTTTCATTGTTAAATTAGCACAATGAATAGTAAAATGGGCTCTGCTTGGTGAAATAAATGTGGTTTAAGTTTACATAGTATGATTATTTAAAGGTTTTCTTTTGGCTTTAGAGAATCATCTCTTTCTCTCTATGCATTCAGTTCAATATTCCTGTTGTTTTCTGTAGTGAATTATGAACAAAAAAACCTTGGCTTTGATTGCTTCCACTAGGGAATTATAAACTTCCGTACAGAATCTTCGAGGTCTGCTACACATTGCAAGTTTCTGCTAAGTTTACCATTTCCCTAAGGCCCTGATGAAGTTAGAACTAGATCTTAATTATTGTTGTGACCTTGTTGACCAACACTGGTATCATAATATATTTGGCCTGGAGTGGTCCATTCTGACAGCTTCATTATCGGCTTGGGAGCTGTGGCTCTTGTTGCCGTAGTCCATTCTTCCTTCTCTTTAAATTTAATGGTTTCACAAATAGAGTGCTCAGTTCTATAGTCCCCTTCCATGATTATATAGTCTGATTCCTCTGGATTTATATAATATAGTAATTGTTTATTTAGTTTACTCACTCATTTGACTGATTACTGAGCACCAACCTGGTTTAGGATCTTACCTCACCCGCGTATGTCAGGTTATCTCATGAGGCCTGGGATTGTCTTCCATATTGCTTTTTTTACCAGTTGTCTCCTCATTGAATCTCCTGTGTTAGGTACCCCTCCTAAGGGCTCCAGTTCACTCTGTGCTTCTCTAGAAATAGCATTCGTGCCACACTGGAATGTTACTGCTTAGCAGTGATATGAACTCAGATTACCTGGTTCCAAATCCTAGCTCCATTCCTTACTAGTGCCATGACCCAAGGGAAGTTACATATTTTCTCTGAGTTTTTATTTCTTCATCTGTTAAATGGAAACAATAACCTACCTAATAGAATTGTGATAATTATATTTACTCATTCAGCACATAGTTCACATAGTTATGAGGGACTTCTATGTCTATCGGTCCACCATTCCTAGTGCTGGGGATAGAGTAAGGGACAGAACAAAATCCCAGTCCTGCTTATATTTTAGTAGGAAAAAGACAATAAATATATAAAGATGTAGCATGATATGGGACTAGAGCGTAATTGAGAGTGTTTATTAGATAGGAGGGGACATTGACTAGAAACTGAATGAAGATGGAGAGCACTGAGATAAAAGCAAGGTTTTTGGAGGGTGCAGTGGGATGAGGGTGGGATGGGATGTAAGATCAGTCTTGGCCATGTGAAGTCTGAGATTCCCATTAGTCATGGGAGTGGAGAAGCTGAGTATCTGGTTTTGTTGTAGGCTGGATTGTATCCACCCAAATGCATATGGTGAAGTCCTAACCCCAGTTCCTCATCATGTGACTTTATTTGGAGAGGTCTTTAAAGAGGTAATTAAGGTAAAATGGGTGGGTCCTAATCCAGTACAACTGATTTCTTATAAGAGGAAGAGATTAGGACACAGACATGCACAGGAGGAGGACAAGGTGAAGACAGGGGACCCAAGGAGCAAGGTCTGAGAAGAAACCAATCCTGATGACCCCTTGGACTTCTACTTTCCAGAAATGTCTGAGAAAATAAATTTCTGTTGTTGAAACCACCCAGTCTATGTTATTTTGTTATGACAGCCCTAGCAAAACAAGTTGAATAGCTGAGTAGGCAGTCTACTGTTCAAGGGACACAAAGGAAGCTGGAGTGATTGGTACACAGGAAGAGTTTAAAATTACCAAGAGCAGATAGATCACCTAGGAAGGTATGAGGCCAGAGGTGAGAAAAGATCTGAGAGCTGAGGACTGATATACTTCACATTAAGACATCAGGGAGATGAAGAGGAACTAGCAAAGGTGATGGAGGAGGAGCTGCCTATAAGATAAGAGGAAAGCAGGAGAGTGGTGTTCGAGAAGGTGGATTTATCAAATCCACCTGAGAGTTTGAGCAAGATGAGGACCGAGAAGAGTTTGGTTGAATTTGGCAACTTGATGAAACTTAGTGACCCTGAGCACCATGATTTCCATGGATTATGGGAACAAAAGCCTAAATTGTGTCATTTCAAGAAAGAAGAGGAGATGAAGATGCAGAGACAGTGAGTACAGACAATTTATTCAAGGATTCTATAAGACAATACATTTAAAGTGCTTAGAACAGTCCCTGGCACACAGTATGCTTTCAATCAATGTTAGCTGCTGCTTTTAATATTCTCATTACTGTTATTATTTACTTCTTGGCTGCAAGCTTCACAAGGGTAGGGTCGTGACTATTTTTGATGAGGAGTTTGTTTTCAGTACCTAGTATAGCATGTAGACTTCTCTTTCACTCATATAGAAAAGGAGACTCAAACAAATCTTTTGGTAGACTGATAAAGATTCACTCTGCTACAAAGGAGAAACTGCTATCAGCTCCCTAGTTAAAAACAACTGTACTGTAGAGCTTCTTTTAAAAAGGCCAGTTTAGGGGCACCTGGGTGGCTCAGTTGGTTGAGCGTCCGGCTTCGGCTCAGGTCATGATCTCGAGGTTAGTGGGTTAGAGCCCGGCGTCAGGCTCTGTGCTGACAGCTAGCTCAGAGCCTGGAGCCTGTCTTCGGATTCTGTGTCTCCCTCTCTCTCTGACCCTCCCCTGCTCATGCTGTCTCTCTCTCTCTCTCAAAAATAAATAAAACATTAAAAAAATTTTTTTTAAATTTAAAATGGCCAGTTTAGGTGCCCCGGGGTGGCTCAGTTGGTTAAACGTCTGACTTCAGTCAGGTCATGATCTCATAGTTCGTGGGCTTGAGCCCTGTGTAGGGCTCTATGCTGACAACTCAGAGCCTGGAGCCTGCTTCGGATTCTGTGTCTCCCTCTCTTTCTACCCCTTCCCAACTCATGCTCTGTTTCTCTCTCTCTCTCTCTCTCTCAAAAATAAATAAACATTAAAAAGGCCAGTTTACTTCTTTGGAACTTTGGTAAAAGCTCACAGAGGAGTACAGGTCACTGATGGTAGATACATGAGCAAAGGAGGTACTAACTCAGAAGTAGTCAAAACTGAATGTTACCTAGCAAAAGATAGTGTCAGTAGCAGAATTATGAGACAAATATTGTTGAAAAGTAGAGCAACACACACAGATATACACAGACACACGCAAAAGCACACACATACATGCACTCATGGTAAGGGAGACAAGAACCTGAGAAAAGGGAAAGAAAGACATATTTTTCTTGGATCAGTTTGCTGGGCAGGACAAGAGCAGAGTTCCATTACGTTCTGTCCTCCTGACAAGGTGGTATTCCGGCTGTAGAGACCCTTCAGTTTACAGAGCACTTTCACATATGTCACACATGTGACCTCATGTGTCCTTCTCAACAGCTCTCTGAAGAAGGCATTGTAAACTTTATTTTACAGATGAGAAAATTAATGTTCTGGAAGGTTCCACAACTTGTTCATTGTCAGACAGGGGGATTTAGTTAGGCTCTTTACTTATTTAGTACTTGATTGTGAATTCAACATATCCATTCTTAAATTGCTGAATTTGAAGAGTTCTCCTTTGGGGTGATTTTTTCCCCAGGACTGCCCCCCTTTTTGTTTTCCACTACACACTTTCTTATTTCTCTTTAGAAAAGCTTTGAAATGTTGTTAAAGATCCCTTTTGTCTTCTTTTATAATGAATATTTATTATAGACTTAATATAATATTGAAATCAATGCTGCATATCCTTGGCTCTTTAGCTTATTAAGAATTTGGTAAAAAAAAGAAAACCTGTAGAAATCTCATTATGATCCAGTTCTCAGATGTATTAATTCAGGTAAATACAATAAGCAAAAAATCTTCAATTTTCACTGTTTAAACAAAGCTCATGAAATTTCAGGCATGTATGCTGAAACACAACATTGGTTGAGAAGGGTCTGGATTGCTTTGTGCATGGATGATGTAGGTTTTAGATTGTGGCAGTTGGCTCAAATGCCTACACTTGAAAGTCCAAGGTGCTAGGCTCTGATACATCCTGGTTAGAGGTGGATACAACCTCACAATCACAATCACAGAAAGATTTCAGATTGATCCATGTTTAATTTGTATCTCCTGAAAAAACTGACATCTTCAGCTAAGTGGCTAAATAAGCAACAGATGGGTTTAGTAAGAGAGAAACACAAGATGTAACTTGTCCTGGACAGTCACCAAAGGGCTGATCTGAAAAGAAAAATTATGTTCATAGACTTTTCAATACGTTGTGGACTGCTAAAGAAACTGTCTCCATCCAACCCTGTTGGCATGGAAAGGCTAATCCACAATGCCCTAAGGAAGGGTGCTTTTCTCAGAAACGTGGCATTCAGTTTCTGTAACCCTGCATGGAAATTCCTTTTAATGCTGTGCATTTCACAAAATGCAGTAATTGCCTTGGGGTATAATGAATTACAAAAGATGGGAGTAATCACAAAGAAAGAGCATAAAGGCGAGGGAAATGCATAGAAACCTCATTGTTTCCAATGATCATCAAAAATAGGTCAGACAACAACTTCTGCTTTGATGTTTGATGTTTTTATTTTTAAGGAATTCTATAGCAATGAAGTGTAACCTCAGCAAATGGAAACTAGGCTCAATAAAGAGCCAGAGAACCCCTTACTGGAAGAGTGTGGGATGAGTCATTTTCATGAAATATTTGAATAGAATCTTAATTCTTATGGTTTCCATAATTTTTTTTCTTAGTTCTACTTTTCTTTCAGTTTGTTTAATCCACTAAACTGGGTGTAGACAGGTGGGAATTATTTTACATGGAAATTATGCTCATATCTTCTTTGGCAAAATTAGAGGCATCCTTATCATACATTGTAGGCAACATGAAGAGGGCAGTAGTTGGAAGCATATGGTTTTAACATTGGTTCTCCCTTTTGCTAGCTGTGTAAAATGGGATGATTATAATGTCTTATGCTGTTTACATGAGGATATAAGGAAGTAATATATGCCAAACTCCTGATGCGTCTTGGGGTCTGTAGGGGGCTACTTTGCCATCTCCGGAAATAGTCATCAAATGCCCAGAGGAAACTGTGTGTGTGTGTATGTGTGTGTGTGTGCGTGTGTGTGTGGTACTGTGTGGGATTGTTTTGCGCTACTGAAGAGATGAATTTATGCTCTGGATGAAGTTAGGCATGTAGACAGGTGTATTTCATGTGGGTACTTAACAGAAACTGAAGCTCCCAATCTCCCCTCTTACCTGTGACCTTCAGCCTTCCTTCTCAACAAGAGGTCTAGTTTTCATCACTTTTGAAGTTTTAAGGTTTTGATAAACAAAAGCAGAAAAAAAAAGAAAGAGCCAGGACTCAGTGGGATGTACATAGTTCCCTTCCCTCTGCCTCTCTCATTCTGCCTATCATAAGTTCTTGGTAACTGTAAAGATGTCTCAAATGCATCGGCAGTTAAGCTGAGATTATTGTTTGTGGTAGACCTGCACCACATGCCCCAGGGATTATATCATAAACTCTTAATTTCAATTATGTAGGAGGGGAAGAAATCATTTTCCTCTACCATCTTAGGTTCATTGACTGAGGCTGTGCAAATTAGACGGGGTGAAGGACAGATTACAAGAGAGAACAAACAGAAGTTTATTAACATGTGTATCTTGCACACATGAGAATACTCAGTGATGAGTAACTCAAAAGGGTGGTTAGAACTTGGGCTTATATAGCATCTTAGAAAAGAACAATAATTTTGTAGGGGAGTGACAAGAAAAAAGAAAAGGTCTTTGAGCTTCTAACCATGGCAAATTATGCGGAGGCAAATATATGGGGAAACTAATGGAAGATAAGGGCTAGTTAGTAAGGTTTGTTTGTGTAGACTCTTCGTGCCATCTTGTCTCTGATGACAAGGTTATTATCCCCTTCCTGGCATGGGAAGTGGGGACATCTCCACAAGGGGAAATTTATGTTCTGTTTACCGGTAGATAAGGGGAAGGCAGAGAGCTCAGCCTATGCTTTGTCTCAA
The DNA here is from genome assembly GCA_028646485.1 of Cryptoprocta ferox. Classification (NCBI taxonomy): domain Eukaryota; kingdom Metazoa; phylum Chordata; class Mammalia; order Carnivora; family Eupleridae; genus Cryptoprocta; species Cryptoprocta ferox. The sequence goes on along the minus strand of CM053578.1, from coordinate 31,116,792 downwards.
ATACCTTCAGCTCAAAATACTCCTATGCTGGAGGACTACATTGGGGTGGTATGCTCTGAACCCCTTCAGCTCACAAATAAATGTGAACTCATCTGCAGTTCAGATGCTATAGACGTAGTTACAATTCTGGGTTGAAAAGTCTTTTTGCAATGCTGGTGAGACTCATTTGGACACTGTCACTCACCCATTGACTCCCTTTTGTCAGCAGTGTACACAAATTACCCTCTAGTTTAAGAAATGAATATTCTTGAAGACAATGATAATATAACCAAATTTGAAAGGTATAACTAATGCTATTGGACAGCTATCTCTCCTAAGATCAACTCAGAACAGGGATAGGGATGTGTTTATAACACACACACATATCCATATATATATATGTATATAACCTTTAAATGTTTTTTTTTATGTTTTGCCTATAGTAAAAGAAATATACCTTCTTAATATAGACCCCAGAAAGGAAATTTATCAAATTCTTTTAGGTTCCACATCTGTAAAAAAGAGATAAGCCCACTATAAGCACTGATGCAGTAAAGTCTACCCCATTTTCGAAATGAACTCTAAATTCCCTGTGTGCTGTTTCTCCCTATATCATCTCTTCAACTGCTATAAATGCATGTCACTTCCCTTTACCTGCATTGAGGCAGTTTAATGCTTATTTTCAGTGTTTAGGTGAATGGCTTCACACAGTCTTTCATTTCACTTTAGTTTATAAAATTTTAGATATTCACCAACATGCCATTGGGCACACCTGTAAACCAGCCTTGAAAACATTTTCTGTTGAAAAACTGATAGGACTTAGACAGTTGCCTGAGGCAAATATATGCATCCTCTGAACTCCAATGAATATATAGAGAGGGAGGAAAGGAAAGGAAAGGAGAGGAGAAGAGAGGAGAGGTAAAGAGAGGAGAAAGGGAAAAGGGGAAAGGGGAAAGGGAAAGATTGACCAGGGGAAGAAAATGACATGTTTGTATTTAGACCTACTGACTTATTTTCATTAAGTCGGTGTGCGCTAATCGTAGACTCTGGGCTCCAGGCTGGTGCTGTGCAAGGTAGGATCACTGAGAGAGGCTGTGATGATAATTTTTCCCCTCTCTAGGTGGGTGTTGTCTCCTGCAAATGAGGGTTCTTTTACTCTTTCCAGGATTCAGCCAGAACTCACTAACCAGAGTAGCTTTCTCTTGTTACACTTTCGTTCTGAACTTCTGTACCCCCCAACCCAAACACATTTTCTTTTAACTCTCTGTCCTTCATTTTGTCAGGGCTGAGACTTCACCAACCTAAAGATAGGTACTAGTAAGTGAAGTAAATTTCCTTTGAGAGTTTTGCATTTGCATTTTTATTCTAGGAGGACAAGGCCTTACCTACCAAAGTAATGTGAGTGTTCCAGATGTTAGATGCTTGAATGTAGACTACTTTGGTAGTGTGACTTGCTAATAATAAGCTCTCTCTTAGATTATGATTATGGTCTACCATGAACACTATGAGGCAGGTGCCGTTGATGTCCCAATTATATAGTTGATGCAGTAGTACTGAGAGTTAAATGACTTACCCAAGGTAAGTTGGATATTTTTATTGACTCTTATGTAGCATTTTCTCCCAATCTATTTGACTAGGAAGCAAAGACTTAATGCTGAAACCCAGTTATCTTTCTTGCTGTGCACTCTTGTAACACAACTGCCAGTTTTTTAATGGGGCTCCTGGATCCAAGGACTAGACTTACATTTTGTCCAGACTCCAATTATGTACACATCTCTCTGCCTGGCCAGTCACCAGAACTTGTTAATGGACAGGTCTAATGTCTGACTTGTTTTGCTGTAAATAATCTGCCCTGCATTGTGGATGTATCTCAAGTATACCAACAGGTTCTTTCCATGCACAGGAATATTATTCTATATATCCTACAGGTGCCAGAAACAGATCTTCAGAGGTTTCGTGGTTTGCTCCACGTTTCATAGACTACGTAAAGCTTCATTAGAGAAGCATGGAAGGAAAGTCTTCCTGTTCAGAGGTCTGAAAATTAAACACTGAAAACGAACTATTATAAACATGTTCAAAGAAGACATTTATCTCAAGGGCCCTGAAGTCTTTTTTTTTTTTTTTTATGTTTTTATTTGTTATTGAGACAGAGAGAAACAGAGCATGAGTGGGGGAGGGGCAGAGACAGAGGGAGACACAGAATCTGAAGAAGGCTCCAGGCTCTGAGCTGTCAGCACAGAGCCCGATGCGGGGCTTGAACCCATGAACCATGAGATCATGACCTGAGCCGAAGATGGCCGCTTAACCGACTGAGCCACCCAGGCGCCCCAGGCCCTGAAGTCTTTGATCAACGGCTTTTAATTTTTTAAGTTTATTAATTAATTTATTTTTGAGAGAGAGAGAGAGAGAGAGAGGAAGAGAGAGCATGAGTGGGGGAGGGGCAGAGAGAGAGGGAGACAGAGTATGTGAAGTGGGCTCTGCACAGACAGCAGAAAGCCCAATGTGGGGCTTGAACTCATGAACTATGAACTCATAAACTATGAAATCATGACCTGAGCCAAAAGCAGACGCTTAACCAGCTGAGCCACCCAGGCGCCCCTCTGATCAACAAATTTTAAAGACTAAATGTGAACACTGATGGCTATGCTCTGTCATCACTTAGTTAATCTCTAAACATTCTGGGTCCCACATGTTTGAATAGTTAACTGTGACCCTTTCCTTGCACAGTGTATGCCTGCTGAATAATGGTTGATCTAGTGTGTTCACCTCTTAGGTTTGTTTCAGTCTTGTTAAGTGATAGGAACTCAAGAGAGGTGGGAATTTTTGTTTTTGGTGATGGTAGGGCTTCATAGTGGAGGTATTCCATTATGTTCTTCATATAAACATGTGGAAAAGAAAGAATGAGTCCAGGGTTTGTGGGAAAGAATGAGTCCATCAGAGAACCAGCTCTCTTCTTTCTCTTCATAAAGAAGTGCTTAAAAACAAGGCTTCTGCACCAAATATCCTAGTTCTTTGGGGCAGTGCCAAATCCTACTGTAGTTCAGTCTTTATTTAAAAGCCATGTGTCCTGAAGTCAACATGTTCTTGTGGATACTGCTACAATTGGAAGCAAGATGAATTTATAGGAAAAACATGTTAAAACACAAACATATATTAATAGCTTCAAAGAGCTGGAACATAAAGTAACATATTCAGAATCACTTCCCCTTACTTCTAGAAGCTCATGGCTATTTGTTAAAATAATATGCAATTATACACTAAGAACATTGGGGGTGGGTACTTTATTCACATGTTATGTGTTGGGGCCTTTTTTGCCCAGTGCCTAGTCTATAATAGGCACTCAATAAATGTTTTCTGGTAGTGACATTGAAACCTATAGGCATTAAAGATGAAATTGATAAAATTTTAAGAGCCATACTTTTGTGTGCTTATTTCTGATTTTATGCAATCATTACACAACTATTCCCCCATTACTCCCCCGCCCCACATTGGATGAATTGAGGACATTCTTTACTTTAAGTGGAATAATTATAGAGAAGATGTTTCAAACCTTACTTGCATACATTAGCAAACCAGATGTGTGGATAAAGCATCGTTTTCACTACATACTCCCATTTGCCCAAAGGATTGATGTGTATTTCTTTTAACCAATTCCTTTATTGGTTTTCACTGTGTACTTTGGCATTTTTAGAGACACATGTACAGTCCTTCTACGTAGTCAAATGTCTGCTTAGACTGTGAAGCTTAAGTATGGTTTAATTGGTCCTGAGATGCTATTACCAAAAATAAATAGATTGCATTCATTAAAGTGAAAGTCTAAGCATTTGATAGAGCAGAATTATTCAAAGAAGGGTAGAGCAATGAAGCAAGTAAGTCTTTTGTAGACTGGAATGCTTTTTTGATCTTCATTTCCCTTTTATTAACAGCTGCATATCTTCATATTAAGGCAGATGAGGCTAAGACTCTCTCTTCAAAATATATTACTTATGTTGATCAGACAATTATCACAGATAATGCAGGTCTAGTATATTCAGTAAAGCTGACTAGAGCATTTGAGTATTACTATATTCTTGTAGGGGGGTAATACAAAGTGATGAACTAATAAGAAGTAATTTGCTAATTATTTGGGATTAGTAGTTTTGATGTCATTATTAATTTGAATATGATCTCTTACCTCCAAGTGGTATAATAGTGTAGTATTAACTGAGCATCTATTTGCACATTATATAAGATGGGAGCTGACTTACTAAGGTCAACAAAAGTTATACTGTTTTCTGTGTAGGGGAGAAAAAATAATTTCCCCCTGTCCTTCTGAGTTCTTGGCTAAGATTAGCCTGTAATAAAAAGCAAGTTAATAAGAGAAAAACAGGAAGTTTATTAACACGTTTACCTTATATACACATGGGAGATACCCAGGGGAAAATGAGTACCTTGAGGTGGCTTCAAACTTTGACTTATATAGCATCGTCCACAAAAAACCAGTAAAGTTCTAGAAAACATGGCAGGACAAAGGACAATAGCTTTAGGCTTCCAAGGGAAAAGATAAAAGGCTAGTTAGAAAAGTCTGTTACGTAGATTCCTCTGGCACTGTCTGTAGGCTGATAGGGTCTTAATTGTCTCTAGGTGATTAAATTTGTCCTTCTTGGTAGAGAGGTAGGGAGGGACACCTTTGAAACTTTATGTCCAGATTTTACACAAATAGGGGTTGGGCAGGGGAGATTTTTTGCATCTACTTCATCTCAAAACAGTTCTTCTGCCAAAGTGGCATATTTTTGGTAGAATATTCTGTTACCCTTCATTAGGAAACTGAGTAAATAAATGCCCATGAGATCACTATACAAATATCACATGCAAGGCTATTCTGAGCATAGGTATGTTTACATTGGGGAAATCCTAAATATAACTAGCCCAAAGTGTTTTTTTGTAATAATGCCCAGGAAATCCTAGCACACTGTTTCTTTTTCATTTTGATTACATAAAACCTTTGCATCCATTTAACTGTTCTACTGCTCAGCAAGATATTATAGTAGGGCCCTGGCAAACCATCTAAAATAGAGGACAGAATGAGCTAGAGAATCATGCTCAATGATTACTTACTCAACAGTTTTCAGGAGCTAAAATGTCAGTGATTTGTTTGAAGTCTTACTTTCTTTAATTTACAAACAATTTACCTTAAATTTCATTTCTGTCAACCCTGGAAAACATTTTTTAAATAAGTTGGCAAGCCACATTTTCTTCTAACTTGATAATTTTTCCCATAAATAATGTAAGACCATCGCAATAAACTAAAAGCCATAACTTGTGCACATTTCTTGTATTATCAACACAGGTTTAAATACAATAGCAGAATTTGAAATAATTTATGCCTTATTATGATTTGACCAAGTAGTTTTAAATGCTATTTTTAATATGCCTTATTATGATTTGACCAAGTAGTTTTAAATGCTATTTTTAATCTTGCCCATAAGATGTGTATATTTTTGAATATAGCAACCTAATAGGATTGAAAACTCCCTGAAGGAAGATATATTACAGGTCCTCAGTAGTTTATCCATAATTCTGAAAGTGAGAAAGTTTTGAAAACTATTAAGTTTTTTTTTATTTAGTTGGGAATCTTGATCTGAACTTATTTTGTGGCCAAACATGAAATGAATGTGAGGTTCTTTTGGTCATTATTTATTTTACTAATGTGAATATTTATATATTATTTGCAGAAATATTAGGTTTGATTACAGATGTTACTCTAGACCTACTGGAGTGTTACTAAATATTAGGTAAACGAGCAACGTTACCTCTATAAAATTAGAAAAAATTGCATTTTTTAAATGTTTATTTTTGAGAGAGAGAGTGGGAGAGGGGGAGAGAGAGGGGGAGACACAGAATCCAAAACAGGCTCCAGGCTCTGAGCTATCTGCACAGAGCCCAAAGTGGGGCTTAAGCCCATGAACCGTGAAATCATGACCTGAGCTGAAGTCGGACACTTAACTGAGCCACCCAGGCACCCCCAAAAAATTGCATTTTAAAACACATCCATTACCATAAACAAATTGTCAGATTGTGGCCCCGTATTACCATTAGTTTAATTTAATTTAATTTAATTTTTAAGTTTCTTTCTCTTTCTTTCTTTCTTTCTTTCTTTCTTTCTTTCTTTCTTTCTTTCTTTCTTTCTTTCCTTTGAGAGAGAGAGAGTATGAGCAGAGTAGGGGCAGAGAGAGAGAGAGGTGGGAGAGAGAGAATCCCAAGCAAGCTCTGCAATGACAGTGCAGAACTCGAACTCACAAACTGTGAGATCATGGCCTAAGTCAAAATCAAGAGTCGGACACTCAACTAACTGAGCTACCCAGGCACTGAACCCCCCTCCTTTAGTTTTATTTGAAGGCATCTTATCAAATAAAGACTTGTGCACTACAGTTTCCATATGTGTGTTTATGACAATGGGCTGAGTCTGAATATGCATTTAGGCCAGAGCTAACTGCACCATTTTAGGTGATTTTCCTGCATTTTTCTGCGTACTGAGGGAACAGTGTATCTGTAGCCGAGCCTTGACCTCTGTCCTATAAATATTTTTGAAGCTGTCCAAACAAGAAGATAAGCGATGGGTTCAAAATCATGTCCAAAGTTCACTGCCTTCTGAGCTGAATTAAGTGAATTAATGTTTATAATTAACTCATGTGACTCTCTATTCTTATATAAGTGTTTTTCTCTATTGTAAATAGTTTGCCACCCCTCATGAGATAACCCATCCACTGTAATACTTTTTCTGATATGAGGCTTATCATTGGGAAGAGAAGAAAAAAATTCAGAACATTCCAGACCAACCTAGAGAATTCTTCCTGTGACAGTTCAGTTCAAGGGTAGCTAAAAAGAGAAAGAGGAAGAGAAGAACATAACTGAACATCTCCAATGTGACATATGCTTCCTTTTATCTACTCCTAATGGTAACCATTTAAAGGGGAATTATCATCCCTGTTTTACATCTAAAGGAAATGGAGGGGGTTGCCTGGGTGGCTCAGTCAGTTAAGTGATCGACTCTTGATTTTGACTCAGGTCATGATGTCGTGGTCAAAGGGAACGAGCCCCGTGTTGGGCTCTGTGCTGATGGAATGGAGTCTGCTTGGGATTTTCCATCTTCCTCTCTCTCCCTCTCTCTCTGCCCTTCTCTGCTCATGTGTGCTTTCTAAATAAACAAACAAAGGAAATGGAGATTCAGGAATATTAAATGCCTTGACCAAGTTCTAGAGCCAGAAGCGACAGTCCCCTTACTTGAAACCATGTCTCTGTATGCCAAAGTGCATGCAGCCCTCCCAAGGTTAAAGCCATAGAAGACTCCTGACCACTGGACCTCTGTTATTATAAGCATGTGTTTGTGGCCATGGGGTATGCATTGAGAAACACGTCCCAGGCAAATCTTATGCACTTTGAGAGTGCTTTGGGATGCGATCCAAACCTTCCTCAAAGACTTACCACCCCACCCCCTTTGACTCCCAAGTGCAGGCTCTCTCACATACACTTCCAGTCTTTGTACTTGCTCCTGTCTGGAAAGCTCATCTTCTCCTCTGCTTACTGGGTTAACTCCTTCATGTCCTTAGACACTTGGCTCAGGGAGCCTCAACCCCAGAAGTGCTTAGATGCCCCTCTCCTGTGCTCCGTGGGACCCTCTGTTCCTTTACCGTAGTGCCAATTACAGCATATAGTAGAGTTTCTTTCTACTTTTCTTTGGTCTCTCCTGTTCAGGTGCGAGACTCTGAAGGGCAGGATGATGATTTTACTTTTTATTTCATTTACCCTTACTGAATATAATTTTCATAACAGTAGGTGCTCAATGAAATTAAATGGATTGATGTTAATTAAATTCTACAAATAGAGAAAAATACGATTTTATCCTTTTGGCATAATAGTCTCTCTTTCTCTTTTCCTTTGAATCAACATACCTGTGCCTTTGTAAATAGGGTAAAACAGCTTGCTGAGATGAGAGAAATGCCCTATGCTAAATAAAGTCAGCAGTAACACATTCAGTAATCGTGAGAAAAGTCCCATTTTTTTCTTTACTCAAATGAGGTCTGCTCTGATACTATGAAATAATTGTAAAAATACATTTAAAAAAAAAAAAACCCTGCACTTGAATGCCTGCTGCTTTAAACTTTCTCACTTATGTTCATCCTGAATTTTTATTTTGTATTTTCTGAGAGTGTAACCATATGTTTGTTCAAACAATCGTTTTGACTATGAAATTCCTTAGAAGTGATCCCCAAATACTGAGGTGACAGGCAGGCACCTGTGCTGATGTTCTGGGCTCCTTTGAAAATACACAGAGAATCAAATTCCTCAGAACAGACCGCAGGCATCACTAGCCTTTGGAACAATTGCCCATTGTGGATTTTTACCTTGTCATTTCTCAGCATGGCGCTCTTTTGCCCCGTAATATCATGACTGTGCAACAGTAGTTTGTTAGAGCAAAGCGCAAGTCTTTGAGTTTGAGATTGGAGAGGTGGTGGGATAGGTTTTGTTTTGTTTTCAGTCCGGGATATGCTCACTGTGTATCTCAGCATCCACATAGTTTATCATGTATTTCTCATTCTTTTATAAAAGCCAAAACGTGACTGCAAATTACTTATCACCAATAATACCCTATGTCTCACTGGGGGGAAGAAAGTGCATACCAAGGAAAAAGGAAAACAAATGTCTTGCTTGGTTCCAGTGATATTTTTCTAGCATATCCTATATAATGGTATGCATGTTTCCTGCCGTAACGGACTTAAGCATTTCCATATTACTAACTATAGTTTTATTGTTGTGCCAACACATCCAAATTGTTAGACTCGAGCCTTTTGTCAGTACACATTTCTGCGGAAAACTGTATCATGGACCATTATTTATTTTCCATGTGAACAGATGCTCCTCTGTTTTGAGATTATACCAAAAATTTTGGACTAGGTATATAGTATTCCAGCGGGAATGTAGAATTTATCTCTAGATTTTTGGGATCAAGAAGTCTGTACTCAAGACGACTGATAGTTTTCCCATGAACATGGAATCAGTGAACACAGACAAAACCTGAAAATCACTCTGAGGGCTTCACAAACTGGAAAGGCAAGAGGTGCTTTGACCTTCTACCCCTAATGCGCTTCACCTTCAGATATTCCTTAACAAAGCACCATGTAGCCCTGCAATGTCTTTACCTTTATCTGCAATATGATTGCAGATATATGATTACTGGTATATATGATTATTTGTGTTTAATTTTAATGTAATGTTTTAACTAAATGGAACATGGAAATAGATGCTCATAATAATCATCCAGTTGTTTGTTTTCCCTCTAGCTTTTAAGACACTGGCTTCTCGCTTTTTATTCTATCTCTTGGACTATATTTTATTTTTTGAATTAGCCTAAGAATATGGTTTTTATACAGTAGACCATGAATGAGGGGTTGTTGAAGGTTTTTGTACAGGCAGGGGATATGACTGGGGATGACTTTTGGGAAATGAATCAGGTCCCATTTTGTAGGATGGATTGGACCTCAGAGAAGTCGAATAGGAAGCTTGATTGGGAGGCTGTCATAATCTCAGTGAGAGACAATAGAAGGTCACATCAGGGCTGTGTCAGTGGAAAGCGGAAGATGTAATTGTGTAGAGACCATAGTTGATGTTGTATAAGCAATATAATGTATGTGGCAAGACATAAAGAGATGCCAAAAACTCTGCTAAGATGCTAAGACTCTGAAGGTTTGGATCTTATTTATTTCAAGAATGATGGTACTAATACAAAAATGGGGAACATAGGAGGAAGAGAAATTTGTTTTCAAAGATATAGGTTCAACTGTGTTTTAAAATGTGCCTTGGGTTTGTTTTAATCAGGTATGGTAATACACGTGGGCATGAGAATGATTATCACAGAAGAAGTTTTTACATTCACAGATGCCTAGAAATAGGAAGCATGGCATGCCATGCAGGACTGTATGGAAATGCAGCAGGGTTGGGCAGGAGGCAGAAAGAACAAGGGGGAAGCATGGGCAAAAGCCTTTTTTATTGTTTTCATGGGAAGGAAAGGGCAAGGCAGGGTCGGCAGTTAGCTGGCAGTAGTAGGCTACGGATTGGATAGTTTGAATACGTTTCCAGGTGTCCAGTACACTTTGCCCTCGGGTGGGTTAGGGCAAGAGAATAGTGTCCCAGGCTGCAGGAGCCTGATAGGAGGCAGGTGGGAGTAAAAACTTGGAATTGGTTGTTTCGTATACCAAAGGTGTGCCAGAAGGCAAGTTGTTTGCTATCTTTAGGAATTAGTTAACCCTGGGTGGGGAAGTGTCTCCCAGCAAATCCCCAGATGTCAGAGGATCACAAAACACTGAAAAAAAAAAAAAAAAACAACATGATTAATACAAGTTGCCTAGGCAATATGTCAAGGTAGAACTTTCTCAGCAAAAGCTGGATACTGGAGAATCTGAAGAAAATTTAGGATTCTAAAAACAGAATTTGGAATCACCTATAGAGAATGGGGCTCATACATGTTGACGACACTGTTGGGAGAGAGGACATGTGTAGAGTAAGAAAGATGACCAAATACAGGAACTCAAGGAATGCCTGCAGTGAGGAGATGGAAAAAAGGAAGCAGAGTGAGAAGAGACCTCAGAGACCTCCTGAAGTGACAGGAAACATGGAAAGTGTTCTGGAAGGGAGGTAGAGGTTAAAGAAGGGGCCACTCCAAGGAATAAGCAAGGACCCAGGGACCGGGCAACCAAGGAGTCCTGAAGATTTGTGATTGTATAGATTAGTAGAACTAGAGGCACAGAAAGCCTGATTGCAAGGAGTTAAATGCAAATGCAGACCTCTTTTTAGAGAAGCTTGATGAAGAAGGAAGGAGAGGGGTGGGTTCTGTTATTATTAGCTGATGCTTACTAGGCATCCCAAAGTTGATTTCCTAACTTCATTTCTCTGTTTCCTACCTGTATCCTACAGTTTTGGGAAGTGAATTGAATTTTTCTTACCCTACTGTGTCCTAGCATATTTTTACTTGCCTATCTCATCCATGAAACTATAAGCTTGAAGACAGGAGTGCTGTATTACATAACTAACATTGTTCCTGCTATAAACTGTGTTCATTTTATGTCCATTGAATAAAAAAATGGTAGATACTTCTCAGAAGAATATATGCCATAAGTGGCATGTCTTGAATTCCATTCCTCTGTATGTGTATTTTCCTCTTTGCTTATATCTATTAATTACTTCAAAATGTAACCAGCAATTCATTTCCTCCAGAAATCTTTTCCCAATTAACTTAATCTAAACTAAACAGTTATTTTGCATATTCTAAGTGCATAAATTATGTATTCAATTTGTATGGCTATTCTTAGGTCACAATATGTATGTAAGTTTTCTATCCTCAAATATAACAAGACATTATACATGCTGAGCAAATGTTAACAGGCTACATAAACTATAAAATACATTCTGAATATGCAAATATCACAAATCAGTGGCATAGATCTTCTATCTCTGCGACCTACGAGGCAGAAATTTTCATCAGTGTCACTGTTTTGGAACACATAAAACAGAATTTCGTGAATTAGTGACTTCAATATGTTGAAATAATACCACAGAGACAATCCCTCATGAACTGTGTAGTTAACATTCTTTTTTTTTTCAAGTTTAATTTTATTTATTTTGAGAAAGAGAGAGCGAGCAGGGCAGGAGCAGAGAGAGAGGGAAACAGAATCCCAAGCAGACTCTGCAATATCAGCACAGAGCCTAATGCAGGGCTCGAACTCACAAACTGTGAGATCGCGACCTGAGCCAAAATCAAGAGTAGGACACTTAATTGACTGAGCCACCGAGGTGCACATATGTTGTTAGCATCTAATTTTGTCTGTTATGGCAAACATGAAATAACTAACAAGTGTTCTAGTCATTTAGTTATGAATGGTATTGTTTCTTCATAATGATAATTGAATTTTATACATTTGGTGCACTTATTCATATTTTTATAAATATGTAACAAGTAAATTATTTGATAATTATTAGACATTAAAAGCTAAATCAGAAGCACTCAATGAGAAGACAGGACTCTCAGAATATGGATGCAAAATCCACATAGAAACTGTAGTAATAGGAACTAAAGAAGTAGAAAGAAACGTCAGTTGATGTACTGTACAAATAAAGGTGAAGATTATCTAGCAGGCCATGTTTTATACACCTATTATATTCAGGGGTTGCACTGCTCTATGTACCTACTTCCCCTACTGACCTGTATTCTGTTCATCTTTTTTCTTAACACCTAGAATGAAGTTCGACATAAAATAAGCCCTCAGTGTTTACTGTACTGAATTAAAAGTGTACATCTCCCAGGGTTCCTGGATGGCTTAGTCATTTAAGTATCTGACGCTTGATTGAAGCTCACATCATAATCTCACTGTTGTGGGATCAAGCTCTGCATGGGGCTCCCTGCTGGGCATGAAGCCTGCTTAAGATTCTCTCTCTCTTTCTGCCCTTGCCTTGCTCACACACTCTCTCTCTCAAAAAAAAAAAAAAAAAATTAAAGGGGCCCCTGGGTGGCTCAGTCAGTTAATGCCAACTCTTGATTTCAGCTCAGGTCAAGATCTCACGGTTTGTGAGATTCAAGCCCCACATTGGGCTCCACACTGACAAGGTGGAGCCTGCTTGGGATTTTTTCTCTTCCCCCTCTCTCTACCCTCCCCCAATAAATCTCATGCTATCTCTCTCAAAATAAATAAATAAACTTCAAAATAAAAAAAATTAAAAAATGTACATCTACCAGGCCAGGTATCTTTTACCCTTTTTGCATCTTTCTTTCTTTCTTCCTTTTTTTCTTTCTTTCTTTCTTTCTTTCTTTCTTTCTTTCTTTCTTTCAGACGTTGTAGATCTATATTTATCGATATGGAATAATGCTCACAATGCATTGCTGAGAGGCAAAACATGTTTCAAAACAGTTAGAGAACCATCTTACCTATATAAATGTGTATCCATACATCCATAAGCTAAGAATGCACAGAGATAGGTCTGCAAGGGTAGGCATGAGATTTCTAGATGTTTTTCATTGAGATTTCTGTATGTTTTCATGTTGACTGAATCTTTCATGGTGAGCTCAGGTTAACTTTATAACAGCAAAACTGTTTTCAAAATTTAGGTAATATATAAATGGAACCAGGAAGCTTCGGGTCCCAAGCCTGCTGCTTACTAGATGTGGCAAACTACTTGTCTAAGTTGACATTTAATCATATGTGAGAAAAGAAAACAAACAGATCTGCCCTTTTAACATTCTGGAATTGCTCTGAAGACCAGCATGGGTATGACCTTGGTGCAAAAGTGCAAAACTCAGGCGTTACTTTTGTTTATTATAAATTTTACTTTCAGCCCCCATTCTGTTCCATCAATAGGAAACTTAATGTTGGCTTTTCGTGGAGTTTTACATCCTTGCCCCTCAAAGTTATGCTTGAGTTCTGGCATTTTACATGGTGTTAAGACTTGGGATTTGCTGGGAGTAAGTAAGGCAGTCACTGGTTGGGGGTCCACAACCATAGTCGATGGGACATTGGCCCTAGAAAGGCTCTCTTCTCCTAGATAACATTTAGGGAGGCAGGATATTTTGCACATCTTCCAGTAGCCCTGCCTGTTCAAGCCACCACTTCTTTCCCAGTTCTTGCTCACACCCAGTTACAGGATCTAGAACCTAAGCTGGGAAACTCCTCTGCTTTCAGAATTCATAGTTGCCCTCCCTGTAGCTCAAAACTTAGCAGAGTCACTTCCTGTTCTGGGGAAGGAGTGGGGAATGCTTTACTGTCCCTGGTCCTCAACCCTCACCCCCTTGCCAAGACATGTTATATATACCCTGGAATGCTCTCCTGCTTTGGGACTTATAAATTTCTTCTTTTTTACATCTTGTCACAAGACTGTCCCAAGGCTATGAGTACAGGGTCTGTACCTGACAGAGTGAAGTAAAAAGAAACAGATATAAAAGGAGGAAACAAAACTCAGAGGTATCTTAAAATGTTTTCCTGACAGATTTGAAAATGCTATGATCCTAGGAGACTATGCAGAGTGGACACAAACTAAATAGAAGGCACTCTACCAGCCTCCTCCTCAATGGGGTTCTGAGAGGGAATTAAATCCTACTGTTCTAAGATATCCATTGAATATAATATATTATCTCCTCTGTCTTGCACCTAGAGTGATATTAGCCATACACTTTCCCTTTGGGAATTCAGAAAATGGTTACTCAAACCAGCTCCCGACAGGACTAATTATGTCCCTGAACTTGTTGGGAAAGACCCCCAAAACTGGTAACTGTGCTGCAATTCAAGTGAGGAGACCCTTAACTAAAAAGGTAGTACAAAAATTGTAGCAAAATGCATAGATATCTACCCCAGGAATGAGGGGTCAAGGAAAGTGTTCTCAGGAGTGAGTGAGAGGTATGAGAATGAGAAGCAGGAGTCTTAAACTCTAGAGAATGTGATAATACCAGTCCTGTATTAAAAGAGGGTGACACTTTGGCATTGTGATGAATTGAAGCTTGGAATAGTGAGAAAACAGGAACAGAAAATAGGAATTTTTTTTTGACACCTGTGCTTTTGTTGTTGTTTAAATGTATATTTATTTTTGAGAGAGCACAAGTGGAGGAGGGGCAGGGAGAGGGGGACAGAGGATCTGAAATGGGCTCTGTGCTGACAGGCTGGCGGCAGTGAGCCTGATGTGGTACTCAAACTTATGACACGGGAGATCATGACCTGAGCTTAAATCGGATGCTCAACTGACTGAGCCACCCAGGTGCCCTATGCTTTTGTTGTTTGACTACCTTAAGAATATGAAAATATCCTGGACCCAAAATTATGGCATGCTACAAAGCTAATCGCCATGTCCCATGTTTTAAAAAGAAGTACAGAGATTAAGGTCCAGGTTACAAAGTGAAAAGGAAGTATGGTCTTTGAAGTCAGACAGGTGGCCCAAGTTAATTAACTATCCACTGCCAACATTTACTTAACTTCAGAGACTCAGTTGTAAAGTTGTGGGGAGATGCAGATGAAATAGATGTAAAGAGTCTAAGATAGTGTTTGGCATATAATAGATGCTCAATAAATACCAGGCATTATTATTTCTCTTGGTTTTACTTTAAGTGCTCCACAGTAAGACAAGTATACCCACTGTCTTAAGGGAAAAAAATTAACTATAAGTGCTTCATCTTTTCCCCTTTTCTAGCCTTTTGAGAACTACTCAAATGATAAGAACTTGTGGTTAAAAAGAGGGAGAGAGAGAAGGTTATAGAATCCATGGTTTTCTTGGGAAACATAAAGAGCTTTTTTGCATCTCTTCCCATTTGCTTAGTAGTAAATGGATTCATTGTTTTGTTTATCGGTTTTATTGTGGGATAAAAAGAGATGTGTGGGTAATTGTTTTTCTTCTGTGTGTGCATGTATGTAGTGCTGAACGTGGTTGATTCTGAATACCTTTAATTTTGAAAGATTCTATTTTCTTCTGGAATCCTCCTGTACCCACACAGTTAGTAATGGAGTATCATTAAAATAATATACTCTGGTGAGAACATAACAAAGTGGTTAAGAGAAGCATTTTGAAGGTTGACCTAAAATACATTGACTTTGAAATAAATATACATCTGTTATAAAGAGTGGATTCAATGAAATACACACATTGGTTTTCCTAACAGATAAGACTTTGGGAAGATATATATTTTGGCTTAAAAATATTCCAGTTTGAGTTCAGTTGTATTATAGCTTACATAATACTGATTAGACGCTGGCTTAGAAATATGTGTTAGTCATAAAACTTTGGCTAGATTCACATCAGAAATCTGATAGGGTAAAGAACAACGTGATTATTCACATGTTTAAAATCTTAAGAAAAACATACTGTGCACCACTTAGTAAAATTGTTCCATGATGTTAAGGAGAAACAATAGAATTGTTCCACGAAGAATCTGAGAACTGCAAGGTTCAGAGTGACTAGACCCAGGTCTTATTTCTTAAATCTGTAACTGAGTTGGGTAGTGATCTGTGACCCCCAGCTCTCTGAACCAGCATTTCTAATAAAACAAAGTGTAGAATGCATCCATCTCACATTTTTTAAAAAGCTTATTTATTTATTTTTGAGAGAGATGGTGGCGGGGAGAGCCTGAAAGAGAGGGACACAGAGAATCCCAAGCAGACTCCATATCTGCACTGTGAGCACAGAGCCCGATGTGGGGTTTGAACTCACAAGTTATGAGATCATGACCTGAGCTGAAACCAAGAGTCAAATGCTTAACTGAGCCACCCAGGTACTCTCACAATTTTTTTGGATATCTTTTGATAAAACTAATGGAGATTACTTAATGCAAGAGACTTCTTTTATAATGTTTTTTTTGAAAAATAAAACCTACTTTATAAATTATTTTATATTTATAAACTATTTTATATTGAGGATTTATTATTAGTAGTTAATGGATATTTAGATATGTGATTTCTCCTGCTGTATTTAAACTAAGGAATTAATAAACTTATTGAATACCCATTATGTATTCAAATAATTCAAGTTCATATCCAAAACCATGAAATTATAAAAACTGTTTTTCTTAATCTATCCAGAATTTCAATGGTAAATTCACCTTAAAAATAGTAAATATAAGGTAATTTACTGATTATTCAATATAGTTTGGAATCATTAAGAAGTGTGTTCTAGTCCCTTGTCTGCACTCTATATTTGTGGTTTGTTCAGGAGTACCAACAGGAGTGAAGTGATGTGACTGATGTCAGAAGGTGGGGTATGTGTCTGTGGTAAAAGAAAAATGCCTTAGGGCATGTCTAATTACCAGCTTCCTGTTCCCCTTGGAGTGGTCTTCATCCTTGCTTTCCCTCTTAGCCTACTTGACTTCTGGCCTTTCTAAGGGCCTGTCTTTTCATTGGCCCTGGCATGGGTCCTGAGGCTATATATACTTAGACTGGAATCCAAGTGTTCAGAGAAGGTGTGATTTTGTTCTTTTGTGGTGCTGGAGCTCAGCTTGCCTTCCCTCTTGGAGAGATGAGGCAAGCATCATCTGGCTTCTATTTACGTTTGATAACTTTGTGCACACAACAGACATAGACAGGGACAGATCTAGCTGGGCATGCAAGTGAGACACAGATCAAAGGATTACATCAAGAGAGAGTGAAGATGATGACATCATCAAGATGGTATCATAGGTTGTTCCTGACTTCAGTGCCTCTCACAAGAAGACCAACTAGCAACAATCCATAGACAACACACCATGAAGAAGATCCTCAAAGCCAGAGGTGAGTGAGAGGAGATGCTACATTCTCATGGCATTACCCCTCCCCGGGCCAGCACAGAGCCACATCAAGAGCACCCTGGGCCTGCAGTTTTTCTGTGGTAGAAGAGCCTACGTCGAACAATAAGCTCCCCTGGCTTTGTGGGATACTTCCCGAGAGGCCAGCTTAGGTCTCTTCTCATGTAGAACCGCTCGGGATCAGATAGATAGGAACAAGGAGGTGGGACTTAACAGCAACCAGCACTCAGATCTGGTGCATTGCATTCTTCCTTGCAAATGCCCTGAGCAGAGCTCCCAGCTGGTGGCTCTGCAGATGTGGCCCTTTCTGGCCAGGGAGTTTGGTTGGCAGTTCTGCCTGGTTTGGATCCCTAGCCAACTGGCCAAACCAGCTGTGGAGTCCATTTTACAGCCCCACCAGGTCAGGAAGGCAAATCTGCAGTCCTGGCCAACTGCTGAGTATAGCGATCAGGCCCACCTCACCAGTAAGCCTGACCAGAGAATCAGGCCTGATATAAACAAACAAACAAACAAAATTTTATTTATTATTTGTATACATTAAGATATATATCTGATGGAATATTTTTCAGCCATCAAAAAGAAAATAATTCTACCATTTGCAACAGCATGGATAAACCTTGATGGCGTTATCCTAAGTGAAATATGTCAGGAAGAAAGACAAATACTGTATAATTTCACTTATATGTGGCGTGTAAAACAACAGATTTCACAGAAAAAAGAGCAGTTTGTTAATTGTTGATTGCCAAGGAGGGGTTGCGGTGGGATGGGGAGAATGGGTGAAGGTGGTCAAAGGGTACACATTTCAAGTATAAGATGAAAAAGTCTGGAGTTGTAATGTATTACATAGTGACTATATTAACAATATTGTATCATATATTTGAACGTTCTCAGGAGAGCAGATTTTAAAAGTTCTTACCACTCACACAAAAATGTAAGTGTGAGGGATGATGGGTGCATTAACTAATCTTATTGGAATCATTTTGCAATATGTAGGTATATCAAATCATCACACTGTACACCTTAAACTCATCCAATAAGTTATGTCAATTACATCTCAATAAAGCTAGGAAAAGATATATTCCGTAATGTGCATTTCAGGAAGTAAACAAATTCAATACCCAAAGTGAGTGTGAAAAAAAATGAGAGGAAGAGCAAGGTTATGTGTATTCTCAATGGTTGGAGAATTACTGAAGACAAATATTTTATTAGATCATAAAAAAAGAGAGATGGGAAGATATCCTCGATGAGTCTGATTTCGTTATCATTTTATTTAGGTAAACGGTAAGATCTTTTGCAAGGAAATGTTCTCCCTTTCACCCAGTCCTTTACAGTAATTTCTTATTTTTTATTTTTTAATGTTTATTCGTTTTTGAGAAGGGGGGAGGGGCAGAGGGAGAAGGAGACACAGAATCCCAAGCAGGCTTCAGGCTCTGAGCTGTCAGCACAGAGACTGATGCAGGGCTCGAACCCACAAACTGAGAGATCATGACCTGAGCTAAAGTCAGACTCTCAACTGATTGAACCATGCAGGTGCCCCTTCAAAAACTCTTTTTTAACATAATTGTGTCCTATGGTCCTGTTGACTTTTATATATCCAGGCTTAAATTATAATGAATATTCTCCTTGTCATCTTCAAGAAAAGCACCATTCATTCACAGTTGGCAGGGTAGACACTGGTGAGTTTTATCTAGTTTTCATTAGTGTTGACACACAGTAAAATAAAATCATTTGTTGAATGAATTTATATTGAGCAAATAAAGTACTATCTAAAAGTGCTCACAGGTTACAGAGGCAATCATTGAAATCATGTTTTCATCACTAGTGGGAAGTGGCAGTAGAACCACTTTTTACAAATGCATATATGTACGTATTTGTGTATATAAGTGATATATATGGTATGCATATACATTTCATATATATGTATGTAAATATGTATGTAAATTTACATAAGGAAGGACTCAAAGCAAGTTTAAATAAACACAAAAATTTGCAAAAGGCCAAAAAAATCAAAGAGGAGATAACTCAAAAATTCTAATGAAAACCCATACACAATGACAAATCTCACTTAAAAATGAAAGAAAAAGACAATCTGTTTCATTCTCAGAACTTTATTTAAGATCAGAGTTGAGCAGTTTGGCCTTTAGAATTGCAATGTACATTCCAAACACCTTGCATTTCAATGACACTGAGATTCTAACATTTGGGCACTGTAAACATTATTTCACTCCTGTGGCCCACTAAACAACCCCAGAAAAAATAAATTTTGGCAACTAATCTATAAGGGAAATGAAGTAATCACCATTTTCTATTTCACTTTGGATATTTGACACAAGCCTGCCAATACTGAGTGAAAATGCTTTGGAAAGTAGTAACTGGGATTTTAATATAAAACAGTATTATGGCTTTGTCCCTCCACACTTCCCCAGATTCAGCATTCCTGAAGGAAAGTCTTCTACTTTCCTATTTTGACTGTGCCCTCTCGTGTCAGAATTTCTCTTACAGGCAGAAGGTTCATCCTCATCGATTAATGCATTTAAATGGATTGATGATGTATTCTCAGATTAATCAAAAAGGCACTCTATGAGCTTAGTTTTTTATACATTCATTCTGGTGTGAACCCTGGCTCAATTTCTTCATAAAGTTGGCTGGAAACAATCTGAAAAATTGTCTAACGGTAAGAGGTTAAGAAGGAGAAAAAGGAATTATTTTCTGATCTTTACCCGAATTTTGTAGCAAAATGTTTGCCAAGCTATATGAATCTAACTAAATCCTCTTGGTGTTAGGAGTTTTAGTCAGCACATGCCCAAGCTATTTGCGTCCTAGGAAACAAATGTAGAGCACATGTCCTGAAACAAGTTAATGTGAGAGTTGTCTGGACTCCAGAGCCAAGAATGTGAATCTTGGCTGTAAACAACAGAGGGTTAAAAAAATGTCTACATATAGAAATAGAACATTCGTCTTTAATGTCTAGGCTCTTTCCTTAAAACAGTGGGAAATCATTTTAATGAATGAGAGGAACATGCCACGTTGCACGGCTAAGTCATAGCAGTTTGGCTGCATGTGTTCGACCATGTGACAGATTTTGTAAAATAGAAAATATTGTTGCATTTTCACCCATAACTGAAGCCATAAGGCAAGGTTTCTGGTTTCATTCACGGCTTACTAATCAGGCAGGTGGACCAAATGCTTACAAAAACCAAAACAAAGTAAAACAAAAACACTCACATTCATGGAAATGTTACCTGATCTAATTAACCCAAAAAGCAAGAAAGCATTAAAAATTTATGAACGGTTTTATGTATGGTATATCTTTTAAAACTTTGGTGGAGAGGGTGAAGTTAGGATTTATTCATGATAGAGACGCCATTTTGTTCAGATATTTGGTTGAGAAAACATTATGATATAATAAAAAATATACCTTATTGTGTATATTGAAATAACAGAGAATCTCATTGTAGATTTTCACGGGTAAACTTAGAATTTGATAAAGATAAACTTTTTTTTCTGCTTTATTTCACTCTTAAAGAGTGCTTAGGCAATCCTATAGGTAGGATGTCACCTTGCTGACTGTGTAATTCAGCTGACTATTACTCACCTTTTTGCAACGTATGATTAGATATGAGTTTAAGACTTGAGTAAAATAGTTTGTTAATAAACCTAAAATCATGGCTTCATTTCCCTTTTGATAATATTCTCTGTGATCCATGGATGGCATCCCTAGTCCCCAGTGACCATCTCAAAAATACGTGAGCAAGTTTAGACTGTACGTACAGAGTTAGGAAGACCTGGTCTCTGGCTGAGTCACTTACTATTTCTATGAAATTGGACAAGTTACTTAACTCTGAAGCCTCACTTTTCTCCTCTGTAAGTGAGGATAATACTACCATCTACCATTCTAAGATTATAGTGGTGAAAATTAGAGAATGTGCTAAGTGCTCACCACTTAATAAATGTTAGTTCTTCTTCTTCATGGTGAACATAAGGCTGGATGATTAAAAACAAAGCAACTCAAGGGGAACACATTGACGAATGGGAATCATTGACAGTGTCTTCACACTTGATTGGGGGCAAACCAATAAGTAGAAGCAGGGTCAAGGCTAAGGGTGAACCAAACTGACTTCTGGCTTTTCCTTGCACCACACAAATCTCCCTTCTTTCTTTCTTGCCAGTTCAAAACTCAGTAGTCTCAATTTGCTCTTCTCTAAAATAGTTCAAAACAGACAAAACAAGAACAGAACAGGATGGATTGAGAAGAGAAAACTTTGGCCCCAAGCCCTGGTGATGTGTGATCTACTTAATTGTGTTGTACAAATTTAATACAATTTTTTCAAATTTAAAATCCAGTAATTATATGAAGAGATGTCATTTGGCTATTTATATTAAAACCGTTTAGGGGTGCCTGGGTGACTCAGTCGGTTAAGCCTCTGACTTCAGCTCAGGTAATGATCCTGCAGTTCATGAGTTCAAGCCCTGCAGTCGAGCCCTATGCTGATAGGTCAGAGCCTGGAGCCTGCTTTGGATTCTGTCTTCCTCTCTCTCTGCCCCTTGCCCATTCATACTCTGTCTCTCTCTCTCTCTCTCTCAAAAATAAACATTAAAAAAAATTAAAACTGTTTAGAGCTGATTAAACTATTTAATTTTTCATGTTTATTTTTTATGGTAAGGATTTGCTAGTGATTCATGAATAATATCATTTTTAATTTTCACACGGAATAATTACAAATGGTTACTCTGAAATTTACTGAGTATAAATGACACAGTTTTCCAAATAATAGTATTTGGTGGATTAGATATAGCAATTTATTGGAAATACAGAAATGTGGATAACAATGACAGGTACAATCACATCAAATTCTTTACTAATAGTAATATCATTCTCTAAAGAGAAATACATTTTTTCCTCCTTCACCTTATTAATGGTCCATGAGGCGCTATTAAATACACATGCCTAGATTCACAAGTACAAAAAATATTTTTATCTAATTTCTATGATGAGAATGTCTTCCAGCACAAATTATATTTTCAGTCAGCCTCAAGGACAAGTGAAAAACAAAAGTGTGATTTCAAGAATAACCGTCAGCATTTAGAGGCTAGTGATCTGGAAATCCCATAAGGAATAATCATCTTGAAAAATTTATACCTTTTTCTCTCTTTGCTGAATGAAGTGTATTGTGAACAAGCAACCTGTCTCTCAGAATTTTGTCACTTATGTTCCCAGCTGGTTCCAATCAATATAAAGATGAAAATCCAAAGCTCAAACCATCCATGTGTTCATAAAATAGCAGGGCAGTTCTTAAACATTTATTAAGAGCTAGCAATGTGTTAGGTGTTAAAGAAGTGCAGGTGAATATCTTGACTGTAGGTAATGCCAAATGTATGTATTGTTCACAGGAACAATACATAAAAGTGAAAGCCACAATGTTGTAGTTCAGCTGTGACATCACATTCAGTTGGGAGAGAGGTGACAGTTGGATAATCTCTCTGTGCTGCCTGGGACACAGGCCATTTGGTTTGCACAGAGGGCCGGGGTGAACTGATAACGCAGTTGTCTGAAAGCCTCTCTGGGTTTCCTGTGGCTAATTCCTGTATTGGGATAAAACTTGCACCCAGAAGGTCCTTTCTTTACTTGCTCATTCGAATTGTGGCAAGCATTTGAACCTAAGTAAGGAATACCGGGATATCATTATCCCGAATATAAATGACCATAGTTTCATAGCTTTAAGAGTTCTGCATTTGCTTTCCTTTTGACATTAAAAAAAAGAAACTTCAGCTCTTCAACTATAGTGTAAAAACTAGGTTGAGACTGGATGTTTGTAATCATTCTCTAATAAAGCTGACCTCATGCAGAATCATATATTCTTTCGCAGTAACCCTGAGCCAAATACACACTTCTGGGAATCCCAGTCCACAAAACGTACAAAAATGTGTTTCAGTCATTTATTACTTTATCATCTAATACACAAACCTGAAGGAGGGATGAGCTTGAGAAAATTGTTAGGTACTTACATGTATACAAATGTACTGAAAGCCCAGCACTGTAGGACTGTAGGTCTAATAGTGCAGTGCATTTGAAAATTCTAGGTTACTGCCAATAGTTGGTCTTAAGCTTTTTCCTGTAGAAAGGGAAATGGTCATTAAAAGGGTTTGGCACAAAACAGGTTAATTTCTTAAAATATATTTTTTCTAGTGCATATTGATTAAGAACTTGATCTCTGAGTGCCAACAGCCTAGAAATGAATGTCTGTTTCATCATAGAACAGCCCAATGACTATGTGCAAGTTCTTTGTCCCCTCTACACCTCGGTTTCCTCAACTGTTAAAAGAATACAAATTCTATGGTAGGTGGCCTCTAAGAGAGCCCCAATGATCCCTACCTCCTAATGTTCGCACACTTATGCAATTCTCTCTTCTTGAATATGGGCTGCACTGAGTGACTGTCTTCTAATGAATCGAATATGGCAGATATAGTTGGACATTATTCCCAATGTTGGGTTACACAAAGATTGTAGCTTCCTTCTGAGGGGTGCATTCTTGTTCTTTCTTAAACCTTTTGCCCTGAGGGGAGCAAGTTGCCTGTTGTGAACAGCCCTATCAAGAGGCCCAGGTGGCAAGAAGCTGATGTCTCCAGGCAATAAGCCAGTGAGGGGGCCTGCCAAGAACCAGGAATATAAGCGTGAGGCACACAGCTAGGCTGTTTCTGATTTCCTAACTCACAGTAACTATGAGATAATAATGATTATTGTTTTAAGCTATGAAATTGGAGGTTAGTTACACAGCAATAGGTACTAATACAAACTAGGATAATAACAATCACCTTATAGGATGGTTGTGATGATGAAGTGTGATAATGTATGAACAGCCTTGGGCAGAGTCTGACACACAGCACAATAACCGTAAATGGCATTTGTTATTTTTTGCATTGAAAGGGAATTACTATGATATGAATGTTTATGTCCCCCAAATTCACTTGTTGGAAACCTGACCCTCAAGGTGATGGTATTAGGAGGTGTGGCTTTGGGGAGGTGATTAGGATTAGTGTGTCTTTATAAAAGAGGACCGACACAGATCCACATGCTTCTGTGTCGATGTGCATGTGGGGATGCAGTAAAGGTCCACAGCCCCGAGGAGGGTCCCCACCTGTCCATGCTGGCGTCCTGATCTCAGACTTCCAGTGTCCAGACCTGTGAGAAATAAGTTTCTGAGCCACCCAGTCTGCGGAATTTTGTTAGAGCAGTCCATACAGGTGAAGATAAAAATGAAAACTTCTTAGTGTTAATATGTTAAAACAGAAGAAAGCTAATGAAGCAAAACCTAAGTTAGGGTAACTGTTTTTCATATCTAACGGCTCTTTTTTGTTTGTAAAGTCTGTTTATAAGTCCTATCTTTTACGACGAAAGCCTCCTTACGTTTTCCTTTCTGTAAGAGGGAAAAACTTCTGTGATTAATTTCACAATATCATCCTGGGATCAAATTATTCAGAACACCCTTTTTTCTCTCACCAGGAAAGCATCTAGTTCTCTGTATAACCCACAAGCTGCAATCCACACATACCACCCAGTATTTTGAGTTGTCCACACTAAAGTTTATCATCCTGTAGGAAAAAAAAATCACTACTACTCTTTCTGTGTGTGGGATGCATGATTGTGGAAATTATGCTTTGTATTCATTTGAAAATCTCTGTGGGATTTTGTTACAACACATTTTTCTAAGGGTTTTTTAAATTTTGTCTAGAAAAATTAGATTAATGAAAATGACTAGTAACTACAGAATCCATTCATTTTACTAGACATCTCTTTTAGAACAAAACTTTCAGAAGACAGCTCTGGCAATTGAAAATTCTGGTGGGGTCATTTGAGTACATCCAACATCTCAAACAGTAGCTCATGCTTGAAGATAGAAAAAGTACAGACAAGAAGAATTTCTCTTGTATTTCTGTATGGTTTCTGCACGCTTTCATGTAGATAGGTGGAAAGAATTTCTTTTATATGAAGTGGAAAAACTTGGTGTAGGCCCAGAATTTTTAAAACGCCTCATACTCTTTAAAGTACAACATCATTATTCAAGTGCCATAAAAGTCAAGGCATGTGCCTGGGCTGTGGTTCAGCTTGTGGATTCCACAGACATTAACAGTACATTTGTGTACACTATTCAATAGGTCAGGGACTCTTTCTCCAGACAGTCATTAGTGCATTTGACCTTTCCCAAGGAGCAGTGGAAATCATGAAGGACAGATTTTGGAGATGTCTGTCTGCCAAGCCCAAACATATTATTTAATTCATTAGACTGACAAGCTAAATAATCATTGGAAATCCCAATCTGTTCTCACAAGGTTTGGTTTAGGATTTCCATTCACACCACTTTACAAGAAGCCACTCTGTTGCCTTTGGATGTTTTAGGTAGATCAAATTTCATGCTCAGAGAGGCTGTGGAGTGTAAAAGAAAGATACCAATTAAGTTTTCATTTCTGCTTTGGGTCCTATTTTTCTATGTGGCCTCAGGCAAGTTTCTTAATCCTTTAGAACCTCTTTTTCTTACTCAGAATATATCTGCCCTCCTGCAAAGGTTGTCCTGGGGGTTGGGTCTTGCCAATGAAGGGTTCATATCATTAGTTAAATTAGCACGTCATTAGTTAACTTCTTGACTGCCAGTTATAGATCTCTAAGTCAAATGAGCATAAAAAATACAAAAAGTATGGATTATTTTTGAGGATATGAGATGTCATACAGAAATAGACTAGATTTAGGGCGCCTGGGTGACTCAGTCAGTTTAGTGTCTGACTTCAGCTCAGGTCATGATCTCACGGTTCGTGAGTTCGAGCCCTGCGTTAGGCTCTGTGGTGACAGCTCAGAGCCTAAAGCCTGCTTCAGATTCTGTGTCTACCTCTCTTTCTCTGCTTCCCCCACACTAGCACGTGCTCTCTCTCTCAAAAATGGATAAACATTAAAAAATAAAAAAAATTAAATAAAAGACTAGATTATACTCATGCTTCAATAACATCTGTATCCAGGGATTCGAATATTATTATTTCTCCTTTCTTGTGGGGCATCTTTATTCTTCTGTTCCTTACCTTTGTGTGTGTGTGTGTGTGTGTGTGTGTGTGTGTGGTTTTCTTGTTTTGTTTTTTGTTTTGCTTGTCTTGTTCATGAAGTAGGCAAGAGCTGCTAATAACTCCTAAGTTTTATGGTTTAGCATGGATCAGAAACCTACAAACCACTAGTGAAGCAAGGAGATGGATATGTGGTAGTTGAGGAGGAGTTGGGAGCAGGGTGGGGAGGAGGAGATTGCTGGGCAGATAACACTGTAGGGCAGTTGTCTGTGGAGGGCCTCAGACCAACTGCTCCAGATGCAGAGGGGAAGGATGGCAAAAATGTGGAATGGTTAGAAGTACTGCCAGGTCATTTAGAAGTCCTGCCAAATCATCTGAGAGGGAGTGCCAAAGCACTCGTTCTTAGCCCTGACTGAATGTTTAAATCATCTGGGGAACTTTTTAAAAACCTAAAGCAAAGTCCTTTGTCTGTTGTCATCAGAATCACCTGGGGAACTTCTGAAATTTGCAGTCTTTTCAGATATACTTGGACATATTCAATCACTCTCTAGAGTTGGGAGGGGGGGCAGTTGGGGGGAACCCAAGACTTTTCAGTTAAACACCCCAAGGATTTTTTGGACATTGAAATTTGATAATCATTACTCTAGATTGGTGATTCCCAAGTTGTGATTCTCAGACCAGCAGCTTCAGCTTCACCTGGGAACTAGTTAGTAAAGCAAATTAAGCCCCACCTCAGACCTACTTAATCAGAAACTCTTTTGGTACAGTCCAGTGACCTGCATTTCAAAGAGCCATCCAAGGGGCATCTGGGTGGCTCAGTCGGTTAAACATTGGGCTCTTGATTTTGGCTCCAGTCATGATCTCACAGTTGGTGAGATCGAGCCCTGTGTCTGC
This sequence comes from Cryptoprocta ferox, assembly GCA_028646485.1. Classification (NCBI taxonomy): domain Eukaryota; kingdom Metazoa; phylum Chordata; class Mammalia; order Carnivora; family Eupleridae; genus Cryptoprocta; species Cryptoprocta ferox. The sequence goes on along the minus strand of CM053578.1, from coordinate 31,089,593 downwards.
TGACAGTGCAGAGCCTGCTTGGGATTCTCTCTCTGCCCCTTCCCCCACTTATGCCCCCTCTGTCTCTCTCAAAAATAAACAAAGAACCATCCAAGTATTTGTAATCCCCACTAAAGTTTGAGAACCATTGCTCCAGACCCATTTCATTTCTACAGTATTTTACAAATGTATATTGATCCTGGATTTTGGCATTTAAAATATGTAATTGCTTTTTCTTTAAATATTTGGTTTGAAAATGACCCTGTGACTTAATGGGCACCCCGATGCCATTTGAAAATACAGTGTTGCATAAGACACAAAAAGGTAAATTATCAACATGTACTGAACTGAGATAAAGATAGCTTTTGTCATGTTTTTGTTTCCTAATTATCATTTCCTCAACATCTCTGGAGTGTAGTCCTCCCTTTTGTGAGTCTGGGAACTAACTCTCTAATATTGGTTTAATAATTTTCAGCATCTTTATTCATAGGCAATACAGCTGTGGCTTGAGAAAGTTTATCTTTTAATCTTCCCCCTTTTAAGCTGCTGATCCCATCCTTAAATATAAGAAAAACAATATTTTTATTCTAGAATAAAATGCTTCTTTTTAATATTTTTAAGTTTATTTATTTTGAGAGAGACAAAGAGAGCATGAGTGGGGGAAGGGCAGAGAGAGAGAAGGAGAATCCCAACTAGGCACTATGTGGTCAGTGCAGAGCTGGATGTGGGACTGGATCTCAGGAAACCTTAACTGACTGAGCTACCGAGGTGCCCCATAGAATAAAATACTTCTGAATCATAAAATAACTTTAGATCAACATAAAAGTTTAGAAAGCTTTTTAAAATAATTTTGAAACATCATTTGCAAAACAAGACCATAAAATGCATGTACTTATTATTGTGTTTCCACATAGGGGCAGGGAAAACTTTAGAATTCCAAATATGATGATTTACTGAATGAAGTGGTTGCAAAGATCCTAACGGCTATAACAGAAGATAGCTAGCAAGAAAGTAGTGGAAATACTGAGGAAAGGGTAAATAAATATCTGAAAACATGTGTTTATACCCTAAACCTACTACCTTTGAAAACTGTAGAGAAGAAACAAGAATATACACGTACACAGTTAATTAGCCAGTAGAGCAATGATGTCATCCCATGTCAAGTGGTCTCTGGGAATCTGCAGGCTACATTCATGGGAGAAGAGGAATGTGAAAGCAAGTAATGTCTTAGTACTATGAAAACAGTTTTGACCTCAGAGATCCTCTTCCAGGATATTGGGGGCTTTTGGGTTTCCAGAACTACAATTTAAGAATGGTAACATGGGTGAAATCCATATAGTTCAATTCAGGTCTTTCACTCTGATAAACTTGACCAAGCATAAAGACCAAGCATAGTAATAAAAAATTTCCTGTGCCAGGGACATGTGGTCTTGTCAGAGTAGCCCAGCCTACAGGTATCTGAGGTGTACTGGAAAGCTATTTTTTTGAATTTTAATAAAATATTATGAAGTTCTTGACAAGAAAAAGAGATTCGATATACCTGTTTTGGAAGAAACAGATCTGTTTAGTGTCTCTATAGAAGGAAAACTTTTAACGGTTGAGAAAGGGTATTATAACTAAGGGAAACCAAGGGAGAAAGAAGAGTAAGTGTAATATGATACAGGAAGATCAACAGGAACCTACAGAAGAGAAGTACTTAACAATGCAGGGTAATCAGAAGGAGGGGAGATGAAGGGGTGGAGTAGGGAGAGAAACACAAAGGAGACCTCAAATCACTCAGTAAATCATCACATATGAGTAAATCATAATAAAAGAAACATTGGTGATATCGAAGACATATAAAACTCAAAGGTTAAATCTGACTAAATAAGTCTCTGAAAGAAAAGGAATTCTGTATAACTTTTTATAAAAGTAAATAATGTGAAGAAAATAAAGTTGGCTTGGAAACTCAATGTGAGAGACCCGCTGAGATAGTCAGAGAGGAAAACCATATGAATGAAAGTTTTTGGTATAAGAACAACCATGTGGATTTTAAAAAAACGTTTGTGAAATTTGAGTGGGCCAATGCATAATCATAATTATGAATAGATGAAGGGAAATTGGGTTTATAGAAATGAGTGTTTATCATTCAGAGAATTAGAATGTGGGGGGAAGCCCTTTAGGAATGTGGTGGCCTTCCGCCACATCAGTTCCAGAAAACGCATGTCTGGTTGTGCTGCAACCCAGATCTGGTGCTCTCAGTAGCCCTTAACTGCCCGAACCTACTTTTGAGGTCTTCCGTGTTATACCCCTTTATGTGTTTCACTTCATTTACATGTTTTTTTCCCCTACAAAGCCTATGAATGATATGGAAGAAATAATAACAGTTTATGTAATGACAGGCTGAGGTACAGTTTTTGAAATTTCTAAGACAATTCAAATCCCAGGGCGCCCATGTGGCTTAGTCGGTTAAGTGTCTGACTCTTGATTTCGGCTCAGGTCATGATCTCACGGTTCATAAGTTTGAGCCCTACGTTGGGCTCTTTGCTCAGTGCAGATCCTGCTTGGGATTCTTTCTCTCTCTCTCTCTCTCCTTCTCTCTCTTACTCTCTCTCTCTCTCATTCTGCCCCTCTCCTGCTCTCTCTCTTTGTCTCTCTCAAAATAAATAAACTTAAATTAAAAAAAAAAACATTAAAAGACAGTTCAAATCCCATATTATCTATGTGGTGAAATTTTGGCATGTGAATTTCTTTATGATCAAGCAATCAATTTGTCAACAGAATAACTAAAAGCACAATTATGTCTAGCTATGAATCACCATAATTGAATTTGTTTCTTTGTTATTTGTCTGCAAATAATTTCATTTCACATACTTTTGTATATCTTATAAACCCTTAATACATAACTGTTATTGCTTTAACCAGTAAAATGAGTATTTTAAATTAAAAATGGCATTGTATGTTTCTGGGGCTCTTCCTTCCTTTCTAAAGCAGGTCAAGGCTTCCATATGGAATAATTTTCCTTTATCCTGAAATTCCTTTACTGTTTCTCTTAGTGCACGTGTGCTGGTGGCAAATTGCCTCAGATTTTGTTCATCTGAAAATATCTTTATTTCACTTTCAATTTTGAAGGATGTTTTTGCGAAGTATGGAATTTTAGATTGACTTTTCCCCCCTTACAGTGCTTTAAGGTATCAACTCAGTTTCTTCCAGCTTCCATTATTTCTGATGAGAAGTCAGCTCTAATTCTTATCATTGTTCCTCTAAATGTAATGTGATATTTTGATGTTACTTTTTTCTTTTTAAGAATTTCTGTTTTTTGTTTTAAGGATTGTGGCTGTTATATGCTTCAGTATGGTTTTCTTAGCATTTATCCTAAGTTTTTCTTCACTTCTACCATTAGTGGTTTCAGGTTTTTCATTGATTTTGAAAAAATCTCAGCTATGATCTCTTCAAATAATTCTTTAGCCTCCTTTTCTCTTTTCTTTATCTGGAATTGTAATTTCTCACATGTAAGACCACTTGTTATTGTCTCCCAGGTCTCTAAAGTTCTTTATTCAACTCTGTGGTTCAGTTATTATTATATCTAGTGACCTGCTTATGAGTTATCTGTTTCTTTTACTGAATCTATACTGTTAAGCCCATCCAACCAATCATTAATTCAGATATTGTATTTTTGCTTCTAGAATTTCATTTTGTTTCCTTATGGAGTCTTCATTTCTCTGCTGAAATTCCCCATCTTTTCCTCTAAGCTCTTTAAAACTTTGTTTTATTTAAAAAGTCCTTGTATGTTAATTTTTACATGTGGACCATCTGTAAACTTTTTTAAAAATCTCAATTATGGGTCACGTTCTTCTAAAAACTATATCATAATTTTTAAGTTGTATGGCAGATACTGTGTCTTAAAAGGCTCATAGTTACTAGAATAAATCTTATTTTCCCCAAAGAGGTCCTGCTTTTTCCTTTGTCAGAGACTTAGAGAGAGAGAGAATGATTCCTTTGATCCAGTCAGGAGTTGAGCTAGATCTGAAGCTGGGTTACAACTTTATTAAGTTCAGTTTCCCCAGTTGTGTCAAATATCCTGAGGGCAAAATCTGTGCTATGTGTATTATAGGCAGCTCTTTCTAGGGAGACTTTGGGATCTAAGCACCGTTAGGACTGCAAGAGATCCTTCCTTGCTTTGCATCCCAGCACTGAGCATCCTAAACACCTACAAGCTTGTGGGATAGAATCAATGGCAATTGGAAGGAACTATTTCTGCATTTGACACTGCTTTAGATTCCAGTTCTTCAAGCAGTCTCATGAGATTGCTAAGAGTTTGGCTGACTTCTCCTTCCCCAGCATACCAACTATCCCCGCCCCCTGGCCTATGGCAGGCAAGGTGCTCTGCTTACTCATGCCCAGACCTGGTAAGCAGTAGCTAAACTCAGATCAACTAGGAAGAGCTCATCCCTCTTTGCCATTCAGTTCCTTTGAGTATATAGCTTACTGGTGGTTAAATATACGTGTACATATGCATATGTGTACCATTGTGTATATATATCAGCAGTCTGTTGGTACTCTTTATATCCTTGAATCCAGTTTCAACAGAATAATGATTACTCTAAAACAGAATATATTAATGAACTGTTTTTAATGTTGCTCATTTTGAGTGCATTTGCCCCATTTAGGGGAGTGTTCTCATCTCATTTTAATTTTTCTTTGTAAGGCTTTGTTTGATCATCTAAACAATCTGACACAAATACTTCTGACAATATTTTTTTAAGTATATTTTTATTTATTTTGAGAGGGAGAGAAAGAGAGAGCACACACAAGCAGGGGAGGGGCAAAGAGGGAGGAGGAGAGAGAATTCCAAGCAGGCTCCTGCACACTGCCAGCGTAGAGCCTGACAGGGGATGAACTCACAAACCATGAGATCATTATCTGAGCAGAAGTCAGACGCTTAACCAACTGAACCGCCCAGACGCCGTACTTCTGACAATATTTGTAAACTATGGATTTCAAAAAAGATATTTGCTAGAAGTATTCACTTTCAAATCTTTTTGCTTTGGTTGTTCTGGGGTGGGGGCGATATTTTATTGACCATTGGAATCTCTATGCCACACTTTCAAATCTGTTTTCAGGGAAGAAACATAATTTAGATTTGACTCTTTGATTCAAGCATGACTAAAATCTATAAAATTAGAATTAAAAAGAGAACAAATTTAGGGAAGTTCTAATATTTGAAATCACTGATTACCTTACAGGGTTACTTAGAAAATCTCTGAGCTTACTTAGAAGGCATCTACTGATAAGTTTGTGTCTGTGTACACAACCTCTGGGTCCCCAGTATATTCCATTTTAATATAAGAGGAGAGTACATAAAAACATAACCCTTTTCATGACTTAGACTCACAGACCTAAGTTAAAGCACTTCAGAGAAGATCTATTTATTCCAGTATAGCTAATCTGGAAGATTTAGAAGCTACATCATAGTTTTCTTCCTTTAAAATTTTTATTTGTTTAAATTAAAAACTCCAGTTAAATTATAGTTTATATGTTGTTCACAACAAGATTATATAATAAGACCATTGAGTAGCAATCTGAGTTCTCTGCAAAGCAAGAGACTGGGAAGTAGTAATACAGCTTGCAAATTCCACTTTGTTCCTTTTGCATTATTTAATTATCTTCTGGGCCTTAATACCCTGGCCAGCAATTGTTGTTCTATCTCATATAAAAATTGTCCATGGGCCAACTGGAAAAAAAAACCTCCCACATACCTAAATCTTGCCAAATTATAACAAAGCTGTTTCAGAATAAGAATAACTGAGAAAAATATTAATTCTCAGCAGAACAGAATGCACTCACTTCTATTTATCACAATAGTAACTTCCTTTTTTCATGTGTTTTCTTGATTCCTATATGTACACTTGCTATGAAAACTCGTTTGCTTTTCCTTGGGTTTGATGCAGAAGGTAACTGGTGCAGATAAAACCTAAATAGAAAGTCTTGGGAAGGGACACAAGGGATTTGCCCACAGTGTTCTAGAATGCATCACCTGAAGGCTGTAAATCACCTGAGCAAGAGAAGAGAATTATTGACTTAAGGATGAGTGAGCAATTGGGTGAATCCACTTAGCCTGAGAAAATGGAAATTTTCCATGCACCACTTTTCCAGCTTCATTTCTATTTGATGATCATACCCTGCAGTATTTTAAACAGATGTAGGTGTTGAATTATGCTCCAAATGGATATTAAGCTGATTCTGATTTTTTTAATCACATGGCTACATATCATCTTATGCTATTCATTACTGATGAACAGAGAGAATGCTTATTGGCAAAGAGATAAAGGTGTGATGCTTTTGTATGTCAAACAAAAAACTTTGTTTCTTACCAGCGTACTTCCTACATTTATATGTTTATGTAGTTAAGACCGAATGGACTTAAGTCACTATTAATAAAGAAACCATGGTCATGGTCCCTAGCCTTGGAGTACCAGTGTGCTTCATTGCTTTTTGCTTCTTTCTTTTTAAGGCAGCTGATGGCACCTCAGGAAAGAGCTTAAAAATTGAGCAGAAAACTCTGGGTTTTGTTGTTGTTATTTGTTTGTTTTTTTCCCGATGGGGAATAATAGTAAACTTTACTTATAATGAGTTGCCAAAAACTGTGCCCTAGTATTTCATTTTATCCTAAATGATCTGAACTTAGAGGAGTGTTTCTAATTACTATGAAGTATTTCTGTTAAATACAGTGTAACTGTGGCATTTTCCAAAAGATTAATATTTCCTAAGAATAAATTTATTTTTTTAATGTTTATTTCTTTATTTTGAAAGAGAGCGAAAGGGAGAGAGTGAGTGGGAGAGGGGCAGAGAGAGAGGGAGAGACAGAATCCCAAGCAGGATCCATGATCAGTCAGCATGGAGCCCGCCTTGGGGCTTGATCTCACTTGATCTCACAAGATCACAACTGCGAGATCATGACCTGAGCTGATATCAAGAGTGGGTTGCTTAACCAACTAAGCTACCCAGGCACCCCTTCTAAGGACAGATTTAAAATATGTTGCCTGATCAGAGGGAAAGAGGGGATTCTGCAATAAATTTAGAAGGGACCTCTTTTTACCTTCTAAAAATGATACTTGGAATCACAAGAATTTTTTCTTCATATTTTCTTTCTCTTCTTAGTTTTAAAAACTTCTTAGCAGAATAGTAAGTCCTGAAAATAACCTTTGCTGAGTACTCATTATGCATCAGTCACTCAGCTACACACTTTATGTAATTTATTATATCTTTACAAAACACCATGAGGTAGAAACTATTATTTTCTTGTTATCCAGTGGAGACACTGAAACTCAGTGATTTGACCAAGAATTCAAACCCGGCCTGGTTGCTAGGATCACACTTTTGGACTTCCATGTAGGTGCTCTTTTTATTGCATATTTTATTTTCAGAATAATAAATAAGAAAGGTTTTGGAGATTCTCTCCCAGAAGGCCCAAGGAGGTGAACACAAGGGCACATTTATGAACATAAAGGCAACTGATTCCTGGAGAGAGTCCATTTACTCCCACAACAAGTAGCTACTGGCTGGCTTCTCCATTTTTCCTCTCTGCCAACCGTTGCCAGTTAGTTATGAAAATACCTCATTGGGAGCAGGGACCCAACAGGCAGATATCTATTCAGAAATTAGATGAATCAATTCAATGGGTTTTAGAATAGCAAGCCTAATAAATTGAGAACAACGTCAATTATAGAGAAGGCAGCCAAATGTAGGATTATGTTAAAATTCTACATTCAGAAGGTTTCAGAAAGTAGCTTCAGATAACCAGACATACTTTGATGAGTGAGATTCTGGGATTCAAAACCTAGCTTCAAAAATCTACTTGGTGTCACCAGGGAAAAGGCATTAAGCTATTTAAAGGGAGGCAATTTGAGACATGCTAGCTTGGTTCTACTTGTCAACCTCACCAATGAACGTCTGTTTCAGGTGCTACAGTCAATTGAGAACCTACCCCATATAAAAATACTGCATAAACATCTTATCCTCCAAGATTGAAATTGCTCTTAGAATATTTTGCACGTCCTAAAAAGATTGATGGAGTTTGAGTAGATTATGAATGTGTGCCTTGAGAACACTGTATTTTAATTTTAATTTCACTGAATCAGATTCAATTTAGCAAAACAATGTGGGCTGAAAATCATTACAGTAAACTCCCAGATTTAGTGAACAGATAACCCCTCCAGTCAATAAAGCAGGTCTTAACTGTAAATCTTGTGCTTGTAATAAGAGAACTATAGTAAATTCACAGGGCTCAGTAGCTATGGCAACTGCAGATTTCAGTCAATACCCTTTGATCTGCAACATTAGATAGTCATGTCTGATTGCCACACACAATCTTTTTCCCAAAAGAGGTCAATATGTTCTTGCTGAAATACTTCAAAGTATTCTGGTCCTTGGAAATGCCTAGAGGTTTTATATTAGTTACTCCCATTTTTGATCAACAGTCCTACTTGAAAAGTTATGTGATAAGAGAACTAAAAAAGAAAATAAAAAAAAAAACAAAAAAAAAATAGAAAAAAAAAAAAAGTTATGTGATGCTTACATAAACACACAAACACAAACCTACATAGAAAATATAACTTGTGCATGTGTACATATTCTTTGCTAAAGATGAACATTGTTGAATATTTATGCAAATGATCCATATCCAATATATACAGACAGAGATTCATTATATATACTATGTGTTTTACATAAATGCAACCACACCTGAAAATAAAAAGCCAAGGAAAATATTAGTAGTAGATATTTTTTTAATAATGAAAACATCTTTTAAATAATAACCTCAAGGCAATTCAAGTACTATGGTCATTAATATTATTAGCTTAAGATAATAATGATACCTTTATTTAAATAAGCCTAATTAAAAATAATAATTTATAAAGGGACAATTTAAGAATGTGTCTTAATGTACTTATTAATCCCATTTTTATCTAACTAGTGAATGAACACATTTTTGAAATTACACTTTATGTGAGGTATTTCTAAGTCTGGCATGGAACATAATAGCAAGTAAAATAAGGCTTATAATGTCAAGAAACACATCATACCCATTTAGGGCACATAGGGCACATAAAAAGAACATATATAAGAACAGACACCCTAAGAAGTGCAAATCAAATGCTCTGGGTTCCCAGGAAGAAGAGGTGCCTTTTTGCAGCGGAGATCAAGGAACACTTCATGGAGGAAGTAGCATCTGCTCTGAGCCACAGAGTATGTGGAGAATTTTAACGGTACCTGCGGAGAGGGATGGTTTCAGTGAAGGGGCCATGTGCATAAAGGTGTGGAGGTACGTAGTGCTGGACAGGCACCGGGCAGGAGTGTACCTTCAAGGGTGCAGAGTGGGCATCTAATGAGGGGATCCTGGCCAATCAGATCCCCTCAAAGAACACTTTAGAAAAGACAGACTTTACAGGAATGCCGTCACAAAAATAAAAATACAAAAATCAAACACGGTTTGTACTATTTTTTATTAGAATTATAAAAAAGTTCTAAAAAATACTTCTCATCCTGAAATACTAAAACATTCTAACGGGTTTTATGGTAGCAAAACAATTGAGTTTTGCCTGTTCTTGGAAATAATTTTTAGTAGTAGTCCTTCAGAACTCCAGTTCTTTTTCTTCTTCTTTTTTTGACAACAAGATATTTGAATGGAAACTTAAAGGTGGTGAGGAAGCAGGGTATGGGACTGTCTGTTAAAGGAACACTCCAGGAGGCCTGAGCTTGGAGTGTACTTGGTGTGTTCAAGGACAGAGGAGGCCAGAGTGGCTGGAGCAGAGAGAGTGAGGGAAGAGCTGTGCGAGGTTAAGGAGAGACAGGGCTTGCCAGACTTGATAGGCCACTGTAACGTCTCTTTTGGCTTTGACTCTAAAAGAGATGCCAAGCTGTGAGAGGATATTGAAAAGAGTGCTATGAACTGGCTTGTGTTTTAATGGGATCAATTTGGCTACTGGGTTGACAAGCAGGGAGACCAGTTAGTATGCCCATGTTCAAAGCCAGGTGAGAAATGCTGTGAATCAGGGCACTACTGGAGGGAGATATGAGATGTGCTTGCAGAAATTCTGGATATATTTTCAAAAAAAAAAAAAAAACCAGATTTGCTGATGAATTCCGACAAGGGGTGTGAAAAAAACATTCAAGGATAACACGAAGGTGTTTGGCCTGAGGAAGCAGAAGGAGGACATTAAAAATAATAACTGAGAGACTCCAGTGAGGAAGAGTGTGGGTGGAGCATATTAGCAGAGGGAATGATAGTTTCATTTTTGAACATGTAAAGTCTGAGGTACCTGGTAGTCGGGTTGGCCAGTGAGCAGCTGGATGTAGGAGTGTTGCATCTGGTCACTAGATTCAGCAGATGAAGGTCATTGGTGACTTTGACTAGAACTATGTGAAGAGTGCTGTGGTCTGATTAGGGTAAGTTTAACCTTTATGAAATTTAAAAGTACTAGTTCAGTATCTTCCTATTATTGAAAGATAGGCAAAAAAACAATCTTAGGACTTTTTGATAGAAATATGGTATTCAGATCAAGGGAGGGACATATCCAACTGTACCCCATCAGAGTTGGACTTTAGCTGGAGCTATGCATTTTAAAAGTCAACTTAGCAAACTAGAGCAAATCCAGCCTTATAAATGATCCACCACTGTTTCCTATGAGAAATGGGAAGGAATGGTATCTTCAGGATGGAAAGGAGTAAGTGGTCCAGTGGTCCTAGGTACCTAGGATCTGAATGGACTTTCACAAGGAGGAAGTCTTCTCCAAAGGGCAAAACTTGAATGAAAGGGAAGGAAGTAATAAGGTGTAGAATTTCTTGAAATTTAATTTAATTTTTTACAATTTTTTTGCTTTTAGAAAGAATGTAAAAAGGAGTCTTGGCCTGGCAGAAGCTGGGATTTCTGGTGATGAATCCAAACAGTATTTCTTCTGCTGAGTATTCAGTTATACTCATCAGTTTAAAACCGTCCAAAACCAGGTTTGGGGCATATTTTAAAAATATTACTGATGGAAGTAGCTCTGTGGAAGTCAGATTGCAAGAAAAGACAAAGTTGGCCCTGTGAGAGAACAGATCATTAAAAAAAATGTGGCCCAGGTGCAATAACTGGGTCTGCGTGCTAGAAAGCAATGACAGTTCTCATTTATCCATTGGTGGCTAATCTTGTATTTTGTCTTGACCCCATCATCCCGGCTGTTTGTGCCCTAAGGGAAAAGAGAATGTGTGTGTGAATCGAAAGAACCATTCTGCCTTAATAATCCTGTGTCTAAGCAATCTTGCCACCAGTTCTCTGACAGACTGAGAAGAATACAGAAGGAGTGTTCTTTGTAAGCAAGCACATGTTTCTAGACTGAGATTCAAGGGAAGGCATCCAGTTCTGTCTCTGGTGAGACAAAGTTTGAGATTGGAGTAGAGTCTTGGTGGAAATGTCTGGCATTGCTATGGAAACAACCCAGGTGGGTTGGTTAGAGGGGTGAGCAAGGACTACAGGCACCCCTGAGAACCCCCAGGAATTTTCTGGGAAAACTGGACTTCCTGCAGTTGTGCCCATGACAGATTGGAACCACTGGGACTCAGCTATCAGTAGAAAGAACTATATTTGTTTTCACTGGCTGGCACAAGTTCTATTCGAAGAAGTAGACAGACTTAAATGTAATGAGCCCAACATTATAAGCCGTATTTAAGGAGAGACTGGATGTCTCTGTATGTCTGTGTCATACACCAGGAAGACTGTGTTTTTTTTTTTTGTTTGTTTTTGTTTTGTATATTGCAGACATTGTTAAGATGCTATTATTGCTATGTATATTCTTAGGGAAGTATCATTGTAGAAATGAATGATGACTTTCATACTCTCTTTTCAACTCGAGGAATCTGTGAATCCATCAAAATAAAATAGGGAATTTTAACAAGTAAAAAATTATGCGATGCATGCAGATTCAGCAACTGGTCATAGCTTAAGAATAAGCGGATTGATTGCTCTATTTTAAGCAGTAGGTTTTGTAGATCTGTTATGTCTGCAAATGGTTAATAAATGATCTGAACGATTCCATGGCAAATTACTTTTTGATATAATTTTAGTTTGCAAAGATAAGGCGACTGGGGAAAGATGAATTAGATTAATCTACTATGTGCTTATGAGCAGCCACCCCTTAGTCAAACCCCTATGCTGCTGCACCTGACATCTTGACCCCAGGAAGTCATGACATGGAGGACGTCCTTCGTAAAATCTGCAATATATATGACTTTATATTACTCAATGTACTGAAGCTTATATTTGAATGTTAACATTCACATTAAGACTTTCAAAAGAAAACACATTAATTCAAATAGGCTTTGAAAGCTTAATTCAGTTGGTGTACAGCAGTGAAAACCTGATGACCAGGTGATGGAGTTGAATCAGGGCTGAACTTTAACAGGGTAAGGAGGGGAGGGGAATATGTATCTTTGTGGTTTGGCTCAGGTAGCAGTTTTGTCTTTAATTGCTGAGAAACTTGCTGTTAGAGATTGTTCTGGTTTTCATGTTTCTGGCTCAAGATTGTTGGTGCCATCCTGTCTGATAACAGTCAGAGGAGTACTTTCCAAGAGCTGTTTTTTGCAAGCCTTGTGGTCTGTTGGTTAGTCAAGGTTCAGGGGGTAGGTGAGGTAATGCCAGAAAAAAAAAGTGTGGGTGGGAGGGGAGAGAAAAATAGGGAGACAAAGCTATAGTCGAAGGCAAAGGGGAAATTTAGAATCCTCTACCATGTCTGCTTTAGTCTTTTTTACAAGACACTCTATGATTTATATTTTCCGTCAATGTCTAATAAAGAAGCACACAAATGCAAGGTTATGTGCAGTTTTCATAGAGATGAAGTAAAACTTCATAGTGATATTACTAGATATTTGATTTAGATTTCTTACCATTCTATTGAAAATGCTCTTCTAGATTAACTGCTTTAAGGCCAGCAGAAAGTACCCCATATGAAACAAATTGATTTTCTTTTTTCTCCTCCTTAGTTTAAATGAAAACAAATTTTTATGTTGAATTAAAATCCCTACTATGGCCTTCTTTAAATTTTTTTATCCAGAATCATCGATTCCTTAAATATCCCCTTGCATACATTCTCTTGAGTTAAGATAAAAATGGTTTCTTCCACTGCAAATGCAAAACACTTGAGACGGGTAACACATGAGGTTCTTAGCAGTCATAACACTTTGCTAAAAATGTACTTACCAAATTGCTCTCTTGTAAAATAGGAAATGTTTAGTATTATCTGGCTGCTGGTTATGTGATCTGGCTTATTTAGGTAGAAGCAGATGAACGGGGAGAAGGAAGGCTATAACAAAATAGGAAAAAAGGAGACCAGTGCTGGAAAAGGATGATAAAAAAGCACAGAAAGAGGAAGGAGATCATTTGTAAAATTGTTTCCTTCCCAGGTTGGCCTACAATTTGAACTTTGTTACATACTTTTCTGAGAAAAAACCCACACAGGGATTTTCCTAAATCTCTGTAACATTAACTACCCTTGCTGGCCATATGTCACTGGAGCTTAAGGAATTGTCCTGCTTTGATAGCTGGGAAAAATCACAACTGTATCTCTCAGAGGGACACCTGATTTATTACCACTTGATGGTTGAAGCTTCTGTCATGGCCAGAATCAAACATTTGTTGTTGTTGTATTTCAGACTTGTTCATACTCTTTGAACTTGGCCACGGTCCAAATTTACAACTATTTATTAAGCACCTTCTTGTGCTGTGTAGGCACTGTGAGAGGTACTGGAGGGAGAAAGGTGAGAAATCTAGGCAATTTCACCACCCTTATGGAGTAATATCTGGGCAATACAGACAAGAACAAGCCAATGACGTAAGAGTGTCACATGCTGATTTCAGACTGTTAAAAGATCCTTCCTGCCCTGGGACGTAGGTTCCCTACCACCTCTGTCCCACTGCAGTTGGAGGTCACGGAGGTCTTGGGTGGTGCAGATGTTCTTTGCATGGCGGCCCTGTGGTCCAAGCAGTGAGACCGGGGAACTTCCTAGCTTGCACAGGAATATTGACTACTAGGAACTGAAAAGTGGTACCAACATTCAGTGTCTCTCAAAAATTCAAATGCAGAGAATTTTGGTGAGATATCCTTCTTGAACTCTCTAGGTGACTAAGGCCCCAAACCCTCCCGTCTACGAAAATGTTTTTAAACAGTTTGAATATGCGATGACTGTCCTAAAACTCATGTTTGGTTTTACCTTCTGCCTATATTAGCCAAAAAGACCGTTTGATTAGCATTTCTCTGCTCCCATGTACTATCAGTTGAAAAACGTTAAACATGTGGGGACAGAGACACACCTGGGATTTAGCTTTCTGGCACATCCTGAAAAGTAAGTCCTTATCTGCATGTCTGTTTTCCCTCCCTGCACAGTATCTTATATTTTTTCTCATTCTTATTTTACTGCCTGCATCACCTTGTTGCTGTGTTCTTGAGATACTCTGCTCAAATTAAACTGGGTGATAGGTAGTAATGGAATCACTGCTTAAAAACTATTTGTAGCCACTTTTGCTTTCTAGAAGGCTTTGGAATCATTTACAACAGAAGTTAAATTTACATTGTTTCTTTTTTCTTACTGTGACTGGTGGGGTGAGAAGAAATGTAACACAGATGTTCACTGGGGTCACTCTGCTCCTAAGCATCAGGATAGGGTTGGGTCAGGTCAAATTCTGCAACTATGTTTTATGGCAAGTCCAATGCCCTCAGGATTTTTGCAAATACATTTGTGCTAGTCACTTCTGACTCCAGTTTCCTGCTTTTGTTGAATTCTCATTACTCTGAGTCTTGAGGCTGTTTTATCTCTGCCCTGGCTTCAAGTCAGATGTGGGAGCATTTCCTTCTTTATTTTATGTCCTCCTACTGCTCAGAAGAGGCAGCTGTGAATACAAGAAATTCACTGAGTTTGGAGGTTACATAGTGAAGGGAGGGAGCATATACTATACAGATAACTGGAATTGGATATTAAATTTTTCTGGCCTCATAAAGTTCCTTGGCCGTTCATTGTATCCAAATCAAGCTCTGACCTCTGACCGCTCTACATAATCCTCTCTTTACCTCACCTTTTGTCCCAACAGCATGAATGATCATCTCAGTTCAACATGCAGAAAAAATGCAGCTCTCTCTGAACTGGACTATGATTTTTCTTGGTACATGTACTGTGTGCACATGAAAACTGTATATTCTGTAGATGTTGAATGGAGTGCTTTACAAATGTCAATTAGATCAAGTTTAACAGTGTTGTTCAAATCTTCCGTGCCTTTTTTTTTTTTTTTCGGTCTACTTATTCTATCAGTTATTGAAAAGGGGTGATGAAATGGCTAACCAAAATGTTGGATTTGTTTCTTTTTGTGGTTCCATAGGGTTTTGCCTCTTGTATTTTGAGGCTCACCTCTCAGGTGTATAAATGTGTTAAAATTCTTATCTCTTCTTGATTAATTGTCCCCTTTCTCATTGTGAAATGACTTTCTTTAGCCCTGCTAAAATTCTTTGGTCTGAAATCCTATCTTGTGTAATACCAATATTTGTCACTCCATCTTTGTTTTGATTACTGTAAGCATGGTATTTTTAAAACCTCGAACTGAACCACTATCAGCAAAGTGATGTATTTGTTATCCTTAAACCTAGATTAACACATCATTATCACCAATGTCCATAGTTTATATTAGAATTCACTCTTAGTGTTGTATATTCCATGTGTTTTAACAGGTATATAATGTCAAATATCCACCCTTGTAATACACAGAATAGTTTTACTGCCCTAAAAAATCAT
The DNA here is from genome assembly GCA_028646485.1 of Cryptoprocta ferox. Taxonomy (NCBI): domain Eukaryota; kingdom Metazoa; phylum Chordata; class Mammalia; order Carnivora; family Eupleridae; genus Cryptoprocta; species Cryptoprocta ferox. Next base: position 31,073,819 of record CM053578.1, on the reverse strand, counting down.
CCGTGCTCTGCCTTTTCATCCCTTCCCCCCTCCCTGGCCTCTGGCAACCACTGATCTTTTTACTGTCTCCAGTTTTACATTTACCAGAATGTCACAGAGTTGGAATCATATAATATGTAGCTTTTCTAGTTTGAATCTTTCACTTAGCAATATACATTTAAAACTCTTCCATATTTTTTCATGGCTTGATGGCTCATTTATTTTTAGTGTTGAATAATCTGTTGTCTGGATGTACCACAGTGTATCCATTTACAAAGGAGATCTCAGTTGCTTTCAGGTGTTGGCAATTATGAATAAAACTCTATAAATAATCTGTGGGCAGGTTTTGTGTGGCTATGAGTTTTCATTTGATCTGCATAAATACCAAGGAGTACAACTGCTGGATCGCATGGTAAGAATATGGTTAGTTTTGTAAGAAACTGCCAAACAGTCTACCATTTTGCATTTCTACCAGTAGATAGTTCCCTTTATAACAGCACTCCAGCTGGTCTTAAGGGATAATTTGCTTCAAGTTAACACTCTCCTTGCTTGCTGACTTAAGGCCCTTGATCTGTAACAGAACCAATTTACTTTCTTTGAGATTTGCAGACTCTTGGCCTTGGGGAATGAAGGAGCAGAATGGTCCCAAGCCACAGAGGCCAACAAGTCTGTTTGAAGCCCCCTTAGCTTTCTGATTAGCCCAGCATTTTTTTGGCAAAATGTTTTTCTTTTTTAAGGTCACACAAATGATTTTATTGACCTCCCTTTGCACATCTGTAGATCTTGCCCTCCTTTGCAAAAAGAACAGAGTACTCTCGCACAAGCCCTGAGTACTAAGGAACTAGAACTTCTTGCCCAACTTCTGAGCACTGAGATAACTGTAGCTGGCATCATCAAATCTGCATGTAATCAAGAAATGTCACAGACCAGTGTACTCCCTTAATTGATTAAATTCCTTTAAAAATCTCGGTGCCAGGCAGAAACTTTGGAGTTGGCCTTTGGACAAGAGTCTGCCTTCTCCCCAGGTGGCCAGCCTCTTGAATAAAGCTCATATTCCTTTCCAGTCAAAACTCATCTCACGAGTATTGGCCTTTTGAGTGACAAGAGTAGCTCATTTATTGGGTTTTGGTAACACTATTGCTCCACATCCTTGTCAGCATTTGGTGTTGTCAGCATTTGGATTGCAGCCATTTTAATAGGTATGTGGTGGTACTTCAATGTTGTGTCAATTTGCATTTTCCTAATGAGATATGCTGGGCGTCCCTTCATATGTTTATTTTCCATCTGCATATCTTCTTTGGTGAGGTATCTGTTAAGTCTTACTCATTTTTTAATCAGGTTGTTCATTTCCTTATTGTTGAGTTTTAAGAATTCTTTGTTTTTTTAGATAATAATCCTCTATCACATGTGTCTTTAGCAAATATTTTCTCCAAGTCTGTGACTTGTTTTCTCATTCTCTTGAGTTTGTCTTTTGCAGAGGAGAGCTTTGAATTTTAATAGAGTCCAGCTTCTCAACTATCTTTTTCATAGATGACAATACAGTTTTTAAGGGAAAGAATGTCAGATTCGTATTTCTGTCTTCTGCTTCTGGCACATTTCAGACACCTCATGTTGAACGAGTGAGTGAATGCCCACTGAAATAATGATTCATTATGTTCAAATGTTTGAATAATGTTCAAATAATGATCTATTCAAAAAGCATCACCCCCACTGTTCTATTAATAAAGAAGCTTAATGGATTAACAAGCAAAAAGAGTAATAACAAGTGACTGGCTATTTGCTTATCAAGCTGACTCAGCTCTGACGTTTATACATCTTGCTATCTACTTTCCTCCATGAGTTATACTAGAGTGTTTATTCTGTTGACCAATTGTCCCTGCTTCAGATATGAAAACCTTTCTGTTTTACACAGGAAACCTCTCATCTTCTGGTGTGATTGAATCCTGAGGATTTGTCTGTTGTTCAGAAATTATCTCATTTTCGATTACCCCAAAACTCTACCTAGATATCAAAGTTGCACATGAGAGTCAAATGGCATTCTCTTATTAAGTAAAATCTTCTCTCTGCCTCTTCATACTATTTTACTATAAACATCAAAAAGTGCTTGAGAGTGTATCAGACATGTTATTTTTATGAAATTAATGATGTTCAACTGTTAATTTATTTCTGAATAAATCCTAAATTATGCCAGATATATTGTGATTGAGCCCTGAACCTGAGCATGACTATGATGTAAAGATACTGAAAGTATTTTTCAAAATAAAAGTGTTACAAGATTATGAACACATTTATGTGTCTCTCAAAGGTTTAAATATTCCATTTAACAATTTCTTGAATATAAAATAAGCTCAGTAGAAATTGCCTAAGAGAACCAAGGCTCATGCCTTTTGAATATATATAGGGCAAAATCATTTATTTTACACCTCATTAATTAGAAATTTAAAAATATTTAGTAAGGGAGCATATTACAGCAGAACTTGGTTTTAAAGCCTTTACTCAACATGAATCCAGACTGCAATCCACCTAAGAGTGTAAAATTACTGTGACATATAATATTAACAAATAATTTCAATCTATACATTCTGAAAATTTACTAATAAGCAACACTAGTTCTGTCTGCACTGTAATTCCTTAAGGATATTCAGTAATTTATGTTTCTTCATTCACCCATTTAAACTGACTTTTCTCCCAGTTAACTCGAATTTGAGATTAAATATATTTGATTTCGTTATGTGAATCTACTTTTTACAGTGTTGTCCAAATGTAGGTTTTGATACTACTTACTGTCACTAAAAGAATAAAGGATGTGCATGTGTCTATTGTAAGTCATTTTTCTTTACTGAGCACTTTTTGCTTGCTAGGCACTGCAGCATATAGTTGGGGAGGGCACATGATACAAGGATGAATTAGAGGGTCTGATTTTTATTCTTTATATTCAAGTAGCTAGTAATCTAACAGGCTCAGACAATTCTATACAAATAACTGTTGATGCTAGGTAGACATGAAGAAGGAGTTCTACATAACACAAAGAGATAACTGAGGGTCGCTTAGCAAGTACTTTGTATTGGAAACCATGAATCATCAAAAGTCTTTAAAGAGATATAGTATTACTCATGAATGGGTTTTATTTTTAAGGGAGAACATGCATTATTAGAAAACAGACTCTGCGTATGCAATATTTGCAAACAATGGAATCATAACTATTAGTTATAACTCTTTTAAAATATTTTTAAATGAATTTCATATAATATTACTATATTTAACCTTTTGGTGACTATTATAATCATTTGTCATTGTTTAGTGCTGCCATCAGAGGCCAGTGAAATATAGAAAGTTACTTACTCCACACTAAATGGCCACAGACGGGTCTACTCTTGGAGGTCGGATTTCTGCTTTCTAAAACCTCTTTTCTTTCACGTTCCTTTTTATCTGTCATCACAGCTTGCTGTCATTAACGTGCATGTCTCAAAATGAGGTCCTGTCTGCAGCCAGCTTATTACTTCTAATTTGCTTTTAGGCAGTAAACCAGTTAACCAAGCTTGTTAGAAATTTCTAAAATAGGAGTTAATTAAATCTGATTAGGACTTTCCTAGGAATGAAATGTATGAGCTTTAATGGATGTATTTCTTGGTAGTTAATATATAATGGATTACTAATCATTTATTTGCATTTCACTTATTATTTCATTTTTAGCTTTATACCCAAGACCAACGTTATAGCTTTTCTGTTCAGTATTTATAATATCCATGGAAATATCTTGCATGAAAACATAATAGCACATTTATATGTCTGTCACTTGATTAGTTTTTTTTTTTTCTATTTCAGAGAATATGAACAATCTCAAGTCATTATATTGGTTCCAGTCAAAGCTGGTATTAATAACTACAAGTATATTACTTAAATATTCCAAGCATAGAGTATAATACCAAGTGTGGGGAGATTGAATATGAGCAGCAATATGGTTGAAAAATTCTCTTATTTCAAATTTACGAGGCTAAAAATACCGTGTGGAATTCCGCTAATTTTTCTTCTTAGTCACATGATTGTAACTGCCATAATTAGTGCAAAGCCTACACAAGAGCCACGTACTGAGAATTCCCGTAAGTGCAGATGTTATTTTATGTGTGGGGGGGAGGGGCGTTGAATTGTATGCATGACTAAATGTCCGTCATAGAGTTTTCCTAAGAACAGTTGGTTCTCCCAACTAACACCAGAATGCCTATTCTGTTGGTAATGTCTACCAGTTCATAGCGAGCCACCATGGACTGTTTTTTTGGATTTCAAAGTTCTCTGACTCTGATGAATTATAATTTCTAAGTGCATGTTTTGAAAGTTGAATTAACAAAATGAATTTCTGTGTACATAGTGAGATCCTCTGCTCCGCCCAACCATGAAATATTAGTACTTCTCAGGGTTTGGGCCTCAGCATTTAAATCATATCTCAACCTTTCTTAGGTGATCTCACCAATTAATACTTTGCTTCAATTATCATCCATCTGGTGAGGACTTAAAATACTGCCTCACCCTTCAGAATTTTAGACCCATTACACAAGTACCTTTTGGGCATTTCTATATGAGTGTATTTCAAATTCAATATATTGAAAACTAAACTCATAATGTTTTCATGCCAAGCCTTGCTCCTACACTGGTGTTCCCACCAATTAGCAATCCAGGTTCCAAATGTGAAATCATTCTTTACTGATCTTTTCACACCACCACCCCACCAAGCAAGAACCAAATCCTGATTACTAAAGTTTCATAAATGTTTAAAAATCTGTCTGCTTCTCTCCATTCATCTGCCAAATCCTTAGTACAGGACATTACCTTTAATTTGAATACTGTCACAGCCTCCTGTTCTCTTCATTTTGAGGCCTCTTTTTCTAATAAAAGGATATTTACTCAGTTTTCTTTTTCTACTTATAAGGTTTTTAAAAACTTTTTAAAGACAAGTTGACATACAATAAAACTCACAGGTTTGAAGTGTACAGTTTGATAAATTTTGACATTTCCTACACCTGTGAAACCATCACCACAATCAAGAAAGTAAACATATCCATTATCCACAAAAGTTTTCTTGAGTTCTTTATTAATCCCTCCTCCCTCTGCCCCATCTACCACACCAATACCAAGGCAACCGCTAATCTGCCAAGGTCACTATAGATTAGTTTGCATTTTCTAGGATTTTATTTATTATTTTATTTAAGTTTTATATCTTATTTATTTTGAGAGAGACAGAGACAGTGCGAGTGGGGGAGGGGCAGAGAAATGGAGAGAGAGAATCTCAAGCACTAACTGTGCAGAGCCTGACATGGGGGTTGAATTCACAAACTGAGATCATGACCTGAGCCAAACCAAGAGTCAGATGCTTAATCGGCTAAGGCACCCAGGCTCCCCTTTCTAGAATTTTATATACATGAAATCATACATTGTATTCTGTGGTCTGGTTTCCTTTTCACTCTTAGTTATTTTGAGATTCATCTATGTTGTTGCATATATTGGTAACTCGTTCTTTTTGTTGCTGAGCAATATTCCATTGTAAGGATATATACTACAGTTTAGCTATTTACCAACTGATGGATATTTTGGTTGTTTCTAGTTTTTTACTGTCACAAAAAAAAAAAACCACTTCTATGAACATTTGTGTACAAGTCTTTGGATATTTGCTCTCATCTCTCTTGCGTAAATACCTAGGGATAGAATACTGGGTCATAAGGTAAATATATGTTTAACTTTTTATGAAACTGCCAAATTGTTTCTCAGCAGTAAGTTTGAATTCTAATAACTTCATATACTTACCAATACTTGGTGTGGGAAGTACTTTTAATTTTAGGTATTAGTGTTATCACATTGTGGTTTTAAATTGTAGTTTCCTTAATGACTAATGATGTTGAACACCTTTTCATGTGCTTGTCAGTGGTAGTTTTTGATGAAGTGCCTCTAGATTTTTTGCTCACTTTCTATTAGTTTTTTGCCAGTTTAATAATACTGATCCTTCTGATCCATGAACACAGTTTACCTCTCCATTTATTTAGGTTTTCCTTAATATCTCTTAGCATTGTTTTATATTTTTCAGTGTGAGGGTCTTGCACATATTTTAATATATGTATCTAAAGTGTTTCATATTTTTGATGTTTTATAAATAGTCTTTTTAAAGTCAATTTATAGGGGCGTCTGGGTGGCTCAGTCGGTTAAGCATCCGGCTTTGGCTCAGGTCATGATCTCATGGTTCGTGGGTTCGAGCCCCACGTCGGGCTCTGTGCTGACAGCTCAGAGCCTGGAGCCTGTCTTCAGATTCTGTGTCTCCCTCTCTCTCTCTGACCCTCCCCTGCTTGCGCTGTCTCTCTCTGTCTCTCAAAAATAAATAAAAAACATAAAAAAAATTTTTTTAAAGTCAATTTATGATCTTTTAAGTGTATAGAAATACAACTGATTTTTTAAAAATTTTGATTTCATATCATGCAATCCTGCTAAACTAACTTATTGACTCTTGTAGCTGTTTTGTAGGTCCACAGATGACCATGCCATTTTTAAAGAAAAACAGTTTTAATTGCTCCTTTCTAATCTGGGTGCCCTTTAATTCTGTTACTTACCTTACTTCACTGGCTGCAACCTCCTGTACAAAGTTGGATAGAGGGAAAGCAGCTTTCCTTGCTTTGTTCGTAATCTCAATGAGGAAAGTTTTAGCCTTTCATTCCTATTTATTATGTTAGCTGTAGATTTTTCACAGATGCCCTTTATCAGATTAAGGAAGTTCTCTTTTATTTCTAATTTGCTGAGAATTTATGTCAGAAAGATGTTGGGTTTTGTCCATTGCTTTTGTTGCATCTATTGACATGTTCATGTGTTTTTTTCTCTTTTGCTTATTAATATAGTAAATTTCATTGATTTTTTTGAATGTTAAATCAACTTTGAATTCCAGGGATAAACTTCACTCAGTCATGATGTGTTATGCTTTTACTATGTTCTTGTATTTAGTTTACTCAAATTTTGTTAAAGACATTCATATTTATGTTCATGAGAGATACTGGTAGATAGTTTTCTTTCCTTGAAATGCATTTATGTGATTTCAATATCCGAGTACTACTAGCTTCATAAAATGAGTTGAAAAGTTGTCTTTTCTTCAGCTGTCTGGTAGAGTTTCTACAGAAGATTATTTCTTAAATATTTGGTAGAATTCCCCAGTATAGCTGTATGGAGCTGGAGTTTTGTTTGTAAGAAGAGATTTACTATTTTTTTAAATAGTTGTGGGACTCTTTCAACTTGAGTGAGCTTCGGTAGTTTGAGTCTTTGAAGGAATTCGTTCATTTCAACTATTTTGTCGAATTTATTAGGGTAAAGTTGTTCACAATATTCCCTTATCTTTCAATATCTGTATTATCTGTAGTGATGTCACTAATATTGGTAATTTGTGTCTTTTCTGTTTTTCTTAACCAATATGGATAGAAGCTTATCAGTTGTATTGATACTCTCAAAAAATATCTTTTGAATTGATTGATTTTCTCTATTATTTTTCTGTTTTTAACTTCATTGATTTTGGCTCTGATCTTGATTATTTACTTCCTTCTGCTCCTATGACTGCTTTTCTTCCACTACCCCCAGCTTTACTGAGATATAACTGTCAAAGAAAAATTGTATATTTTTAAGATGTAAAATATAGTGCCATTTTGATATATGTATATATTGTGAAATGATTGCGCTAATTAACATATCCATCACCTTTTATTTTTCTTGCAAGAGCACTTAAGATCTACTCTTTTAGCAAATTTCAAGTATACAATACACTGTTATAAATATAGTCACCAGCCTGTACTTTAGATCTCTAGAACCTACTTATCCTGCATCACTGAAACTTTGTACCTTTGTCCAATATCCCCCCATTTTCTCCACACCCGGGCATTGGTAACCACCATTCTACTCTGTTTCTATGTGTTGAACTTTTTTAGATCCTACATATAAGTGAGATGATAGCATTACTCTTCTTCATTCTCTGTGACTTATTTTTCCTCCTCTGGAAGATGTAAATACTTTTTCTATATCCCTGGCATTTTGAAATTTTACAGTAGTGTAATTTGGTGTGGGTCTTTTTCAGCTATTTTCCTGATCATTCATATAGTACTTTTAGTTGAGAAATGCATTTTCTTCAGTTCTGGGAAATGCTATTGTAGTTCTACAATAAATCCATCTGTATTCCACAGTACTAGTATAATTCAAATGTAGGACCTACTGGATTTATCCTTTTCTGTTTCCATCTCTGTTTTTGTTTTCTTATTTAAAACAGTTTCAACACTTTTATCTTTTAACACTTTTATTCTGTTTAAATCTGATGTTTTCATTCTGTTTCATTTTTATAATTTCTTATTCTTATTATGGATATAATATCTTTTATTTTAGGATATAAATTATAGAATCCCATTTTGAAGTATTCTCTTATATTTCCTCTATTAATTCTGTTTCCTCTTGTCCCTTTTTTCTTGTCTTTTTGTCTTTTTTCATTTGTCTCTATCTTTCTGCCTTTTTATTCAGGAGGCTTCTCTCATGTGTCTGGATGTGCAATTTTCTTGCTTCTCTGTTCGTACTTGAGATTGAGGCAATAAAAGGCAGATAAAAGTATCGTGTGTTTATGGTGTGTGTGGTTGTGTGTGTGTGTGTGTGTATGTATGTGTTGGGGAGAGAGATGATTGTCGTTTAGTTGGCTTTATTGTAAGATGATTAAAGAAAACTTGAGTTCTTTGGGAAGTCATAACTATTGATGTCTGCATTTCTTTTCTCTAGCTAATTTCTTCAGAAAGAAATCTGTTTCCCAGTATTCTGTGACTCAAAGAAGAGAGTTCTTACTATTTACGATATAGAATTTCACAGATTTTTTTTCTAAATGGATCTCATGTCCACCCTTCACTAAATCTTGTGGCACTGATTTTAGAGCTTTTCCACTTCTGTTTCTTTATGGAATAAATATCTGATCTTCCTTGAGGTTGGGAAGGGTTGTATGAGCTGGAGTGGAGACTTGAGATCTAGACTCCTCATAAAAGCTTCAAATCAATCCTGTTTTAAGCTACATCATTCTCCCCACAATCTCAGACACCCTTAGTCTCTATTTCCTAAGTGTGGCATTCTCCTGTGAATCATTCTGATGCTCATTCCCATCCTTCCCTGCAGGCATTCAGACTTCAGTTTTCCCTGCACTGCATAAATATTCTTCCATTGACTTGCTATCATGCAAAGATCTATTTTCTTTCCTTGTTCTATTTTCTGTCCTTTTTTTATTTGTCCTCTTGGCTTCACACCATTCTCATTACATTATTCCTTTTTGTAAGTTTTAGGGAGGAGTCAGTATACACCTGTTTGTTTGGATCTTTTGTGTTCAAGGGACAATCACTCACATAGATCTTTCAATACTTCATCCAGAGAGGTCTCTCTAAAGTGCAACTTCAACAAGATTTTAATCATTTCACTGCATAGATATTACCATGTCCTGCCATTATCTACCGCACAAATTCCTTCTCATGTCATTCGGGGCCCTTTGTGCTCCATTCTTTGCTTTATTCTGCAGCTCTGTGCTTGTGAGATGCCACACGCATGCTCTAATTGTACTAAAACCCATTCACGTGGCATTGCAGACTTTTTTTTTTTTACTGCCATTCTCTCTGAATGCTTTTACTTCTGGACCCTTCCTAATCATGACTCAGGTAGATCAGCAAAGATGAGCATGCTTCCTATGTACTCCTGCTCTATGGTATTGAAATTTTTCAGGTGCTTGTCTTTCACTCTGGCTAAACTATTAGCACGTGTGATAAAAGACTATCTTTTCATTGATTTATTCCCAGAAACTACTGAAGAACCTGAACCAGAGTAGCCAAATCCATAGTTAAAAGTTGACTAATAGGTAAACTTGTTTTTATTTCTATAACAGAATAAACCTGGTGCTCCAATGGTGATATTTTAAAGGGATTCCTGTAAGATAATTTTCAGAGTTCCTCAAACTTAACGTCTAAGGCTGCATACTATGGTGTGAGTATAGTTATGATTTTTAGTTTGGTCTATCCTAAAACATCTTCAGTTAGTTAGTAATATTCAAAGGTTTTATATAAAAATATTCATTTAAGTAGAACTTTTTGAAAAGTTTTCTTTTTCTTCCCTGTTTTCCTTTTTCCCCTCAAGCTGTTTTATATATTACTGACAAATTATGAATTAGATCCCAGATAACCTGTTCTGGTTCAAAAATCAAGCTAATAACTTTGCAGTACACTTTTGATATATAACCTAACCTTTTAAAATACAAGACTATCCAAAAGTCAGAGAAGGTGAGGTATGCTTGCAAATCATAGTGAAAGTGCTCTTCATAAGCACTTGAGGGGAGAGAAAACAATAGGGCCAGGAGACAACACAAGGACTTATATCTGGTGAGATAGTTCCATGACATATTTGCTTTAGAATAAAGCTAACTCCCTACCATTCTGTGTGTGTGTGTGTGTGTGTGTGTGTGTGTGTGTATGTGTGTGTGTGTGTGCAGTCACTAATACATAAGACAAGACATTAAAGTCAATCCTCAAGTGTTCTTCTTTTCAGTTGTCCAGAATTGATGCCATTGCTATATAAATTTGCATCTATATTAATATATTTTCATGGGATTAGTAGAAAGAACAGAGAATTTTGTTTACTAATATAACATGATCAGGAAATATGATTTCGTGTAGTAAGAGGAAGAAGAGAATATGAGGTGTCTTCGTGGGTTTGGGAGTGGATAGGGAAACTGTGGAGGATGGTACATCAAATTTTACTATAATTGGCTTCTTAGCTTTTAGAAGACAATATAAAAACATAAAAGATAGTGACAGTCTTAGAAAACAAGAATATTTAAGAGGAAGAGACAAGAATGAAAGAGGTACAGAAAAAGAAATGAGAGTGGAGTGGGAGAGATCCTTTTCTTTAAAAACATACAAAGTGTGGTCAGTGAAGCCGCATGGGAGACCTTTCCCAGGGGCAGATCTGTAGCAGTCCTTCTGATGACTTAAATAATTTCACAGGTAATTGCTAACAACCATGAAATACCCTTTTCACCTTTTTGTGTGTGGAGCTCAGGTTGTTCAAAATGTCCAAGTTAATTAACATGAACTCTGCTTTTTAGGTGGAGAAAGTGGATGGTCCTAATTAGCCTTGCTCAGCTGATGAGTCATGTGGTCACAGAGGTTGGGACTCTTGCTTGAGGATATTCTGCAGCTCAGCTGTACAATCTGAATTGAACACAGTCTCTTGATACCCTGTAGCCTAGTTCCTCCCTCCCTGTCTCTGTCTCTCTCTCTCTCTCTCTCTCTCTCTCTCTCTCTCTTTCTCTCAACTGTATTCAAAACTAAGTCTATAAATGCTGGGAGAATCTTTAGTCTTCAATTGAGGACTCCATTTCATTTTCAGCATTGGTCAGCGTTTGTAACAGAGACAGATGAACAATTTTTTATTCCCTTCTCTATTTTCTTATTACCTTGACTCAAACAGTTTCTCTTGAAGCTGTTTAACTCTCCTTAGACACTGGTAGGGATGGGTGAAAAGTTTTTAAAAACATTTTCTGAATCTGTTTTCTTTTAGTTCTGGGATTTATTTATTTTTTTAATCTGCTTTGGATCAATTTGCCATTGAATCTCAAATCTGAATCTCCAATCAAACTCACTAAACTGATTATCAATGGTCAGAGTGTCTGGTTTTCATGGCTGGGTTTATCCCCCGTGGTTGGTTTGCTCTAGCATTTGTCCACAGGTAAAAAGTAGCCATTTGGTTCTGAAGACTAGTTTCCTTCACACACTGAGGTGATACAGGGTTGGGGGAATTTCTCCCTCTTTGTCTAGGTATTCATATTCTCCATTTCTTTAGAGTTGTGCTAAGCTTCTGCCCTGGTTACAATACTGCAGATTGTCGGGTGAACTATTACATCGTTGAGCTTGTGTTCTGTGGTTTATAATGTGTTTTGGGCCACATCAAAGAAAGAGGAGCCATATGGAGTATAACAGCTTAAACGAAAGGCAACAGAAATTGTCAGAAGAAGTTAACCCAAAGGCAGCATTGAAAGACAGGGGTCAGGTGAGGGGGCCGGAGATGTGAGCATAGCTGAAGCAGGCAACAGAGGGACATCCGTTGGGTCATAGGATAATGTTCTCTGGAGGAGAAGGATACTTTTAAGCCGTTAAAAAGAAATGCAATAAATATTTCACAAGCCTGCCAAGACAAGCAAGAGGTGAAGAAGTTATTTATTATCCAGAGACCTCCATATAGTTGATTTCCTCCTACACCAGGAAAGGAAAAAGTCTTTTAGCTTATCTTTATAATATGATTTTTTTTTTTGCTTGCTGAAATTAAATTGGACTGAAATAAGGAAGAACCATGGACTGTCAAAAGGCTCAAATAAACAACGGATGCATATTTCACTACAGCTTCACCCCTAAGCATTGGTAAAATGGACAAATAATGTAAACATTATCTGGCAGTCAGTAACTGAAAAAAAATCAAAGATATTTAGCTACAGTTAGGTGAATATAGATTTATTTTTTTTCTGTATAAGGCCATGGTAGTTCTAGATATCAGTGTTTTCTTTCTCACTGTTTGCAGTCCCAGGTTGCCTATTTGATTCCATTTTTCCTTTTTTTGGACTCAGTGGATCATGCCAAGAGAAAGGATATCTTAGCATGCCATGGGCAGAAGACTGGGTCAAGGGTGGTTGGCATAATAACAACCTTCCCAAAGTGACACTTATGCTCAATCTTAGTAAAATGAATTGGCAGAAGTAGGTGTCCCAGGCAGGGGGAAAGGTGTCAAGATGAGAGGGTGCCTGCTTCTCTGTGGGAATGGCGTATAGTTCACTGGGGCCAACCTGTACTGTTACAATTCTAAGTCACTAAAGGCTGACAAAACACAGCAAACTAAAAACATGTAGTGTCCAGAATGCTTGGGACTGACACTTGGCTCTGCTGCTTTAGGGCTGTATGGCCCTGGACAATTTACTTGGCCTGTCTAAGCCCCAGTTTTCCAATATAGAACATGAAATGATAATTGTACCTCCCCCTGCGTGTTATTATGAAATCATTCATTTGAAGTGTTCAGAACATTGCTTATCAGATCATAAGGGATGGATGTGAACTCTTGACTGTAAGTAGTAAGTCCCAATTTTAGTATTAGTTTACCTTCCTAATTATGCATGCATGTTTTGCCATTAATGGTGATTGTTGCTAAATTACCCTGTTACTGCGGTTTGATGGAACTCCCAGGTCTCTTCTGTTGGCTCCAGAGATTTCTTTACTATTCCAATGAGATTGATGTCTACATTACATTTGTTACTTCTGGACTAATAAAAGAGTATTATAGGCCTCACTTTGAAAAGGATTCACTGGCTGGAGTCCATAAAAGTCCTCTGTTAGTGTTTCTGTTATATGGTCCAATTAATTTAGCTGAAGAAGGGACCCATATTTTATGATTTGCAGCCCTCATAGATTTGGATATTATTGAGCTTCCTTGGTGGGTATAAGCTTTCTCTTGGAGTGTTCAGCCCAAATGCTGGGTTGGAACGAAAAACATAATCTCACAGACAAGCCTGTATAGCTAGAAAACTTAGAAGCATCACCTTAAAAATATGCCTGCCTCAGTTAAGAATAAAAGGGTTATAAGTTTTTCTAGATGCAAAAAAACAGAGGTTACGTTAAAAAAAAAAAAAAAAGAGTGGAAATGACATGTACCTGGCAATTCTAAGGCCTTGTGTGGGGCTACTGAAGAAAACAGTGTGATCTGAGCTTGAGGCAGCTGTTCATGCTTTGCAAAATTGAATAAGAGTTGTTTCTAGCAGTGAGCAGTATGGGAGAAGCTTTCTGTAAAATCATACCATTATCAGTTTTAAAAAATGGTTATAATTAAAGTTCTTCTACCTTAGGATTGTTTGGAAAGATTAGGTGTTATATAACCTGCAAGATGTTTTCCATAGTGCATGGAAAAGCAGGAGAGCTCAATAAATGTCTCTGGTTACCACCACAGTTAGCATACTTTGGGGATTAAATAAAGGATAGCTTGAGTCTGAAACTCAGTTTATTAGTGAGAGCTGTATACCAGTGGGCAATGGCTTATTTTTCTATGCTTCTGTTTCTTTGCTGAGGCTGGGCATGTGTTGTTACCCATCTCAGATTGTGAGGAGTATAGAATGAACATCCAGAAAGCATATGTAGCAGGGTCTGGCCCATAGTAAGTGCTAAACTAAATATGATCTCTTAACAGCAGTAATTCTACTGCAAACAGTTTACATCTGCCTGAAAAGCACAGGATTATCATACTTTTCCATTAAATTGACATTTTTAGATAAAATAATTCTCTTGACAGTTTACAGATTTGTAAGTTGTTGAAACTAATATCATTTGTATCTAATAGATTCTATATTATTCTATATTATTAATATTCTAATATTAACTAACTGTTTTGCAAACATTACTGAATGATTTGTTGACCTACTTTTTGAGCTTCAGAAGTATGATCCAGATTACATTTTTTTCAAAAAAACAACTTAATAACTCTTCATTATCTCCTCTCCGTGGGGGTCTTCATGGTGGTGTAAGAAGATGGCATTGATTATTTACTGTTTTTACATTTTATTTTGTCTGTGGAGAAGCATACAACCCAACAGATGGGTTGTATGTGGGTGACACTAGTCCTAGGGGCTAAGGACATACTTTTTGTTTGTTTTTGGTATTAAAATGGTCAGGAATGCAAGGCTTTGAGAAACATCTTTTGAGACAAATTCTGCCACCCATACTCCTCCTTTTATATAACCCCTCTTAAAAATAAACAAAAACCTATAGCTAAACTCTATACTGAATCATCACAAACAGGATGTCAAAAAGGATTGAAACAATGTCAAAAATGATTGAAACTACTGGACAGACAGAAGCTTCTGTCCAGTAAACCTAGCATTCTTGTTGGGACTCTGAGGAGACTAAGTCTAATCTGTCTATGACTGGGATATCCATAAAGAAAGAGGTGAGGACAGATAATCTTGACAAAGAGAAGCATTCCAGGAAGGGAGATTCTGAGATCTAGTAGCAGAGAGAATGGGTAGGACTTCCCCACATTAGAAGAGGAGCTGGGCCACAGATCTCTCACTGTGATGATAATGGTTGAGGTGTGAAGTAGGTGGGCAGAGCCTGAGATGTTAGCTTTGCAAAAAGCAGTGAGCATCTACCCCCACATTGGGAAATTGAGTTTCCAAATTGGATCTTTCCATACATGCAGGAAGATGGCCAAGGATGAACCTATTTAGTATAACTAAAAAGACTGGCAGTATGGGCCTCTGACATGGAGTCAGAAGTGATTTGGATTCCAATCATTAATTTATTCATGAATATTTATTGAGATACTGCAGTGAATTTACCACCATTCTTGATCCTAGATATATAGTGGAGAGAACAGAAGAGATGAGATTCCTGCCCTCATGGAGATGGACAGCAGTTAGGGGACTCGAGTGCACTTTGCAGACGAACCTACAGGTCTTGACCAACTACATGTGAGCAGGAAGAGACACAAAAGTTGAAGGAAATTTCCTGGATTTTGTACAGTATGCAGTGACAGCATGAACTCACACTGGATGACAGGGGACAAGAGGAAAAAGACTTTTTGGGGAGAATAAAAGGTTCTGTACAGACCGGATGACAGGGTAGAAAAGGAAAAAGACTTTTGCAGGCAAAAAAAAAACAAAAAAATAGGTCTGTATCAGCCATATTAAATTTGAGATGCTAATGGACAGGCAAGTGTAAATGTCAGATTTGAAGTTAGAGACCGGAATCTGAAGCTCAGTGGGGAGGTCAGAGATAAAAATAGAAATTTGGGAGGCATAGACATGTAGTTGGTTTTTAAAACCAGGGCATTTGGGTAGAGTCCCATGGCGATTGTCTGCCTTTTTTTTTTCTCTCTCTCTTTTGAACAGATAATATCTAAATCAAAATAAAACAGAACACCTGCAAAATTTCATTTCAGTCACTGTTTTGCCTTCAGACTTTCAAACACCATTCTCTTTCAAGGCCATTGCTGTTGAATACATATTTCATCAGATGTGTTCACATACCCTGTTACAATCAGGAACGTCCTTCACTTCAAGTCTTGATCGGTTTCTCTATTCTAGTTTTGTTTCTGTACCTTCAGACCCTTAGACAAAGGCAGCTGATGCTCCCTAATTCCCCTAGGCCATGAGTGTCTTAATGAGCACCCAGAAGAAGTGTCTGAAGAGTTGGACAATAATTTATTTGAGCATGAGCAGCAAGATCCATATTTAGATAATTCTCTTCCCACAGCGTCATTATCTCAATACTTCTGCTGACAGCCTTAGAGATAATAGCATTCAAAATGTAAATAATGAAACAATACACATGGTAATGAGGGAGAATCAGAAAATACAGTAGTAATGAAAAGATCACAAGACAGCGATTCTAATATTGTAAATACACAAGTTTGCATTAGTGACAGATTATCTCTGTAATGGCAAGCTGAAATAATTTAGAAGCCAGTGTAACAACTGCTGAACAACATACGAGGTGTCAATCTAGTGCCAGTTAATCCATTTAGAGAATGAGGCAGGCTCTGAATAATTAGGAGAATACGTGGGTCTGGAATGGACAGGCTGCTAGAAATAGGAGAGTGGCTGACCGCACAGCAACTGACAGAAAGAGTGCTTCTGGGCAGGAACATGTAGGAAATCAGAGACAGAAAAATATCAAAAGCCACTGACTTGGCTACATATGCAAAAAATGTACCAAAAAAACCCATTGTAACCACTTTGTTGAATCGGCTGAAATCTGTTTCCTACAAATAGGAAAGGACTTAATTATTTTCCAACCTTACTCTTCCAAGATGCTGTGTTGGATTTCTTTTTCCGTACCCTTTGGTTTCCTTGTAGGCAGAATTCATGCTCTTCCAATATCAGAAGAGTCACATCTTATTAATTGAGATTCATGTAGTAAAAGTTTCAGTGTTGTCTAAATCAATCTCACGTTTAATTCACAGCCTCTCCCTCCCTGTTGTCTTTAGGCTGGACTTGCCACAGAGGGCAGGGCTTGGCGTGTTCTCTCATTTCTCCTTGTTCTTCATTTCAACCCCAAATAACACCCCGAGTCTTCTAGGGGGGAGGAGAAAGTTGACTCAAGGAAATCTTAACTTGCTGGGATTCAGTGTCATTGCCTCTGTAGAGCAGGGGTTCAGATGTTGGGTCCTTCATGGGACAGGTTTATGTGGTGACTTGGAAGTCCTCTGGGAGCTCTGACTTGGGCCATGTTCTCCTCAATCTTCTGAGATGCACGCACCGCCACTCCACCACCAGTACTATACCTCCAAGCTTCTTAATGCTGGGGTCCCTATGATCCAACAAGCCACCTCCTTGGGTAGGATATATCCACTTCCTAATCCCTGGAATCTGAATGTTAATCATAAATGGGACTTTGTAGATTTGCATAAATTAAGGATCTTGAGATGCAGAGATTGGCCTGGATTATCCAGGTAGATCCAATGTAATCATAAGGGTCTGTGGGAGAGGGGGACAGGAGGGTTGGAGAATATCGAGAACATGTTAGGACAGAAGCAGAGGTCAGAGAGGACAGAAGGTGCTGCACTGCTGGCTTTGAAAATGTAGGAAGGGAACATAAGCCAGGCAATGTAAGCAGTTTCTAGAAGTTCGAAAGACAGGAAAGAGATTCTATCCTAGAACTCTAGAATGAAAGTGGCCCCAGAGACTCATTTTAGCCTTCTGACCTCCAGAACTCTAAGAGAATAAATTTGTGTTGTTTTAAGCCATGACATTTGTGGAGTTCATTACAGTAGTAACAGGAAACCAATATAGGTACTTTCCAGATGGCTTGGGTTTTGCCTGACATCCTTTTGGGCTGGTCTTGCCAAATGATCTAGTACAGACTGCTCCCACAACTGCTCCACCTCCTCACCCTTGCACAACAGCTCTGGCCCATCTCCCATTTTTAGAATTCTGAAGGCAGAGGTAGGCACAAGTTTCAAGGTGCCCCATTGCCTTCCAAACTCAAGGGAAACATGTCAGACTCTCCCAAGGATGTTTTCACAGCGGCATTTGAACTGCTGTTTATGACTGTTCACAATGAAGGGAAATGGGCATCTCTTTTTCTTGTTCTTCTAATTATCACGAGTAGTCTACAGAACCTTCCATACTTTCTTTAAAGGGGGAGAGTCCTCACTACTTCACCCCATTGAGAAAAGTCAACATGTGTCTAAGACCTGGTCATTACTAAATCTGATTCCCCCTGGAATTGCTAGTCAGTTGTTTGTGTAGGCTCTTTGGGATGTTTGGAGATGAGGACTGATTTTTGTCAACCCTTAATAATTCACATGGATGTAGTTAGCATCTTTTTATAATATAAGGCTATTTAATGCTTTTTGTCCTACTTACGACTCAATCTCAAATTCCAAGGTAACAGGACAAGTTCTGTTTAACATGTTGTTGAACAATTTGTAAGCTGAGTTCAAGGCTGATCTTCTAAATAGAAAGGGTGTGTATTCTGGGATTTGAAAATTCTAGGACAGTCATTTCTATTTAAAATATGTATATTTCTGCTTAAAATTCTTCAGTCAGTATCTACATCTTTGGGTTAACAACCTTCAAAATACTCCTTTAAAAATGCAGCAAAGTGGGATTATAATAACTGAGTAAGGGTCAATCTTTCTTATTATGGTGTTTTACTAAATTGATGATGGTAATATTTTTCTAGTGACTAGCACAGTGCTTGGCATTCAGCATATATTTGTTGAGTAACTGAATGAATAAATCAATCATTATATCCTTTTGTGTATGAATAAATAAGCTACCAGCTCGTCTAATAAGATATCATACACAGCTTGATCTGGGAAAGACTGCTTAGGGGGAAGACTGAAATAAGGCATTCTTTTTTATTGTTAATGTTTATTTATTTGCAAGAGATAGAGACAGAGCTCAAGCAGGGGAGGGGCCGTGAGAGAGGAAGGCAGAATCCGAAGCAGGCTCCAGGCTCTGAGATGTTAGCACAGAACCCTAGACAGGCTCAAACTCACAAACCACAAGATCATGACCTGAGCTCTCAGAAGCTTAACCGACTAAGCCACCCAGGCACCCCTGAAATAAGGTATTCTTATAAAGCTAGCATGAATGCGGGAGGTTGGGGAAAATATGCAGGAGGGAGGTTTGAGCCTGATGAAGACCTCATCTGCTTTGGACTTTTCCTTCTTGTTTTTGACTCTGGCCGTTAAGAATGTACAAATGTTGATCAACACATTTATTACGCCAAGCCTAGAGCAGTAATGAGAAGGCCTTTGGTAAAACAAAGCACTTTAAAAATAGTTGTGTTATTTCCTTCACGAAATGAAAGACTAAATTTGGGCTCTGTCTTGATATGGGGTATTGGTATCTGGCCATTTGGGAGTCATTTCAGAAGAAACTCTTGTGTTATCATAGATAATGGAAATAGAACTCTTGGCTGAGCTTTGAGGGACCACATGGGGTCATTTGGAAGCTTTTATTTGGTTTAGTGCAGGAGGATCCATGCTCCATATAAAAAGCGAAGCACTGTAGACGTGTTACGCGTATTTCCATCTTACCTATATTATGTCCTTCCCTGCCATCTGACAGTTTTTGACCATGAGATTTTTTTTAAATAAGTTGAAAATGCAATACAAATAAAGGTTTCTAATAACCAAACATTTTAACTAAGATATTCAAAGTATTCTAACCATTCAACACTTAGACCAAGTTCTAAATTAGAATCATAAAAATTAAATCAATGTGTAGGAACCAGGTACAGATATATGATTATTTTACTTTTAAGACATTTATTTAAGTTATGCTCTGAAGATAGCATTTCATTATGTTTAATACTTAATATAAATTTTTTTCACTGGCATGTTTGGTTGTACATGAAGTTTAAAATATCTGATTCTATTGATAATTTAGTGATAAAAAAACCGAATTCAATTTGTTTGTGTCATAAAAACATAGATTTAATTTATTTTTATTTTTATTTTATATTATTTTTAACATTTATTCAGTTATGAGAGACAGAGAGAGACAGAGTGCAAGCGGGGGTAGGGCAGAGAGAAAGGGAGACACAGAATCCAAAGCAGGCTCCAGGCTCTGAGCTGTCAGCACAGAGCCCGACGTGGGGCTCGAACTCACAAACTGCGAGATCCATGACTTGAGCCAAAGTTGGAAACTCAACTGACTGAGCAACCCAGGCGCCCACAGATTTAATTTTCTATTTCATGTCATGCTTCCTAAAATTAGTGAATGATATACTGGTATAATTTCGTATTTTGGTTAGAAAAATTTACTTTAGTCCATGTATACCTTACCAATTTTAAATTATTCAAATACAATAAAATAAAATTATTCTTAGAGTCATGTTGAATATAACAAAAGCTTTCTTTGAAAATGAAAAAACACCCTTTGTGTGTCTTAAGCATGAGAATTACCTTGTGAACATTTATAGTGATACTTGGAAAGCACAGATGTGTTGGTTAATAGTTGCTGGAACCATTACTACAATGAATGAAATATTGAACTAGTTGAAATGTATCCGGGAAGTAAATTGTAGTGCATATTGTGATGTGTTAAGTTAAAGCATTTTTAAACTTGTCAATTACTCTTGACAGCTACATGTACTATTTAAAGGAGATACTGCTCTAAATTACTAAATGTTTTACCATGGAGGCAAAAGGAAATAATTAAAGGGGTACCTGGGTGGCTCAGTCAGTTGAGTGTCCAGTTCTTGATTTTGGCTCAGGTCATGACCCCAGCATGGTGGGATGGAGCCCTGCATCAAGCCCTGCATCAGGCCCTGCATGGAGCCTAGAGCCTGCTTAAGATTCTCTCTTTCTTCCTCTGCCCCTCTCCCCTGTTCATTCTCTTTCTTTTTTTCTCTCTCTCTGTCAAAAATAAAAAAAATGAAAGTAAATAATTAAATGAGTATTAAATTTCTGTAGCTGTGGGTTAACAAATGATTTCTAAATAGATTTTTTTTTCTTTACTTTTTGTGGAGGAAAGAAGAGTAAGGGAAGGAGATTAAAATTAAAAAAGTAAAACAATGAACTTAGTGGGAGAGCTTGGGCTTGGGACCTGGGCAGATGGCTTTTCACCTTTGCTTGCTTCTTAGTAGTTGTGTGTATGTGACAATTTATTACTCTCTTGTGCCTTAATTTCTTCAATAATAGAGTAAATAATTCCTGCCTTCCAGGACATTTATAAAAACTAAATAATGTGTAGAAAGTGAATTGCTTAGTACCTGGACTATACTTTTGGCACAACAAATGGTAATTCTTTTCTCCTCTCTAAAGAAACTAAACAAACATGAGACTGTCCAAATGGAATCATAAAATTACAGAATTTTAGAGATATATGGCTCATTTAGAAATTACCTATTTCAATTCCTTTTAATTTGGAGATGCAAAATAGGTTTTGGGGACCAGAAGCAGTCCATGAAGAGCAAAAGAAGAGGAATTTTTATTTGCCTAGTCTCATTTCACATCTCATTTCTCAATGGTCACATTTACTCTACAGGAGGCTAGGCTCTCACACTTCCAGGTAGGACTATACCGCAGCCTGGTGTCCATTCAGCAAGCCAGATCCTGGGGTACGGATTTCACCTAACCATTAAGGGGCTATGCTGACCAAGAGAAACACAAATGGAGGTAGGCCAGGGAATCTGAAAAAAAGAAGAAGATTTGCACCCAGTACACATGTATTATCAAATTGAATCCTTCCAACAGTCTTAGGATATGAGTATTACTATTTTTTCATTGTTGAATCCCAACAATTGCCCCCGTGGGCAATCAGTACGTGTTGGTCATCTGAATTACTGACTGATTAAATGAATAGATGAATGAAACTCTGCTTCCTATCTCCCAAATCAAGACACTCCCCATTATGTTGTAGTCCTCCATGTCAAAAGGATCCTGCATTTGTATTTTTTCAGAGTCTGACATAGCAAGTAAAGCAAAAGAGCCTGCGTCATATTCACTTACTTCGTCCATCTGTCTTAAGAAAACATTTGGCCGTTCAAATAGATCTTCATTTAGAACTAGAACATCAAGCTCAACTGCTTTCAGGGACCCATCAGATAATGTAAATGAATAAGTCCAATATAAAAGCAATAGGTCACAGACAGTGCAAGCGTCACCTCATATCATTGAAATTTAAACTTTAGCCAAATAAAACAGGTCTGAGGCCAAAGTAGGGTCTCACCAATTAGCTCTTCACTTTACATTAATTTACCTTCTATTATTACGAATCATTTAGATGTCTACATCCAAAACAGAAAGTTTTTTTTAATGAAAATTAAGATTACCTGATGTTAATACTAAATTAGTACGTGCAATCACCAAAAGTATATTTTCCAAAATGTTGCAAAGTCTTATTTGGACATCTTCTGGCATTCCTGGCTGTACTTCTTTCCATTCCCACTGGAGTCTGTCAGCACAGACCTGGAGCCTGGGATCTAACATATTACCCCTAAGAACCATTGGTATGCATATTAGGAATATGTAATGAATCTTAATAGCATTAACTTATTATCCCAGAATGCTCAGTCATACTAACGCAGGTCCACGCTGGCACACACATGCTCGTGATTACGGAAGGGATATTTCTTTACCCTTCTATCTGGGCTTCTCTGATAAGTTGTAATGCAGCTGGTGTTCAATGCAAATTGGAGTTTGCTGGCTTCTGATATGCGCACTCTTACTAATCAGCAGATTACTTGTGTGGAGGTTGCCCACCTCTAAAGCTATGCTGTCACATTTAGAATAAATAATAGAGTCTTGCTCTGAATTTATAAAATACTGAATGGCCTAGTTCAGACTCATAAAGTAGAGCTTGGTGAATATGGTTTTCTTGTGTAAAAAGGACATTTGCTGGACATTGTAAAGCCTGGAAAATGAACACTACCATGCCATTTTAACAGTGGTTACCCTTGAGCAAAATTTGGCATAAAGCAATTACAGCAACTAAAAATACAGAAAAGTTATTAATGTAATATGGTCCCTCTGGTCTGGACCAATAAAACCTTTACTGAAAATGCTAAATATCCCCATTACAACTGGAAGATTAGGTTTAAAATACCTTTTCAAATTTACTTTAAGCGACTAGGTCTTCATTATAGAGAATGTCCTTAACTCAGACTGGTGACTTTAGTAGATTCATTCCTTGATGATGAGTAAAAAGAACTATTGATAAAAGCAATAGGTTCTGAATAAATAACAGTAAGAGAAAAACTTTAGTAAGGACAACTGAAGAGTTTTTTGGTGAAATTTGGAATGAGCTGGAGAGATGAAAACAATTTGATTTCAGGAAACATATTAATAAAAATAGATTCTATGAATTATATTAGAACAGTGAAACTCTGGACTGACTTTAAGTAACCCTCATCTTGGCTCTGAAAGGAATTTCTTCTTAGATGAGAAAACTGAGATGCATAGATGCTATTTACTCAGCTGATAAATGGTAAAGTAGGCATTTAGACTTAACATCTTGTGGACTCCAAAATCTTCGTTCTTGTCCCCAACCATAACCATGAGGCTGTCTTCACGGCAGCTTGAGAACAGTGTTAGCTAAACAGAAATGTGAAGATGGCTCTGAGGAGGGCAGTTGTTTTTCTTCAGACCTCTGTTTACAGCTACAGCTCGATGTTAAAAGGAAACATGCTTTCAAAATGTAAAAAGAAAATAAATAAAAAAAACCACCACTGTGCTCCTGGGTTTTCAGTAAGGATCTTCTTTAAAACAATTTAGCTAAAACCAGAAGGTTGTTCAATACAAGTGAAGGCAGATGTTAAATTTACAATACTCTGACACCTGTGCAAAATACATATGTACTACCAGATGTCAACTTTGTCCCCAAGAACCAGATTTTTTTTAAGTTTCTTTTTGAGAGCGAGAGAGAGAGAGAGAGAGCTGGGGAGGAGCAGAGAGAGAGGGAGGCAGAGAATCCCAAGCAGGCTCTGCTCTGTCCGCAAAGAGCCACTGTCAGCAAAAGAGCCCGACAGGGGCTTGAAATCAGGAAGCATGAGGTCATGACCTGAGCCAAAATCAAGAGTCGAATGCTTAACTGACTGAACCACCCAGGTGCCCTAGAACCAGATTCTTTTAATATTTTAAGGGAAAAGAGTCACAGTTTCTGTAAGTGAACTTCTAATAAGTTATCATCATGTACAAACAAGTTTATTTTTTGCATCTTCAACTTCTGAAGGGCAATCCCCACTACGCTGGTTTCAATCATCCTTAGCCAGTGTCACTCTAGATTCTTGACAATTTATGCTGCTAATTATAAATGTAAATGTACATGTGTCAGAATAAAGAAAGATACTTAGAGATTTGTGAGAAGCCTTTTTTAGACAGCATATGGTTGATACTTTTTGGATCAACCTATCAAGTGACTTTTGAATAGTAAACAAGTGTATTTTTTATTAGATTAGTATTTTTTGAACAGAGGCATTTGTAGTGCTATATGTATTCAGATACCAAGGCAGGTGACCATTACCCAAACCATCTTTATCCTTGGTAGTGTAGTTCATCTTTGTGTCTAGGCTATATTAGTTTTCTCCTGCTATATCACAATTTGCCACATACTTAATGACTTAAAACAATACCCATTCATTAGCTCACAGTCTTTTATGTGACAAGCCCAGGGCAGCAAGGCTATATTTTCTGCCCAAAGTCATGAGGTCAAAATCAAGGTGTTGGCAGAGCTGAGTTCATGTTCTGAGGCAAGGGAGGAGAATCTACTTCCAACTTATTCTTGTTGGCGGAATTACATTTCCTGCAACCATTGGACTGAGGTCCCCATGTCCTTGCTGATTGTTAGCTGGGAACTATTCACAGCATCTAGAGGCTGCTCTCAGGTCCTTTCCATGAGGTCCCTTCTGTCTTCAAGCCAAGAACCCTGTTTCAACCCCTTCTTCTGCCAGAAATCTGATTTCTTCCTCCACTGCTCACTAAAGAAAACTATCTGCTTTTAAAGGGCTCATGTGATTAGGTCAGGCTCACCTAAATGAATTTCCCTTTTCCTTAACCAAAGTCAACTGACTATAAACGTAATTACATCTGCAAAAGTCCCTTTTGCCATTGTATTAGAGTTCTCTAGAGAAACAGAACCAGTGGGTTATCGGATCTAATCATAGGCCAAAGCTGCTTGGTCCACTCCATCTAGCTCAAATGAGGTCAGGGACAAAATGGTCAGGCCTTAGTGGCAGTAGAATAGAAGAATGAAGAAAGGGTTAACCAAAGGTGAACTCAATCAAATTGATGATATGGCTTAGCTTCAGCTCAATTTGACTTTAAAAAAAATCTAAATCCTCATCCACTTGCTCTAATTACCAAAAAGAGAAAAAGGCTTAAACTATCTGGAAAATGAAATAAAGCAAAAAAATAATCATACTTCAGCCACTATTCCTTTATACACAATGCCTGGAACTCAATTAAAACATATGGAAACATTCAAGGAATCAGGAAAATATAACCCATAATCAAAATAAAAAGTAGTCAGTAAGAGTGGACCCACAAACAATTGGAGTCCCCCCAAAAATCATATAAATAATATTTCAGTAAATAATGATCAAAACTTTTCTAGTTCTTAAAAGTTCATTGAATACTTCTCATAACCTGAACTTGCATACCACATCACACCTCACATACACATGTACACACACAGGTATATAATTATCAATCTGCTGAAATCCTAAACAAAAGAAAAATATTAAAATCAGCAAGAGAATAAAAACACATTAATACTTATGTTGCTTAGCATAATACACTTTGGTTCCACCCATGTTGTTGCAAACGGCAAGATTTCATTCTTTTTGATGAATGAGTAGTGTTTCATTATGTGCATATACCACATCTTTATCCATTCATTACTTGATGGACTCAGTCAATGGAAATTACGGATCAAAAAATAATTTGTATTTCTAGGTATTTCAAGAAAATAACTTTTATTCATTTTTAAAAAAAAATTTACAGTTTATTTTTGAGATATAGAGACAGAGTAGGTGTGGGGGAGGGGCAGAGAGAGAGGGAGACATAGAGTCCGAAGAAAGCTCCCGGCTCTGAGCTGTCAGCACAGAGCATGACATAGGGCTCGAACTTGCAGGCCACAAGATCATGACCTGAGCTGAAGTCAGAGGCTTAACCGACTGAGCTCCCCAGGTGCCCCAAGAAAATAACTTTTATTAATGACAAGTAGGACTTATTTGAAAGTCAATGATATTTATTGGAGAAAAGCACCTCATATTGGTAAATTCAACTCAGTGGAATGTCTTCTCTTCTTGGTCAGTGGGTTGTCTCATCAAGGACTACTTTTGGTTGGAAAATATGGCAAAAATTGAGAGGCACTGGAAAGTTGAAGTGTATGTGTGTGTGTGTGTTTGTGTGTATGTATATTTGTAGGAATGTCATGGGTTAGAAATGTGAATACCTTATTTATAATAATTTAATGTAAGAAGGATTATAGTAGTATCCTAAAATATTGATCTTTTTTGGACTGGGTTTATAAAATATTGGAATTTTATAGTAATTTCTAGTCTTTCTATATGACTGTTTACTTGTTGTTGGCTCACTTTTTACTAAAATATGGGAAAACAATATGGAGTGTCCTCAAAATGTTAAAAATAGAACCAGCCTACAACCCAGAAATTGCACTACTAGGTATTTACTCAGATGATACAAAAATACTGATTTGAAGGGATACATGCACCCCACTCTTTATAGCATCATTATCAACAATAGCCAAATTATGGAAAGAGCCCAAATGTCTATTGACTGATGAATGTATAAAAAAGATGTGGTGTATGTATATACAATGGAATATTACTCAGCCATCAAAAAAGAATAAAATCTTGCCATTTGCAATAATGTGCATGGAGCTAGAGTGTGTTCTGCTAAGTGAAACAAGTCAGAGAAAGACAAATACCCTATGATTTCACTCATATATGGAATTTAAGAAACAAACAGATGAACATAGGGAAAGGGAAAAAAAAGGAGGGAAGCAAACCATAAGAGACTCTTAACTATATAGAGAACAAACTGAGGGTTGCTGGAGGGGGGTTAGCTGGGGATGGACTAAATGGCTGATGGGCATTAAGGAGGGCACTTGTGATGAGCACTGGGTGTTATATGTAAGTGACAAATCACTAAATTCTACCCTGAAACCAATATTATGCTATATGTTAATTAAGTAGAATTTACATGAAAACTTTTTTTTTTAAAACAGGGCAGGGTGCCTGGGTGGCCCAGTCAGTTAAGCGTTGGACTCTTGATTATGGCTCAGGTCATGACCTCATGTTTCATGAGATCAAGCCCCATGTTGGGATCCGATCTGAAAGCACGAGCCTGCTTGGGATTCTCTTTCTCCTTCTCTATCTGCCCCTTCCCCACTTATTCTTTTTCTCTCAAAATAAATAAACTTTTTTTTAAAAATAAAGGGCATACATTTTCTAATTATAAAAAATAAAAACTTTGAAATCAAATTGTAAAACAAAAACAAAAAATAAATAAAATACAGTAACACTTAAAATAACAAAAAACAAGGTCTCTATGAAGGATTGGAGAATTTTAAGGACTGCAGAAAACTTGTGTTAAATACACCCTGACCATATCCCTTTTAAAAAAGAGAAAACTTATTTTTTAGAGAAGTTTTAAGTTCATAGAAAAATTGAGCAGATAGTATAGTGTTCTCATATACTTTCTACACATGCATAGCCTCCCACATTATCAATATCTCCCACAGGAGTGGTACATTTTGTTACAATTGATGAATCTACATTTAATGCATCATCGTCACCCAAAGTTCATAGTTCATTCATTAAGATCTGTTCTTGGTGTAGTACACTTTATGGATTTGGACAAATATAACATGTATCCACTGTTATAGTATCAGACAGTATTTTTAATGCTGTAAAATTTCTCTATGCTCTGCCTGTCCATCTATTCCTCCCTCCAAACCCTGGAAACCACTCATCTTTTTACTGTCTCCATAGTTTTTCCTTTTTATTGATGTCACATAATTGGAATCACACAGTATGTAGCCTTCTCAGATTGGTGTTTTTCAGTTAATAATATGCATTTAGGATTCTTCCATATCTTTTCAAGGCTCAATAGTTCATTTCACATTGAATAATATTTCATTATCTGGATATATTACAGTTTATGTATTCACCTGTTGAAGGATATCTTGGTTGCTTCCAACTTTTGGCAATTATGAATAAAGATGTGATAAACATCTATGTGCATGTTTTTGTTTGAATGTCAGTTTTCAACTTCTTTGGGTAAATACCAAGGAGTATGATTGCTGGATTGTATGGTAAGAACATGTTTAGTCTTGTAAGAAACTGCTGAACTGTTTTCCAAAGTGGCTATACCATTTTGCATTCCTATCAGCAATAAATGAGAATTTCTTTTACACTACATCCTCTCCAGAATTTGGTATTGTCAGTGTTCTGGATTTTGGTCATTCTAACAGATGTAAAGATGATCTCATTGTTATTTTAATTTGCATTTCCCTGATGACCTGTGTTGTGGAATTCTTTTCGTATGCTTATTTTCCACCTGTATATTTTCTTTGATGAAGTGTCTGTTAAGGTTTTTAGCCCATTTATAATCAGATTGTTGGCTTTCTTATTGTTGAGTTTTAGAGAATTCTTTTTATATTATGGAAAACAGTCCTTTATTAGATATGTATTTTGCAAATATTTTCTCTCACGCTTTGGCTTGTGTTTTAATTATGCCTGTGTCTTTCACAGAGAATAAATTTTTAATTTTAGTAAAGTTAACTCATCAATTCTTTTGTTCATAGATTGTATCTTTTGTTTTATATATAAGTCATTGTCAAACCCAAAGTTATCTAGATTTTTCTCCTAGCTTATATTCTAGGAGTTTTACAGTTTTTTGTTCTATATTTACGTAAATGATTCATTTGGAGCTAATTTTGGTTGAAAGTATAAGGTCTATGTCTGGTTCCTTTTTTTTTTTTTTTTGCGGGGTGCGGGGGCGGGGCATGTGCATGTCTATTTGTTCCAGTACCACTTGTTGAAAAGATTATCTTTGCTCCATTGTATTGTCTTTGCTCCATTGTCAAAGATAAGTTTACTGTTTTTATGTAAATGATCTGTTCTGTTCCTTTCATCTAATTGTCTATTCTCTCACTACCATTTTGTATTTATTATTATAACTTTATACTAAGACTTGAAGCTGGGTAGTGTTAGTTCTCCAACTTTGTTCTTTTCCTTCAATATTGTATTTGCTATTCTGGATCTTTTGCCCCTCCATATAAACTTAAAAATGAATTTCTTTTTTTAAATGTTTTTAATGTTTGTTGAGTTTTTAGAGAGATAGAGACAGAGCATGAGTGGGGGAGGAGCAGAAAGAGAGGGAGACACAGAATCAATCTGTAGCAGGTTCCAGGCTCTGAGCTGTCAACAAAGAGCCAGATGCAGGACTCATGAACTATGAGATCATGACCTGACCTGAAGTCAGATGCTTAACTGACTGAGCCACCCAGGTGGCTAGAATGAATTTCTTAATGTCACAAAATAACTTGTTGGGATTTTGATTGAGATTGCATTGGATTTATAGATCAAGTTGGGGAGAACTGACATCTGGACAAATTGAGTATTTCTTTCCATGAACATTTATTTAATTCTTCATTGATTTAATCTATCAAAGTTTTATAGTTTTCCTCATACAGATCTTGTACTGTTAGATTTATACCTAAGTATTTTGTATTTTGGTTGCTAATGTGAATTCTTAAATTTTAAATTTCACTTGTTCATTGATGGTATATAGGATAGCAATTGACTTTTATATATTAACTTTGTATCCTGCAACCTTTCTGTAATTTCTTATTATTTCCAAGAGATTTTTTGTTGTTGTTGATTCTTTTGGATTTTCTACTTAGACAATCATGTCATTTGTGAACAAAGAAATTTTATTTCTTTCTTCCCAATCTGTATACCTTTTATTTCCTTTTCTTGTCTTATTTCATTAGCTAGGAATTCCAAAATAATGTTGAAAAGTAGTGGTAACAGAGAACATTCCCGCCTTCTTCTTCCTGTCTTAGAGGGAAAACTTCTAGGTTCTCATCATTAAGTACAATGTTAGCTGCAGTTTTTTATAGATGTTCTTTATCAAGTTGATCAAGTTTCTGTTCTAGTGTCCCAAGTGTTTTTATTAGGAGTAGGTGTTGGATTTTGTCATATGCATTTTTTTCACTTGTTGATACAATAATGTGATTTTTCTTATTTAACCTGTTGAGATAATGGATTACATTAATTGATTTTTGAACATTGTACCAGCCTGCATACCTGGGATAAATCTCACTTGGTCATAGTTTATACTTCTTTTTATACCTTGCTGAATTCAGTTTTCTATTTTTTTGAGGATTTTTACATGTATTTTCATGAGAGATATTGATCTGTAGTTTTCTTGTACTTTCTTTGTCTGGTTTTGATATTAAAGTAATCTGCTTTCATAGAATGAGTTAGGAAACATTCCTTCTGCTTTTCAAAGAGATTGTAGAGAATAGACAGAATTTCTTCCTTAAATGTTTGGTAGAATTCACTTGTGATACCATTTGGATCTGGTGATTTTTGTTTTAGAAAGTTATAAATTATCATTTGAATTTCTTTAATAAATATAAGCCTGGCCAGATTATCTGTTTCTTCTTGTGTGAGTTTTGACAGATTTTGTCTTCCAAGGAATGAGCCCATTTCACCTAGGCTATCACATTTGTGGGTAAAGAATTGTTCATAGTTGCATGTTTCTCTTTAGACAATGATTATTTGCATCTCTACTCCAATAACATTTATGATTAGTTGTTGATCATCCTGAATAACAGCATTAGGAGTTGAGTGCCTGTACACCAAAGTTTCTATTCAAAAAAAAAAATAGCTAGGAAGTTTTCCATGAGCTGGGATTGCATATTACTATGAATTTTTTAAAAGTTTTTTAAAATTTATTTTGAGAGAGACAGAGAGAGAGAGAGAGAATGCGTGCACACACACATACACATACACACACACACACACACACACACACACACGTGAGCAGGGGAGGGACAGAGAGCGGGAGAGAGAGAATCCCAAGCAGGCTCTGTGCTGTCAGCACAGAGCTGTATGCGGGGCTCAAACTCACAAATCGTGAGATATTGACCAGAGCCAAAATCAAGAATCGGATGCTTAACTGGAGCACCCAGGAGCCCCATATCACTATGAATTTGTAATCTTCACAGATATTTACGTTACTATTAGGTATGCTCACTTATTTGTTCATTCACACATTTGAGTCTTAAGTAAGCATCTTGGAAAAGCCAACCTCTATCCCAAGGTTCAGGAACTCAATGGTAGCCACAACCAGGTTGGCATAGTTTATTAAATACATGTTATTCACTTGGGAAAATTAATATTTTTTACCCTTTGGCCAAAACATGCATTTGTAGCTTTCAAGCAAGCTTGGTGCAATCTTACCAGGATCTCATATGTTGTCATATTAAAAAACATAACACCAACAAATGGAAATGTTCTGATGCCAGACTACTGAATGATTGGAGCCATAGGTCAAAACCCTTACACGTATATGTGGGGGAGGAATTTTTTCTGAAGGGAATAGAAAGTTGTTAGTCTGGAATCAGGAAATAAAGACCTCCATGTTGGCCATGCAAGGGGATCAGGATAATGGAAGTAGTAAGCTGCCCTTTAGCATATGATTTTAGGCTGGAAGCAAAAGAAAAACTGACCAATAAGTGTCCCTAGAATGGATCTGAGTCTAACAGGACTTGTAGGCTAATTTGTTATCCTTGAAGTTTCCATCAGTTCTTGTTGAAAGATGTAGCCCAGCCTCTCCTATGGTAAGGGGATTTTAGAGAGGGACTGGTACATATTTGGAGAAATAGATAATAGGATTGCATTGTTTTTTTCTTTTTATCTATTTTCAATATTGCCCACTAGTTATGTCCATTAAGTGTCATGAGCCTAGCAGAGAGCTCCCAAGGATCATCTGAGGCAAAGAGCTGACAAGTTAAGAAGGCTGGTTGGGAAAATCTGATGGACTCATAAGAGACCGGACAGTGCCTTAGAACCTCCAATAAATAGCTGGGGAAAACGTCAAAGGGAGCTAATTTCAGGCAAAAGTGCAGAAGACTTGTGGCATATAGTTTGGATTATACATGCAAATACAGAAATTCAAGAACTTACTAAAATAGTAGCATTGGCACTCAGAACACCATTTGGATGGATTGAGTTAGGAGATGAACAAGTCTACATATAACACTTTCTGGCACTTCACTTCTGCTGTCATTTTCCTTCTTTTCCTAAAGTATCATAATTAAAAAAAATATGATCGTTTGCTCTTTGTCCCCAATTTACCAAATTAAGGATTTTTTAGAGAGAAAAAAAACACAAAATGAAAGAATTTAATTGCGATCAGTCTTTATTTCCCACCATATGTCCAGTACTGTCATACACATTCAGTAAGTGCTGGCAACAGGGATTACTGTAGTATGGTATAGTCCTTAGGGGCCTGGCCTCAATAATCAGCCTGATTGGGTTGAAATCCAGGTCCCACCTGTATTAACCAATGTTAATTATGGTATAGACTATGCTACATTTAAGTTTCATTTGGGACAGATAGAAAGACTACATGACCCCTTGCAACTAGATGCTGATATCCTGTGACTAATTTTAGCCAATAGGATATAAGCAGGGGTAATATGTTTCACTTCTAAGTTGGGGTAGTTGTATGCCTTGTGTGCCTTCCTCATGTTCTATACCCCTCAACTCCATCTCTACCTGCTGGTTGGATAGCACTAGTGTGACAGTGAAGGTACAGAATAACAGAGCCCTAATAAGGAGGCAGTCTGGACCCCTGAAACAGCATTTAAAAGAATGCTGCCCAGGAGAGCCCCTTAGTTTGTGTATGAGAACTAGATTTTTATGGGAAAGAAACACACCTTCATTGTAGGAAGCCACGGAAGTGTTGAGATTATTTTTACATTAATTAATGCTGAGTACCCTAAGACATGACCTCGGGCAAATCCCTTAACCTCTCCAAGCTTCACTTTTCCCATCTGTAACATGGAGATAAAATGAACACCTATTTCATAGAGTCACAACAAATTTTAAAAAGGTTAAACAATTGTTTTAATTTCAACAATTCTGTAAAACAGTAACTTCTATGTTAAATTTTGTAAACTAGGAAGCTAAGGCATAGAAGTAATAGGCAGGTTGTATCAGTCAAGATTCTCTTGTTGCTTGCTTAAGCAAACAATATTTTGATCCTTTTACTGGGAATTTTGATGGGTGAATCTGGCTTTTTGGCACACATGGATTCAAAATTAAAGCAATGTTAGAAGAGCTCTCTATGTATCTCTCCACATATGGACCCTCAGCTCTGCTTTCTTTTGGTGGCTTAACTGTCATGTGCACTCTGCCTTTGTGGCAAAAATGGCCACCATCAACTTAGCAATTAAATCAACTATGAAGAATATTCTTCTTGGCCTTGTCTGGCTCACTCCCATTCTTAGACATGTCATTACTTTGCAGGGAATAGTTTATAGGTATTGGCCATACTGGTCTTGAACTCAATCTGTGACAGGGAAGGTTGGACTAAAAATTGTACCATTCTACCCATACTGTATGCCGTCAGAGTGGGAGGACTCTCCAAAAGAGAATGACTTTTCTTTGGGCACTGTGACCCAAAGATAAGGTGTGCAGCCAGAGCAACAGATAGTTACTTTAACAGTTGTCAGGGTCTACATCTCATAGCAAGGACTTCAAACTAGGCCTATATGATTCTTAGGCCAAGCTGCCACAGACAGACATTTTTGGTTGGTGACAGACTAACTTTGTGATTTGTAAATATCTAGAGTTTGTTTCCCAGTACAAATCTAAAAGTTAAGTTGAAATGATAGGAGTGACACAGAATCAGATAATTGATTGAGTTTTAGGTATTCAACCTGTTGCTTTCCTAAAAGGGTAGGTGTTTCTTCCTAACTGTGCTCAAACTATAATTAGGGGTGCCTGGGTGGCTCAGCCCGTTAAGCACCTGACCCTTGATTCTGGCTCAGGTCATGATCTCACAGTTTCGTGACTTCAAGCCCCATCGGGCTCTCCACTGATTGCATGGAGCCTGCTTGGAATTCTCTCTCTCTCTCTCTCTCTCTCTCTCTCTCTCTCTGCCCCTATCCTGCGCTCTCTGTCTCTCTTAAAATAAATAAGTAAAATAAACAAAAAAATCATCTGTAAAACTATGATCATAATTAATATTGATTTATTCATTGCCCCTTACTATTTATGAAGTGAGGAACACCGTTTACACATATTAGTTTCCTAAGATTCAGCCTTCATCTTTAAGTACAGAAGATTAGTTTAACACCTTTGGCATGTATTCCAAGCAACAGAATAAACTCTAATTAGATCTGTAAAAGCTGTTACCTTGATTACCAGATATACTAATTATCTTGTCATCATTGATCTTATAATTATAAGGGAGGATGCTGTTATTTTCAAATGATCTGGACTAAATTCTGTCCTTGAGTTCAGGGCCCTTAATTGAGTCCCAGCCCAGTAGATGTTTACCTTACCCTTGTATACACAGTAATTAGCTGCAATTCTTTATCCTACAGGCTTTAAAATTAAATACTTTATAGTCATATCAGAAAGGTTCAAATCACCTAATCCCACCACCCTAACGTAATTATTTAAATTGAAATCCATAAGTGGTGAGAAAAAGATTTATATTCAGTCTGATTAATTAAATTAGCTTAATTTTAATCAGTATACATTATCGGTAGATTTTTCTTAATGTCTATCACAATTTGTACCAAGTGTCTTACATTGTTGATTGAGATGATAATAATCTTTATTTTCCTTTATATGGGCTATATAAAGAAGTATATTTAACTCTATATTGCTGTGTAGTTGCTTTTAGAACATCACATGTGCAATCACTTTCTGTAGGTAAAGATTTTCACATTTTACCATATGCAGCTTCAAGGTAGCAGTTAGATCTTTTTCATTTTTGCAACATTCATAGGCCTCAGGGCTGTACTTCACATTATTAGGTGCAATGCATGGCTTCTACCTCTTTTAAAGCAGGAGCGATGACTGGACGCTTAGAGACAAGCTACTGCAACGGTACACCTAACCTTCTAGCTCCTCAGTCACCTTCCCTGCTCTACTTTCTCTGGCCTACGGGCTTTTACCTGGTCACTATCAATAAGTAGCCTGTTTCAGGAAGACCTCATTGTTCAAGTAGTTTTTTTTTTATGTTGAGCTAAAAATCTGATTTGCTACAACTTTTACCTTTTGGTCTAAAGAACCTAATATGACCCCAATGGAAGGACACAGTTCAAGTCTAAATCCTCTTCATATTACACTGTTGGTGTCGAAAGGTCATGAATGTGCTTGTGTTAGATTTTTAAAAATATGATATTACGAACTAGCTTGAGATGAGGGTTCAGGGATCTGAACTGAAGCCCTGCCTCTGCCACTTCCCCCCTGGGGTGGCAAACAGACCATTTAGACATTTTTAGCCTCAATTTCCTTATCTAGATATTAAAGCAGTAGCTCTTTTTATCTTACAGAGATTTATTTTAACTCATGTTTATGGTTGTATAATTTTCATACTGAAAATTTCACCCTCCCAAAGTATAGTATAGTTTGTCGACTTTTGAGAACTATAGAGCCATGTAATTACCACCACAATCAATATATCATCTCAAAAAGTTATGTGTCCTTTGAAATCGATTCCCTCTACCAACCTCCAGCCTTAGAGGCTCCTTAGAGAAATGGCTAGTTCTAGGGAAGTTTTGGGGTGTGTGTGCCATAAAATAAGAAAGTTCTCAGAGAAATAAGGATATGCCAAAAGGCCACAGGAGCCAGCATGGAATATCTCACTAAGGCCAAATCTGGGACCATTTTGTCATCTAAATAATGATAGGTAAGCATTATAACCCACTGAATAAAATAAGATTCATGACTCCCCACAAAGAAACACATACATACATATGTATGAAGGAAAAGCTCTTTTAACAGTAGAAAGCCAGCCAATAAGTGGGATGGATTTTCAGAAGTCACCATATGGGGGCCCCTGGGTGGCTCAGTCAGTTAAGCCTCTGACTCTTGGTTTTGGTTCAGGTCAAGATCTCATGGTTTGTGAGTTCAAGCCCCACATGGGGCTCTGTGTTGACAGTGTGGAATCTGCTTGAGATTCTCTCCCTCCCTCTGCCCCTCCCCTGCTCACACACACTCTGTCTCTCAAAATAAATAAACATTAAAAAAGGTCCCCATTTGACAATCTTCATACTAATATTTGACTCAGTCAAAAATCAATTAATACTAATTAGTGGTTAAAAGTGTGAAAAGTTCCAGGATATTTACAGAGCCTCAACTTATGTTCCCACAAGATATTTATTAATTAAAAGGCCAAAACTGGGGAAATTCAACAGATATTACCTGAAGCAAAAGAGCAAAATTAACATCATCAGCAATGGGACAAATTGACATTATGTGCCTCTTTGTGTGTTGTATTTAAAAGAACAAAACATCACTTTTATGATATTCTGGACCCAAAATACATGTGTTGAATCTAATCATAGGGAACTATTAGATAAACTGAATTTGAGGGGCATTCTACACAATTGTGAGACTGTACTTTTTAAAAATATCCCTGAAATGAAAGAAATATTACAACTGAATATAATGTATAAACTGGGATTTTTCTTTTGCTGCAGGCAACATCGTTGAGATAACTGATAGAACTGAATGAGTTCTATAGATTATATGATAGTATTTTATTGATGTCAACTTCTTGACATTGATAATTGTCCTGTGACTATGTAAGACAACAGTCTTGTTTTAGGATATACACATTGAAATATTTAGGGTTATATACAATATCTTGTCTGCGATTTACCTTTAAGCAGTTCTAATACACCTATTAAGAGTGGGATGATAAGGTAGGTAGGGTAAAATATTAACATTTAAACAATTTGGATGAAGGGTACATAGGAATTTTAACTCTAGCTACTGCTCTTACAGCCTTCCTGTAAGCCTGAATTTATATAAAAAATGAACGAAGAGAGAAGTCTTGTTTTCTCTCTAAAAGAATCGGGAAATGCCTCTATTCTCTATATATGAAAATAAGATAACAAAGAAAATATGCATGCTTTCTATTTATGCTTATGAAATAATAAAACATATATATTATCAATATCCAATTAATGCAAAGTGGTATTTTAAAAAATAATCTCATTATAAAAGAATATTCATGTTATGTCTTTGCCACTTTTAATAGCATCATTAAAGAAGGACTGTATTTATTGCTTAATATATTTTCTTGACTAAACACATTTATTGTTTCATTTTATTCACACCTTTCAGTGATAGATATTGACATTGGGTCAAAAATCTATGGGTTTTTCTCTGAAAACTCTGGACTGTATTTTGAAAAATATATCAATTTTAGCACCAAGGAGGCAAACGGATTGCTTAGTTGTTAAATAATCTTTAATGAGATGTCAACAGCAGAAAAATATTCTCAATCCTCAGCAAGGTCTTCAGGTAATGAAACATTGATTTTTTTTAAAACTCTACAGCCATTTTGCTTACTGTATGGGAAGTAAATGAGAAATAGTTATTTGTTTCCAAGAGCACAATCCATTTTAGATACTTTATTTAGAATTATGTATATCTGTACCTTCATTAGCTATGTTTTTAGTCTGCACCATTGCCTTTTTGAGTAGACATCCTGAGTTCATTCTCAAAGCAAGTCTCAGACAAAGACCCTGTCTTAAATCATAAGGGAGATTATGCTTCTGGGGAAGCATCTGTATTTCAGTTAGAAAATGCTTCAGGAAACCAATAAACATGATGTAAGAAAGTATTGTCCAAACTCATTTATTTTTCTTTCATTCATTTAAATATTAGTACAATTGAAATTACTTTGATATTTGAATCAAAAGTTTATAGTATTCATGAGAACTATTCAGCATCCAAGGTCTCTTGTTTACCCAACTTGAATTTCTTAGCCTCTGTTCTAAGCATTAAAACAAAACAAAATAAGAAATATCCATTATTTAGTAATTTGGAAGTAAATTTAGTAATTTGGTGGTCTATTGACTATCTTGTCTATGCTGTTAAATAAGAATCACACATCTTATTTTTGGGAAATAGCACTGTGATTCTAAGTGAGAGGTGCATATTAGCTAAAATGGCATATTTTCAGAATGGTAAGGAGCCTCTGGTCTCTAGAGACACATTGGCAGAGTATGTAAACTTTGCAACTACTACTTCAGCAGAGACGGGAAGCCATATTTTTCTCAGCCAACTCAACAAATGTGGACCATTTTCATCTACTCTCATTTCCAAATAGAAACATTTTCCTCTGTATTTGAGGATGATAAGCACAGTAAATTATGGCAGTGTTTTGTTTGTTTGGTTTTGGTTTTTGCCTTGTTTTGGTCTTCAGGAGAAATCTCACATATATATTTTTAGCTAGTCTTGTTCCTGGTTTTCACAATGAAAGGCCAATGAATCAGCTAACTATTGTTGTGAATAAGAACCTACTTCAATATTCAGTAGCTTTAAACAAGAATCATTATCACCCCCGTGTCTCTAGGAATTTGGAAGTTTGGCTGATCTAGGCTGGCTTTGGCTGGGCAACTCCACTTCATGTTGCAGAAGCAGAGCCTGGGCCCACACTGCTTCTCACTGTTTCTGTGTGGGTCAGTGGGGGAGGTTCTGGTCTTACCACCTGTCACTCATCCTCCCTACGTGGGCTAGCCAGAGCAAGCTCTTCTCATGGCAATGAAACAGGTAGTAAAGAGCACCTGGAAAGCAGTTTTTACTCATATGACATTGGCCAAAATAAGTCACGTGGTCAAGGTCAAGGGACAGAATTGCAAAATCACATGATAAACATCATGGATACTAGAGGGATGAAGAATTGGAAATAATAAAGCAACCTATACTAACCTGAGGAAATATCTGATATACTCCTTTAGAAACTATTCCTGCTGTACATATTATTTCAAATCAGTGCTTTTTATAATGAAAATGGAGTTGGCTCATCAAGTTACAATTATGCCACCTTAAGAGAAAGATTTGGTTTTATAGAAATCATTAATGTCTTATTTTAGGGCTATGAGGCATCAGATTATTAATTGATATTTGATATTGATTTGATGGCCAAATTTTGTGAGAAATTCAGTTTTAATACCTTTCAGAAGAAAGAATCTTATAATCCATTTTGGGGCAAAGAATATCAAGAAGTGGTGAATTGGCAGGAAAACTAACAGCTCTGTATTATAGAGGTGGTTGGCAGCATGAGCTTCCGAGGAAGCTTTGTCTCCTTACATTTAGAACTCACACAGTCTGGTTCTGGTGATAAGAACTGTCCTCCTCTGTTACCATGGGAGAGAGGAATATTCACTCCAAGGGAAACAGAAAGACAATGACAAAGTGAAATCACTTCAGAGGGCAGTAATTCTGATGTGTTGTTATATATACAGAAAGAATAAAATGTTTCTTTCAGGATTTAGTGATGATTTTAAAATTTAAATATATTCCAAAATAATTTAAGAGTGGTAAACATTCCCTTTCTCGTTTGATGAAATGTTGTAAGTGCCTGAAATGGTTTTGAATTATTAGCAAGTCTTTCTAAATTCTTTTTATTGCTGAGGGTTTTTAATGCTTCAGATGTCTGAATATGAACAGAATGCTTATGAGCTTGTTATAAACACCTGAAGATAGAGGGTTTACAGCGACAACACATAAGGAATCTTAACAAAGGTGCTAATATACTGCAATGACAAACAGCATCCATTTCCAGCAGTCGTGCCATAGTGATAGCAGGAGTTCACAGGATCTGACTGGGGTAACTGCTAACATGTCATCTGTCAAATCTGAGTCACAGTTACAATTACTCACAAGACATTGATTTTTCTCTTGTTGACAGAAGCATTTATCATTTTCCTCCCAAGATGGGTCTGATTTAAGCACATATATTATATTCTTGATTATACTGGAAATCAAGATCCCTGTGACCTGGGATCTATTCTTTACTTTCCCAATAGCTACCTATGTGACCTGTAGCAAGCCCAGTTTTCAGTTCCTTACCTATCTAAGGAGAGGATGGGAAAAGATCATTTCCTAGATCACTTTCAGCGGTAATATTTCTCTAAATCTGTGCAGGCTCAGTGTTCATGGAGTACTCCCTCTGACCTACATGGGAAATCTTCCATAGACCCCAGTGCTTCCTCAAGTAATATGTAAATCGTGACAGAACTGGGATCTGTGTCACGGAAATCCCAGTTATAACCCAGTTATATGGGTTATAGTGTCATGGAAATCCTATCAAATTAATGTTTCAAACATTTGGGAAAAACATGAACTGTATTTCTGTTTATGAGAAAAATACAAGGAATCCTCTTGTGGTCTTTGAACTCTAGTTTAATAAATGCAAAACACCCTCTGAAGTAACTGATCACAAGGGGAAAGACTGAAGAGTCACTGAATTTAAAGATGAACTGAATCATTCTTCACATTGGGGGGATGACTAAGGTGGTCGCTATGTACTGTGACTTTATTTGCTAAAATGGAGAAGAGTGTATTTTGTGTAACAGGTATTCAGGGCTGGCACATGGGAGTGCAGGTGGATACCACACAATTCCAAAGGATGCACTTCCCTAGCCTGTGACATGAGTGCCCTTTTTTTGTGCATTCTGGTTAACTTAATGTGGAGGCCCTGCTGGGTAATCACTGGAAATGGCATTTCTGTGTACTTGATCTCACCAGACTCTATCCAAGTAGTGTGAAAGCGAGCCAGCCGGCTTCATGACCAGGCAACATGCAGTTGCATGACTGGGCCCCTGACTTAAAAGGGCTCCAGACTCCAGACTTGGTTTGATGCTTTTTTGTCACCATCTTGAAATCTAGAAAACTTTTAAACAAAGAGCACCATATTTTCATTTTGTACTTGGCATCAAAAATTGTGTAGCTGGTACTGAATGGTTGTAGGAATGGCTTAAGACTGTAATAGCAGGAATACAATTTAAGACTGTAAAGAGGAAGAAATAATTACTTTTCAACTTCTGACATCCAAGGTAGAATTTTTCCACTAAGGCAGTTGGCTCGAAAGCCAGGCTTTTTTGAGATAGTAAAATATTTTTCTACTTTCCTTTAGTATATCATAGGCCAAACATGCAGGATTCAGATTATAGAGTCTCTCTATAAATATAGAGGAAATGCCCTTTTCACATATGAGCCATGTTACAAATGTTAATTGCCAATGTTTACAATTATTTTATTTTATGTTTCAGTGTAATGGTAACTTACCTGGACCAGAGAATACCTTGTATTTGCCTTTGTCACAAATTTACATATAGACTTACGCTCTTGCAACCTGGCCCAGTTGAATGAATCCACAGATGTCGAACCAAATACAAAATTTTCCTGTATGATTCTTCATATTCAAAAAATATAAATACTGTAAATGTATTTTTAAAAAAGTGTTTTTTTAATTTATTTTGAGAGAAATAGACAGAATGAGCCAGGGAGGGGCAGAGAGAGAGGCAGAGAGAGAGAGAGGCAGAGAGAAAAATCCCAAGCACGCTCCATGCTGTTAGCACAGAGCCCAACATGGGGCTTAATCCCATGAACCATGAGATCATGACCTGAGCTGAAATCAAGAGTCAGATGCTAACTGGCTGAGCAACCCAGGTGCCTCCATAACTGTATTTTTAACATGTGTACAAAGAACTAAAATCCATTTTCATGGTTGGCTTGAACATTTTCTTTGATTTGCTTTTTACCTGAAATAATTTAAAGTGAGGCATTTAGGTTGATCACATTGATTTATGTAATAATATATTAGCATGGCCACCTCAAATAATTATGATCCAAAGTGAATTTTTAAGCTGGATCATTCATTTACCTTAATCATTTAACTCACAAGAAATGCAAATACTAAGACATTTTTAAAAACGGCCCAAACTAGTCATATTTCTAAAGAGGAGTCGGCTGTGATTGCAATATTTGAATCATTCCAGTTGGTAACTAAGTAGCCTGTCTTCCATGTTTAGAGCAAAGGAGTGAGGGAGGGAAGGAGAAAGGAACATTGGGAGGGAGGG
Source organism: Cryptoprocta ferox (assembly GCA_028646485.1). Taxonomy (NCBI): domain Eukaryota; kingdom Metazoa; phylum Chordata; class Mammalia; order Carnivora; family Eupleridae; genus Cryptoprocta; species Cryptoprocta ferox. The sequence goes on along the minus strand of CM053578.1, from coordinate 31,031,671 downwards.
AGAATGGTGATGATAAAATTAAGTATGTTATTGGCCCTAAACCTGTCAGTGACATTCCAGTCCTTGTGGGCTAGATCATCATTTATCAACCTCTGCACAACTGATGTATTGACAATTAGACTGGACAATTCTTTGTGGAGAGGGAGTGTCCTCTGCAACATAGGATAGCTAGCAGCATCCTGGCTTCCATCTACTAGATGCTAATGGTATACCTTCTCTTCACTTGTGATAACCAAATATGACTCTGGGCATTGACTAATCACCTTCAGTTAGGAACCAGCAGGCTAGATTTGCCTAAGGATATCCTGAGAGGACTGCATCTCTTTAACTAAAATCCAGAAGCAGGTCAAGTAGTTGTCTTGGTTTCTTTCCCATAATCTAATATCTTGATATTATACCTAAAATGTTGAACTGGTAACCCAAAGAAAAGTAATTATATTTCCCTAAGCCTTAGAACAGCTGATGAGCACTGACTAATGATATATAGAATTGCTGAATCACTGTATTGTACACCTGAAACTAATATAACACTGTATGTTAACTGTACTGGAATTAAAATAAAAACCGTAGGGGCGCCTGGGTGGCTCAGTCAGTTGAGCATCTGACTTTGGCTCAGGTCATGATCATATGGTCTGGGAGTTCAAGCCCCAAGTCGGGCTCTGGGCTGATAGCTCAGAGCTGGGAGCCTGTTTCAGATTCTGTGTCTCTCTCTTGCTCTCTTGCGCTCGCTCTCTCCACCCCTCCCCCACTCATGCTCTGTCTCTCTTTCTCAAAAATAAACATTAAAAAAAAAAAAACTTAATTAAAAAACCCCAGCTGAACTAGACTGTCTATCCCAGTCTGGGCTTTCCCAGAATGTGTGTGTGTGTGTGTGTGTGTGTGTGTGCGCGCGCGCGCACGCTTCTTGTAGGGAGGGTAGGAAATGACTCCAATCTGCAGGCAGCCCCAGTCTACCTATTTCAACTTTATTTACATAGAAACAAGTGACATATCAAGTGACTATGATCTTGAAGAGCACTCTGACCCAAAAATGCACTGAGTTAATACCATATTAACATAAATTTTCCGCTTTGTTAGTGATTAAATAAAATGATCAATTTCCTAGGGTTTTGGTTCTGCCTACATTGCCATCCTTTCTTTGCAGAATGCTTGGTTCATTGTATTTGGAAAGATCTGAGTACTCCCTAGACACAGGGTTCTTGAGAACTTGAAGATATAACCTAAAGAAAAGTGAATCTTTTTTTCCCCCCTAAGTCTTAGAACAGCCACAATCAATACTAACTGTGCTTAGTTACCTGGAAAATTTGAATTATCTGCTCAACTTTAATTCATTCAAAGTCTTTAACAATTAGTTTGCTTTTTGATTAGTAGCATTATTATTAATTTTTAGGGCCTGTCATTATTTACTATTGGTTCTGTGCTTCTCTAGCATTGGGAAAATACCACATTAAAAATAGCCTGCTGGCCAAAAAAGAGAAGAAAGGAGGTGTAGTATACATCCCTTTAAGTTTTAACATAAAGAGTTCTATAAAAAAAACATTTTTCAGTGGTTTAATATCTGAGTCAGAAATGATTGTGCACCACTTTATGAAGGAATAATACATATCTTAAATTGCTTAACCATTTGTTGTGAAATATTTGACTAACTGCTTCCATCCTATGGAGAAAAATACTGTCAAAATAGATATTACAGAATAATGCAACATAATTACTCAAATCATCCAGAAACAGACTAAGGCTTGTGATATAACAGGACATGTTATTAAATTTGGGGGTTTTTTCTCATTTTATTTTCTTTGTAGGACATAGTATTTTAAAATAAGGTTTTACTATCTAGAGGCTTGGCTAAAATTTGCTTCAAAACTAGAATAAGCTTCCTTGTATGTGAAAATTACTTTTTCATTTTACATGGAAAGAAGGAAAGTGCAACCAGACAAGTGGAAAGATTTGCCTACATTTGTAAAGTGAACTAGCGAGCTCTGCACCAGGCTGATGGTGCATTTCATGACCATTCTGCATGTTTAATCTCATCACTTTGGTCCATGCCCTTCTGGAAGCAACACGAGAGAAGGGCATGTAAGAGTTCTACCCCTCTCCACTCAGTGAATAGCTGAGGTAACCTCACATTTTACACTCTGTATTTGAACATACTGACTACAGTTAGGGTCATAGAAGAAACACTAGGAAGCCAAGAGACTAAAAGTAACTAAGTTTGGCTGAAAGATAACAAAATTTTTATTTTGATAAAAAATGAAAATTATAACCCTAAGTGATTTTCGGGTTTTGTCCTCACATGTTGTGTTCAGCTTGTGTTTGAACAAAGGAAGTAACATTGCAAAAATAGAAATCCACAGTTCTTTTACCTATCCTGGCTTTAATAAACTATGTGGTCCTAGAAAAACATTTATTATTGAGTGGACTTTATTCTTCAGTCTTGTTTCTTCTGGAAAAAAAATCTTATAAGAATGCTTATAAGTGATCATCTCTAGGGCTGGTGGGACTTCGGGAAAAGAGAGATTCTTACTCACTCTTGGTTGGACCACAAACAACCTTCTTAGAAATTTATCTGACAGAATTAATGAAACTTTATAATATATATGCCCATCTGAACAGCAATTCCACTTCTAACCACTTATTTACTAGGTATAAAAATACCAAAGACACATATATAAGAAATTTATCACATGGTTTTTGGCAACCAAGAATTGGAGACAGCCTCAATTATTATCAATAGCTGGATAATTGAACAAATTAGGCTGTTCATATTCTGAATACTATGCATATTTTGAAGGGGATATATATAGATCTATATAAATTGATTTGGAAAGATATCTATGATGCGTTTATAAAGTGAAAAAACTTACAAAATACAGTATAGTATCATCCCATTTGATATTAAATCCTTATATTTTTGTATGTTTAATATTTGTGACTAAACAAGGAAAAAATGAATACATCCTAAATCAGCAATAGATAAAGAAAAATTATCTTTTCTCAAGATTTATTAGTAGTCTTTGTATATTTGCAAGAAACATATTACTTTAATTTTTTTTAATGTTTATTTATTTTTGAGAGAAAGAGAGAGACATAGCGCAAGCAGGGGAAGGCCAGAGAGAGAAGGAGACATAGGCTCCAGGTTCCGAGCTGTCAGCACAGAGCCTGATGCAGGGCTTGAACTCACCGACTGCAAGATCATGGCCTGAGCTGAAGTTGGACACTTAACTGTCCGAGCCACCCAGATGCCCCAATAAGTATATTACTTTTAATGAACAATATTTTTTCCAGCATTTTATTATGAAAAGTTTCAAACATACAGCAAAGCTGAAATAATCTGACACCATGCAGCCATATACAAATCTCTTGGATTCTATCCTGTTTATATTTACTATACTTACTTTATCATATATCTATCACCTGTCTGTTCATCAATCCTTTCCTCATTCCTTTTTTTTCCTTGATGGATTTTGAAGTAAATTGCACACATCAGTTCATTTTCTCCTAAATTCTTCACCTTATATAATAATGGCATTTTGATTTAAATTTAAATACATTTTAATGAAATTTGCCATGGAGCTCTGGTTGTGGCTGCACTCACTAGGCATCTTGGATCCCTCCTCTCTGCCCCTGACATAACAGATCTTCCTGGGGGTCTACAAAATAAGCTTCAGTTAGGTATTGAGGTTTGAGAGTAGGATGTTAGAAATATTAGAAAAATGAATACGCTTTCCTGTACTCTTTGGGAACTGTCATATCTCTTAGTAAATGTTCTTTGGAACTCAATGTAAATTACATATGCCTCGTGAAAATGTAAGCCAGACATGTTCAAGGAGATTTCAGGCTTTTGGTGACATAGAAAGTGTATCGCTCATGAAACAAACCAGACATAGACAAATACTGCACAGTATCATTTATATGTGGCATCTAAAAATAAAAAAGCGAAACTCATAGAAACAAAGAGTAGAAAAGTGGCTTCCAGGGGCTCAGGGTGGGGAAATAGGGAGAAGTTGGTAAAAGGGTACAAACTTTCAGCTGTAAGATGAATAAAGTCTGAAGATCTAATGTAAACACATAGTGACTAGAGTTGATAACACTGCATTGGATAATTGGAATTTGCCAAGAGGGTAGTACTTAAATGTTCTCTTTTTCACACACAGATTATATACAGATATACATGTATACGCATGTAGACGTATATGCATACACATATATACACACACATATATATGATAAGTGTGTTAATTAACTAGATGGAGGAACCCTTTCACAATGTATATGTATATCAGATCACCCCAATGTGCACTTTAAACATCTTACAATTTTATATTTCAGTTATACCTCAATAAAGCTAAAATTAAGGAAGAAAAGAGTGTATTGCTCAGAATTCTCTTTCCAAAAATAGAATCCATGCTATCTGAACAGACAAGGAGTTATTATGTGGTATCATGTGACTTATAGAACCACTGTATGGGCTGAAGAAAAACCCTATGTTGAGATTCCAGGAAGCATTTCCAAATCCATGTGACAGAATCGGGCCAGGAGAGAATTTGCTTCTGCCATGATTGGAAACTTCATTATACAATCAGAAATGTGTCATCATGACTGTTGGTTCCAGAATGATGCCTTAGGCTTTGCTAGAAATCTACTAAAGGAGGAAACTACCAGTGGAATCAGGAAATCATTGCTGTAGTTGCCTGTTCCAGAATTAGCCTGCCTTTGTCATACTCTATGTCAGCAACACGGAAAGGTCTTTTCCTGAAATGAATCAGTATCCAGAGTAAGATAATAATCTGAAATCTTACTGTAAGGGACTGTAGGAAATGTTTTATGAAAAATATCATTATTGACTAAAATAATTTTGTCCTTGAGTGCATGGCTAGACTGTTTTTCTTTCTTTTTTTAATTTTAAAGGTTTTTTTTAATGTTTTATTTAGTTTTTAGAGAGAGGGAGACAGCATGAGCAGGGGAGGGTCAGAGAGAGAGGGAGACACAGAATCCAAAGACAGGCTCCAGGCTCTGAGCTAGCTGTCAGCACAGAGCCTGACGCGGGGCTTGAACCCATGAACCGTGAGATCATGACCTGAGCCGAAGTCGGACGCTTAACTGATTGAGCCACCCAGGGACCCCTAAAGAAAGAGAGAGAGAGAGAGAGAGAGAGAGAGCGCACGCGCATATGAGTGGGAGAGATGGGCAGAGGGAGAGAGAGAGAGAATCCATGCTGAGCATGAGCCTGAGGTGAGGTTTGATCCCACGACCCTGGGATCATGACCTAAGCCAAAATCAAGAGCTGGGCACCCAACCAACTGAGCCACCCAGGCACCCCTAGGTGTGTCTCCCCTGCAGTTATATGTGACTCTGTGCCTATGTTCTTTTTCTTTTTTAAGTTTATTTATTTTGATAGAGTGTGCATACATGCACATGTGACTGGGGTAGGGGCAGAGACAGGGAGAGAGAGAATCCCAAGCAGGTTCCATACTGTCAGCACTGAGCTCAACAGGGGGCTCCATCTCATGAAGTATGAGATCATGACCTGACCCGAAACCAAGAGTCGGAGGCTTAACTGACTGAGCCACCCAGGCGCCCCTGTGTGTCTCTGTTCATGCCTAGAGACTATAAGTGGAGACAACATACACCTTAAGACAGTGGTCATACCTTGTCCACATTTTTTCTCTTCATTGTTGGCTGGAAACTGACGCACCTTCAACTATGCAGGTGACAGTGCCAAAGAGTGTGGAGCTAAATCACTACCCTGGGTTCCTAGATGACTTTGTGGAGAAAAGTCCATTTCACCACTTTGGATGATTATACCAGTGAGAAAAAAACTTGAATCTTCTTTAAGTCACTGGAGTATTGTTTGGTCCTTTGATTGTAACAGTCCAGTATTACCCTACATAATGCATGTGGATTTTAGCTTGTTAGCTTCCATACCTGGAAGTGTTGATTGAGCTTAGTGTTGAACAAGCCAATTCACAGTGCCCTCCAAAACAGGACTCCTCTCCCTTCAAAACACACCCTTACTCTTCTCTTCTGTCTCTCCCGTCTCTCATTGCACACAACCAAACACAGACACACACACATACACACACAGAAACACATACACAGACACACAATCTGTCTTGTTCATTGTTGAATTCTTAGTGCCTAACACAGAACCTGGTATATCCTAGATGTTCCAAAAATATTTGTTTGATGAACAAATAAAAACATCTTCACAATTTGAGGAATCATATGGAGCCAGTTTAAAATACTGTCTTTGATATACATCAGTGGGAGGTGTGGTTTGAAGCTTGGAAAGGATTTCAGCATGTAGAGATGGAGCAAAGGGCATCTGGGTAGCAGAGAAGTATCCCTGGAGTATGGCAGCACAGAAGGGGTGAAGGGAACCGTGAGCTTGCCTTGGGTCTGGCAAGGGAAGGGGTTTGGAATTGAGGTTGAATTCTGGTTGGGTAAATTCTTGAATGCTATGTTTGGGTCATAGTAATTCTGTAAGCCAAGAAAACATCAAAGGTTTATTTTGTCTCTGTTTTTGATTTTTGCTTTAGTACTGTATTGATATGCTTGGCTCTGTCTTTCAGTGTGGGAAGAGAAGCCTTTTTTAATTGCCAAGAAAGGAACCATAGATATTTAAATTAGGCAGAGATGAAGGATAGATGTGAGGGATACTTTGGAGGTAAAATTAAAAGGATGGGGTGACTTCTTAGATAATGAAGAGAGTGAATCTCTTGTTTCTGGATTGAGATGACAATACTGTTTTGACATACGACAGGAAATATAAGCAAGGAAGTAAAATGGGGGGATGAGTTAAAATTTATCTTTCATACTCTTATGTTACATTTTAGGTCATGGAAATTTTAAGTAGCTAGATGGAAATAAGGGTTTAGAAGTCAAGAGGCAGATTAGGATACCTTCGACATGGAAGCCATGAGCAGGAGAGGTTAATGTTTTTCAAGACATGATCTGAGAACTTTAGCACAAGAAATACTTGTCTTGGTGTGCTTGTGCAAATGAAGATTTCTGGGCCTTATCGCAGAATACTTGATCACATTCTCTGGAGGATGGGGTCCTGGAGTCCTGTTTTCTAGAAATATTCTTGGGTGATATTAATGCATTACAATTTTTGAGAGCCATGGATAAAGGTGACAACTGAAGCCTAATGGTATATAAGATTATCTGGGAGAAAGTGAAGATTGAAGAAGGAGTCTGGGGCAGGACATGGATGAGGACTGTACTCGATTGCAGAAACTGCAGAATTTTAAAAAAATCTGTTCAAAGAGGAGAAAAGAGATTCTTGAGAGGGTGGAGAAGTAGCAGTGAGAAAAGAAATGTTTTAGAGAGGTGAGGTGGGGGGGGGCAGGGCTCCAAGGAGAGCAGCAACATCCGTAAAGACATCACCTAGAATGAGATGGAGAGAGGGATATTGGTCCCATCAGTGTGTTGGCCGTCACTGACTCCTGAGGCAACAATTTCAGTAAACTGATGAGCAGTGGAATAATATGACACCAGTAAAGCATTGAAGGAACTGAGAATTCATAGACTATGCTGAGAATATTTTCCTTTTATAAGGGGTAATATATATTATTTATAACTCGATATAATTTTATTTCAAATTCTCATGGATGAGAAAATGTCGTATAAGTTGTACCTCTTTCTCCTAGGATGTGCAACCTCCCACTTTGTGCTCAAGTGGGTCCAGGTAGGTCCTTGCTGAGAGGTTTCTAGGTCCATCTTCAAGGACCTTCTTACCTGGCAGCTTTCTCTCTCCTGGTCATACTTAAGTTGGGGAGTCCATGGGGCAAGTGTAGCTTGGAGTACACAGTTGCACCAAACAGACATCTTGTCTGGAGTGAAGCTTCTTTCTGGGGTTTCCTCTTAAGCATCACACACCCTTCCTGGAATTCTGTTCTGCACCAGGGCTGTGGTGAGATACATTTCCAACACCAGTCCTGGCATGTCTGTTCTTCCTTTAGAACCCTCCTCCTCCTCAGATGGCATTTCACGTGTGTTACACACACTCTTCACCACAGGATAGTTACTGTTATCGGTAATTTACGTGCAGCGAGAATCAATAACCTTAACCCAAATTAGGATTGAGAACTGTGTGTGCTGAGTGCACCTGGAAAACAAGGAGGCAGGCCTACTTACCAGAGGAACGGTGAAGAAGTTCAAACTGTAACTTGTGGAAGGCACATGGGAACGATTCCCAGGACATCTTCGTGTCTGTCAGATGAACAGTGTCAATCCCCATGCAGCCCTGCCAAGTCCTAGAGTGAGGGGCATAATAACAAAGCTACGTAAATTAAAGAGTCATTTCCCTGAAATCCTCATGGGACACTGACATGCACATTGTCAGTAGCACTAGGAATCACTGGTCCCTGGAGAAGAAGCAGTAACGTGGGCAGTAGCAGATTGGCTGTGGCGATGGCAGCAACATTAGAGAAAAGTTTCTGTTGATTGTCTCCTGGGTCTTTGGCTTTGGCGATCAGCCCGCTTGCTACAGATATGGATACTTTTGAGCCTTGGGCATTGGCAGCCTTACAGGCCCTGGAAGGTAGCAGTGGCAGCGCTGGCATAGAGGCCACTTTCAGAGTCCTCGGAGAACACAGATGCCACTCTGGCGCCTAGACGAGGAGTGGGGGGAGGAACGTGAGTGCATGCCACAGGACAGGCAGAAGGAACAGGTTCCAGAACACTGCACCACTTGTAGGAGGATTCTGGAAGTATTAGATACAGGATGGAGCACTCACAAATCAGGTCAGGGATGCACTCATAGGGCTACTACATTTATTTTTTTTATCAGTTCTTTTCTCTTTTTACTTTGCTCTTAGCTAGTGAGCAAAATAGATTAAGTTGAGAAAATTGAAGTTTAAAGAAGTAAGCTAACCTATACGAAATTCTATACATGGCTAAGGAGTTGTGAGATGATCTGACCACCCATACTGCCATGTTCTATTCGGGGCAAAGAAAATATATCAGGGGAGAAAAATGGATTGCTGTTATCTGACAATCATCGATGGCAGGGTCTTGGATAAATTAGAAGAGAATAGGATTAAGAGAATAGCTGGAGGAATTAATTAAAGACATTTAGTAAATGGGATATAAGAAACTCAAGCAGAAACATTTCAGGCAGAAGATTATAAACATATGGAATCAGATAATAAAGCTAACTGAATCAGCGTGCAGACAAAGTAATTAGTTAAAGAAAGACATCTGGAAGAGGAGAGAACTAAGAGAAGCAATGGAAATAAAAGGTTGGTTTGAGATAAACTAGAGTATGTTGGTAAAGTCAGATGATTTTTTTTCTCCTTTGCTTTACATATAGTATGCCTTTCTTAACCACAATCCCAAATATTACACAATTCAACATGTTATATTTTTTTTTTCTGGAAGTATCTAGGAACTACATAAATACATCTGCCAAAGCAAAGGTTTCAAAGAAGATCAATGTTTTTCATGGCTAACTTAGCATGTGTATGGCTTCCCACAGAAGTTTAGATCTTATGTTTGTGATTACATATTTAGGGCCATGAAAATAACAAAAATAGCTATTTAACACCGCTTTCTATGGCAGTAGGAAACCATATCCAATAAAGTCCCACTACAAATATCTTTCATCATGCTCTTCTCATCATGTTAAGACACTGAGTGAGGCAATTTTGATGATGAGGGATTGAGGTGCATTATCCTTTTGTTTTTTGTTACTCTGGGAGGTCATCACATCTATATGAATGATGATAATGTCTCATTTTACATGGGTTCTTATTTTCTTTTGAAGTGTAATTTCAGTCTATGGAATGGCTTTGGTCATAGCCCACACTGTGTGGTGGTCAGGATGACTGCAGATGTGATGTGAGTGGGAGGAGGACTGAAGAAAGGCCTGTGCCCCGAAACATTCCCCCCTCTAGCTGGTGGGATTTCAGAAACACTGATTGTTGCCATTTTCCAAAAAGACAAGAGACACAGCAAGTGAGTTGATCTTTATAATAAAATAGATCCTGTTTGCCTTGGTTAAGAATCTATTTTTGGGGTGCCTTGTTGGTTCAGTCGGTTAAGTGTCCTAGTCTTGATTTTGGCTCAGGTCATGGATCTTGTGGTTCATGAGTTCAAACCCCACATCATCGGGCTCTGCGCTGACAGTGCAGAGCCTGCCTGGGATGCTCTCTCTGCCTCTCTCTCTCTCTCTCTCTCTCTCTCTCTCAAAGTAAATAAATAAACATTAAAAAAAAAAAGAATCTATTGTTGACTCACAAGGAGTTTGGGATACCAACTCCTTGGATGGAAAGATTGTATAGCTAAATTTTCTTTGGAACAAAAGAGCAACAATACAGAATTACTCTGATCAGAGAAACAGGTTGGAACAAAGGGATCTGTGGTTGTGAACTCTGTCATTTCTAAGGTTGATGATAAAGTTATGTGTGGTACAAAAGGCTATGACTCTGAGCAAGCTGTTGTCCTCAGATGGGTTTCTGAGGAAAATGATCTGCTCAAAGTATCCTTTATTGTGGATCAACACCCGATTTTTTTCCTTTTTAACTTCTCAAAGACTGGATATCTTGAGAGAACCAAGAGGACTTCAAATTCACATAATTATAGCCTATAGTTGTGTGTGTACCCCCCAACACACATATATTTTCAGTAAGTACTTATTGAGTAATTACTAAGTGCCAGTCTCTACACTAGGTAGTGGAAACATAAAGACAAAAAGCTGACATTTCAGTTTTTGAAAATCTCAGAGTTAAATGGGAAAAGGACATGGAAACCACCAAAGTAATTTTTAAAATAAAAGAATAAAATAAAGTCTTATATGCAATAGCACAGACTACCTAAAGTATTATGGTAGCACAGAATAAAGCATAACTATTCCTAGGAGGAATTCAGAAATCTTCAAAGAAATTAATTTGTGGTGGGTGAGTTTAATTTTTCAAAGGAGCAGAAAATGAAGAGTATTCTAGGAAGAGAGAGAAAGCTCATTAAGATAGTTCAGTCTACTGAACTTTTGTGTTATTCTTAAATTCATATGTTATTCCCTAATGTGACGGTATTTGAAGGGAAGGCCCTTGGGAGTAATGAGGTCAAGAATGTAGAGCCCTTACAAGAGTAGAGAGATATTGTTCTCTCTCTCTCTCTCTCTCTCTCTCTCTCTCTCTCTCTCTCTTTCTCTCTCTGCTCTTTGCCATGTGAAGACATAGCAAGAAGATGACCATTTACAAACTAGGAGGCACCCTCACCACACGCCAGATCTGTGGGTTACTTGACCTTGGAATTCCTAGCCTCCAGAACCATAAGAAATAAATATCTGTCATTTAAGCCACATCGTCTATGGTATCTTGTTATAATAGCCTGAGCTGATTAAGACAAGTGCTCACTAGCCCATCAGAATGGATGGTATAAATCATAGTGGTTAGTCATCACTAAGCAAAGGCTGAGAGATGGCTACACTCAACAGATAAATCTTACAAGGCTAGAACATGAAGTATTTTCCAGAGAGATGGTCCAGCATTAATGGGGCCTCTAAACATCATGAAGGCATTGGGAAACATGGTGTATGAGCAGCTGGCATGGGAGAAAAGATGCTGATGAAAAGATGGGAAAGGCCAATATAAATAAATTTTGCCTTCTTAATAATTTTTCTTACCTTCAGTCCTAATCAGTTTCAACCCACAAGAGCCCATGTATCCAAATCAAGATGACATTAAAAATATGGAAAGATCAAAATCAATACCCATGACTCTAATAAAGAGCTGAACTCAGCATGTACCATAGAGGGTGTCGAGATCTAACTCCAGGCCTTTTAAATTCTGCAAAGTGATGAGGTTTGAAAGGATGCTGTGTCTGCTCCAGAATTTCAAGTAACTGTTGTAAAAGTCAAGAGCATGCTCCTACTACTCTAGTTTTGTCTAATTTCTCACAGACAGTGTTAATGAAGCCTTGTGTGTGTCTGTGTGTGTGTGTGTGTGTGTGTGTACATATATTTGCTTGCTTTGAGCTTTTTGAATTATATCTGCTTATAGACATGAAAGGTCACATTGAGTCCACAGAAATTTTGTCTTAGAAAAGCTGCCACTGACTATGGAGAGACTCCCAGAGAACATCTAAACAGTAACACACTGTTAGGGGGTTGTGAGACATCAGAAAAATATGCCCCAAATTCTCTGTTTCAAAGGTGCTATTTAGATGCCAAAAGTAATACTGCATTTCTCAGAATTAACAGAATTGCTAGACACTTCTCTAAGATAATAGGTAGGTGTGAACTTTTTTTAATTAAAAAAAAAATCTTAACCTGAGAATTGGCTATGTATGTGGAAAGTAAATGAGGTACAAAACAGTAGTTTCATGAGAGGTAAAAGGATTTTTCCTCTGTACATAGCAAGAAACAGGCTTTTTGTTCAGAGACAGAGAATAAGTCTATATCACATAGTGTCCTGCTCTCTGAACAATACAATTTCTATATATCCTGGGTGTAAAAAGAACCTTTGACCATGTTATCATGGAATTGGTCTTAGTTTCTGATAAAGGGATGTCTCTCTTTATTGAGCACTTTGAGGAGAGGACTCTCCCTGGGCCCTAGAACTTATACCATAAGGACCAAGGGTCAGGCCTCATTCTCGAATCTTTGCAACAATCTTGTGCTATATGTGAGACCACTGAGGTTCTGAGAGCTGGAATAACTTGGCAAATGTGGATTTGAACTGACCTCTGTCTGTCTAGTGCTCCAATTTTCCAATTTATTGCAACTTCCTTGGATGACTCACCCTTCTGCTTGGAACCTGACCTTGCCATACATCTTCTGTGTAGAACCCTGATGATGGCAGAGGCCAGATTCTGGGGAGTAGGGAGAGAAAACCTGAGAATTGAAAGCAAACTTCTCCCATGTGATTGAGAACCGTGATAGGTTCTTGAGGCACATGTCAAGAACAAAATATGTTTCAAATGCTTTACCTATATCAACTTGATTAATCTTCACCCAATCCTGTGAGGTACGTGCTATTAGTATCACTCTCATTTTGAAGATAATTTTCCTAAGGTCATACAATGACTATTGGTGGTGGTAGCATTTGAAACCAGGTAGTCTGACTCCAAAACATGTGATTTTCACCATCACGCAATACATACATACATATAGGCAACATGTTTCTAATTCCTTCTCCTATAGAATAAGAAAAGGGCCATACAGTGGGTCTACACAAAGTCTAGGGTGGATCAACTGAGTGAGCATATCTTCTGTGAGATTAATATAAGGGCTAAGAAGGCTCTAGTGTATCAGAAAGATTTTGACAACAAGAAGGGCCTTGAATGCCAGAATTAAGTGACTATATTAAGTTGGGAGGGCTCTTGGGAAAAGACCACCAGAGGAGCAATATGAACATTAGCTGAAAGCTCAGCAGGAGGGAGTATGGAGGATGGGTTAACAAAAAACGTCTATAGGGCTCCTGGTAGCCATATAAAGACTATTCAAAAACATAGTCCTTTCTCCCCGTGTATCTGTATCAGACAGGCTTCTCCCGAGAAACAGAGTAGTAGAATATGTATAAAATTTTAATTTCACTTTAATATATTTATATTACATGCTGTGTAAATATATTTTATATATAGAAAAGAAATTTGTTATGATGACTTGGCTCACAAGATTACAGAAGCTGAGGAGTCCCATAATTTGCCATTTGCAAGCTGGAGACCCAGGGAAACTGGTGGTGTAATTCAGCCTGAGTTTGAAGACCCAAGAAACCAAGGGAGCCAATGATTTAAATCCTCAGTGCTGGAGAAAATGAGATGAGATGTCCCAACTCAAGCAGGAAGACAGGAAGCAAAAAGAAGCTAATTCCTCCATTTTCCACCTTTTGTTCTATTCACATTCTCAACAGATTGGATAATGCCTATCTACACTGGGGAGGGCACACTACTTCACTGAGTCCAGTTCACATGCTTATCTCATCCAGAAACATTCTCACAGACTCATCCAGAGATAATGTTGAATGCGGGCAGCCTGTGGCCAGTCAAGTTGATACATAAAATTAACTGTCACTACATTCTAAGCTGCCAAAAGATGAGGGCCATCTCAGAATATTCCCCATTCCCTTATCTTCATGCCATGTGGGTTGACTTACCTTCTATATAAATTTGCCAAAGACAAAACCTAGTAATCCCAACCACCTGTCACTTAAGTAGTGATTTATTTTTTATAACTAAGGAGCCCTTGTTACAACAGGAGACCAATCATGTCAAGGGGAGATAAGGGGCCAGCTGTGTCCTCAGCCAACTGTGCAGGACGCTATGAGCATACCCTCCTTTCCATCACTGTTGCATTATCATTGCTGCTCTGACATCTATACTGCAGCCAAAAAAGGGCCTTGTTGACAGGAGCTCTGTTGATGAAAACCCAAACTGCAGAGACTCCAAGTCAGTTTTTCACTTCATGGTTCCAGTTCCTTTGAAGTTTACTCAAAATGACTTCTGTCTACTTATTCATTGATCAGTGTAAGAATGGGATAGTATGCATTCTTGTAATCCTAACAAACATGGATGGAGGCAAAGTCCACCCTCTTCTGAACTGAAGTCAGAATGGAAATCCAGAGGTTGGCTGCTGCCACTGTTATATCAGTTGCTGTCACAAGCAGGCATGGGAAGGGGCAGGAAGTAAAGGTTACATGAATTATATAATGACCGAAGGCCATAGGAGAACATTACAACTGTCAGCTTTATCATTTTCATTGAAAATATTTCCAATATCATTAGTCTGAGAATTAGGGTTGTTTGTAAAGACTATTTGCTAGGATAAAGGTTACAGAAGAAAAGTACTTCTGCAGGCACTGAAAATGGCAAATTGCAAAATGGTGAGGCTATGAGCATGCCAGGAATTTAAAACATTCCTTATAGGCCGTTACTAAAAAATGAGAAACTGAAGACATAGAGGCAAATTAAGAGCTTATGCCAGTGAAGAACAGCTCGTATGGGGATGACAACTGTGAGCGTGGAAAGCAAGAGGCAAATGTGGAGATGCTCAATGAGACAGAGCAGGCAAGATTTGCCAAATAGTATAACATGGCAAACAAAAGAATTGAAGGATGCAAAGATGATTCTAACATTCTGAGCCGGGAGAAGGTGATAACTTTGATAGGAAGTAAGATCAAAGAGGGAGCAAACTGAAATGAGGATGCTGACACCAGAATGAGATTGAGTTCAAAGTCTTGAAAAGAAATCCAAGGACAAATGCCTAAGAGGGACTGGCAGTGTGACTCTGGACTTGAGAAAGAGACTCTGTCTGTAAGGAAAGTAGAGAGCTTTGGTAAAGCCCTGGGAAGAGACTGGAAGTGGCCTCGCAGTTTAATCTAGATCATTTGATGCCACGATATCCAAGAGGAATAGACAATTTAAGCAAGAAGTCAATACCCCAAATCCTGCAGATAAATAAGGGCATCTGAGGGGAATAGGAGACCTTACTGGATTTGATCACAATAAAAGAGGTATCTGTGTGGAGCTGAAACCAGACTATAAGGGGTTAAGGAGTGAAACCAAGGCCTCAGGGGCCATAGGTATAGACTAATATTCAATATTTGGACAGTGAAGAAAAAGAGATTTGTTAGGGTGATTGCTTGATGGGCCAGCCCTACAGAGGGAAAGATTTTAGATAAAGATCTAAACATAAGGGGATGGGACTATAGAGATGCAAAATTGAGAACGTTCAAAATATACATAAAGAGAGGGGAACCTGGGTGGCTCAGCCAGTTGTGTCTGACTCTTGATTTTGGGTCAGGTCATGATCACAT
Source organism: Cryptoprocta ferox (assembly GCA_028646485.1). Taxonomy (NCBI): domain Eukaryota; kingdom Metazoa; phylum Chordata; class Mammalia; order Carnivora; family Eupleridae; genus Cryptoprocta; species Cryptoprocta ferox. The sequence continues at coordinate 31,015,913 of CM053578.1, read as the reverse complement.
GGTCGTGGGATTGAGCCCCACATTGGCCTCTGCGCTGACAGCAGAGCCTGTTTGGGATTCTCTCTCTCCCTCTCTGTCTGCCCCTCCGCCGCTTATGCATGCAAGCTCTGTCTAAAAATAAATAAATAAATATTTTAAAAATATATACATGAAGAGAGAGAATTATTCATGAAAGTTGTTTAGAATTGGCATTAAAGCAGTAAGATGAAGACCAATATTCACAATTAGGGTAGAGTTGATTCTTCCTCTGAGTCAGGAGACATGAAATAGAATTGATGGAAGATACAAACGAGTTGGCAGAAGAGAAAGGTAATATGAAAAATTCTGCACTGAATTGTCTCAATTATATCAGTAATAATAGGAATCAAAACCAATTTTTCCTAGTAAAAATATGCATTTCACACTTTGCAGTAAAGATGGATGAATAGTTGCCTTAACCACATCTTTTATTTTCTGTATTCTAATGCTTTGACGTCAGAGCTTTGCTGACCCTGGAGGGACTGCCTTTTCCAGGGTTAGCTAAATTCCTAATAAAGATATTCCTAGACATAGATATACATAAACCAGTGAGAGTGCTTTTCAAATGCAAATCAACCAGTCCAGAGCCCACATCCCAGCCATCCTTTATCAGGCTCTCATCCACCTGCCCTAAGCATTGCAGGACCAGATACCAGACAACTAGGAATAGCCCCCATGCCTCAGAGCCCACTAAAATTATTCAAACTAGCCAATTCCAAGCCCGTTTACCCTGCCTCACCCATACCTTCCTGTGGAAACCACCAAAAAGGCTCTTGCTCACAATTTCTCCCTCTCCCTCTGCCTCCTGACTGAGTCTGGCACCTCCTTTCCCATGTGGTCCCCTGTGGTATTCAGTGCCCCTTCCACTTGGGAGCTGTGATCAACAAATGGAAATCCTCAGTTGATCTCTTAGCCTTACCATACCTAAATCATAAAACTAGTTTAAAAAAAAAATACCTTGTGAAGCCGCTGGGTGGCTCAGCCAGTTGAGCGTCTGACTTGATTTTGGCTCAGGTCATGATCCTGGCATTGTGGGATCGAGCCCTGCCTAGGGCTCTGCACTGAGCATGTAGCCTGCTTAAGATTCTCTCTCTCTCTCTCTCTCTCTCTCTCTCTCTCTCTCTCTCTCTCTCCCCTCCCTCCCCCACTCCTCTCTCTGATCTCTCTGTCTCAAAAAAAAACCTTGTAATTATGTACATTATACTAATATTTGATACACTTAGGTATAAAGCAGGTAGGTTTAAACAGTGGCTTGAGAAAGGAAAAGGAATAATTGTTCCCCAATGTAGGTTTTAAGAATTGTATAATATCATTGTGGGCATCTTCCTGGCTGTTTGAACAATCATAAATAACATCAATTTGAGATGAAACTTAAATATGTATTTTTGAATGTGGGAGTTACAGCATGTGCTAAATCGAGAAATATCCATATAATCCATACATCACAATTCTTAGGTTTGCAAGAGGGTAGTTGTACTAATGGCAACAAGGAAGCTGGATGTGACTTTCTACATAAAATAGGACATCATCTCCATCAACCCCCCTGTGTACAGAGTCACCAATTGAGCGGGGAGGCAATCAGTGGGCCTCTCCAATTACAGCAACATCCTTTCTGTCCACTTCCATTTGCTCTTAATTCATGGCACCAACCCCATTTTGAAAGCAATCTTCTTTTTGATGGATTGAAACACAAACTTGTTTCACAGTGATTCTGAGTAAGGTCTACGGATGTCACTTTTCTATTGCATCTGACATCATCAACTGGTTGTATTAGACAGACCTGAACTAGCAGTGAAGTTGTAAGCACTCAGTAAATGATGAGCTTTAGACTGAACTGAAGCATTACTTACTGTTCTGCAAATGGTAACAGCAGTGATATGGCCAAGCCATTTATATAATCAGCCTATGATATTACATTACGTGTATTCCCTATCTCCACTGAGTAGCTTTGTCATAATGAAAGGAGACTTTTGTAAATTATATAATTACTGCTTACTTTAAAATATTGTACCAATTACACTAAAGGTTATCCCCAAAGCTCTAATCGGAAGGTTAATGGTTAATGGGGTGACTCAGCTTGCCACAGTATTGTATTTTGAAGCTATATGGGTGAGACACAGCATCTGAATCTTTATCTTCACTCATGATTTTTATAATTCTGATTATTTTGATATTGCTTAATAAATGCTAGTTTACTTACCTAAATGTTCTAAGGGATGGGTGCTGTGGAGCAATCCATTTAGAAAACAAACAAATGCATTGAGAGAAAAAATATCTTTGGCTTTCGTTTTCCAGTATCAACATCATGCTTCAATTTCCATTGTTTGTAGAAACAATAGTCTCATCAACATAAAACCCAATAAGTGTGAATATAGAAAAGAAAGCTTTACCAAGGCTGCTGAGAAAGTATTTGATGCTATACTTGTGTTGAATCTTCACCATTTCAAAAAGGAAAAAAGCGAAATATTACTTATATATTTTTCTAGTTGAACTTATATACTGAGTTAATGAGATTTCCTGTGTAATTCATAAAGCAAAGTTTAGTGAAGTGTTGAGTTAGGCTTTTGAAAAAGACTGTCATTTTAAGTGTCCATTGTTTCTGTGATTTCTGAAATCTTCCTACGCTTGTAAATTATACGAAAATCACATGGTTAAGCAACATTTTTTCCAAGTTACTTATCTTCTGTTTTGGAAATTCTGCAAAAACTTTCTGGGTTGAAATTGTAGCTGATTTACCCTGCATTGCCTCCTGCCATTAGCATCAGAATCATTCCAAAGGTGGGGCGCCTGGGTGCCTCAGTCGGTTAAGCGTCTGACTTCGGCTCAGGTCATGATCTCGAGGTTCATGAGTTTGAGTGCTGACAGCTCAAAGCCTGGAGCCTGCTTCAGATTCTGTGTTTCCCTCTCTCTGCCCCTCCCCCACTCGAACTCTGTGTGTGTCTCTCTCTCTCTCTCTCTCTCTCTCTCTCTCAAAAATAAATAAACATTAAAAAAAAAAAGAATTATTTCCAAAGGTAAGCATGAAGATCTCAAGGCCTTTGTGAAAGCTGTCATGTATTTTCCTTTAGCATAATGTTTTGCTTCATATCCAGAAAGGACTTTGTCATCCAAGAAAATTTAAAACATAAGCTGAATAATTAAGTCTTAATTGTATTCCTGCCTTGGGTGTTTATCTGAAGAAGATGGTTTTTCCTTTAGTCTGATGATGTGTCAGTCTCTAGGAATATAAGTGTAAACATGAGAAGCAAAAATGGAGTATCTTCGGCATTTAAAGTCATTTGTTATTCACTGGCTCATTTACCATTTTTTGGGTAACCAAATAGAGACAAAATAACAGCAGTATGATGGTCTGGGTGAGTTGTTTATAGGTCAAAGAAAGTCTTTAGGAAATAAAAAGTCAGACTCACACACCCATAGACTTCTTGGGTTCTGGAACAGCACTGTAATGGAGAAAAGACAGTAGGGAATCAAAGGGGAGGCACTGAAAGAGTGACATCCTGACCCTTTGGAAATACCCTATTTCTTTCAGACCATGAGGATCAATGTAGGAAAAAGCACCTTTTTCTTTCAATAAGCAATTCTGTAAGTCAGGGGTTGGCAAACTTCCTGTAATGGGCCAGATGGTGAATATGCTGCATTCAGTGGGCCACACAGTCTCTCCTGCCACACTGCACGACTCCGCCTTTGCAGAGTGAAAGCAGCCATGGATAATACAGAAATGAGTGGTGTGACTCTTTTCCAATAAAACCTGACTTTTTGGACTCTGAAATTTAGATGTCACGTGCCACAAATGTTATTTTTTAAATTTTTCTTTCAATCATTTAAATATGTGAAAACTATTTTTATCACACTGGCTATACACACACAAGGAGTACTAGATTCGACCCTTGGGCTGTAATTGTATGACTCTTGTCCTAAATAATAATCTTATTTTTATTTGTTGTTATTTTTTATTTTTAGAGAGAGAGAGTGCATGCAAGCGGGGGAGAGGGACAGAGGGAGAAGGCAGAGAGGATCCCAAGCAGGCTTCACGCCCAGTGTGGGCTCGATCCCATGACCAACTGTGAGATCATGACCTGAGCCGAAACCGAGAGTCATATATATGCTCAACTGATTGAGCCACCCAGGCACCCCAATGATCTTACTTTAAAGACCTCCAAATACAACTACACACTTACACATATATATATTTACACATTCTAAGAGTATGATTTTGTGAAGAGATTCAATCCTAATGACACATATGCTTGTGAACATGTCCAGCTCTCAGCTGGAATAACGACTCTAAGTCTCTCACTGTGTGGTGCAAGGCAAACAAGGACTAATGGATTAAACTAGCGTTCAGGAGTTCCCCAAGCCCTACCTGAGTTTCTGTGTGTTATGTGTAAGATTTGTTTGTAGTTTCCTTTGCAAATGTTTAATTCACTAGAGGTTTGTGCTACAGTTCGGTAACTTCTTTGCCTCTCCCCTCCCCTTTCTTCCTTTCCAAAGCTTCTTTGTTTCCCTATTTATGTCTTATTTAGGTTTCACAGGAGGAAAGATATTTTGATTTGGTGCTACACAGCAAGAGAGACAATAGCAGAGAGAAGGGAACTAACGCGGCCAGAAAAGTGAGAGATGAAATAGAGACAAGCACAACAGGGAGGTGTAGCGTTCATTGCATCAGGAGAGGATGTGTGATCACTCTGCCTTCTCACACTTTTCCTCTCCCCATTTCTCCTGCCTCACCCCCCATGGGCTCAGTTGCCCATTTCTTGTCTGCATCTAATTCCCTACTTCTTTCTGAACTTCTTACCAAACTCTTTCATTTCTACTTCCTCCTTTACTCTTTGCTTCCCAGCACAAACCTTGGGCTCATCTCCTTCAAAGTACCACTGCAACTTGCCTTCCACTTTCTTGTTTCCAGGCACTGCCGGTAGCTACCCTCAGCCTCCACAGGTGTGAGGGCACTCTGCGGAGCAGTGTCCACACTCTTGAACCAGGCGTCTCCCCACTGAGGCATCATGGAGGCAGGGAGAATCTTCCGCCATGCATTTGCAGAAGAAATAGTACAACTGAGCTGATGCATTTATGAGGCAGAGACAATTCTGCTCCACTAATTTGCTTTTTAAATGCAGAAATTAGCTCTTATCACCTTTTCCCACATACTTTACTGGCGTGTCTGAATATTGGAGAACTTGCATGCATTTGTGGTACTACTTCAGAATTCAAATTCATGGGTTCTGTTATACTATTTTCTTTTAATAAATGGACTCACTAATGAGGAGGACTAAAAGATATTTTATGGTAAAAATTACTAGGCCTCAAGTAAACATACGTTGTTCACTGTTAAAAAATTAGAGCATAAATATTGGCAAAAAAATGTCAAAAATCACTGCAAACTCTATTTCTCAGACACAAATGTTAAGTATACGCCATTTAACATTTTGGCATATACTCTTCCAGAGTTTTAGATAACCCTAAGCATGGTTTACACGTGTATTAGTCACAGTTTGATCAGAGAAGCAAAACTATTTGGAGATATACATAAAATAAGGGATTTGACCTTTCTCAATTATGACAGCTGATTAAATACTCTCCCTATGCTGGTTTGTGTGTGTGTGTGTGTGTGTGTGTGTGTGTGTGTGTGTGTGTCTAGTGCTCGAGTTTGAAGATCTTTATCAAGCTAGATACAATCTCTGAACTTCGATTTTTTCATTTGTAAAATAGAAATAGTAATACTTACCTAATAGTGTTATTATCAATATTAATATCATTATTAAATGAAATGATAGAGTAATATGCTTTATCATAGTTCCTAGTTTGCAGAAAGCTCAGTAAATTTTATCAAAGATGATGATGATGATGATGATGATGATTTTTAAAAATTTCCACTGTTTGTTTATTTTTGAGAGGGAGAGAGAGACAGATTGCAAGCAGAGGTGGGACAGAGAGAGAGACACACACAGAATCTGAAGCAGGCTCTGGGCTCTGGGCTTTCAGCACAGAGCCCCACGTGGGGCCTGAACCCATGAACTGTGAGATCATGACCTGAGCTGAAGTTGGATGTTCAACTGACCGAGCCACCCAGGTGCCCCTATCAATGATGATTGTTATTATAATTATTTTTATCATATTTTCCACCCCTAACACTCTCTGTGAACCAGTTATGTAGGTTTTCTGGTGCTCAGTTTCATCACCTGTGAAATAGAGCCATTAATACTTCAAAGTGCTGTTGTGAGAACTAAGTGGGAAAGTAAATCTGAAAATACCTAAGATAGAGGCATGCAGGTGCCTCAGTCCATTGAGTGTCTGACTCTTGATTTTGGCTCAGGTCATGATCTCACAGTTTGTGGGACTGAACCCACACTGGGCTCTGTGCTAATAGTGCTAATAGTGTGGAGCCTGCTTGGGATTCTCTCTCTCCTTTCTCTCTCTGCCCCTCCCCCCCACTGATGCTCGCTCTCTCTCTCTCTCTCTCTCTCTCTTTCTCTCTCTCTCTCAAAATAAATATTTAAAAATAAACAAATGAACAATTAAAGTACCTAAGACAAAGTCTTGCATAGAGTACTCAGTGAACATCTGTGATTCTCCTGCTGCTAAGATTATCTTAGCATCATTAGCAGCACTTCCGTGTGAGTATCTCATGTTGAGCTTGTTGTCATTTAGATCCTTGGGAGTTTCACCTGCCTGTTGAAATATCTCTACCATTCTATTCTTGAAAAATGTTTATCCTGCTCAATATAAGTTTACATGTGTCTTTGCTCTCTGTCATTACAATAAATTTCTGTCCCATACCTCAGAATGCCTGGGTTTCTTTCAAACTTGTTCCTGGGTCCAACATATTATTCTTCCTAGTTTTTCATACTTCCTAACAATTGATCAGAAGTCCCATTACTAGTTTTGCTAGATGAGAGTAGACTTGTTTCAGTGAGGAGCAGAATTTCCAAGGTCTTCAGGTAGAATTTATATCATATCTTGTCCTTTGTTCTCAAGTCAAGGAGATGAACCTTCATAAAGCCTGCAAGTCAGAAAAATAAAGATTATGAATCCACACTTCAATTTTAGATTATCTGAGAGGAAGTAGCCTTCGAAACAACTCTGTGCTGTTTCTAAGTGTCTATAGGTTTTGGTTTGCTTAAAAATTGACAGGGCTCTGTTGCTTTTGATTTCAGCAGACAGCATCTCTTCCTCCAGCAAAGGAAAGTTTTCAGAGTTGTCTGTCTCCAATCTTTTGTTCTGGAATGTGTGTTTGGCCAAAATGTCTCACAATTTCAAAACAGTATTTGTAATGCTGAGTATAGGGCCTTAATGTAAAGGTTTACATTATTTCTGTGGCTGAAAATATTTGTCAATTGAGCCAATCTAGAAAGACATGCTCTCTGCCAAATGATTTTATGAGCAGATTTCTTCTATCACATAAAAAGAGCGGTAGGTGGGTGGGGGTTGGAGGCTCTGTCCAAAGGTAATCAAGCTCATATTAAAAAACACTTTCTTCTGTATCATAAAGAACTCCATATTCTGTTCCTCTATCTTGGCAAAACTTTTTGGCAAAGTTATTCATTTTCCTGGCAGTAGCCAAATATTTTAGGCTGTTGACCAATTCACTTACATTAATGCATCCTGATGTGCAACACTACGATTATTGTTATCGGTAGAATTATTTTGTTATTCCTTTTTTTAATCAACTCACCTGCTAAGTGCTGCTGAAGACTCTCAAGGACAAGTATCATGCAGAAGTGACATCTACCTGCCCTTATTTGTTACTTTTCATAGAGAGAGATGAGCATGACTCACCTTCTCAAGACACAAGGATAGAATCATTATTATATATCTTATTATAGCACTGGAAAGATGAACAGCAGAGTGCATGTTCCAAGTAGAAACCTTTAATTGATAAAACATAATCATACCCCATTATTAATAACAGGTCAGTTTGCAAATACTTGTGTTAACTATCTTATCATTATTATAAATTATCATGATTATTGGTTAAAATAGAGCTATAGCAACTTTGTGCAAAATGTATCCTTTGAATTCCCACAATCAGTGGCACTTAGCCAATTTTCCAGTTGGCTTAGCCTTCACCAAGATAGTTCTTCTTCCATTCTATATTCATTTTTACTTATGATCCCAGCTTATACTGTGGTTATACGTCTTGTTCCAAATTCTTTCCCATAGGCCAAGCTAATCTTAATATGGTTATTATTTCCATCTGGTTCTTACCTTTATTGGACATCTCCCATTGTAGAATTTATCCTCTTCCCAGGCTTCTTCCTCCTACTCATTCAAATGTATTATTATCTTTGTCTAACCCCCCCAAAAAGGGCATTGATCAAGGCTTCTATCTGGCCAACTGCCTGCAGTACACTTTCACAAGATACTCTGTTCATGAATTTCCATTATCAAGTTCAGAGATTTTCTTGAGAATAGATTTGTTGTATAGTACTATTTTTTTAAGTGTGTTTTTGTTTTGTTTTGTTTTGTTGAGAGAGACAGAGACAGCATGATTGGGGGAAGGGCAGAGAGAGAGAGGAGAAGAGAATCCCAAGCAGGCTCTGCACTTCCAGAGCAGAGTTCGATGACGGGCTTGAACTCACAAAGCCTTGAGATCATGACCTGAGCCCAAACCAGGAGTCAGACGCTTGCCCAACTCAGCCACCCAGGAGCCCCTGGTGTATAGTACTATTAACTATTCCCCCATTAGTAGATATGTTTCTGTCTAAAAATGATTTTCTTCTATTCTTCATTCTTATCCATGAATGCCTACTATAAAGAATGAATGTTACATTAGGTCATATTTACTTGTTAGTATCTAAAATTTAATTTTAACTATTTAAAATATTTATTCAGTGAATAGCTTCTAAAAATTAGAGAAAATGAGCATTTCTTATTTTCTGTTACTATAAATCTCCAGAGTAATCATCTTTATTTATAAAGCATTCTTATTGCTCACCATAATATTTCTTTTTTCTGTCTTTGAAAATATTACTTTAATGCTTTCTTAATCAAGTCAGTGAATTTCCTGGAATCACAATTTTCTTAGAAATTTTAAAATGTTCTTTGTCCCTTTTTAGGGGATCAAATTTAATTATTGTGAGAATATAATTTTCAAAAGTTTTAAGTCATGGAATCCTTAGTTCCTTTAAAGGAAATCTCATTCGGAGCTCTTATATGTAAAATATATAAAAGTGAAGTTCTTCTGGTTGGTGGGGTATGTGTGGGGGGAAGATATGGGGAAGGTATGGGGAAGGAGGCCTTCTCTAGGTGACCCTTCTGTGGCTCCAGATCCCTTGCAGAGCATAGCTTGAAAACCAGTTTGGCAAGCCATGGTCGAGTTAAGCAAAATCTTTTTCAACGGCAATTCCTTTCTTCACTGAATATTTACTGAGCACCCAGCTTTTGCAAAGCACTGTACTATGCATTACTTGTATCCTACTCTCATTCCCAAAGTGATTCTTTTTCTTTTCCTTTTCCTTTTCCTTTTCCTTTTCCTTTTCCTTTTCCTTTTCCTTTTCCTTTTCCTTTTCCTTTTCCTTTTCCTTTTTATTTTTCTTGAGAGAGACCAAGGGGAAGAGGGCAGAGGGATAGAGAGTAAGAATCCCAAGCAGGGTCCATACTCAGCGTGGAGCCCAAGGCGGGGCTCGATCCCACGATCCCACAACTGTGAGATCATGACCTGAGCCAAAATCAACAGTCAGGCACTCAGTCGACTAAGCCACCCAGGTGCCGCCAAAGTGATACCTTTCTATCAAGAGTAAATGAAAACACAATCTACATCAAGTATCTCAGAAATCACCAGGAATGTGGGGCGCCTGGGTGGCTCAGTCGGTTAAGCACCTGACTTCGGCTCAGGTCAAGATCTCATGATTTGTGGGTATGAGCCCCACATCAGGCTCTGAGCTGTGAGCCTGGAGCCTGCCTCAGATTCTGTATCTCTCTCTCTTCCCCTCCCCCACTCACACTCTGTCTGTCTCTCTCACACAAAAATAAATAAAAACATTAAAAAAAAAAAAAAAAGAGAGAGAGAGAGAGAGAGACATCACCAGGAATCTATTCTGGGAAGCTTCTGGTGATTACAATATTTTCAATATAAATAAACACACATGAAAACCAATTTTGGTTTTAAAGAGTTTGGATACAAACCATTAAGTATATATTCCATTGAGCTGGGGTCGTGGTACAAAATGTAGTGAATATAACTGTCACAGAGGAAAGCTCAGGTTCTCTAGTTGTATTTCCTTCAGTGACCCAGACCCCATAAAAGAGGACTCAGTGTGCCTTTTATACACTGCACATCCCACCTCTGTTCCTTTATTCTGTTGTACATTCTAGTCCACTCTCAATGGGCTGATGGCCCACTTTTCTTTGTTTAGTACATTTCTGGCTTTCAAATCTTCAGCCCAGTCTGCCAAAAATAATTGTTTCCTATTCTGTGCTGCAAATTGCATGTCTACTTTAAAAACACACATTAGTCCTTTTATTACAATTATTTTTACATGTTTTACACCTGTCTTCCTACAAGATGATAAATGTCCCAAGAACAGAAGGCACTCCCTCTAGGACCTAACTGTAAGAATCAAGTTAAATAGGGACCTTGTTTATTTCTTTTAACTAAAGAAATTAGGGGAAATAAACAGGTGCACAGAAAGAAGAAAAATAAGGCCAATATAGGTATCATGTTTGGGATTTCTGGATGAAATAGTGTGTCTCAATAATATGGAGAACCATATCCTTTCTACCAAATGCCAACATACTGTAAGCACTGCAAGGATGGAAAAGTTTGGGTCCAGCGTAGTCTCAGCATAGCACTTACATTCTCCTGGCAGGCCACACAAGCCATGGCAGAGATCAGGCATGCCAGAGTCCCAGGAGGAAGAGATATTGGCCAAGAAGAATTAGACGAGGCCAGGAGGAATGTGGAAAACACCACATGGTCCAGTGTGACTGTGGCCGATGGCCCTGTTCATGAACACATAGGAAAATGTGCTGGGGCTGATAGGGCAGATGGAGAAGAATCTGCAGGAGATTACAGATCCTGGTTAGCAGATGAGGACAAGACATGTCCTCAAATTAATGATTAATTTGTCCTACATCCCAAATCTGGTGAGGTCCAGAGATAGTTGGATATTAATGCAAAGCCGTTTAATTTACAATTACTTAAAGGCTTTTAAATGCAAACATCCATCAAGGCTAAGATATAAATGACCGATGTAATTGTATATACACACTGTATGTATATTATACATGTGTGTGTGTCTGTACTTCTTTCCTCAAGAAGAGATTTTGCTAAGAGGGCAAAACTGGCGAGCCAAAATGGGAAGAAGACACAGGGAAGAAAAACAATGGATTTTCTGGGGACTCTGAAGAAAGCAAATGAATCCTGTATTTCAGTTTTGACCATGATTACCTATCTTAGTGAGCAGTTTATTTCATATTAACTTAGCACTTTGCCCAACTCTTTACAAAATACAGATTGGAAGGAAGGAAGAAAATATGCTTTGGTCTTCAAATTGAAAGTAGTTTTTCTAAAATTCTAAAATAGTGAGTCTATAAGGATGACTATAAGCAGATGTCTCTGAAAAAAAGTGTAAAACCCACAAAAATTCTAATTTCCTTCTATCACTCGAACACTCCCTTTTGGTTCTTAGGCTGTCAGCTTTAGACAGCCAGGTGGACTTGGATTTTCCATTTGTCAAAGTGCAAGTATTTGGAAGCTAGTGAACATCTGAATCATCCCTAAATCATCTTTCACCCAATAATTTTTTGGATCAAGTTAAGCCAGTGTCTGAAATCTACTGCCATGTAAGTTATTTCTGGCCCTGAAATTTTATTGAACTATGCAGATCATTATGCATTTCAAAATGAAACATCAACTTTTTATTGCCTTATTCTTCTCTTTGATGCAATCATTTTGGACACATTTGGAGGGGAATGACTTAAATCAGTGTTATCTATGTTCTTCAATGACTGCTTTGACAAAATATAATCATAGAAAGATGTCTGAGCCAATAAAACCATCTGGGACTTTCATGTTTTTAAGACTCAAAATCTTTTAGATTTGTGACTTGTGCCAATAAATTTCAAGGCATTTGAGTTGAACCAGGTAAACAATGGCCTGTATCTGGGTCACTATTTTTCTTTTTTTTTATTTTATTTAAATCCAAGTTAGTTAACATATAGAATATTAATGGTTTCAGGGGTAGAATTTAGTGATGCATCACTTACATATAACAGCCAGTACTCATCCCAATAAGTGGCCTCCTTAATGTCCATCACTCATTTAGCCTACTCCCACCTAACATCCCTCCAAAAACCCTCAGTTTGTTCACTGTATTTAAAAGTCTATTATGGTTTGCCTCCCTCTGTTTTCATCTTATTTTTCCTTCCCTCCCTCTATGTTCATCTGTCTTTTTTTTTCTTAAATTCCACATATGATGAAATCATATGATATCTTTCTCTGAGTGACTTCTATTGCTTAGCATAATACATTCTAGTTCCATCCACATTGTTACAAATGGCAAGATTTCGTTCTTTTTGATTGCCGAGTAATATTTCAGTGTGTGTGTGTGTGTGTGTGTGTGTGTGTGTTACACACCATGTATTCTTTATCCATTCATCAGTAGATGGACATTTGGGCTTTTCCCATAATTGGGCTGTTGTTGATAGTGCTGCTATAAACATTGGGTGCATGTGCCCCTTCAAGCCAGCATTTCTGTATCCTTTGGCTAAATACCTAACAGTGCAATTGTTGGGTCATAGGGTAGCTCTATTTCTCATTTTTTGAGGAACCTCCATACTCTTTTCCAGTTTGCACTTCCACCAGCAGTGCAAAAGCATCCCCCCTTTTCTGCATCCTTGCCAATATCTGTTGTTTCTTGAGTTGTTAATTTTAGCCATTCTGACAGGTGTTAGGTGGTATCTCATTGTGTTTCTGATTCGTATTTTCCTGATGATGAGCACTATTGAGCATCTTTTCATGTGTCTGTTAGCCATCTGAATCTCTTCTTTGGAAAAGTATATGTTCATGTCTTTTGCCCATTTCTTCACTGATTTGTTTGTTTTCTGAGTGTTAAGTTTGGTAAGTTCTTTGTAGATTTTGGATACTAACCCTTTATCTGATATGTCATTTTCAAATATCTTCTTTTATTCCATTGGTTGCCTTTTAGTTTTGTGGATTGTTTCCTTTGCTGTGCAGAAGCTTTTTATCTTGATGAGGTCCCAATAGCTCATTTTTCTTTTTAAATATATATTTTAAACTACATATACTTGGATTGCATAGTCTTTTGTGAAGTAACTCTTATTTATAACTTAACAGCATTTTATATTTGCACAATTAAAGCTGATGTTATTTAACCCCCAAGGGAATAAACGACAATATAAATATATACTAGTAATTTTTAATGGTATTCTAATTCTAATGGGTCAGCAGTTCTTCTTGGAGGTCCCTGTTGCTGGAGGCCCAGAAGGGTAACACTGTTCTCTCATTACTAAGTACTCAGTTGAGCTCAAGGTGGTGCACGAAGATATAGATGGGTGGGTATGACCAAGGAACCAATTACCTGTGTGTGCTTAATATTCAGATAATAGGATACTTAGAGCAAGTACTATTGGATGGTGACCAAACAGCCATTCCTCATTTCTTTCTTACTGAGGCAGCCCCAGTTCTGTTTGTGCTCCATCATTTACTCAGCAATTAGACCACAGACTAAGAATTTTAAATTAGATCTTATTGTTTACTAAGAATTCATTGTGGGAAGGATGAAGGGAAATGTTAAACCAGCCAGTAGCTGGGCAATTCATCAAGTCCCACTTCTTCAAGACATCAAAATTACAGACTCTCTTTTGTACACTGGTACAAGTTAAGACCTCCTCTGTGAATTATCTCATGGCCAATGCCAGCAAAGAGCTTTGTGGCACTCAGATAGAAGAAAGCAGAACCTCATGGCAGGAGAGGTGAGGATAGACCTTGTAGTGATAATTAAGATTTTAAAAATAATATTTGAATAACATGATTAGAAGAACGTGAAAGGAATTGGCCTACATTTGGCCCAGTAAGATAGTAAGAATCATTTTCTTGAGATTTGAACTTTTCTTCTTCAATTACAAAGTTGTAGTAATAGCTGATTATGGAAGGTCTGAGTTTTTCATGATAGGAGGCCTTTCTCTTCTTTTATTATATGTTGTCATATCTGCATAGCATATGTATGACCCTCAGATCAGCTGGTTTTTGACAGTGGCAATGCTGAAGATGGAATAACAGCCAGGTTGTTGATGATGTCCTAGAGCTGAAGAATTAATCGTGACTACTGCCTCAGTATTTCTTGCTTTGTGGGGTAATAAAAATTCTTTAATTGCTTAGGCCACTGTGAATTGAGATTTTTCTTATTTATAGTCAAAAACTCTTTAACCAATACATTGTTTAATCCAAATTTCTTTGTTTAGTGGAAATAATACCTGGTATATATAATGTCTGGTATTTTAAAAATATGGATCAAATTAGACTAAACATTTCAGGTAGAGAAATTATTTTCCCAAGGAGTGGGTAAGGTATATGGGATGGTAAGGAAGGAAACATTTACAGCAAGTCTGTGCTGCCTTTGTATGAGACAAATGTTTCCAGGCATGGATGGTTTAGGATGTTAATATGCACCAACATTCTAGATTCCAGAGATTCCAGCATCACTTAAACAGACTTAGTAAATAATGGTTTAAATAAACTTACGTTTCTTTGTGGCAAAACTGCTTGGAGCCTAGACTATGCTTATATGTTCTTTGAACCTCCAAGAGGGAGGTTCTGTTTCCCCATTTAAAAATCAGAATGTTTTATTTTCATAATACGTAGGAAGATAAAACTATTAGTTTCCTTTAGTGAAGAAATAAAAACAAATCTAAAGGCACAGCATCTGTACCCACTGAGATTATTCAAATGTATGTTACCAGGAGCTCCCTGTTTTCTGCTCCAGTTTCTTCTTTGGTCCTATGTATTGAGAAAGGAAGTTTCTGGGAGAAGTGTGTATGCCTATACAAAATGCAGAAGATGGGAAAAATCAGAATGGCTTTTGAGACCCTCCAGTCTCAGGATACAAAAGAAAAGCTAGAATCTAACTGGATTCAACTTAATTGGAAACAGGACTTGGGAGAACTTTGTAAGGTTCTGGAATTTAATACTTCCTCATGTTCCTCCTCTTTGTTTTCTTAAATGAAAAGTTAGTGGTGATATGGGAGATGCTGAAATACCATGGCAGAGTTTTGAGAAACACAAAAACCAAAGGGCAGGAAGGGGTAGGAGCAGATTTGAGGAGCTCAGAAAATGGGACAAAAGTAGGAAAAAATATGGATTCCATATGAGGAGTTGCTCTGGGTGCTTCTCAGGAGAATAACCTGTGTGATTCCTTGAAGAGAAGACATGATGGGATTTCTGGGTTTTTCAGTTTGGATACAAGAGAAGATGGAGAGAAAGCTGGATGTATGGGAACATAATAGGAACCTAGAAGCTCTGTGCCCATCACATTCATCAAGAGTGATCAGGGAATGTTATAAAAAGCTGCATCAGCAAGGAAGGGCCAGTTTGTGCCATAGTCAACTGAAACAATCCGGGTCTGTCTGGATGGAGAATGGGCTTTCTGGGACCTTGGCATCTCAAAGCAGTTCTGTTGCTAATAATTGTGTGACTGTGTTGAGGGTAAATCTTTATCCTTCCTGGGTTTCAGACTCTTAGATGAGAAGTCTTCAGGACTCTTTCCAACAACTAATGGTCTGTGATACCCCTACTTCCCTTAAAACAGAAGTTGGCAAGGGGATTATGGAGGGAAAAAAAAAAAAAACAAAGACAAATGGCTATGGGAACACAATTATAAAAATTATCATGGAGACAGAAAGATTACTTTTGTCTCTGTGCAGACTAAGATTGCACTTTAATGATAGAAGCAAGAAATAATTTTGAGGCTCCTGTATGCTTGATGAAACAATTTGGGGCTACACAAAAGCACTTTGCTTTAGGGTAGAGTCAGATCAGAAGTTTCCACTGGAGAGATTGGCCAAGGCAGGGGAAAGGGAAGAAAATCTAACATACATGAGTGTCTTTGACATATGACACAGGTTTAGATGTTGGTCTGTGACTAAATCAGGAATTGAAAGGGTGGATGGAAGAATGTCAAATCACTCCATTTGTCTGAAAAGAGAAGGAAATGTGAATGCAGAGCAGAGGTCCCTGGTGGCGGCCTTCCCTGGGACCTCTTCTGATGCTCTCATTGAGTTTTCAATAAAGATTTTTTTTTAATTGTGGTAAAAACATTTAACATGAGATCTATCCTCAACAAATTTTTAAGTGTACAAGACAGTCCTGTTAATGATAGGCATGATGTTGCACAGCAGATCTCTGGACTTACTTATCTTATGTAACTGAAACTTTATGCCCCTTGATTAACAATTCCCAATATTTATGTCCACCCAGCCAGCCCTTGGCAACCACCATTCCACTCTACTTCTATATGGTGTTTATTTTTGGGCGGGGGATATGTTAAGCTTTTAATTTGCTTTGATTTTCTCTTCCTTTGACATTTTCAGTTACAGAAGCCAATACATTCATTTGGGGTAGGTTTAAGGCCACTTGATGCTAGAAGATTCCTTACTGGAACAGACCCCTTAAAGCCTCTCCAAGTCCTACAGGACCATCCAAAATTTCATCGGTGGCTCCCAGAGTTGGTCGTTCAACCTCCACACCTCAGCCCCTATCCCACACTCCATGTGGACACCAGGAAGTCCCTTGGAGAGCTTTGCCATCAGACAGTTCTCACTTCCATGCCTTTTCTTATATTTTGTCCTGGCCAATAGTTCCCTTTACACTTCATCACCACCGTACTTCTTATGCATCTTCAAGTTCTAGCTAATGCATTGTCTGGCAAAACACTGAGGGCTGGACTGGCTGCTGTCTGCTGAGTTCAAAATGGACTCTGTGAACCCTCATGGGATCTCATTCTGTTTATGTGGTGTTCTATTGGTCTGCCCTGGAAAGTGCCTTCATGGAGAACAGGATCCTTGCCTTTCCTCAGAGCCCTGCATAGAGGTAGGTGCTAGGCAGGCATATCGTAGGGAATACTCAGTTAAAGGCTGAGTGCTGTTCTGTGTTGTTGCCCTGTTTTTATGCCATTTACCATTCTGGTTTGAATACCATATCCCACCCATCGCCAGGTAGTTTGTAAGTGGCCAACACTTGATTCATAACTTCCATAACAAATGATTAGCAAATATTATGTCTCTTTGAAACCATCTCTCTGAACTATATTCCCCTTTATCTTTTTTTTTTTAGCTTTATTGAGCTAAAATTGTAAGATATTTAAAGTATACTATGTTAAGATTTGGTATATGTTAACATTGTGAAAGGGTTTTCCTCCATCAAGTTATTTAACACATCCATGACGTCACATATTTACCTTTTTTTCCCCCTTGGTTAGAACACTTAAGTTCTACTTTCCCTGCAAATTTCAATTATATAATATAGGTGATCATATATGATCACCTAACATATAGGTGATGTTATACATCAGGTCCTCCGATCTTATGCATTTTATAACTGAAAGTTTATGCCCTTCTACCAACCTCTCTTTATTTTCCCATCCCCATCCCTAGCAATCACTTCTCTGCTCTATTTCTACGAATTCAACTTTGTTTTTTAAAGGTTTCACATATAAGTGATGCCATGCAATATTTGTCTTTCTCTGTCTGGCTTCTTTCACGTAGCAGAATACCCTCTAGTTTCATCCATGCTGTCACAAATGTCAGGATTTTCATCTTTCTTAAGGCAGAATAAAATCCTATGGTATACAGTTGCCACATTTTCTTTATCCATTTATTTGTTGACACTTAGGTTGTTTCCATACTCGGCTATTGTGAATAATGCTGCCATGAACATGGCAGTCTATGTATATCTCTCTTCAAGATAATGGTTTTGTTTCCTTTGGATATATACCCAGAAGTGGGATTACTGGATCCTATAGTAGTTCTGTTTTTAATTTCTTAGGAATCTCCATATGTTTTCCATAATGGCTGTACCAGTTTACATTTCTACCAACAACGTACAAGAGTTTCCTTTACTCCACATCTTCACCAGAATTTGTTCTCTTTCGCTTTTTGATAATATGACAGGTGTGAGATGACATCTCATTGTGGTTTTGATTTATATTTCCCTGATTATTAGTGACTTTGAACACTTTTTCATGTACTTCTTGGCCATTTGTATGTCTTCTTTGGAAAAATGTCTATTCAGGTCCTTTGCCAATTTTATATTGGCTTATATTGGGTTATATTCATTAATTTGTTTTGCTGTATGAGTTCCTTGTGTATTTTGGATATTAACCTATTATCAAATATGTGGCTTACAATACTGTTCCCATTCCATAGGTTGCCTTTTCATTTTGTTGATGGTTTCCCTTGCTGTACAGAAACATTTTAGTTTGATGTAATCCTACATGTTTATTTTTGCTTTTGTAGCCTTTATCTTCTATGTGTTTGTTTTAGATACTTCATATAAGTGGAATCCATGTTGTTGCACACTGCAGGATTTCCTTCTTTTTTAAGGTTGAATAAATCCATTGTATGTATATACCACATTTTTTTAAATGTTTTATTTATTTTTGAGAGAGAGAGGGAGACAGCATGAGCAGGGGAGGGTCAAAGAGAGAGGGAGACACAGAATCTTAAGCAGACTCCAGGCTCTGAGCTAGCTGTCAGCACAGAGCCCGACGTGGGGCTCCAACCCACGAACCGTGAGATCATGACCTGAGCTGAAGTCGGACGCTTAACCGACTGAGCCAACCAGGCTCCCCAGGCACATTTTCTTTTAACGTTTATTCATTTTTGAGAGACAGAGAGAGACAGAGTGCGAGTGGGAGTGGGGGGGCTGTGGAGAGAGAGAGAGGGAGACACAGGATCTGAAGCAGGCTCCAGGCTCTGAGCTGTCAGCACAGAGCTGGATGCAGGGCTCTAACCCACAAACCACGAGATCATGACCTGAACAGAAGTCAGACACTTAACTGACTGAGCCACCCAGGTGCACCTCTAGCACATTTTCTTTTTCTTTTTTATTTTTTTAATGTTTTTTATTTATTTTTGAGAGACAGAGAGAGACAGCTTGAGCAGGGCAGGGTCAGAGAGAGAGGGAGACACAGAATCCGAAGACAGGCTCCAGGCTCTGAGCTGTCAGCACAGAGCCTGATGCAGGGCTCGAACCCACAAACCGTGAGATCATGACCTGAGCCGAAGTCGGACACTTAACCGACCGAGCCACCCAGGCGCCCCTCTAGCACATTTTCTTAATTCATTTTCCTGTTGATGAACATTTGGTTGTTTCTACATCGTGGCTATTGTGAATAATGCTGCAAAGATATGGGTCTTCTGGAAGACAGGGATGAACCAGAAACCATACCTTCACTCTCCTGCCTGTCACAGTATTGCTGAAAGTCATTAACACAGAAGCCATCCACTTTTCATGGAGCTGCCCATATAATTCAAATAGAGACCCTGAACTTGCTCCCTGTGTAATGTTTTGTTGTAAGCCCTTAATGCAATTGAGAGTAAAACAAATGACTTTTTTTTTTAATGCTTCATACTCTAAGCAACAACCTTCACCCCCAGTTAAACAATTTTCTAAAGGAAGTATCTGATTATCCGACCCCAACCTCAACTCAATCCAGTTAATAAAATCCAGACTATTTTGAACACCATAAAAATGAGGTCTGAGGATCAACTAGCCAGAAGCTATAGAGCAGACTCAAGAGACTGGTTTTGAAGGGAATATAACAGTTTGGACCTTTCTGTGAATACTTTGGCTTCCTTTGCATTTAAGCCTTGCTATAGTCAAAGCACAGGAAATACTCGACCTAATGTGCCTCTGAACCCATGAGCATTCCATCTCTGTCAGTATGTTCTTAATTTAAGGCAAAGTTTTTAGTTCTGTTGGCCAACTGAATTAACTCAAGAACAGTTCAAGTTTATATTGTTCCAAGAGCAAATAGGGTTATGGTTAGATGGAGGCAAATCTTAGTTCAATTTAAGGGAATAACACTAACACTAGAACTTTGTGGAGGTGGAATAGACCCTCCTTCACTTTCTCAAAGTCAAAAGATTAAAGTAGTCTTCCATTTGTATGTATGCAAAAGAGACTGAATGAAAGAGTGAATGTGAAGGCATTCATGCTGAGGATGTACAGCCACTTATTCTTCATGTGGGGAGAGTATTTGTGTCATCAATGAAAGGACAGGGAACTGGCACCTATTATGTGCTTCAGGTTTGCTAGGTGATTTCATATATTTTGCATCTCATCCCCACATAAATCCAGTCATGCTAATATTATCTCCACTACTGAAAAGAGCTTAGGCTCACCTCCCCAAGGACAAAAAGGTAGAACTAGGCAAGCCTTTCCAACTCCTGAAACCATGTTCTTAATAAAAATGAACACTTATAAAGCACTTAGTCTATGCTAGCGTCATGTCTAAGCACTCCTCAACACAATGTCCTTTAATATCCGAAAGCCTGATAAAGCAACTTCCAACCTCATTCCTATTTATAGATGAGGGTATTTAGGTATAAAAAATTAATCAAATTGTCCATTGGAAAACATTTTGTTACTAGAAAAATGAGGATTCAACCCCAGGCAATTCAACTGCACGCTATTAATCAGTATATACTGCCTTACTTCTATACAAGGCTGCTTGCTAGATTCTACTACAGTAAGGACTTTTGGCATATTTTTCTAGCAAGCAGTAGACCTTCTTATAGGCTGATTTAGAAACAAACCCAAATTTATTCACAGGTTAATTTTCAAAACTCTAAAGTAATGATAAAACCAGAATTTGTAAGTTCTAAATCATTTCTAATTGCCGCAACTATCATCAGAATCATAGTAAGAATATCTAAGGGTGAATTGAAGCCGACATAAGGCAGTCCTGGGCAGCTGGGTGGCTGCCAGTTAAGCATCCAACTCTTGATCTTGGTTCAGATCATGATCTCATGGGTCATGAGACTGAGTCCCATGTTGGGCTCTATGCTGACAGCACAGAAACTGCTTGGGATTCTCTCTTTCCCTCTCTCTCTGCCTTCCCCTGTTCCCTTGCTCGCTCTCTCTCTCTCTCTCTCTCTCTCAAAATAAATAAACTTTTAAAAAATGCTTTTTTTAAAAAAGAAATACGGCAGTCCTGAGGTAATGACATTCTGAGTTCCAGTTGTACTTCCAACTCTTTATTTTCCAATAAAGAAAGCACATGAGATTGCTCGTAAGAGTGACATTATTATAGGGATAAGCTTGCATTCTAAACAAGTTAGTTTAAAAAAACTCTTTACAAATTTTTGTGCTTTATTATTGGTAACATCGTGTATGGGCATGCATGTGTGTGTGTATGCATGGGACAAGGCTTACAGCTAATCAAGGTATGCCATGGTCTGGCATTCCCCAAGTACTCTTCCAGTCTAACATTCTGTGACCGTGTGTAGCCATTAACTTTGATGCTCCATCCAGATCCTCTTGGATCTCATTTTTACAACTTTTGTTTCCCCATGAGAGAAGTGCCTGTGGGCTCCTGGAACCCTCTTTTCCAAGGCAGAGAGCCAGAAGTTCCGGGTATTTACATCCTCCAAGGGTGGCCCTTAATTGGTGACTCCCATGTGGGAGTATGAAGTCCCCGCCCCCTTGACAGGGATGGGGGCTATCAGAGGCAGATTCTGCAGTCTGTAGTTTTCTGCAGAATTAGGCTGAAACTAGCCCCTGGGGCCTGAGATCACCCCCTTGCTCGGCTTCTTCCTCTTCCCTGTCCTGCTTTCCCCGTTTCTTTTCCCATTCCCTGACTGGCTTCCCCTGGAAGCACTTTGTTAATAAATCACTTCAACTGGAATCATCCCCTTAGATTTGCTTCTGGGGAACCAATCTGAGATAATGTATCTCCGGGTTCCTCTAAGAGACTTCAGGTCCTAGCAGTGACAACTAGAAAGTCTTTCTTCCCAACAGAGGACCATGGGGAGGGGAAGGAGGAAAAAGAGTTAGGGAGAGGGAGGGAGACAAAACATAAGAGACTCTTGAATCCTGAAAACAAACTGAGGGCAGAAGGGGAAGGGGGAAAGGTAAAGGGGGGTGATGGTTAAGGTGGAGGTCACTTGTGGGGAAGAGCACTGGGTGTTATATGGAAACCAACCTGACAATAAACTATAAAGTTAAAAAAAATAATAAAAAAATAAAATCTAAAAAAAAAAAAAAAGAAAGTCTTTCTTGAAAAGACTTGAAGTTGAGTTTATGGACACATCTATCAGAAGATTGGGGGTGGGAAGGAAAAAAGAAAGGAGGGAGAGAAGGAAGGAAGGGAGGAAGGAAGGAAAGAAAGAAAGAAAAAGATAGAAACTATGTATGGTTCTATATGTTAAGTTAAGCTATTCTATACAGTAAGTTAAGCTATGAAACACTTTTTTCCCCAATCATTGCTTTCAGGTGTGCACAGGCAAATCCTTTCTCTCCCCTTAACATCTTGGACAGTTATCAACACTCAATATGGTTGAAAATGCATCTCTTTCCCCATCTCCAGGACAGGTTTCAGCTGGGATGGTGACTGCTTGGGGAGTGAGTGTGTGTGTGTGTGTGTGTGTGTATGCTTTTGAGACACATCTTCCACCCCTTGCTACAAAGTGCAGTTCCTTCTCTATGTTGATGCTGTTGGGGAGGAGAATAAGAGAAAATAGTGAATATTCCCAATTTACCTGTTCCCTGTTGCGGTCCTCATTCTGTCAGTAGCCACCTCTTCTCTCACTAGCCCTGATCAGGTGTCAGGACAATGGCACCAGCCAGGTTATGTTGGCACTCATGGACACAAGGGTGAGTTCCTTGGAAGCCATTGCAAGGCCTCCAACTGCATACCTATTTTTCCACTTCATTTCCTTCCCCCATAAGTATACTCCACAAATTCTTACTCTTAGGTCCTAAATGGAGTGTCACCATGCTGGCTCAAACCCAACTACATTTCATGGGATCCCATGGAAATTTCATCATTATCCCCCTCCCCCACTAATTATCCTCTCTTCTTCCTATAGGGTCAGGCTATAAGTCTAACACCAAAGCAGATATCCAAATGCAAAATAAGATCAGTGTCCCTTTTTGAAGACATCTTTCAATCTCTGTGGGAAATTCTCTTGGAATTTCATGTCCACACAATCCCTCACACTTTAGACAAGGTATGACATAATCTTTGAAGACTAATAGAGCATTTCCCATGAGGCCAAGGCCAAAGAAGCTACTGACTCCTTCTTCTCTCTCCATGCCTGAATCTTTAGATAGAAATAGACAGATGGAGACATGATAAGAAATAGATAATTGAATTTTTCTCAGTTACAGATGATAAATAAGAAGTAGATAAATGATACATAGGTTATTGGTTGTTAAAAGATAGATAGCTGTTTGAGTAGATTTTGCTCCCTTCAATTAAGCTCTGAAGAATTCAGTCTGGCCTCCATGTTGGGGAAAAATTTTACTAATCCATGCTCTAGAGCAAATTTCAATAAAATGGGGGAAAGTTCCTCTCAGCATCCCATCACACATTTTTCCCACATTCTACGTAAGAAGAGTGAGGATTTGTCATATGTCTTTTGCCCACTCAAAAAGATGAAATTTTAATTGCTAGTTTAGAAACACCAGTACTGTTGTCTTTGAAAGTTAGAGGTAAATTCCAAATTATTGAACCCATTTGTGTGTGTGTGTGTGTGTGTGTGTGTGTGTGTGATATCTGGATCTGTATCTAATCTACATCTGCACTGGTATCTATAACTTGACCTCTACCTGTATCTGTATCTATCACTATATAGATATAATTTTAATACTGCTCTGGCAGTTTTTTTAAAGATTTTTTAAAAGGTGCTGTAGTGAATACCAACTTAAGATAACTTGGGGGATGGGTGCCTGGGTGGTTCAGTCAGTTAAGCAACTGACTTGATCTTGGCTCAAGTCATGATCTCGTGGTTCATGAAATCAAACCCCTGGTAGGGCTCTATGCTGAGAGCCTGGAACCTGCTTGAGATATCCTCTCTCTCCCTCTCTCTGTACCCCTCCCCTGCTTGTGCTGTCTCGTATGCTTTCTCAAAATAAATAAATAAACTTAAAAAAAGATAACTTGAGTGAAATTTTTCTTTTGCCCAAATATATATTTTTCTGAGACCTCTCTGGAGGGAAGTAGAACATTACAACCAGAACAGGCTCTGGGAAATATACATGTGTATTTCATAATCATTTCAAGCTTAGATTCCAGCTGTAGGGATTTTGTCTATTCTGCCAGGGGTATTACCATACTAACTTCTTGTAAAAAAAAAAAAAAAGAGGGGGGAGGGGAAATACCTGGCAAAGCTAAGCAGACTAGCTTTCTCTATTTGCTTGGCTTTTCGGGGCGCCTGGGTGGCTCAGTTGGCTAAGAGTCTGACCTTGGCTCAGGTCATGATCTCGCGGTTTGTGAGTTCGAGCCCCACGTCGGGCTCTGTGCTAACAGCTCAGAGCCTGGAGCCTGCTTCGGATTCCGTGTCTCCTTCTCTCTCTGCCCTTCCCCTGCTCACGCTCTGTCTCTCTGTCTCGCAAAAATAAATAAACATTAAAAAAAATAATAATATTTGCTTGGCTTTTAAAATACTCTTCTGAAACCCTGAATTGACCATTGTCTTACTTGTTTGTAATCAAACACAAATGGTTGAACCAGGTTCCGCTAGCACAGCTTCAAAAAAGCAAAACACAAAAAGCTAATGAAGGGGATCAGAACACGCCACCCCAAAATACGCGGCTTTGGCATATTGACCCTTTTGAGCTGAAGGTACTTGAGAAACTGCAGATGCAGAAAGGTTGTCTGACTTTCCCCTTTCTACCTAAAAGCAGGTCGATCACCTGCTTTCTCCCACGAGGAAGTTGCCCTCCCTCTACCAGAAAGAGAACCTCTTATCACCTGAAACTGGGAATCAACACTGCAAGGGACCTGCAGAAACAAACATACTAATATGACCCTTGAACTTCTATTAGTTTCCCTCATGCATTTCCTGCCCATCCCACAATTTACTGCCCTGAGCCCAAGCCCCTTTGTCTTGTCACATTCCCATAATTTATTTTTCTTTGTGTAAAAAGTGCATAAGCTTTTAAGCCTAACAGCTTCCTCAGGTCTTTATGTCTCTTTTGAGGACTCTCATATACACATCAAAAGTATTAAATAAGGGGCGGTTGGGTGGCTCAGTCGGTTGGGCATCCGACTTTGGCTCAGGTCATGCTCTCACAGTTCCTGAGTTCGAGCTCTGTGCTGACAGCTCAGGGCCTGGAGCCTGCTTCGGTTTCTGTGTCTCCCTTTCTCTCTGCCCCTCCCCCACTAATGCTCAGTGTGTCTCTCTCAAAACAGAAATAAACATTAAAAAATATTTTTTAAAAATGTGTGTACTTTTTTTTTCCTGCTAATGTGTCGTATGTCAGTTGAAATCTTAGGTCCTGCTCAGAACTCAAGAGGATAGAAGGCAGTTGTTAGTCCCTTCCACTGGAACACTTCTAGAATATTCACTTGGGAAAGTATAACTTCTAGCAGCAGATAAGATAAGCACCTGATTTTCACTGGCTATTCAAATCCTAACACTTAAGAAAAGACAATTCAGCATGATATACTTTCCAAAATATTGACAGGATACATGTAAAAAGAGGTTCAGAAATTGATCTCACATTTCTGAACAAAGGATTTGGCTACTTAATTTAGAGCAGGTTTTCAATAGACTTCAGTCAAGAAAGCTTGATAGCATGAAACATGTATGGGTTTTGTAATTAGAGAGACCTGGAATTGAATCTTGTTTCTGCCGTGTAGTTGCTGTTTGCCCTTGGGCAAGTTATTTGACTGCCCTGATCTTATTTCCTCATTTATAAAATTAGGGTAATGGTCTTACCAAGTGGGACTGTTCTACATATTAAAGGAAGTAGTATAGATAAAAATTTTAGGGCACAGCAGATATTCAATAAGAATCAACTCTTCTTTCCCCGCTTCAAATTAGTTGCCATACATGGTAACTTAATCTAGAAGCAGTGCTCAGAATACATCCTAGATTTTATCCACTGAATTCAAAAACCACATGGGATCATATATATTTCAAAACAATTTATGCATATAACCTCACCATCCCTATGCAAATGAACTGTGCTTCATACTAATGTGAATAACTTTACACTGGCAGATCATCTGGCCTTTGTTATAGAGACTTCTTTGTTTATTGAATGTTAATGTTTGAAGCAGGCTAGATAAGAAGCAAAGTTAGGAACTCACTTTGCTGAGCTTCTTTTGGCCCTTATGTTTTATGTCTACTGGGATTAAGTTGTCTCAGGAATATTGCCTGTGTTCCTACAGAGAAACACAGCCTTTTACAAACGCCACCAAGCGTTGCTTCTTTCACCTAGAAATAGAGAGTAGGAAACTCACAAAAATATTAAAGCAAACCAATGTTCCCTCCCCCACCACAGAAACCCTCTGGTGTTCGGTGTGAATGTGAAATATGCCACTCCAGAGGAAATTTGTGGGAAAGCAGAGATCTGAAAATGTAAGATTATGGAGTTTCTTCAGGAGCACTTCTCAGCCATGAGGTCTTCCTTGACACATTTCTGTGAATCCTGATGTGAGTGAGAATACAAAAAACAATCCCAAGGACAATTGTTTTCTCTTTGTCAGCAGTTTCCATAGTTTACAGATAAAGCAGATTTACTAGTAACATACCAAGGCACCTGGGGGGAGGAGAAAAGTATGTGATAATCACTCTGTTTCAAATTTAACACTGAAAAGGGGGGATTTATTTTTAAATATTGATTTCAAAATAATTATAATTATGTATTAGTATAACTACATAGTGGAAAACTTAGAAGAAAGGAAACAGTGACCGTTAATCCCACTACCTTAAAACAACTATGATAACATTAATGAACTAATGCTTTTTACAGTTCACATAACTGTAATCATCTTATAAATACCCTACTTCTTTTCTTTTAACACTTCTAATACTTTCCAACTTGAATCTAGATTTCATAACTATTGATTTTAATATCAGTGTGATATTCCGCTTGATGTATGTAACATACTTAACCACTTTCTCCTTTTAGACATTTAGGTTACTTCCAAAGAAGTTGTTTGGGGGGTTATCGACAGATAGTTCTAAATAAAAGAGTATTTAAAACATAAAAGTATTTTAAAGCAAAAAATTAAAAGCCATAGCAAAAAATCGAGGCTTATTTAATGATGGAAGTGGAAGGGCCATCGAGGTAGGGCAGCCACTTACCTAAAACGACCTCTATGGCCCTCTGGTCCAGGGTCGCCCCACCTCTGATTAAACATTTCCATTGGGTGACCAACATTAAGCCCAAGATACAGTCCTGAAGCAGAGAGTCTCGTGCCTTCCTGGAGCTGACTGTCTTCCAAATGGCATCCAAAGACACTCTTCCACATGTGTGCTTCTAAGGAAGCCTACATGTTTTAAGAAAATCAAGGTTTTGGGTTGTTGAAAAAAAATTTTTTTTTAATTCCAAAGATAGTTGTTTTCTCTTTGTCAGCAGTTTCCATAGTATATAGACAGAGCAGAAGTCTCCAACTGGCAGCTCAGGGGCTAATTATGGTTGCAGAAATGTTTGCTTTAGCCCAAGCAGGGTTAAAATGATATATTAAATTAGTTGCCAACTTTTGAAATCAAGAGATTTAACATACAGATCTTCCTATTTTGTATCTTTGAACAATTGGAGGATCTAGCAACACAGAACCTGTATTTTTACTTTCCAAAATCAGCCTGGACCAGACTCCTGTCTGCCTAAAAGAAGAGACATAAATTTTCCATTTTTTGCTTTACCTCTGGCCTGCATCATTTATTTAAGTTATTTGTCTGGCCTTTGTGACATCTGAATTTGCAATTCTCTTGTGCTGGATATCTTTGCCTTTGTGCCTTTGTATCTGCACAAAGACAGAAATACAAATGAGGAACAAGCTACGGGGGCACAGATTGATTTTCATTTAGGTTGGAAAGCTATTAAACATTCATAACCAGACTCTTAGTAAATGCAGTAGTCATGTGTGATCTTTACAAGTGCAGAGCATAAAAGAAATATGCTGAGGGTGATAGAAGATGGTACAGAGCCACAACTAAGACACAACTCAGCCCTAAGCTAGAGCAAGTTTGTCTTTCTACAGAGAGGGGGGATTGGTGGTCAAGCGGGGTATGTGTTTATATGTCTGCAAATCCAAATTAGAATAAATTATTTGCTGAAGAATGCTTATCCTATGAAGGGCTTAGCTCTTCTCACTTTATTTATTTATTTACTTACTTACTTACTTACTTACTTATTTATGATTTTTAGCATTTGGATTAATCTCCACTCAGGCATTCTCTATCTGTAAGAAAAGAAAAAGCAAAAAAACCAACCAGTATCAAATCTCATATGCACCTTCATAGAAATTATGGAGACTGATGTGGTATTTTTCCTGGATTTTATAAAACTAGTCCTCACACCAGTGTAATCAAACACTGGATTCCACAGATTTTTATGAATTATTTCATATATTTGTGTACAAGAAATGGATAGGGAATAATGTGATAAACTCCAGTGTACCCAACCACCCAGCTTAAGAAATAATCCATTTGATGAAACAGTTGAAACCCTCTGTGCAGCCCTCTTCTGTTATATTTTCTTCCTTACCCTGACCCCAACGTAATCACTATCCTATATTTAGGTTTTATTACTTTTAAGGATGACTCTATATTAGATAGATTCACTAATCAAATATATTTCTTCTCATACTTTAAAATTCATATAAATGGCATCTGCATTCTGCACCTTGCTTTTGTTTCACTCTACTTTTGAGATTTAACCATGTTAATGCGTCAAGTTCTAGGCCATTCATTTTGGCTGTTAAGTTATTTTAAGAATATACTATATATACTATAGTATATATAATAAGTATATACAATATTTTTCTTTTTCTTTTTTTTTGATAAGTACAAATATTTCTGCCTTGAATATTTGTGTCCTTTTTTATGCATTCCTTAAACCTAGGAGGGTATTTACCACTGGATCATAGGATATGTATCTATTCTACATCACTAGATTTTGCCAGATTCTTTTCAATGAAGTATATCAATTTACACTGCTCCTACTATTAAGACAGTTGTTTTTGCTATATCCTTGCCAGTATTTAAAAAAAAAATGTTATTTAGCAAAACTGATGGGTTTAAAGTGCTATTTCAGTGTGGATTTAATTTGTATTACTGTGAAATTTAACATTTTTATTTTGTATGTTTTGGGTCTTATTTTATTTTTTGAATTGTTGCTTCAAACCCTTTGTCCAGTTATTTTTTTCTACTGGATTGCTAACTTGTAAAAGTGATTAACCGGGGCACTTGGGTGGCTCAGTTGGTGAAGTGTCTGACTTCGGCTCAGGTCATGATCTTGTAGTCCGTGGGTTTGAGCTCCACATTGGGCTCTGTGCTGACACCTCAGCACCTGGAACCTGCTTCGGATGCTCTGGCTACCTCTCCTTCTCTGCTCCTTCCCTGCGCGCTCTCGCTTTCTCTCTCTCTCTCTCTCTCTCTCTCAAAAATAAACATTAAAAAAATAGAGATCAACTGACTTTTCAATAGCGATAATTTTATGTCAATAAGCTGGCTGTGTGCACTGACATAGTCTCAGGTTCCTAGATCACACCTTTTGAGAATGATTTCAAAAAACAAACTAGAAATACATCTTTGATGCCATGAATACATACTCAAGCTAATAGGTCTGGCTGCCAATTATGTTTCTTTAAAATCATCACTGAATTTCTCTTCATATATGCTGATACCACCCTAATTTTTAAAACTGGTCTCAGTGCATTAAAAGTTGTTTTACCCAGTTTGCCATTGGAAATTTCTAAAAGAAAACTACAGTTTAGACTGATTTATATAACTATGTTAAATGTAACAAAAAGTCATTTGGATTTATCCTTGATGCTTTACAAATTTTGTTCACATTATGCGGTGTAAATTAATACCTCACTGATTATAGATGGAGATAGATCTCTTTACGTAGTTGACATCAGCTTTCTGCATCAGCCATTATTTTTAAAGAGCATTCCCTCTGTCATAAATCATTTATTTTTGTCACAGATGAAAATTTTTCTTGTCTTTCCTTTTTTCCCCTTGTTTTTAGATTGTGGAAGGCAGTGCTTGCCATGACAGATAAAGTCATGTTTCTTGATTGTATTCTGCACGTCAACAAAGCCATTCACCTTCAAGAAGTCATAAATCACCTCAAATTCTTCCCTTGATATAATTTTGAATGGCACAGACACAGTTCCCTTTCATTGCTGCTGGGTATGTGGAGAGAGAGCCCAGAGGTAGTTTGGATAAGTACACAAGTACTGCATTTACGGTATTTTCTTTGTTTATAGATACACTTTGAGACAGAGTATATCTATCAAGATCTTCTTGATAGTAGGAATTCAGTAAACATCAAGTGCTAACATTTCCTTGATTTTTACAAATAGCAAGGACAACTGGAAGTCAAATCCAAAGTAAACATGATCAAACACAGACACAGGGCAAATTGAAAAGATTTTGAAGCAGATGTGAAGGTGTGAGTCTATTTTAGAGACAAATCTAAAATGTAAAAGGCGCAGAAATCAAGAGTAGTTACAAAAAAGGGAGCTGTCTAAAATTTTCTGGAGCAAGACAAAAGATGCATAAATATAACTAACACAACAAACATGTGTCCTCAAGATGCTTGAGGGTCAATGATTAAGAATCATAATCATATTGCTGCAGCGAAAACAGAAAAAGTCCTTCTGACATAGTAGAACCTAGTCTAAAATCACTACAGCAAACAATGAAGGTGAAACGTGAATGACAGAAAGCTGCAAATCACCGTCAGTCTGAGTGCTTTTGGAAACAAAGAAAGAATTCCTCAGTGAATTTCCAAACGAGTCAAGCTATATGGTCAGAGAAAGAGAGACAGGTAGGTGACTGTTCTTTACATAGGTTACGGCAGAAGAATTTGGATAGGAATTTGCCATAATACATTGAAGTGGCATAACAAAGGAGAAATGATCAGAGAGTACCAGAAGATCAATGTGGGATATATCTGTTAGCTTTAGCAGGAGAACTTAACCATTGAAACAGAATTTAGAGCAAGTCATTGAGATATTATTTCTGAACCTAGACAGAATATGTATTTTTAAAACATCAGCACGGGGTCAAGAGAGCTGACCCAGGAGACCTTAAGAGCTCCTACCATCTGCAACTAATTTTGTGAAACATTAAGCAGCTCTTTTCCCAATCTCCTCTTATAAATTAAAAGCCTTCACATTTTACATTTTATAGTCTCTGTAAAGCTGCACTTATATGGTCCCTATACATTGTCTAATTTCTCTTTGTTTGGATTTTAAGAGAAAGCAGTAGAAACAATTTCTGTATGACCTCTTAATCATCCTTGAACTTGGGCATACATTTCTTTATATGGATCTGTGAATAAATGTAAGTGTCTTCTGTATTTCCTTTCTGGCATCTGGTAGTACCTAGTGTAATAGGGACAACCCAGACTTAACATAGATCCTTGGAGAAAGTGAGGGAGGATAGTGCCTAAAGAAATCCCTTTCATGTTAACATTTATGTGAATTTCACTTTCCTTTTCTGCAAAAAAACAAAGTTTGTTTTAACATCACAGCATATTTTAAATTTTATTAGTGTTTATTTTTGAGAGAGAAAAACAGAGCATGAGCGGGGGAGGGGCAGAGAGAGAGGGAGACCCAGAATCCGAAGCAGGCTCCAGGCTCTGAGCTGTCAGCATAGAGTCTGTGATGGGGCTCAAACCCAGGAACTGGGAGATCATGACCTGAGCTTAAGGCAGATGCTCGACCAGCTGAGCCACCCAGATGCCCTAACATCACGGCATGTTTTAAATTTTACAGTAAATAAAATTTGTGCTTTAGTGAGATTCATGTTTATCCCATGTTTTCTTGTAAGCCCAAGCATGTGTGGCAACCTCCCAGAGGGCTGCTGTATCAGTTTGAGAAGCAGAGGAGTAAAACACCTGGTTGTGCTGCATAATATCATTCACTTCATAAATCCTTAATAAGGGGACTCATCCTGTGCCTGCCACTAGATGAGGTTGGGGATTCAACAATGAACAAGACACAGATTAGAGTTTAGTAGTCAGTAGTTAGTTAGTACCTGCAAACATTTCTTCCCTGAGTATAAACACTAAGGCAAACAGATCAATGAATGTACTAACTACTGGAAGGAATGAGAACTGGTTTGGGAGGTGGAGATCTGCAAGTAGGAATAGAAACTTAATGACATATTAATTGAAAAGCTAGGGCCACCTGGGCTCAGTCAGTTAAGTGTCCTACTTCAGCTCAGGTCATGATCTCACAGTTCATGGGTTCATGTCCTGCGTGGGGCTCTGTGCTGACAGCTCAGAACCTGGAGCCTCCTTCGGATTCTGTGTCTCCCTTTCTCTCTGCCTCTCCCCTGCTTGCTCTCTCTTTCTCTCTCTTTTAAAATAAATAAACATTTAAAAAGTTTAAAAAAAAGAAAAAAGAAAGAAAAGCTGTATGTGACTATCCATTACAAATAGTGTTGATACGGCAGTGCATTTCTTTTTGGGACTTTAAGTTGCTCCAAGCACTAGCTTCTCCTGTTGGACAATGTAATGGACCAAATTCAGTTCCTCCCAAATTTCTATTGAAGTCCTAACCCTCAATGTGATTGTATTAGGAGGAGATAGGGCCTGTAGGGAAGTAATTAAGGTTATATGAAGTCATAAATATGAGACGCTAATCCCATAGGATTGGTGTCCTTAACAGAAGAAGAAACACCAGAGATCTTTTTCTCTCCACATAAACACAGAGGAAAGGCCATATGAGAAATGAAAAGTGAGAAGTGAGAAGGTGTCCAAGGATGCAAGGATAGAGAAGAAAAGAGATACAAGGATTGAATTCTGAGATTTTGTTAATGAGAGACTGGGGAGTTGAGAAGGTATGAGCAAAGAAGACTGAACATGCAGTCTAGAAACCAAAAAAAGGGACATGTATCAAACAGAAGGGGTGAGGTCCTGTGAAAAGGAATTGGAATCACTGGATTGGAGGTCTCAGTAGGGCTGAAGCATTATTGGAGTCGGCACAATAACAAAGCAGAAGGGAATTAGATGAATGCAGTAAGGAATTGGGGTGCTTGAAATTGAGTTGGTAGAGAGGTTGCAATTAGTTCTTGGTTATGACCAAGCATAGGTATGAGCATGGGAGTGAGTAGCTGAAGTTGGGTGGTGGACAAAGTATACCTTCTTGGACAATGCAGACAAGGGGTAAATGCTCCAAAATTTGAGAATATTGGAATGCAGGTACTGAAGGTACCAAAGTGTATGTAATATTTAAGAGTCTGATAGTGAGCCAGCAGGTAAAATCATCAGAAGTGAGGGGGATAATCTGTGAGGTGGTGGGTGATATAGTTTGAAGACATTGGATACAAAGCTGGTATTTTAAAGGACGATGGGAAGAAGAATGGTCTGGAAGCAAAGTGAGGAGCAAAGATAATATTCAGTCCACTTCCAAGGTCCATGGGATAAGCAGTTGGGAGAGAAAACAGCTGTCACTTTAGAGGATCAAAAAGAGTCAGACTCCTCAATGGGATCCAGACCTCCATTAGAGCCAGGAGGTGAAGGACCTTCAGAAGAATTTGAGGATATGAGAGTTTTATTGATCACAAAAGTGAATGTTCTACAGAGACCACTGGAAAGGTTTAAAGGGCTGGAAAGTTGAGGAGGGGAATATACAGAGCCTGGCATGGATTTGATTCTGGGTGTCAAGGGGTATGTTCAAAGTCCAAGGTCTCCTCAGGTAGCTAACAGAGCAGTGGAAAACATAAAAGCTTATCAGATTATCTCAAAGCAGATAGTGGAGTCTGATAGTCTGGGGAAGAAAAGCAGGTGGAAGGAGGCAGAGTCTTGCTCAAAGCCCCCTGACTTTCTTATAAGGACACTTGTGATGGCATTTAGGGTCCACCTAGATAATCTAGGGTAAGCTTCTCCTCTCAAGACCCTTAACTTTATCACATACCCCCCCCCCCCATAAAATACAGTATTCACTGTTTGGCCATGTAAGGTTACATTCATAGGTTCAAGGATCAGGAAGTGAATCTTCAGGGGATCATTCTTCAGCTTACTACAGTTACGGCCCCCAAAGATTCACAATCATCCTACATGCGAAATACAAGCACTCCATTCCAATATCTTCAAAAGTTGCAATCCACTTTGCCATCCACTCAAGTCCAAAATCTCATCTGAATATCAGGCGAAAAGTCCCAAGTCTTAACCATCTAAATCATTTAAACCAGATTTAGGTGAGAATCTGGATATTATTCATCCTGGGGCAAAATTAATCTCCATCTGTGTATGTATGAGACTAGAAAACAATCTGTTTCCAAACTACAGTGGTGGGATAGGTATAAGTTAACAGTTATAGACATGTTCATTCTAACAGGAAAAAATGGAAGGAATAAAGGGATTACCAGTTCTAAGTAAATTCACAGTCCTGAAGGGCAGATTTTACCAGGTTTCAAGGCCTGGGAATAATCCTATGTAAGACACCCTTGTAGCCTTCTGCCCCATAGCACCATCCTAGTTGTTCTTCTTTCTTGAAGAGTAGCAATGTTTGCAGCTGACTAGTTTTATCACCCTGTTTCCTGCTTGTAGAATTTTGGGAGTCCAACAGACTTCTTTCATGTTGTCATAATTCTGTCTCTTTCAGGCCAAGCTGACAGTGTTTCTCCTGATATAATCTTCTCAAAAGCTTTGTAGGTCTTCAGTGTATGTTACGGGCATTCATACTATTAAATAAGAGGAACTTCCACAGATCCAGATCTTTCCCCGGGTAATTACATCTTGATTCCCAGCTTCCTTGAGATGATCGAGTGGATCCATGAGTCACACACCTAATCTCTTCAACTAACCATTGTCCAACTACATCTTTAGCCTTCTCTCCAGAGCATGCTTTTCTGATGATGAATCTCCCAATTTTTGGCATCATTTATATTCAGGATAGGCTGAGAATTTCTCAAATCATCAAGTGCTGGTTCCTTTGTGCTTAACAGTTTTTTCTTTATCTATTTCCTCTCTCATTTAACTGTAAGCAGTAAGAAGAAACTAGGCCATATCTTCAACATTTTGCTTGAGTGTCCAAGTTTATGACTTATAAATTCTGCTTCCCATGTAACTCTAGGATGCTATTCAGCCAAGTTTTTGAAACTATGTAATAAGGATCATTTTTACCCATATTTCCAATAACGTACTCCTCATTTCCTTCTGAATCCTTGCCAGCGTGCCTTTAATGTTCATATTCCTACCAACATTCTATTCACGACAATATGTAGAAACTTTCTCTGAGGTGCCTCTTGCTTCCTTCTGAGCGCTCACCAGCAGTGTCTTTAATGTCCATATTTCTACCAACAGTCTGTTCAAGTCAACTTAGAATTTTTCCATCATGCACTCATAATCTTCCAGCCTTTACCAATCATCTGATTCCAAAGACATTTTCAAATTTCTAGATATTGTTAGGGTCACACTCCACTTCTGTTACCAATATCTGTATTAGTTTCCTGGAGTTGCTGCAACAAATTACCACAAACTGGATGGCTTTAAACAACAGGAATTTATTCTCTCACAGTTCTGGTGGCTAGAAATCCAAAATCAAGGAACAGTAGGAGCCTCCTATAGAGGCTCTAGGGGAGAATCCATTATTTATTTCTTCCAGCTTCTGATGGCTGCTGGCATTCTTTGATTATAACCACATCACTCTAATCTCTGCTTCTGTGCTCATAACCTCCCCCCCTTCTTTTGTGTGTCTGTGTCTGATTTTTGTCTGCCTCTCTCTTATAAGGACACTGTGATGGAATAGGGCCTTCCGAGGTATAATCCAAGGTAAATTCCACTTTTCAATATTCTTTACTTAATCACATCTTTTTCCATTTAAAGTAAACGTGTTTTTTGGGGTTTGTTGTTGTTGTTGTTGTTGTTGTATAAAGTAATATTCATAGGTTAGCAATTAGGAAATAGATCTTGGGACAGCATATTTTCAGCCTACTATATGCTGAACAATATTATCACCCTTCAGAGAAAAAGCGTTTCTTGTAAGACTGTGCCACCAGAGGTAGATTCAATCTACCTGATCATTGTCTCTTGTTTAAAAAAGAGGTTTTGATTTTGAACCTAAAAGATATTCTACAAAGATTTCAAAAGAATAGGAGAGAAAGGAAAGCGTGGTTATTATTTCATAATGAAGTTCGTGCTTATTTATACAGGGGACATATAAGGATCAGAACAATGAGGGCTAGTGTAAGGAAGAGGCTGAATTAGGCAGACTGTTGCTATGGTGATACAATTAGTATTTCCTTTGACTTCCCTAAGAAACCCTGAAGCCCACTTTTCTACATGCAGATATTTAGCACAGTTTGAATCCTCTTCAGTTTCCTTTGTTCAAACAAAACTTATTCCCCTTCTCAGCAGAGAAGCATGTATTGAAGTTATTCTGCTTAGCGAAGGTCTGCTCAGTTCCTTCCTCTCAACACATAGACACGTACGCATACCTATACACCTGCCTGGTAATAATTTGCTTGCCTTTAGCTTTCCATTTCTGTAATCCAGTCACTTCAAATAATGGGTACACATTATAATCCCACGCTGAGTTCTTTAAGAATATAAATGTCCGGGCTAGCCATGAAACAGCTACATCAGAATCTCTGGAAATGAGGTCCAGGCACAAGTGTGTTAACACGCTTCTCAGGAGATTGTGATGTCCATCAAAATATGAGAATTTTTTGTCCTGTCAACACTGAGTCACTGTCTGAAGTCATAACTTAATACTCTTTCTCTATTTCTTTTGAACCTGGTTTTCAGCCCCTAAAATTGTAGTTCTCAAACCAGAAGCCTGTTCCTGTATTACTCTGAAGCCAGCTTCCTGCTCATACCTAACACCTGCTGGCAGATTGCCCTGGTAGCAGAACCAGATCCACTGGTGGAGTGTCCCCATATTGCCTGGTCTGTATCCTGCAGGCTGCTGAGTGCTCAATGCCTGAATTCCTCCTATTGATTAATAATACACCTTCCTCTAATCACCTATGGAACTCTGGGAATTGAGTATTAAACCTGACTCATGGTGATATCTAACACTGTGAATAAGGGCTGTCGTGTATTAAGGAAGCACTGGTTGGAAGGTAAACAGTTTCAACCATAATGGCTCCAACAAAAGCTACCAAACCCAGAACTCTGAGCCCATTATGGTCAGTCATCTACATTATCCTTTCTACAAAGGAGATACTTCCTGGGATAAGTGTCCAATGAAGCCACATATCATTATTCCAATTTTATGTTTACTCTGTTTCCCACTAGATTTTAAGTCCTAAGGATCATGTTTACCATTATATTCTCTGCATCTCATATAGTGCTTAGCATAAAATTGTCAAATAAAAAACATCATTTTGATGAATAAATGAATGAATGATTAGCTACAGTTGTGGTAAGACTCTTCATGATCCCTACTTCCCTATGAGATATTTAACTGCCCTCCCCAGTGGCCTCTGCATATAATATAGTTCCGGGAACCAAGACTTCTCATATCTGATTAGTTTTATAATACCCAAACATAGATTATCTGTGGTCCATGGAGCCTTCCATATCCTGTCACAAGGCTGTATTCTCTCCAGGGGATGGGCTACCACCGTAATCTAGAACCTGAGTAGTATCATTCAAGAAGTGCAGCACTTCTCCCATTGAGATTGCCACTAAATCATACAGGTCTGTATTTATTTACTAGGGCTGCCATAAGAAAGTACCACAGGGGCGCCTGGGTGGCTCAGTCGGTTAAGCGTCTGACTTCGGCTCAGGTCTCGATTTCACGGTTCGTGGGTTCGAGCCCCGCGTCAGGCTCCGTGCTGTTAGCTCAGAGCCTGGAGCCTGTCTTTGGATTCTGTGTCTCCCTCTCTCTCTGACCCTCCCCTGCTCATGCTGTCTCTCTCTCAAAAAAAATAAATAAAACATTAAAAAAAAATTAAAAAAAAAAAAAAGAAAGTACCACAGACTGAGTGAGTGGCTGAAGGAACACATTTATTTTCTCATAATTCTGGATGGTGGAAGTCTGAAATCAAGGTGTCAGCAGGGTTAATTTCTTCTGAGGCCTCTTTCCATGGCTTGCATTTAGTTGTCTTCTCCTTGTGTCTTCTCGTGGTCTTCCATCTATTCATGTCTATGTCCTAACCTCTCTTTTGAGGACACTGATTATATTGCATTAAGATCCACACTAATTGCCTCATTCTAACTTAATTATCTCTTTAATCATCCCATCTCCAAACACACTCAAATGTACAATTTGGGCTTGAGACTTCAATGTTTGAATTTGAGAGGGGTGCACAATTCAAACTATAATGTCTCCAAATGCCACACCAACATCTTCACTCTGTGATCAGCACAAAGCTGTGGTTGGCCCTACCCTGTTCCCTGCCCTAGAACAAGGATCTAGTTTACCAGAAGAAATAGAACACGTAATGAGTTTTTAGCTCAGTCAGCCAAAGCTCTGTCTATAGGACACTTACATTTAAGATAATTTTGAAGAGGTCAGAATCAGTGGGCTTTCCCAATGTTTTTTGCTAATTGTTGGTGGCAATAATTCCTAGACTCTAGTCTTTGAAGATTCTCTAAAGATTTCAGTGGAATCATTAAACTTTAGTTTATTTGAATTCCATAAATAATGAAATACTGTTTTGCAAATCCGCGAGAACTTCCATTAAAATTTCTGTTGTTGCCTTGAATCCACAGAACTCTCTCACAGGGCTTCACCAGTGTTGACTCCACTTGACTCAAATTCTAAATATTCCCACCGTTGCCAGTCATGTAGGACACAAATGTACAACAATTTAAAAGTTTCCTTGACCCATCCCTACCACTATTCCTCTCTCTGTAGAGCTCATGGCCATTCATCTACAAGGGGCAAATTCTGACTAATCAAAGCCAAAGATAATCCTATTACTCCCACTACTGACTTATTTAAAGCTGGGCACATGTCCTAGTTCCAGCCAATAAGGGTTGAGGGGAAAAACCACGAAGAGCTTGGGGGAAATATTGCTTACTCTTATCTTCTGAGAGATAAACATTGAAGACATAGCACTTTTTCTGCCTCTGGACATTGTCATGTGTGAAATATAGTACACATATTGCTATGAGCCTCAACCTAAGGCCAACAAATTATGGAAGAAAGAACAAGATAACAGAGAAGCCTCAGACTCAGCTATAAGGGTCTGAGGCTGCCCTATATCCTGCTTTCTTAGAATATTAAATTTTACACTTACTTATGAGTTCAGCCAATTTCCTTCATACTTTCTGGGTTTTGTCTGTTTGCTTTGTTTGTTTGTTTTTTGTTTTGTTTTTCAGCTGATGATATTTTAAGTGATTCATTAACTCAACTAACATAAACCTAGGAGCTACTATGTGACAGAAATTCGGCTGGGTTGAGGAAATACTGTGAGGACAAGACAAGCTTTATCAGAAAGACTGACATTAAACAAATCAATTGTATTCTTTGAATTTAACCGATTCTTATTGAAAAATACTACAAGATAGAAATACAGAATAAGATGAGAGTATAAAAGAGAGGAGCTTACCATAAACTGAGCAGAGGTACGGTGTCAATGAAAGCTTCCCTGAGAAAGTGACAATTAACCTTAGATAAAAATACAGCGTGTTTTCAGGATTCCTATTTAAGAGCGATTCTTCTCCTTTCCGGAAACGGTGGTATTTTTCTCTTTAACAAAGTGGATTCACAGAGAGTTCCTACTGTCCTTCTGTTGTCAAATTTTGAACAAAAATAAAAAGTGAGAGGTATGTTTTGAGTGAGTATTCAAGAGCAAATAAATGGTATTGAGAAGATCTAGGTTAATGTCCTGGCTCTGTCATTTAACTGGCTGGCACTGTAGACAAATTTTGACACAGTGACAAGCCTTAGTTCTTTATTCTGTAAATGGGGATGAAAATACTTAGCTCACAGCGTTGTACATAGTAAATGAGAATAAATGTATCAAGCACATAACATAATGACTGATACATAGAAAGTGGTCTCTAAATGATAAACATTGTCATTTCTGTTTCCCCAGTGCCTGTTATTCTAGGCATGACACAGCATACCCACCTGTGAATATGGAAAATTTTGGTACAGAAATCATATCTGAGATAAAAAAGTTTAATAAAAATTGCAGTTTTCTCTAACTCACTCTACTGATCTTACCATATTTTTTTTCAGCTCATAACTTGTATTGCCATTGTTCAAAGATGATTAACAGCTAGAAAAAAAAATGACTTATATATAGAAACTTGAGGGAAAAAATGACGGAGGAGACATGAAACCAAAAGTTAACTGCGATTATATAAGTAATTATCATAGGAAAGAGAGGAAATGTTTTGACAATTTTCTATAGTTTCAAAACATCATTATACTCCAGGGCCGGCCATGCTTGAGTGATCCCATCACACCCTCTCTCACTGATGACAACTAAAAACTGGACAAACTATAGTGAGCAACCACCACAAGCTAAAGAGTTAACTAGAAGAAAGGCTGAGAAGGGGCCTGATTTGCAGAACGGCATTTAGGAGGTGAGGCTCTAGATGTGACTAAAGGGATAGGCCTGAGTAAATGTAAAAAATTAAGTTGAAAACAGTTGAAAAAGTGATGAAGTGATTGGAAGGCAGGTAATAGTTATTGGACAAAATGAAACCTGTATAATCTACAGATATTTGGAAGAAACATAACCTATTTTAAAAATACTTAAAAGTAGAAGAAATCTTTCCTGAAATGAAGGAAGTTTAGAACTGAGAGTTAAAGAGCACAATGGTAACTGGAATATTTGCACAAAATGATCAAAACCAAGATACACTTGCCGTAAAAAATGAAATGTGTCATTTAAAGAAGGGGAAAGATCCAGGGGTGCCTGGGTGGCTCAGTCAGTTAAGTGTCTGACTCTTGGTTTCAGCTCAGATCATGATCTCACAGTTACGTGGGTTTGAGCCCCACTTCAGGCTCTGCAGTGATGGTGCAGAGCCTGACTGGGATTCTCTCTCTCCCTCTCCCTCTCTCTCTCTCTCTCTCTCTCTCTCTCTCTCTCTCTCTGCCCCTCCCCCACTTGTGCTGTCTCTGTCTCTCTTAAAATAAGTAAATAAACTTAAAAAAAAAAAGGGGGTGTGCCTGGGTGGCTCAGTGTGACTTCAGCTCAGATCATCATCTTGCATTTCTTGAGTTTGACTTCTGCATGGGGCTCTGTGCTGACAGCTTGAAGCCTGGAGCCTGCTTTGAATTCTGTGGCTCCCTCTCTCTCTGCCCCTCATCTGCTCGTGCTCTGTCTCTTTCTCTCTCTCTCAAAAAATAAATAAAACATAAAATTTGTTTTTAAAAAGGGGAAGGCTTCACAGAAGATAGTAGAGACTTTTTGTAAAACTGTGAAGAAAACCATATGTGATAGAAATATTTTATATTCTGGCTATGCTGTCCTTCAAAGAAATCTATCTTTTTTTAAAAAAATTTTAATGTTTATTTATTTTGAGAGACAGAGAGAGATAGAGCACGAGCTGGGAAGAGGTAGAGAGAGGGGGAGGCACAGAATCCAAAGCAGGCTCCTGACTCTGAACTCTCAGGACAGAGCCTGATGCGGGGCTTGAATTCACTAACCATGAGATCATGACCTGAGCTGAAGTCAGGTGCTCAACTGACTGAGCAACCCAGGCACCCAATCTGTCTTCTTTTTTTTAAGTTTATTTATTTATT
The DNA here is from genome assembly GCA_028646485.1 of Cryptoprocta ferox. Lineage (NCBI taxonomy): Eukaryota > Metazoa > Chordata > Mammalia > Carnivora > Eupleridae > Cryptoprocta > Cryptoprocta ferox. The sequence continues at coordinate 30,974,082 of CM053578.1, read as the reverse complement.
TCGAGAGAGAGAGAGTACACATTTGAGTGGGGGAGGGACAAAGAGAGGAAGAGGAAGAGAGAGAATCTCAAGCAGGTTCCATACTGTCAGCCCAGAGCTCAACATGGGGCTTGATTCCCACAACTGTGAGATCATGACCTGAGCAGAAATCAAGAGCCAGACATCAACCAACTGAGCCACCCAGGCACTCCATCAGAGAAAGATATCTTAAGTCAAGCACTGAGGAAATGTAAAATCTCTGCACCCTTAAGAAAACACGATTCTATAAATGAAAGACAACAAAGGATATATCAAATGTAGTTACTCAGAAATGAAGTAGGAGGTAAGCTCTATATCCATTTACATATTATGCAAGGACAACATAACTATTGGAAATAAATATGAAGAATAATAACATCCTAAATCTTGACAATGTAAAATAGTAAAACATTTGAAAAAATCTGGAAGATGCAGGTAAGAAAGACTAAGTATGCCAAATTTATTTTTTTTTTTAAGTTTACTTATTTATTTTGAGAGAGAGAGACAGAGCCTGGGGGAAGGGCATAAAGAGAGAGAATCCCAAGCAGACTCCACACTATCAGTGCAGAACCCACCATTGGGCTCAATCTCATGAACTGTGAGATCATGGCCTGAGCCAAAATCAAGAGTCACACACTCAACCAACTGAGCCACCTAGGCACCCTGCTATTTTATGTTCTAAAAAAATGTTTTATGATCTGAAGTTTACAAATCACAGAAAAGCGATTTTATATACATAAATTCTGAATTTAAGTGATTTGTGATTTTGGAATTTTGGAAGACTGAACTATATGGAAATGTCACTTCAGGAGTGTCACTTTAAACCAGTTTTTTTTTTTTCCTAATTGCTTTAGCTTACTATGAACTCAGTTGTTGAGGTCAATGAGGTTTTCTCTGGCCCTCCCTTGCTCACTGTGCCTATGCTGTTTGGAATGGTGCCTGGATGTTCTCTAGGATAGTCAGTCTCAATGAGATAACTGTGGTACCTTTGCATTATCTCTTCTGTAATTTCTTTAAGACCTCCTATTATTGCTAACCTTTTATAACTTTTTTTTCAATTTGAATGGTGGAAATGAAATTTGCTTTTTATAAAGCTGTTTATTTTGTTGAAAGGTAATAGCTGTACTGAAAACACTTTTGAAGAACACAAAAACAAATACAATGATAAATAAGTACTCTCTCCCACTTCAGATTCTTGAGTTTCTTAATGGCAGCCACTGTTAGTAAGTTCCTTTTACTTTTTTTCTGAAAAAAATTATTTGCTTCTTAAATATTTAATATTAATTATATAAATATATATTAAACACATTAACATATATATACTCCAAAAACACAAATCAGAGCATATATTTGCACTGCTCTGAGTTTTGATTTTTTTCCTTAAAAATATATCTGAGAGACCTCCCCAAATTGACATGTATGGAGAACTGTGACTTCTTCTTCTTCTCCTTCTCCTTATTCTTCATGCCCAGTGCAGAGTCCAATAAGAGGCTTGAACTCTTAACCTAGAGATCAAGACCTGAACTGAGATCAAGAGTCAGATGCTTACCCAACTGAGCCAACCAGGCACCCCTATGACTTCACTCTTTCAATGGCCGCCTCTTACTCTATTCAGTGTATATGGAATTTAAGCAAATTCCCTTTTGGAGGACATATTTTTTCCTCAGTGTTTTTGGTTATTCCAAAGTGTGAAGCAATGAACATCCTTGCACATATCCTGCACACATGTATGTGTGAGAAGTTATCCAAGTCAGAGGCCACTTATTTACCTAACTCCTGGCATTCACACCACAGACCATGGCAATGGCACCTCTGAAGTGCATAGACTGCAGTGGCTGTGAGTAAGACAGTTCTCGGTGGTGGGGCACCTGGGTGGCTCAGTCAGTTAAGCTGACTTCAGGTCAGGTCATGATCTCACCATTCCCAGTTGGAGCCCCGCATCTGGCTCTGTGCTGACAGCTCAGAGCCTGGAGCCTGCTTCGGATTCTGTGTCTCCCTCTCTCTCTGCCCCTCCTCAACTTGTGCTGTGTCCCCCCCACTTCTCTCCCTCACAAATAAAAATAAACATGTAAAAAAAAAGAGAGAGACAGTTCTCAATGGCTATGAATAAGACAGTTTCCTAAAGATGAAATGTTTTCTAAGTTCTAAGGTTAGAGCATTTAAGATGTTAATGTATATTGACTTACAATGTCATTAACAGTGAATGTTTGAGGTGGCCTATTTTCCTCGTGGATTTCATAATGTGGAACATACAGTCCTATGTGGATGGAGGCTCCTGGGCGGGGGCGAGGGGGGGGGGCGATGCAACGTGAAAACATGGTGGCCCTGATTTCTAAAAACTCTATAATCAGACTGAGTTAGCAGACTACTAAATAGAAAGTAGTAGCCTTTTTTCATTTTAATTTGCATCCATTTAATTATGAGGGTGTTTCAGCATGTTTTTATGTTAATAATCCACTTATAGATGTGTGTGTGTGTGTGTGTGTGTGTGTGTGTGTCTATAGTCTTATTCGTGCTGTTTCCCTATTTATTTTCCTAATAAATAATAGGTTGAAACTCTTTATACATTAAGAACTTAAAGATTAATAAAGATAATCATTATTTTAAATGTGCTGCATATAATTTCTCAGTTGCGTGTCACTCTATTGATCATGAAAAATTTAATACAATTTGAGTTGAGTGTCTTTCATATAAAGACCTTTCCCATTCTATGGTAATAAAATATCAACCATGGTTACTTTTTCATCCTTTTTAGCTTTTGAAGTAATTTAAGGAGTGGAGTCAATATCCAACTTTTTCTTTTTACTTCAAATAGCTTGTTATTTTCTGACACCATTTATTGAATAACATATATTTTCTTACTGACTAGAAAAGTGCACTTTTACTGTATGCTAAATTCCCGTGTGTGTTGAGTTGGTAACATCTTTATAACTGAGCTGGAAAAGCAAGCTGTGTACGAAATATATACAAAATGGGGTGGAGGAAGAATAAAGGATTCTTTTGGGGTTATGTTCATTTGAGTTATATTTAAAACAAATAGGTGAAGATTCTTGAGGTGGTTGGGATTTCTGTGTTCAGCCTCATTTTCTTTCTTTATTTTTTCTTCCAAATTTTAATTTAAATTCTAACTAGTTAACATATAGTGTAATATTGATTTTAGGAGTAGGATTCAGTGATTCATCACTTACATATAGCACCCAGTGCTCATCACAACAAGTGCCTTCTTTAATACCCATCACCCATTTGCTCATCCCCCACCGCTTCCCTCTATCAACCCTCTGTTTGTTCTCTGTCATTAAGAGTCTTTTATGGTTTGTTTCCCTCTCTTTCCCTACCTTCCCATATGTTCATCTGTTTTGTTTCTTAATTTCCACATATGAGTGAAATCATATGGTATTTGACTTTCTCTGACTTATTTCACTTAGCAAAATACACTCTAGCTCCATCCATGTCATTACAAATGGCAAGATTTCATTATTTATTTTGATGGCTGAGTAGTATTATATTGTAGATATATCTTCACACATCTTTTTGTCCATTAATCAGTTGATTCAGCCTCATTTTAAATCAGACTCTCACAGGAATTCAGTTGCTATTGCTTGCTTGGTCAAACCAGACTGCCTCCAAATAGTTTATCTTCTGTCTCACCTTGGTTTGTCTTGCAGGAATGGGACTTTCAGTCTTGGAACACACAGTTTAGAAAATTAAGATGGTTCTAACTCCAAGTGAGTGGGCAGATAATCATCCATTACTTTTTATATTTTGATTTTATGTAAAGGGTGTATAGAAATGTGCCTTCTATGACTAGATCATTCAGGTACAAAGGTACGAAGGTTATTAAAGGTTATTAAAATAGTATAGCTTTATTTAGTGGTTAAATGGCTGAATTCTTCTTGAAGTCTTAAATAGTTCCATGCAAATAACCTGTCCAGGAGGTAGCTCTTTGTGGAGAATAAATGTAAAGAGTTGTCTTTTTATAAATTCATATTAATTTCAGAATTCACAGACCTGGTTTTCAAAAATTTGTTTTTATAAAGTCAGTAATGAGGCTGGCCTTAGGAAAAAACATTAGGAACTTCAGCCAAGAATCCTACTGGAGAAAACATTCCCTGAAGAAACCAAAAAGGTTATTGACTGTCTACTTCCAATTTAATTTGGACTGAGTCAGACGTTGGATGATTGTAATCTTCTGAAGCCTTTTCATTTTTAGTTAATGTTTAGCTGAATCTTTCTTTTGTATTTCCCCTGACCATTATGAGGTACAATTCAATATCTAGCCAATTCATTTCTAAATTTTAATTAGATTACCACCTGTCCTTATCACATTTACATGAGTCATTTTGGAATGGATGTGTACGTACTGAGCCAATTTGTATGAGAGATAATAGTATGCAACAATCAAGAATGTAGACTATTGCTAGACTATAATTCTCACTTCTACTCAAATTTTCCAGTCATCTGTATTTTATGACTGGATTTTAGATTCCTCCAGGAGGGATCCCAGTACTTGAAATTATTTGAACCTAAGTGTATATTAGAATTAGACGGAATGAATTATAGACAAAACTCTCATCCAATGTCCAGAAAGCTGGTCCTTTGGCAAAACATTAGAAGGTTATGAGTAAACTCTGAATGAAACATGTTTGGGTCATTATTTTCAAGGCACTAACAAAAGAAAACTTTTTAAGCAGCAGGCTTTAGGAGCTCAGACACAGAATTCTAAAAAAATGGTGTAAAATACTAAATATGAAATCAGTATACACAGTCTGTGACATGATTATAATGTATAGATTTATAACTTAAACTGGGTCTTTCTTCTGGGATATATTTATACAGGTTGCTAACTGAACCACCTGCCCATTGGCACATCAGGCCAGGAGAGCCTATATGAAGACCTTTAAGAACAATATTAAATATGGCACCTTAGACTTGTAATGCCAGGACTCAGTAGCAGCAGCCAAAAAAGCACTTGAACCTGTATCCAATAGTATACCTTTAAGGTAGTTTCCAATCATGAGATTTTATCATCTCAGAAAATAAGATGATTTTCTGAACAGACAGTCCATGGACCAAATAGATGAAATTCCAAACTTCGAACAATAGCTGTGTCTAAAAGTGTGTTGTCTGAAATGCAAAACCTTCAAATTCTTGATGAGACCTACCACTGTGGCAAGTTCAGGAGGAAGGTTCCTAGAATAGACAATCAATGCAATGTATACTTTCATTATAGTTATCAGACTTGGATCCTTGATGAGCTGGGCTTAGACACACGAACTCCTTTTGAACATCTGGCTGAAGGTATAGGCTACGACAGAACTGGTACCATTTAAAAACTTTTGCCACCTTGGAACTTTCTCCTAGGCCCATATTCTCAAGTTTTTTTATCACTCCCATAGTGAAGAAAAATACAGTCCCCCTGTTTTCCCAGGGAGAAATACAACAGAAACAGCTATTTTTGCCCAATACTTACAGTGTTTAAAGAAACCTGTCCATCTGTAGGCCTCCCTGGAGGGTTTTAATTTTGTTTTGATTTTTTTTAAAGCCAGTGTCAACTCTAAAGCTGGTTGTGATTGGAAGTTACAGTAGGGTGGGGGTACCTGGCTCAGTCTGTTAAGCATCTAACTCTTGATTTTGGCTCAGGTCATGATCTCATGGTTTCTAAGATAGAGCCCTGCATTGGGCTCTGCACTGAAGGTGCATAGCCTGCTTGGGATTCTCTCTCCCTCTTACTCTGCCCCTCCCCTGCTCACACTCTCTCTCTGTCTCAAAAATAAATAAATAAACTTTAGGAAAAAAAAATAGTTACATGAGGACATCTGCACAAGAGGCCATGCTTTACTCTCTTTGTGAGTCAGTTACCACCTGCCCAGTCAGAATCCTCCCCTTTTCCTCAAGTCCTTCCTTCACGTCCTTGGTGGGCAAGGGCTTCCTTGGTGATAATGGTGGGACTCTCCTGGCTGAGTTCTGAGGAGCCAGGAGCCACTGTTATGAATTCTACCTGAGGTAATGCTGATTTGGAGAGTCAGAGGGCCAGCCACAGCAGAATCTGTGAGCAAAGTTTTAGATTTCTAAGAAGACACAACACAAATACCAATCCCAAAGGGCCAGGGACCAGACCCAATTCTAGCTGAAGATCTAAGACTTTGAGGCCAGACAGAGCTCTGATCTGAGTAGCAACTTGTTGAGACCCAGAGATAAAGTCCCCAGAAACTGTCGCATGTAGCTCTGGGTGTCTGGCTGATGTTTATTGTTACTTTCAGTGTGTGGGGAGGTTGGACTTAAGGCCTCCATGACAATGCAGAACAGGGCTGCTGTTACCCGATTTGTATAAAGGTCAGGATGGATAGGTAGGTTAAAAAAAACCATAATAATAATGGTAATAATAATAACCACACTTATTTAGACTTTATTACATGACAAACATTATTCCCAGCAATGACGACATATACACACTGAATTTAATCTTCACAACAAATCTCTGAGGCGGGCACTATTAATATCTCTCATTTACTGATACACACAGAGGCATAAAAAGTATGTGACAGGGTCCAGATTCAGTCAAAATGCCCTGGATGTGTACTTTTAACCACTGTGCTATACTGCCTCCCATTCATTGCCAAGGTGATGGGTAGTGGTGGTTTCACAGAGAATGGGTATGTACTGGGGGTTTTGGTGGTAAGCTGTAGATAACTTTATCAGATGACTCTAGACAGACTGGATAATATCCCTCAAAACTTCCCTTGCAAAGAAGTGGGCTGCAAAGTACTTAGAATGGGCTGTTTGTCATTTATAAAATGCTCTTTCTGGCTAGTTAGGTTACTAAGCAGATACAGGAAACTGACATAACTAGACCACTGGAAGCATTGCCTTGTGTATCCAAATCAAGTCCTTAAAAAGTCTGAATTGTTTCTATTAAAAAAATTTTTTTTAATGTTTAATTATTTTTGAGAGACAGAGAGAGACAGAGTGCAAGCGAGAGAGGGAAAGGGGCAGAGAGAGAGGGAGACACACAATCTGAAGCAGGCTCCAGGCTCTGACTGTCAGCACAGAGCCCAACGCGGGGCTTGAACTCACAGACTGCAAGATCATAACCTGAACCGAAGTCAGGCACTCAACCGACTGAGACACCCAGGTGTCCCTGAATTGTTCTTATTTATTGAACTGTTCTCTGGTTCACCTTAGGAGAGATGGATGTCACATGCATTCATTCAACAACGTGCATTGAACCTCACTCTGTGCCTACAGTATTCAAGATGCTGAGGATAAAAAATGGAAAAATGTGGTCCCTGCCCTCGAGGAACTTAATCAGAGTGCAAGGTTAGGATGCTTCCTTTAAAAATCTAAGCGCGTACTCACATGAGATCACCAGAAAAGTGTACAGCAGGCTTTTGGGGGAAGTCAAAGAAGGCTTCTCAGAAGAGGCAGCATTTTAACTGAAGCTTGCAGAAAGAATGACTGTCAGTCACACAAGCAGGGGAGGCTGTTCCAGGGAGAGCATGTGTAAAGGCAGGGCGCCAGCCCAGAGCTTGGTGCGTTCAGAGAACTCTAAGTAGTTCAATATTGCTGGCTTGCAAAGAGCAAGGCAGGAAATGACAGATGAGACTTGACATTTAGGCAGTGGCCAGATCTTGAAGTTCTTTGTATGCCAAGGAAAGGAGTTTACAGTTTACCCTGCAGACACTAGGGAAGCATTTAAGGGTTTTAAGCCAAGGTTTCACGGTTAGATTTTTCATATTGGAACCATCGCTTTGGCAGCAAGTATAGAAGATGGATTGGAGGGAGCTGTTAGTAGAGGCAGGGGGCCAGGAGGCATGTTAGGCTGCCCTACTTTGGGGAGTTTCTTGGCATTGAAATAGCAATAGCCTTGAGCTTTCCCAATGGGTTGGGTCAGGCCTCATGGAATTGCAGAGATTAGTGTCGGGTGGGATCAGGAGAGAGGTACAAGGAAACAAGGGGGACTCAGTCTGAGCTACGGGTGTACAGTGTAACATGCAGAGTTTGGAATTTGAGCCAAATGCGTTTGCAATGTAGAATGTCTTCTCAGTCATCCCCACACATTCGGGTGATTGCAGTGTCATCCTCAAATGTACAATTTCCCTTTAGAAGCACTGTCATTTTCATCGTGATGCCATAGATCGTACATGGAGGCCAGACCGATTGGGAATGCAGTGATGTTTTCTAACTTCAGCAAGTCAACTCTCTCGGATTGTGTCCAAGTTGGATTTATAAATAAGATCTACATTGTAGGGAGTGTGTTTCTGGTGCATATCTTAGTGTGAAATGTACTCTCACTTATTGCAGAGAATTATTGATCAGATGATCTGTAGCTTTGTAACGTTGATGCTAGTGTTTCCCTGAGTTGGTTGACAGGAGTTTATTCCTCTCCACTCTTAGAGGATATTTTTCATACACACCCACACACAACACACCCACACACAGCACACCCACACGCATCTCAAAAGTACAGCCGTCCTGGAGCTAGATAGTATAATGCTGAGTGAAATAAGTCAGTCAGAGAAAGACAAATACCGTATGATTTCACTTACATGTGGAATTTAAGAAACAAAACAAATGAACGAAAGAAAAAAGCAAGATAGAGACAAACCAGGAAACAGAATCTCAACTATAGAGAATAAACTGTTGGCTACCAGAGGGAAAGGAGGAGGGGTTAAGTAGGCGATGGAGATTAAGGAGTATACTTACGATAAACACTGAGTAATGTGCAGAATTGAATCACTGTGGTGTACACCTAAAACTAATATAACACTGCATGTTAACTACACTAAAAATAAAATTAAAAACTTAGTAATTAAAAAAATATTACACCCACACATGTAAAAGGAAAATGCTGACTGTGGGGTTTTCCACAGTCTCTGGAAGGCAAAACCTTGATTTGCTGACCTTAAGTTGTAACTTAAAATTCTTCTTCTCGAGTAAGTTTTCCAAAATCCTTAAAATGAAAATACAAGGCTTATTTTCATGCCAGTCTCATTCCATTTGCATTTGTGCTGTATTTTTTACTTGTCATCCTAAAATAGTACTTCTGCCAGAGGAGTCAGTAGTAAAGTAAGCACCATCAATAAATGCACTTGAAAGGTGCTGGGACCCTGGCTGATTTTCTTACATGAGTCATTTCATCAGCATCTAACCTGACACAGCTAAATCTGAATCACTGGCACTTTAGAGGTGGTACTGTTCATTGGCAGATTTCTTCTGAGCGGTACGCATTGTCTTGATGTTTTTACGCTTGGGTTCTGTGTGTCTGTGGGCACAAGCATGGACCACATAAAGACTTCTGTAATGTAGACAGCTGCCAGGTTCTGTTTTCATGTTATTGGTTACACACTCAGGCATCTCCCCTAATAAAAGAAGCCCATCTGCAATGAGGTGAGCAAAATGGAAAACATATAGGATGGCTGGGTGCCAGGAAGCTTATATGTACATTCCAGTAAGCTAATGCCTCACATACGGTATTGTGTTGGCTGTCACAACTCATGAACCTCAATTGACATCACCGGGTACTGTTTTTCCCTGAGTGTTCTACGTCATTCATTGTCTTCGAAGCTAATCTGAACTTGTGGTAATTTTGCAGTGTAATCATTTCAGAAGACTGGGATGTACGTGTAACCGGTATACGGTGGGGGGAATTTATTAGATAATGCAAGTAATGTGATTCTGATGTATACTGACTACCATAGGGCTGCAAGTAAAGATTTTAGGTTTAGACTCTCTGGGCGGGTGGGGGGGGGTGGTTCAGATTCCCTCCACTTATTAACTACGTGACCTGAGCAAGTTGTTTAACTTTTCTGTGCCTCAGTTTGCTTGCTCATAAAAATAGAGAGAGAATAGATCCTTTCTCATGGGTTATTATGAGGACTAAGAAAATACATGTAAAGTGTTCGGCATAGAGTTTAAGTGTTTAATAGATATTTTCTCTCTTACTACTCAGTTATCAGTGTCTCATTATCCTTTGGCCCTCTGCAAACACTAATACCACATAGTTTATGCAGGCTAATTAATTATCTGGGTTATCACAAATCATGAAAGTGGAAAAGCTGTCTTCTAGAGAGGATTACTTGAACGAACTTGACTGAGATAGTGTCTTTCCCCCCTCCAAACAGGCCCCAAAACCCTACCCAAACTGATTCTGCTCATTTGTGTTTTTAACAGCCAGTGGATACTAATAGAAAACATGTAAAATATGACATCTATGCAAAAAAAGGCATTCTTACAGCTACCAGAAGTCGATGGTGATTGTAATGGAGAAGGGTAGAGCCGGGATTTCTCCTGAAGCACCTTGTAAATATGCAATTAACTGTTCTTTATCTCATAAAGCCATCATAAAGCACATTCTACAAATGTGAGAAAAAGGCCATATAAATACTAAATAATTATTCCCAGGACAGAGTAATGTTGAGAGCTGCAAATGCCAGCAGATCCTAAGGAATTTATCTATTCACTAAACAATGTTTTTACATATGAACTAATTCCAGACAGACATAACTCAAGTCAGATGATTGAAACACAGTAAAAGTTTCTGCTGCATCTAAGTAGAGGATTTAATTTTGTTTTGAGATGTTGTGAACTGTGTTGCAGTTATGTTTCTATTCCTCATTTCACTTGTGGTGCTTTTCAAAATTTTAGTAGCTGTCCTAGAAGAAAGCTGGAACTAAATTTTACATGACAGGGCTGCCCAAATTCTTTGTACGTGTTTTAAAAATAAAAACTGGCATTCTAATATCTCTGATTAGAAGGCTTGAACAAGAGTGAACCACAATGTGATAGACCTCATCTCCTTGGCCCCCTCAGAGTTAACAAATGTGGCCTATTTCATTTTAATTTCTTTTCTACTTCCTCTACTACTTGAATTTGGTAATTCAAGCTGTATTTGATATCTAGCTGTAACATCATGCAGTTCATGTTCATTCATGGATTATATGAGTGAACAGCAATCACTTCCGGTTTCTTATTATCTCTGCCATCTTATGATTTTATCATCTTTTCATTCCTAATGTTTTTGTGTTTTTTCTGTGTTTTAGTTTGGGCAAACATGTCTGAAATTTGTTTAAATTATTGTCCCTGCCCAAGAACATGATCTGGGCATGGTCTATCTATTTTTTTGGCCTTTTCTATTAGTAATAATAATGAAAATCCTGTTATAGATGTGTCTGAAGGTTGAATGAAATAATGTATATAATTATGTATATAATGACTTGCATGAACAGAGCACTTAATGAAGGTTAGCTCCTTTATTAGTAGTACTATACATCTGACTTTATTTATGCCTTATAGTTTCAGCACTTGCAAAGTATATGATACTTTGGCGTTTATAAAGCCCTTTCCCTTATTTATTGCACAATAGCCTTCTACTGTGAACTGAATGGTTATTCCCTCCTCCACCCCCAAAATTCATATGTTGAAATTCTAATCCTCAATGTGATGGTATTTGGAGATGGCACCTTTGGGAAGTGATTGAGTCATGAAGGTGGAGCCCTCATGATGGGATTAGCGTCCAAGAAGAGACACCAGAGAGCTTGCTTTCTCTCAATCTCTCTCTGCCATGTAAAGATATGAGAAGACAGCAGACATCTGCAAGCCAGGTAGAGGGCTCTCATCACTAATTTAACTGACTGACTTTGATCTTTGATTTCCTAGTCCCCACAACCATAAAAATACATTTTTGTTGTTCATGCCACCAGTCTGTGGTATTCTTTTACAGAAACCTGAACTAACTGACACCTTCAGAATATGCAATAGTACTTCCATTTTTCATATGGAAGAAATTAACAAAAGTGGCTAGGACAATAGGATTTTTGTGAAAGAGAATTTTTATTATTGACGTATATGAGAGTAGATGGTGATCTTTCTAAGAGCATAACACCCTGACAGACTAGTCATTGTGCTGGTTAATGAACAATAGTGATGCTGCCCTTTAAAAAATAAATAAGCAAAGAAGAAAAAAATACTTAAGGACATAGGTAATAAAGGCTTAGAAGACATATAAGGATAATGCTTGAATAATAAAATCACCCATCTATTTGTACCCTCTTTCCATTTTATTTCATTTAGCATAGAGATAAGAAAAGGAAATTTCCAGAGAAAGTACTTTAGTCTTTCCTTTATGTACACTGTTGAATGATAAGGTGGTTATCTGGTCCTCCCAAGCGACCTCTCTCTTGAATGAAGACTTTCAGTGAAAGGAGTGAAATTCTTGGAAAATGTGTGTTTGGGAAAGAGAATGAAAGGTCCTTGGTTTATTCTCTGAGTTGTTTCTGAACTTTGTTTTGAGTTCAGTTATTCCTAATATGTTTTGATTTTTAACATTTTTGAGAATTTGACAGATGCTATCATCTCTTTTTCCAGAAAAGTGCGGGGTATAAAAATGTTTCTTACTGTCTCAGAGGGATAAGGAAACCTAGGCTTGCACCCCCAAGATTAAGAAACAGTTTAGAGTTTTAAAAATATCTATTCTTATAAAATAACTTCTTTTTAAATTGCAAGTCCCATTTTTTCTGTCTTTTAGCTGCTCAGTGAGCTCGCTTACCTGTATATGGACCATTTTTAAAATATAAACTCTCATCTGTACATAAAAATATATTAGGCTTTAAAAGTCTCTACATGTTGATGGTTAAATTAATTTGAAGTATTTCAACTAAGCATGGCCATGAATTAATATTAATATATTGATTGCATCAGCCACTAACAAAGTTGCCAGATAAGGTGCAGAAAACCCAATTACATTTGAAGTTTAGATAAACAACAAATAATTTTTCTGTATAAGTATTTAATGCGTTGGGAATTTCCCAAAATTCAAATACCCCCCAATGCATGGACCATATATATACTAAAATTTATTTATTATCTGGGATTCAAATGTAACTGACTATCTTAAATTTTTTTTTAATCTGGAACTCTAGACTAACAAAATATTTTTTCAGTTGTTACAATAATAGGTTTACATACCTGTCTCTCTCATGATTCCTGTTCCTTCCCCAAAACAGGCATAAAATATCTTATGTTCTATTCCCTGCCCCCACTGTCTGTTAAAGGCCTGAGAACATAAAAGATAGTCATGAAACTTGCTAAATGAAGAAAATGATTCAATTTCTAAGTAAAAGAGACTTGGTTCTTAGTTCAAGTATTTCAAGGGACTTTTTAGTATAGATTGGAACTCCAAGCCAGTCTTAGTTTGAATAGCTTGTCCAAAGTCCAACTTAAAAATTACAACTCTGCTCTTCTTAACTCCAAAGCCTATATTATTAACCTCTATTAGTGGTTCTCAAAGGATAAAATAGTGTATTCTAAAAAGCATTTTAAGTAATAGAAGCAGTGTGAGGGGTGGGGGTTTGGAGGAAAAAGCTACTAGAATTTAATGGGTGGGAGTCAGTGATGCTACATAGAGAACATGTGGGAGTAATCTCACACAACAAAGAGTTATTCTGGGTCCCTCCGGACTTTTGAGATTACTTCCAGGTATTCAAATGGGGAATAAAATATTAGAAATTGTCTCAAGCTAGAACCTAACTCCAATGGCACATATACATAAAGTTTTGTAGTGCTTTAATACACATTGAATTTTCCAAGATGAAATTAAACTAACACATAAATCAAGACGGGATTACATAAAGCTCCACAATAATGGATAAGTAGGGTCTAAAAAATCTGACAGTGTGTAGAATGTTGACATTATTGCAAATTAATTAAATGACCAAGGTGAAACTGTACAGTCACCTGGGAAATAATGGTTCCACTTACTGAAATGCAAGACCCACAATCCAAATATGTACAGGTCTTATGTACAGTATGCTTCTATTTTCAGGCATTTATCTGCCCCAGCTTAGTATTTTTGGAGACAATTCTGGGTTCTGTGACTGGCTGGACCTTCCAGAACCACAGCAGCAATTCCAGAAATCTCCTGAGAAGTTGGTTATTCCTTTATGACCCCAGTAGAATAATCGACCTTTCCCCACTATTTCCCTAAATAAAGCTGACTGCCATATTTATGCCTGCCTTTGTTCTTGCATCTGTGTCTTCACTCATCAGCAAGATAAGAACATCAGCCCACCTTCAACTGAGAAAGGGATTGGGCAGAAAATGGGAGCAAATTGCCTATGCTGTTTTATTCATGTTTGCTAATTAAGGAATGAGTTATCTTGTGTTATACTGTTCTTTGTTTTATTTTGGTACCTAACTAAGAGTTTATTACTATTTTAGAAAACTCCATCACTGATGATAATCCCTTTACGATATTTAGTTCTTCAATTCATCACATTTGTATCTGTCAAATTCATGGCAAATTTATGGAGAGATGGAAACATCTGTTTCATCTTGCTTTCTTTTGAAATCACGTTGAAATATTAATTATATTATTAGAGATTTTAATCTTTATACTATAGGTGTGACATTCTTTTTTGAGATTATACTTGTAGGTAAAATTTATATTCTTTTAAATCTCATTTAAAAATATATACTAAGTGGTACTGCTCTCTCTGTCTGATGGGAACATATATTTCAAAAACATCAGCCAATCTGAGCAATGTCCAACATTCGGTTAAAGTACACTATGATTCCCATATTGTCACGTTACCCAGTATCAGATCGTATCTGAGAAAAAAATGCCAAAATATAATAGTGAATTAGGGAATAGTATTTCTTAACAGATTTCCTAAGGACACTCAATATGCATTTATTTTTTATGAATTTTACTTTCTATAAATTTTTAAAAGTATTCTTAAGTAAGAGAAAACTCCTTATCATTTCACTATTTCCAACATAGATAACATTTGGACAAAGTACACAAGGAAAGGTAAAGATTTCTTATGGAAGCCTTGATGTTGCATTGGTAAAATGCCAGCCCTTCAGTTTTTGTAAAGGCCAACAGACACATCTAGGCCAAGTTTTACAGGGCAAGAGAGCACCTTCTTTGAACACTGCAGGACCACCTTGGTGCATTTGAGTCAATATAGGATGTGACTAACCCTCGTGTTGAGTCAGACTGCATTAAGTTCAATTCTCCCATGTGTCCTTTCATGGGGGTTTAAACATTTTACTTAATCTCTCTGCGGTTCTACCTTCTTTTTTTGTAATCAAGGGTAATTATAGGCCCTTTTATCTCTTTGTAAAATAGCTCAGGTAGGTGTTGTATTAGTCTGATCCAGCTGCCATAACAAAATACCAAACACTGAGTGGTTTCAAGGACAGAAATTTTCTCACAGGTCTGAGGCTGAGCAATCCAAAATCAAGGTTCCAGTGGATTTGGTTTCTTGTGAGGGCCTTCTTGGCTTGCAGATGATTGTCATCTAGCTGTGTGTTCACATGACCTCTTCTCTGTGTGCAGTACAGAACATGGGACTCTCTTCCTACAAGGACCCTACATCCATTGGATTGGGGCTCCACCCTTATGACCTGACTTAACATTAATTACCTCTTTAAACACCTTATGTCCAAATATATCAGACTGGGGGCTAAGGCTTCAACCTATAGTCCCTAGCACAGTGTCAGATCCTTAGTAGCACTGGTGAACATTGGTTATTACTAGCATCATATATCAAATCTGATCTTCAGAACACCATGTTGTAAAGTAAGCATTCTTATCTTCATTTTATCTCCCCTTTAAGACATAAGAAAACTGAGGCTCAGAAAGCATGGGTCACATAATTTAGTATAAACATTCAGGAAGTGTTAATACTAGAACTTAAACTTGGTTCATGCTGACAGCAATACACAGGCTGATTATATTCCATACAACACTGCTTCTCAGAATAATGACATTTTAATTCATTATTAACAACTCACATTCTTACAGTACTTTATAAATTGTAAAGTGCCCTCCCAGCCTTTGACTGTTGCCCTGGAGAATGTTAGAAGACTAGTTAGAAGGGATGGAAAAGGGAGACTAGGCGAGAAGGGAGCCAACAGCAACAAAGGTGCTTCAAAAGAAGATCCCATTCGATGGTAGAAGGTAAAGCAAAACTCAGATGACTTTTTAAGACCAGAGATGTAGGTCAAAGGTGCAGGAAGGTGAAAGTGAAGAGAGGACAAACCTTAAGGAAAACAGCAAAGCAGGAGATGAGAGGGGAGTTGGCATCACTGACAACTTGGAGCCACAAAAGGTACCACAGTCAGCCAGCTGCCTCAGATAATGCCAACAGGCTGGGAACGGCTTATTGCTAATTACCGTTGCTATAATCCAGGAGTGGGAGGGAGCAGGATGGTTTCTCTGAGTAAAAGAGAACATGGTTGCTAAGAGTGCAGTGGTTTAAGGTTCTAGATCTGGAGGTGACGTGCCTGTGTGAGCTTGGGGAAAATGCAGGCTTCTCCATTGTGCTATGGGGATATGATACTCCCTCTCTCATAATGTTGATGTATTAAATAATATATTGGATACTGTGTGCTTAATGCTGTGCCTTGGACATAGTAAAATGTTAGCGATGATGATGATAGGATTATTTTATCCTTAGACTAATTACATTTTGGCCAATTATGTGCATTGCAATCATGACTGTGTCTCTTATACTCCAGATGAGAGGTTGGAAGGCATAATATTCCTATAAAACATCGTTGTCTGTATTCAACCGTTTCTAGGAAGTCCTCAGGAAGACTTAGCACACAGAGTGCCTGAGGTAGTGAAACCAGCATCCATCAAAACCTCAGGCGAATGGAGCAGTCAGGCTCATCCTGGGGTTAGGCTGAGTTAGGTATCCAAGCTCTGGGGATATATTCGCAGGAGGGTTTCCTAAGGAACGTCTGCTCTCCTGTTAGTTCTGTCTACACACTCTCACTACATGACTCCTAGCCAGGAGGTGGTGGCTGAAAGCTTCCAGTGAGGAACCCCTTGCTGCCCTCAAAATATTGGTCCCAAGGAGAATGAAAGAATAAGTTAGAGAACAAAGTGACAAGGAGAAGAAGGAAGGAGAAGAGGAAGACAGTGAATAAGGCAGAGATCATACAGAAAGTTTCTCACAGCCAGCACCTTACGAGAAAGGGGTTATGAGTTCCATTTTATAGCTGGAGAGATTGAAAGGGCAGGAAATGGATTGCCCACTCAGATATACCAACTCAGACTTTTTTGCCTATTGTACTAAGTTCTGTTTTTCTTCTGACAAAGCATGAGGATACCTAAAATGCCAGATAGATCATGAGTCTCTTTCAACTAACAACCACTGCGCAAAGAGAAAATGGCTGTGTGGTTGATCCAGTATGGTTGTTTAGGTGACTAAAATTGTACTTGGAAAAAAGAGTAGTTGTAGTCTCATGTAGTATTATCTTACAAGTAAAATTCCATTTATTGAACAACAAAACTGCATGGCTAACTATGAAAGATCATCCACAAAATAAAAAGATAAACTTCGTGGCTTTTTCTGTTTCCCTTTGTGTATATGTGCATAAAATGGTCTACATTTATCCATACCATTTTTCCTAATTGTGCATCAGGGAAACTGCAAACTCTGATACTTTATTCTGTGTGTAATTGAGGTCAGCCTCTGCAGAAAACTGGGACATCTCAATTATATAATCCCTGTTCAGTGCACACCATCCTTATTATTTACAGCTTCGATCTTATTCTGTGTTGGCCGTTTCTAAAATAAGAGATCTTATATGTACTTGTTCTTAGATGAACTTTGACGATTTGTTACTTTAATTAGAAGAACTTTGAAGCGTCGATGCAAGATAACATGGCTGACTTCAAACAAAATATAATTCCTGAATAAAGCCAGCCATACACCTCACAGGAGACTATCTTTAGAAAACAACTATTTTGATCATATATCCTCTAGTAAGATGTTCACTTTTAATTCAGGTGGTCAAGAAGTCTGAGGGTCTTTTATTTCCTCGGGAGATGTTTATATTTGAAATCTGGCACAATCCACTGAATGGCAGTGCACTCGATATAGGGGGAGGAACAATGAAGAAAAAGAAAATATATGAAAATAGACAGATGAATTTGGGAACCTCACTTGCCTTAGGGGAAAAGAGCCATGAAATAGCTGCGAGCACCCTTGAAAATACTGTGTATGTGCCTCATTATGCCACCTAGATTTCCAGCCTGTCACGTTCAATGAGGTCTTTGCAAGCCAATGACGCTAGGGCTGTCAGTGCAATATCCTCTAACTTGGGATGGCTCTCACCCTCACCCTTTTGTTAAACTTCCTGAAAAGCAATGGACGGAGCCTTGCCAGATATTCTTTCTAACTCCATTTAATAAGTATTTTCAAATTTTGGTAAGAACAGCTCTATACTACTGATGTGCCAGGGTACCCACATGGTCTCAGCACCTCAATTTTTTCCATGGAAATTACATTTGATTCAACTCAAAGTCACTACTGTTGTATAGCGTGCCTTCAAATTCACCACCCTAGTTGCAACTTCTACATTCTGGTTGATCCGTTTTCCCAGTTGTGTTGTCTCTCTGGCGAGATTCTGACTGCCCATATTACTATTAATAATTAATATTAACAATGTTAATTCCCCCCCCTTTTTTTTTTTTGAGAGTTGAAAGAGCCTTCTTAGAGGAGGTGTGCATTGTTTAGGAGCAGGGCAGCCGCTGCCTTGGAGCATCTTGAGTTCTTCACGAAATGCTGGGGATTCTGTGCAGTCCTGGAAGGAACAGGGAGCGTTTCTTTCTCTTAGCGTGTGCCCCCTGCTGCGGAAATGGGTGGAGCTGGTTTCCCTGATCCCTGCCCAGATTCTGTGCCACCCTTGGCTTGAGTGCAAAATCACCGACAACAGGACTCAGACCACTCAGTAACTTGTCCACTGGAGCCTCCAAAAGCCTGGTAGTGAAACATAGTCATTAGGGGAATAAAGTGGTGTGATGAGCTCCTTCTGAAACTACTAGCTGACATGGCTAGAACACCAAACCATGGGAATCAGTGAGGCAGAGATCTTTTAGAGGGCTACTCCCCTGAAGAAGAGGGCCAACCACCTTTCTTCCTTCTAACCTCCTCCCCCATTTTCTCTTCAACTTGAAAGGACAGCCACCTGCCACTTACCACCCACTTCCCTTCAAGGACCATAAAATTGGATTTTCTATTTTTAATGGATCTAGAGAAACTGTTTTGTACAAAGAGCTGATTTTCTCACCTTATTTTGGCCAGTATGATATATGTTTGTCATGGAGATAAATTGAGATTTAAATCTTTGAAGTGACGCTGATGGGATCACAGCAGAGTGACGACAGAGGAAGGAAAGGGAAGACAAGAGAGTCTGAATACAGCACTCGAGTCATGGCACCAAATTATTTTGGGAACAGTATCTTCCTCTTCCTGCCTGTTCTCTCACTCAATGTGTGTCCTTGTTTTCCTGCCTCACACAAATATTCAGATGCTCTCAGTGCCCTCCATTCATTTATTTTCATAGTTACCCCAGAGTAATTATTTCTGTTCACATTTTCGTCTTACTGTTGCTTCTCTCACACCATTAGTTTATGTTATTACATTCCAAGGACCGAAGACATGGTTTAGGTATATTTTCTGGCAGTATCGTTCTTCCTGCTTGATCTCAGAAAAGTCTCTCATTTGCTCTCCAGCTTTCTCTCGCACTTTTTCCCTTCAGTTTAGTACAAAGACTCTGCAATCTGCTTTCAGTCATCACTGTTGACACATCAAAGAAATATGACTTTAATTTTTCAAAGAAAATATGAATCATGTAGTGTTTCCCACACAGACAGTACCCTCCTCTGTTAGCTAGCTGTACAATCTAAAATTCTTAGCTTTATTTTATACACAAGCAATGGTCATATTATTGGGACTGTACCATGCAGAGCGCCACCCCACCAGGATATGAGCTCATCTTCTCTGAGAAACTAAGTGGGGTTGAGCTGGGTCAGTGTTTGGAGGAACTCATTTCCAATGAAATCCAAGAGAATCTCAGGAAGGGACATTTCCCCATTCTGGACAATGACCTCCTTATTTGATGAGAACATTTCAGTTGAAAATTAAAAAGCAACGATAGACCCATGATTCTCACACAAAAACCACTTAATGGAAAATAAACTCCCATTTAATACAATAACCAAACAAGAAACATCAACTAAGTTGCATAGAAAGAAGGTTTATTCATAGTTCAATTTGTGTAAGTGACAGAAAGTAAATGAACATTATTAAGATTTTTTTCCCCCAAATTAACTATTTCTAAGGTATGTGCTATGGTCAGAACAGTTTCAGTTTGTTTTCTGTGTAGTACTTTACACGAAGTGTTGGTTTCCTTAGAGATGCCCCTGTCATTTTAAGACTTTGAATATCTTTGTGATTCAGCCAGGTATGTATTTCCAAAGACTTAGAGTAAAATGCAGAATATTCGTGAGTCAAAATTAACTATTAAACTATGGTGACAGTACCCAGGACACAGAACATTTGATGAATCGTAGCATCCCCTTTTCTAGTTACTCAAATAAAAGAGTTTATAAGTCTGGTGATGGTGAGACAAAGGAAGGAGGTAAGAAGTGGTCAAAAATGAATAATCAAGAACAACACATAAGCCTGAATCCTTATGTAATTATACTATGCCCAAGGTTCCTGTAAATATCACTTGGCTTCAACTCTCTCAATCTCTCATTACTTATGATTGTGTCCCCCGAAGGCTTGTTATCCAACCCACAGTGAGGGGGATGTATTCCAAACCTGGGGGAATTATTTCTATTGAGTTATGCAGGTGGGTGGGTAAATTTACAGTTGCAGGCATCCAAGAATGTATCGGTGACAGCAAGATTCCTGCAGTTTCATTTCAGCTGCCAAAGAAATGACTCTGCTGAATATTGATTCTGTTCTGCTTTAGGTATTGCCCTTGGAGGCAGTCACTGTTAACAAACGCGCATGCAGATTCGTGCTCATGCTTCCCACACAGCAACTGCACATTGCTCTCAAATAAAGTCAGGCAGCTATGCTTTCTGGAATCGTCTCTGGACAGAGAACTATTCTAGATTGTGTGTGTTCTGGTGGTGGAGAATGGAGAATTGTTATGTAAAAAATAGAGAACATGTTTTATTAACCTAAAGATAATGATTTGATGAGAAACAGAAAAAGAAAAATAAAAACCTACTAGTAAATACAACAAAAAAGACCAATAAAATATATACATAAATAACTGAACTGATACAATAAAGACATAAATCCCAAGTATTTTCATATGAATAGAAGGATGAAGAAGGAGAAAGTAAAGGGTGGCTTAGAAAAGATAGTAAGTAGCATGACAGGCTTATCGTTAATCTCAAAATAGATTATGGAAAAGCAGATTTTTTCACTTGTCGTAGAAGAGAGACATGAAGTCAGTGTTTTTAAGTCAAATGGATATTCTGGGGTAGCATGTTTAAATTGGTCATTCTTTTTTTAATATTTTTAAATGTTTGTTTATTTTTTAGAGAGAGAGAAAGAGAGAGAGACAGAGTATGAGTGGGGGAGAGACAGAGAGAGAGAGAGAGACACACACACAGAATCTGAAGCAGGCTCCAGGCTCCAAACTGTCAGCACAGAGCCCAATGCGGGGCTCGAACTCACAAACTGTGAGCTCATGACCTGAGCTGAAGTCAGATGCTTAACCGACTGAACCACCCAGGCGCCCCAAAATTGGTCATTCTTAAAATCTGTGCAGTGTTCAAGGAGGAGAGGCTTCAAGATGGTGGTGTAGAAAGACCTTTAACTCACCTCCAACCAGTGGACCTACCAGATCTATAGCTACTTATAGAACAGTTCTCTCTGAAAAAGACCTGAAAGCTAGCTGGACAGCTCCTCCATAACAAAGGATAAAAAAGCCACATCAAGATAAGTAGGAGAGGCAGAGACACAGTTTCACCAAAACCCCCACCCCTGTTGGAGCAACCCACAAATGAAAGGGATTTCACAAATATGGAAGGTGTCCCCAAGGAGCAAATGGTTAGAGCCCCACATCAGGCATCCCAACCCCTGGACTTGTGATTCTATTCCTAGTAATTAATTTTATAAAAATGTTCCTAAAAGTGTGTTTAAATGTGTGCAGAAATACATAAAGATGTTCCCTGCAGCATTATTAGTAATAATGAAAATGCAGCATTATCTGTAATAGTGAAAAATTAAGAACATTCTAAATGCCTATGAATGAAAAATTACTGAATAAATTGTGGTTCATTCATATAGTAAGAATATCAATAAGCCATTCAAGAATGAAGATCTGCAGCTCTTGACAAGGACACATGTTTATGACATGTTGCTAAGTGTAAATCGCAAGTGACAAAACAGTCCATATAATACGATTTTATATTTAAAAATTTTTAATGTTTATTTTTGAGAGAGAGAGACAGAGTGTGAGCAGGGTAGGGACAGACAGAGAGGGAGACACAGAATCCAAAGCAGGCTCTGTGCTGACAGCTCAGAGCCTGACCCAGGGCTCGAACTCGCGAACTGCTAGATCATGACCTGAGCCCAAAGTCGGATGCTGAACCGACTGAGCCACCCAGGTGCCCCTGATCTTATGTTTTAGATAAATACATGTGTAAGTGTGTATCTAAATGATGTAGTTTTTTCTTTTTTTAATGCACATTTGTATTTTTAAACTTTTTAAAAATTAAAAGCAAAATAAAATACACAAAAACAGTTCAGACGAAGTTGTGACCGAAGACATACCATTTGGCTATACTTATGCCTTTTTAAAGTAGTTTTCCAAGTCAAGCAGTAGACAGACTGTAGCAGATTTAAGGTAGATTAACTCCAAAACTCCACCATCATTTTGTAATCACCATGCTCCATCAGTAACTTCTTATCTGTCCCCTGGATTACCGCCTTGACCTTCAAACTGGTCTTCCTGCTTCTACTGTTGACCTACTACAACACCCATTTTCAGCACAGCAGTCTGAGTAGTCTTTACAACATTGAAATGATATTCATATCATCATGTTCAATGGCTTCCTGTCACACTCAAGATGAAACCCCAAATCCCTAGCCTGGCCTGTAAAGACCTATGTCATTTTATCTTCCTCTGATGACATGCCATCCCTGCCTCACTGTGCCGCAGCCGCTCTGGACCCTTTCATTTGTTCAAAGGCACTGAGTTCGTTCCTTCCACAAGATCTTTGCACATGCTTTCCACTTTTTCTGGAATGCCCTTTTCGTGTCTTGAAACCCACCCTACCCTTCCCTTTTTCTCAGCCAAGGCACAGCCAATCTTCCAGATTCAACTTAAATAGGTATCCTCAGAGCGGATTTTCCTCATCATCTTCACTGATTAAATTAAACTTTTACCTGTTTCCCCTATTTTCTCATATGTCAGTTGACTCATTGCAATTTATAATCTTATTTTTAGACTGTTCTTTGTTTCGTGTTTGCTTCTCTATCAGAGCAAGATTCACTCAAGCCAGAGCTGCATCCTTAAAACAAACAACCTAAAAATCACTTTCAGCAGGATCCCTGGCAGCATAATAAATATCTTTGAATGAATGAATAAATGAACGAATACTCCTAGCCCCCTCTTGTTGATTCTTACTTTTAAAAGAGCTTTTTTTTTTTGTAGCGAAATTCTGTGAGCATATCAAAATAGTTTGAAGTGAACTAGAACACAAAACCAATCAACCATAACGTAAAAGTATTTGTGTTAATGAACTAAAGTACTGAACTAAGTAGAAACCCCCTTGGGTGCCACTTACAAAAATAGGTTGCTCTTTTCATATGCTTTCAACCTGAGGAGAGTGGGTGTTGCAACCCAGCAAAGCATTTGTGCAGTTAGAATCCCAATTGCCAGGGGAAGCCAGCAACACCTTTGGTTAAGCTGATCTGTCTCAACTCACATGATATTTCTGGTAACTTAACCTACCCTGGGGGACCTTATGTCATCTTCTTCTTCCCAGTTTATCAGTTTCCTCGAATGGCACACCACCCTTCTACCTTTTTAAATAGGACCACAGCTGGTCTGTTCTTGATCCTCCAAGTTTAGAATTTTCCCTTTGAGGAAGGAGGTGATAAGATGGAGAAATGCAAGAAAATCTCCTACCAAAAATATCAGTTCTCTGGGAGGAGAAAGACCAACAGAAATCTAATCCTGTGTTCATGAGTCAAGTGTTTCTTGCCTTTCTTAGATGAATCTTGTGAAGAGTTTTATTAATGTGCAAACTTTCTTGTCAAGCTCACCCAAAGTGACATTTGTCTTGCTCTCATTTACCATTTCCACTAGAAACATCTGCATTTACAATTGATACTGGTTCTGAAAGTGTTTTACTCTAGGAATTGATTAAATTTCTTTGAGTCATATGCAATAGAAACCTGAAGATGATTTTTTTAAGATAAGAAAATACAAAAGTAATGTGTTGGATATTTTCTAAGACATCAGAGGAGAATTGGACAATGAAGCATTAGAAGAAATGAAGACAAAGCTGGTTCAAATTCATGAGCTTTTTCCTCTAAAGTTCCAGAATGAACATATGTTAGTTCCTTTCTCCTTATTGTCTGCTGGTTATAAGTCTTAAGGCAAGTTTCTGATTGGACCACTTTGAGTTAGGTGTCCACTTGAGTGTCCAATCAGGTATTACCAGACAGATCCTCTTCTGTGAATGGAGTGAGCACAGAAATGGTACTTGGAAGATATCTTAATGGGTGCTCATCATATACCACGTACGGCTGAAACATTTTGTTGACTGACAATAAAAAAACTATAAATATACATGGATAACTCGCTGAGAGACTTTGACAGAGCCATATTTTTTAATCATTAAGATTTTATTTTTTGATTCCAGTATATTTAACATACAATGTTGTATTAGTTGCAGGTGTACAATGTAGTGATTCAACAGTTCCTTACATCACCCAGTGCTCATCATGATAAGTACTGGCTTTAATCCCCATAACCTGTTTCATCCATCCCTCCCCCACCAACCCTCTCATAACCATCAGTTTATTGAAAGAGCCATATTTTAATAACAGGGCTCTAGAATGACATACTTTGATTTTGTCCAAATATAGAGAAAGACATAGGAAACTGAGGCACACAGGAAGTCCTTATGTTTGGGTATAGAATGCTGACCTTTAAGCAATATGGTTTCACATTTCTTCAGTTTCCTGTTGGATAGAAGTGTTTTCTAGTGCACATGGTGTATTCTTAATTTTAATTGCCTTTCTCCCTTCTCATTCATCCAAATTCTCATCATTAGTTCTTTTTGTCCTCTTTGGTTTGCTGTTTTCCTCCCCATTATCTTTGTAACTTCACTCTGCATATTTTTATCACTTTACTCCCAAAGATTGACATTGGCTACCAAGTCTTCTTCCCTAGAGTTATTTACCTCCTTTGTTTCACCTCACATGTGTTGCCACAGGAATATTCTTAAGACATTACTTTTGTCATGATATCTATCTCTCCCAAAACATTGAAACCCTCTGTTTTCCTACTTAATAAATTCTCATCTCCTCTGCTAATCTGTTCAAGTTCCTTGATAATTTAGCCATTTGTTAGCACACTTTGGCTTCTATTCTTCCTCAGTCTGAATGCTTGCGTCTATCATTCTGACTTAATGTCCTCCCCCAACTATATCTACCTATTTATACTTCTGGCTGACATTTAGTCTTTTACTATCCTAGAATGCTATCCTCCATCTCTATGTTCATCTATTGAAATTTGGATTATTATTCTAAGGTCATTTCAAGTCTCAGCCTCTTGTGACCATCTTGCCTGTTGTCCATCTCATTTTTTAAAAATGCTTTTAATTTATTTTTGAGAAAGAGACAGACAGACAGAGAGAGCACACAAGCTGGGGAGGGGCAGAGAGAGAGGAGGACACAGGATCTGAAGTGGGTCCATGCTGACAGCAGAGTCAAATGTGGGGTTAAAACTCACAAACCAGGAGATTATGACCTGAGCCTAAGTTGGATGCTTAACTGACTGAGCTACCCAGGTGCCCCATCCATCTCATTTTTAAGAAATAATTGTTTTTGAATTTATTATGTGTGACAGCCTAATGAAAGACAATCCTATTCTTAAATGTCTGCACAAAAGTTTGCAAACTTATATCAAAATACAGAAAGGATAT
Source organism: Cryptoprocta ferox (assembly GCA_028646485.1). Lineage (NCBI taxonomy): Eukaryota > Metazoa > Chordata > Mammalia > Carnivora > Eupleridae > Cryptoprocta > Cryptoprocta ferox. The sequence goes on along the minus strand of CM053578.1, from coordinate 30,948,083 downwards.
AATACTCTCCTATTCATTCATTATTTTCAAGAAATATTAACTATGCACCTCCTACATGCCTGGCATTGTTCTAAACAACACTGATACAAAGAGCAAGACAGGTAAGTACACTTACTCTCATTCACCCTAATTCTGGTGGGAGAAGAGGGCCTGCACCCTGGACAAGGGAGGAAGTATAGGTGGGAATGTAAGAGAGAGAGGCAGGCCCAGACCATGTAGGAATTTGAAAACTATGAAGCTAAGGAAAATAGCATGATGATTTCTCCTCCACTTCTCCCATCTCTCCACCTCCATGACAAGACTAAATGGTATGGATTTTATCTTAAGTGCAATGGATGATCACTGAATTCTGTGCGGAGGGCAAAAGGAGGAACAAAAAGGACACGAAACAAATCCAGGGATAAGATGATGGCGTCTCGGGCTGGGGTGATAGTAATGGAATTGGAGGAATTGTTTTATGTGTTCATGTGTGACCTCTCCTACCGTGTTAAATAACCTTCAGAGACAAGTGCTGTACCTTAACCCAGGAGGGTTATAGGTACAGGGTTATAGGTAAAAGCACATAGCAGATGTTCCATATATATCTGTTGGCAAAATGGTTGAATTTAGTTTTATCGTCACTTATTTAAAAGAATTATTCGCAAGAGAGAATGCTGGTGATATATACTCGATGAATTGACCATTCTTTTCCTTGAATATTTCCCTTCATCATCATGATGGGTACCTGATCATTTATTTGTTAGACTTTGCCAGTACAATGATATTTTGTCAAGACAAACCCAAACTACTAAACTGAGCTTTTCAAAATTTCCCTAAGCTTTTCAAGTTTTAGATGTGTCCTCAATGTCACACAATAATTTAAGGATTTTTAATAAGAAAATCTCAAGGCAAGTGAGATATTTTGTTATCTCACAAATATGTTTCTTTTTAGCCCAATGTGTTTGCTTATATATATCTAAATACCATGGTAATGTTGCAAATAATTATATTGTCCCCAATGTATAGTTTTTGAGTAGGATGTGCCAATGATTAAAAATCTATGTATGGAAATGCAACTGCTGTTTATGAAGGCTGCTAAGTCTCAAGACAGTGCTTGGGTGTATAATTCAGATTTCTTTTTATAACTGCAACTTGGCTATTTGAAAATGAACTTTCCCCAAGTAACTTTTTAAAAAAAATTAAATGCCCACAAGAGAAAGACATTCATATAAGTAAGTTGACCCAAACATCTAGGTCCTCTGTTCCTCAGAGTGCTATGATATGGCTGATGGAAAACCTGGAATATCAGGTTTCTAGCATAGAGCTCTTCTGCAAAAGTTATAGTTAAGGTAGAGAAAATGAAGTAATGGATACAAAAGCACTTTGAAGAATTAAAAAAATTATATACACATTTGGCACTCTTTATTAGAACAGCTTTTGAATTCTTCATTTAGACTACGTCCAAGCTTTTGGATTCTAGAGTTAATTTGGAACCGTCCATTAAATATCAAAATGAATTTCAGCAGCCTGAACATCTTCTACTGGCTTGTTTTCATGGATAGAAGTAATTTTCAGTGAGAGGAGCTTCCTTCAACTCTGTTTGCAGATACCATTTTCAAAAAATACTTTTCTAACCAAGTGGTTCACTATCAAAACATTTCCCAGGCCTGAATTATGGTCTTGTTGGAATCACAGTGTCACAGAATTTTAGAGGTGGACAGGGCACTGGTGACCATGTAGTTCAAGTCCCTCATTTGTCCTATGAGAGTGGAAAACAGGGTGCGTTCCTACAATAGAGAGAATGGATACTTGAAAGGGGATCTATGTACTCTATCTTCACAGTAAAATTAAGCCCAGTTTACTGACACACCTGAGCTCTTTGGCAGCCGTGTGGAGATTTAACCTCAGGTCTCCTGAAACTGAGGCCAGTTCTCACCCACAACCTGCTTGTTTACCCTCATTTTATTATATTATTGAAATCATGTCTTAACTATAAAAAAAAAAATCAGGGGCACCTGGGTGGCTCAGTCGGTTGTGTCCAACTTTGGCTCAGGTCATGATCTCTCAGCTTGTGAGTTTGAGCCCCGCGTCAGGCTCTGTGCTAACAGCTCAGAGCCTGGAGCCTGATTCAGATTCTATGGCTCCCTCTGTGTTTTTCCCTCCCCAATATGCGCTCTGACTCTCTCTCTCTCTCTCTCTCTCAAAAATAAATAAACATTAAAAGTACTTTTTAAAAGAAAACACTCATCATTTTAAAAAAATCAAATACAAACGTTTCTGTGAATTTACTGTGTTCGAGGAACTGTTGCAAGCACTCTGGCTAATAAATTGTTTAATTATCACCCCAAAACCCTATGAAGTACATACCATTATTACCATTGTACAGATGAGAAAACTGAGGCATAGAGCTGTCTGGTTATTCATCAAAAGCTACCAAGTGATAAAGTATAAATATGAGTCCACACAATACAGAAACTAAATACTTGTCCATTACTTTATTTATGGCTATACAAAATAGTTAACTTAAAATTATAATAAGACTTAAGGAATCAAGTTATGTTCTTAAAAATGAACTATGAAATTCTGATAATGGCTGCTTCTTGTTCTAGAACAATAACTTATCCTTCAGCATTAAAAGTTTAAATATATCATCAAAGAGGAGAGACACTTTGCTAACATTGGGAACATATTTTTTAATTCACAGATTCTTGTGAAAGCTTCATCTGCTTCAGTCTTGCCATTGTCCCTACTTATCAACACAGTAGTTAGAACATGATAGAAGCTTAATAATAACTGTTGAATAAGTAAAGGATTTAAGTGTTGAATGAATTATTGAATTACAATAAGTTTTATGCCTAAAATTGTTAAAGTTTTTATTAAGGCCAATCTGGGACCTGAAATGATTCATGTAGCTTCCCCAAATATTACCTAATTATTAAAATATGCTTTATAGAATAAGCTTAAACATTATAGATATTGTTAAATAAGTTTATTAGTACTTTTATTGTCTTTCTGTAAGCATTATATGAGTTGAACTGTGCTTTTTATATTGGAACATCATAAGTCCTTACTATGAAAAAATGGAATTTTTAAAATCAAATTCCTACTATAAACATATTTTTTCTTAATAAATCAATTTCCTACCTTTGAAATCAAGCAGATTCAATAAAGACAGATCAATTTAATCCACAGATTGAGAAATCTTTGCCAAGGGAAATATAAACAAGAGAGTTCTCTCTCTGCTTCCTCTTCCCATTCCAACCCCTCCTCAGTCTTTTTTGAAAGCCAGAGTGATAACATAGGGAACCAATAAATATTTTTACCACGGTTTGTTCTATGTTCTCTCCAGAATATTTAAAATTTAGTTACTGACTGAAAAAGAGCCTTCACCAGGAATTAGTTCAGAGCCCTTACAGATGCTCTGGACTGAGGCCCTTTTGGCCTTCATTTGATCCTTTTGGTCAGAGTTTCCTTCTCCTATTCTTGGAAAATGATTTTCTGGTTTCAAAGAAACACATAGGTGTACAGTTTTTTAAAAGGTGAATTTTGCAACCATTTCTCTTCTTCCTCCATGATACAGGAAGGACTTCCTATGTTTCAGGGAGGGATCTTCCAGACAACACCATAAACGCCACCTCATCTGACTGGTGGGCCTTCTGAGGGGACCTTGGTGCTGTTGACAAGTACACACTCCACAGATGACACCATTTTCTCTTCCAGAAACTCCTGACCCTAGTATCACTGGGTTGTAACCTTACAGAAATAGAAAAAGTGTGAACATCCTTCCTCTGATCAGCAGTGTGGCATGCTGCACAGGCTCCCAGAGCTCATAAAAGATGTCTGCTGGCCGGTTCATCACAGTGTCTGTGTGCACTCCATTAGCTATGCTGTAAGGAATTCCACTTGCTCTTTGTGTTCTGTGAAGCAGAACAATAGGTCACTCTCCTCTGGAATAGCTGCTGATGCCTTCAAAGTTCAGTCAAAGCCCACATTTTTTCCCCTCTGAATAATGTATGAGCATGGTTCACCCACGTGCTGCTAATCTAGTAGGAAGGAAACTTCTAACAGCTTTCAGCCCCCTTGTCTGATGTCACTGAACAAACTCACTGGTTTAAACAGGAAGACCTGTGGTCTGACTTGGGTTGGCAGGCAGCTGTGATGAAAAAGTAGAAGTGGGAGCAAACTAGATGCATATCCATGGGTATATAGCAGTCAGGAATGCTGACCATAAAGACAGTGTCCAATCTAATATCACTCACCTCAGAGGCTCTTTCCAGATGGAAAGGTGAGCCCTGCTCCCCCACACAGAGCAGTAAGCAGATGTTCTGTTGAGGAAGTACCTCCTCCATTTCCCTTTGAAATTCAAGGCTCAGTAGTGGTCAGCATTCAAACCTTATCATTCTACCTGGTCAGTGGCCCCAGCGAGAGGCAACCTCTGTCATTTACCTGTGTATTTGTTTCTTAAGGCCGCCATAGCAAATTACCAAAAACTGGGTGGGTTGAAACAACAGAGATTTATTCTCTCACAGTTCTGGAAGCTTTAAGTTCAAGATCAGGGTGCTGACAGGGCCATGCTCCCTCTCAAGACCCTAAGGAATATTTCTTCCTTGCCTTTTCCAGCTTCTGGTGAGTTTTGATATTCCATGGCATGTGGCAGCATAACTCCAGTCTCTGCCTCCATCCTCACATCTCCATCTTCCCTGTGTATCTTCACAACCTTCTCATAAGGATACCCATCATTGGATTTAGGGTCTACTAGCATTCCAGTATGTTCTCATCTTAACTAGGTACATTTATGTCTAAATAAGGCCACATTCTGAGTTTCTGTGAGGACATAAATTATAGGGGAATGGTATTCAACCCAGTACAACTCATAAAAGTAGAAAAGTGACCCACAATTTGAAGAACCCTGATATTGTCTCCAGGAATGTCTAAAACGCATGCTTAATTCCTAACCATTCATGAGAATGGAGATGAGGAGGCTTCTAAGGGTTATATCCCCCTTCCTCAGGCAAAGGGGAGCACATCCATGCCTACACACCTTCTGACCCTCTAGATAGAGTGCCTTTTCCTCCAGATAGGTTATCAAACACACGTCCTTCAAAGTTTCCTCTCATACCTTCTCCCTAATGCTATATTTTTCAGAGGGTATTCATTCTTCTTGTAACCCCATAATTCAAGGAAGAACTTTATGGGTTTGGAACTTCTTGAGGTTTCCCAAAAACCCACTTTCCTAGGATTTTTATGCAGGAATGCTACAGAGCATCCAGTGAAGAACTGGAACTTTAGGAGTCAGACAATCAAAACTTTATGTAAAATGTCACAGTGAATTTTTAGTTAGTACCTTAAGTAGGAATAACCAAGAACAGAATTAAGATATTTACGTAGGAAAGGCTCTAAAGACGAAAAACTCTATCACAAGAAGAGAAGGCAAGTACAAACAAGCCTCATCTATTTTATAATTTTGCCTCAAACTGTTCCTGAAGCTCACAGTGACCTCTTTCCATTATCTCAATTCTTGTGCACCTAAAAATCAACGTGGGTGTTGTGTTTATCCCCTGTGTCATAGTTTGCCAATATCTGCCCTACTTGAACTTGTTAAGCCTTCTAAGAGTGAAGGAATGTGAGGGGGTGGAATGTAAGTGACAGCATTACCTGTTTTGGGGTTCCAATGCACACACAGGCTGTCTCATGCCCTGCAGAATGATTGGAGAAAAGCAAGAACTTCATTCTCTAGAACAGTGGCTATAAATTTGAGGAAAACTCCTCTAGTTTAACAGCTTTCTAGTTCCTTTGTAGACTTCTTTAATAAATGCATAATTTTTCCTGGGGCATCTGGGTGGCTCAGTCTGTTGAGTGTTTGACTCTTGATTTCTGCTCAGGTCATGATCTCAAGGTTCATGGGAACTAGCCTCTATCAGGTGCTTTTAGCACAGAGCCTGCTTAGGATTCTCTCTCTCCCTCTCTCTCTTCCTCTCCCCCACCCCCCACTCTCTCTCTCACAAAAAAGTAAATAAACTTTTAAAAATGTGTAATTGGGGCGTCTGGGTGGCTCTGTCAGTTACGCAAGCTTCCGACTTTGGCTCAGGTCACGATCTTGCGGTCCATGAGTTCAAGCCCTGTGTCAGACTCTGTGCTGACAGCTCAGAGCCTGATTCTGTGTCTCCCTCTCTCTCTGCCCCTCTACTGCTCGCACTCTGTTTCTCTCTCTCAAAAATTAATAAAAAAGTTTTTTAATGTGTAATTTTTCCTATCCATTAGAATACTTTCAATTATGACTAATGAAAGATCCAAGTAAAAGTGACATATAAAACAAGGGATTTATTATCTTATATAGCAAGAATACTTGAGTCTGGGCAGTTTTCAAGGTTGGTTAATTTTGTAGCTTAATAATGTTAAAGACCTGGGTGCTTTTTGTCTTTCTTCTTTAGCTTGACCATGTTCCCCTTGTGGTTTCAAGATGGCTAAGGCAGATTCAGGTAACACATGCAGGGGCACCTGGGTGGCTCTGTCAGTTAAGCTTCTGACTTCGGTCCAGATCATGATCTCACGGTTCGTGAGTTCGAGTCCCGTGTCAGGCTCTGTGCTGACAGCTTGGAGCCTGGAGCCTGCTTCAGATTCTGTGTCTCCCTCTCTCTCTGCCCCTCCCCAGCTCATGCTCTTGCGCTCTCTCTCTCTCTCTCTCTCCCCCCCCCCTCTCTGTGTCAAAAATAAATAAAAACTTAAAAAAAAAAAACAGGTAACACATGCAGACATGAAGACAAGGGCCAGCTTCATGGATATGCAGTCAGGATGCTAGTTTGGGGCCCCAGGCTCCTAAGAGTGCCATTCCTGGGGGCTAATGCTCTGTGGCTGCCATCTTGAAATTCTTAATAATTTTACTTTGGATTTGTGTTTTGTAAATGAATTTCAGTGGGACAAAGGAGCAAAGGACCAGGAGTTTGGAGCCTTGACTCATGTGCAGTCTTGCTTCACCACCTGGGTTGAACCAGTTTTAGATCACCTTCTCTCCTGCCCAAAATACTGGCACCCTTTGCCTCCAGTGGGGTTCTGAGTATAGATGTGGGTAGGGTCAGGATCAGAATAATGTGAGTTCTGCATGCTGAGTTACTGGGTGAGGCTTCAGGTGCTTGTGAGGTTACCCATGCCTAAATAGCAGGTAAAAAATACCGTGGCAGGTAGAGAGAGTTGAAGAAAGGAGCAAGGATCCTCACCTTTTGAGTCTTTACTGAGCCCCACAAATTATACTGCTGCCTCTAACGCAGAGATCCAGCAAAAGAAACAGACTTTACTATGTGTGTCTTTTTTCTAGCAAAGGAAGTCTTTTGGAGACCCTCCAAATAGATTCTAGTTCTACAAAGCCCAAAATAAGAGTGTATGTTCACATCTAAACCAATGACTATCTAGTGATTAAGACCATGGGCAAAGACCAATTGAGATTCACCTTTCAGCCAGGGATGGTCTCTTATCTCTGAACCCATGACTGTTCCAGATCTCAGAACAAAGTCAGAGATCTGTAAGCAAGGAAAGATAGGAGTGAGGTGGAGTGGAAGGTGGGATCTACTTAAAAACCGGTGGTATCTGTCACACTCTTCCCTCCCTGATTCACCTCTCTTCTCATTCTATCATATCAACTGCAAAGGCCTTAAGGATCCTCAGAAATGAATAAACCCAATGCTTTTCTATTTGTTTGAACAGTAGGAACTAGTTTTTCCATGAAATCACTCTGTGACCCTCAATATCAGGAGGCATTAAGAATAATAAAAGGGAGCTACCTTGGCTGAAACAGATGACTGTTGCTTGGGTCCTTATAAATTAGGAAATTATTATCCCTAAATGAAAGTCTATCAAACCAATTCAGTGGTGTCTACTTAAGTGTTGTGCTCTGACTTTCTGTGCTACTAAGTTTATTCGCTTAAGGTCTCAAAAATATTCTAAAAATTGGTGTTTGGCAAGATACACGTGCACTGTAGCTCATTTCATTTTCTAACTGAAGAGCAACGTTTTTCCTCTTTCAAGGCCTATGAAATAAACTAACCTATCAGGAAGTGATATTATAACACTAAATGTTTTTCTAATTTAATTCTTATTTTAGCTGGGAGTTAGCATCTCACCATGCTTTCCGATAGTTGGCTTCTGTACTTAATTTTTAAAACTCCAAAATTACATTAAAATCGTTAAATGTTCAGCTTTGGATGACTTGTTTGACCAGCACAATATTACTGGGCAAGAAACTGAGTTGGGAATTGATTTTATTTTATTTTATTTCCGTATCCAACTCAGCTTCTGGGCAGGGAGGTCTTATATCTTTCTTTCATCATTGTCCGAGAAGATTTTTACGCCAACTATTCAGTACCCAGCCACTCAGGTATACTCCCCCAGACGTACAAATGCAACCAGCTGAGAATGTCGGGAAAGGAAATCCAAACCTGACTGTACACTTGGGCTTTGCAGAAAACATTTGGCACCTTGGAACAGCTTCAACAGAGTGCTTCCTAACCCTTCCACATTCCATCCATCACTTAAACACAGTACAAATATATACACCGCAAGCCTCACCCAAAAAATACACACTGTAATCCACAAAACTGCACCCCTGTGTCCACACAGTCAGAGGCACAGTAGATTTCATCTACAAAAATTCTGAAAACAAAGGCCAGAGTCTGAGGTTTTCACCACAAAGTCTCCACCAGGATTAGCACAGCCTGCCTGAGAAAGAAATGCCTCACACAAGATTAACTGAGCATGGCTAGTAGAAGAGGAGGAGAGCCCCTAAGACTCATGCAGGCCGTAGTGTCTTATTGGCCATTTTGTAATTCTCAGAATTAGGCTTTAGTTCAGTGAGGCCTGGTACACTGAGGCTGGAGATCTTTTTATGGTGTCTGCCAGGGTTTCTTAGCTTTGCTCTAATCTTAGCCCAATGGCATTAACTTACCAACGCTTGTTACCTGGAAGGAGTGGACAAAGAGAACGGGGCACAGGTTAGTACTGGAAAACAAAGAAAATTTAAACCCTTAACGTACTTTATTGCTTGAGCAACACCTTTTTGATAAAGAAGGACGTGGTAGAAAATAAGAATCACACTTCGACCTGCTTTTTCTAGACCATCACAAGGCTGCCAAGCTCGTTCCAGCATTTCCAATAGCATGTAAGTATGGAAAAGACACATAGATCTCAAATCCTAAAATAACAACATATTCACACCTGTGAAACTGCTTTGTAAACTAGGAAGATCATTTTCTTGTTGTTTGGTCCAAATTCCTCATTTCCAGAGTCAAACTGAAAGCCAAACTGGGTGAGTGACTTGCCCATGACTTCCAGTCTCCTGGCCTTCAGTCTAGTCACCACAAAGCAGACAGATCTAAAACAAAATAATGCAGAGCAGATTTTTTCTTGGCTTAGCTAACTCTGTCAAACACATTATTATGCATATAATATTGGTAATTACAATCTGTCTGGAAACCAAACATCATTAACTACAGTAAATTGTGGATGGGAATTCTTTGAAATAGTCATTTTCCTTGAATCGTTCAAGTGATTTTGGAACTCACAGAACAGAAATGTATGTCATTTGCCTTCTATGTCCAGTCGGCAGCTGCCTGAGTCTTTGTAAGACAAAAGGGATAGTAGGCATCATCACAGACCGGTGAGGTACATATGCCCCAGAGCTTGAGGAAGCTTGTTAGTGTTGCCCTTTAAAGGGCATGTTTACCATGTGCCCTCAGCCTTCCCAGGTACCCTGAGCTGTGCCAGTGGTACGGTCATCTTGGCCCCCGGCCATCAAGTGTGGGGTGACAATTCCAGCAAGCCACCATGGCTTGAAAAAAGAGGATGAGTCACAGAGAAATTGAAGTTCTGTGTTATTTCATTGTTAGTGTTGAGAGCAATAATGGGTCGACAGGGAACAATTTCTAGTCAAGGAGAGGACTACTTCATGGAGGGGTACTTCTTCGATTTTGTTATATTTAAAAAATAAACGAGGTGTCCATAATTGGCCCCCAGTTTTGCTGATTCCCTAGGATAGCTTTGGTTATAAATTGAACATAAGTATCTTTTTGACCTGATATTTCTTGGCTATAACATGTACTTTAGTCAGTCCTTCATGCTATGGGATTTCTAGTACCAAGGAGTCAGCATACCTGTTTAGTAAAGGGCCAGACACTAAATATTTTAGACTTTGGGTCCCCACTGTCTCCTCTGTACTATTCAAACGTACTGTTATATTATAGCCTGAAGACAGCCACAGACAATTTGTATAGAAATGAGCATTGTTGGGGCTCCTGGGTGGCTCAGTCAGTTAAGCATCTGACTTTGGCTCAGGTCATGATCTCAAGGTTTGTGAGTTCAAGCCTCATCTCGGGCTCTGTGCTGACAGCTCAGAGCCTGGAGCCTGCTTTGGATTCTGTGTCTCTGTGTCTCTCTGCCCCTCCCCCACACACACTCTGTCTCTCTCTCTATTAAAAATAAACATTAAAAATAAAAAAGAAATGAGCATTGCTGTGTTCCAATAAAACTTTATTTACAAATCAGGCAACTGGTCGGATTTGGTCCTCAGACTCATCATTTGACAATCTCTGCTCTAATAGTTCAGAAGTTTCTAGACTCACTAGAGGGAGTGAGAAGGCAGACCTTGATGGGTCCTGAGAAGCTTTCAGCCTGGAAGAGAACCATGGAAGGGTGGAAAAAGAGGTCAGAGTGCTATGCTTTGGTCATCAGTAGGAGTCTGGGGAGGGAGAGATTTGGGAAGTTCTGGTCGCACTAACAGTCCACCGAGGTCTCCCTGGAAAGGTTCCAAATCCTCCATTTGTGAGAGCATTGGTTAAGCTTGATCCTATTACTACATTCTGCAAGTTTTTACCAAAAATAGTAGAAATCATTTGAAGGAAGCTTCACCTACTATCTCTGTCCCACTGCCAGTTTGAAAACAAACTGAACCTCACTCGACATGGTTGTAGATGCCAATGAACGTATATTTTGAGCTTATACCCCAGAGTGTGATTAAATATAATTCTGGCCAGGGCAATGTCACTTGTAGACATGGAGATCTAGAGTTTGAATGGCTTGAGCTTCTGTTCTGTGCATGTGCGCGGGCGCGTATGTAACAGAAAACAATACCATCTGACTAATTGGTAGGCTTAGTGCCAGATGCCACTCCGGCTGAGACAGGCACACAAGCGAGCAAGCTAACCTCAGCCTCCACTTCCTCCTCCTCCAAGAATCTATTAAAAGACAGAAAAGGACTGTTTAGTATCAGAGAGTGGGACATGAAGCTCAAGAGTACATTCTCCAGTGTCAGAATTGCAGCAGCTGCAACCCCGTTTGAATGACAATCCTTGCTGCTGCCGGGCCCCAGCACATCCCAGAAGTCAGAGGAGGAAATGGCAGGACTTCCAGGATGTGGAGATGGGGCAGAAGTGGGACAAGGCACTCATTATAGAGCCTGGAGACAGCTGCAGGGAGGAGGAAACTGACGCTGCTGCTGGTCCGTGTCCATCCTACCTCTGAAAATGTATCGCTTGATGCTGTTAGGTAAAACTTAGGAAAGTAAGTGAAGTGACAAAGACAAAACCTTTGAGCCATGCTGCAGAAGAGGCAAAAATCCCAGGGACTCCAAAGTTTGCCAGTTCTTCCTAGTGTTTGCCTTTATAGACACAAAGTGAATTGTTTATCAAGTGAAGAGTATCTTTGCATTAAATATATATTATAGAAATTTTCACACATAAAAGAACATACTAGAATGTATAACAAACTTCTGTGTATCCACTATGCACACCTATTGAGTACTAAACATCTGCCATACTTGTGTCATTTTTTAGAAGAAATAAATATTACAGATACAATTCAAGCCCCCTGTGTATCACTCGGTTCTCTTCTGCTGTGTTCTCAGAGGTAACTGCAATAGTTCCTGCATTTGGTGTGTTTCTTTCCCAAGCACATTTTAAGCTGTTATACATGCTTAATATACACAAATAATCTATTAATATACACAAATGATAAAATTTCATGTTTTTACTTTTGATAAGAGTAGTATTATAACATGATATACATGTATATATATGTATGTATATTGTATTTATATATATATATAAATATATGTATTTATATATATATATATATATATGGTTTTCAACCTGCTTTTTTTCTACCTTATGTTTTGAGAAACTTCCTGTGTTGGTACCCTAGAATTCTAATTCCTACATTTTAACTTTTCTATAGTATTCTGTCTTATGAATATACACAATTAAACTGGAGAACGGACATTTATTAAATATTGAAAAAAGTATTTTACTGTTGGGGCACCTGGGTGGCTCAGTCGGTTAAGCGTCCAGCACTGGATTTTGGATCAGGTCATAATCCCATGGTTTGTGAGTTTGAGCCCCACGTCAGGCTTTCCGTGAAGTGTGGAGCCTGTTTGAGATTCTCTCTCTCCTCTCTCTCTCTCTCTCTCTCTCTCTGTCCCCTACTCATGCTTTCTCTCTCTCAAAAATAAATAAACTTAAAAAAACGTATTTTACTATTTCCTTTGCTTCATACTGGTTTATGCTCTGAGTATGTAGAAGTGAATAAAACAGACAGTTTCCTGCTCTCACAGAATTTGCGCTCATGGAAGGGAAGAGTAAAGAGGAGAAGAAATGCAAATTTGAAAAGTCTCTTGCGGGGCGCCTGGGTGGCTCAGTCAGTTAAGCATCTAACTTCGGCTCAGGTCATGATCTTGTGGTTTGTGAGTTCGAGCCCTGCGTCAGGCTCTGTGCTGACAACTCAGAGCCTGGAGCCTGCTTCAGAGTCTGTCTCTGTCTCTCTCGGCCTCTCCCCCATTCTCTCTCTCTCTCTCTCTCTCTCTCTCTCTCTCTCTCTCTCTCTCTCAAAAATAAATAAATAAACAATAAAAATTTAAAAAAAAAAAAAGAAAGCCTCTTGGAGGAAGGCCTTTCTGAGTTGGAAGGGAGTTTGAATGAAACCACCAAGTGGTTTCTAAGTTTTTGTCATCATAAAAAATACTGTAGTCACGTTGTCTGACACAGCACAGACAATGCCATAGGCATGTATCTGTGACCATTGTAGGTATCTCCTTGTGAAAGTGAAGGCACACATTCCCAGGCAGGGTTGTGTAACATTTTTTGTGTATAGAAAATGAAAATATGTATATGGCATACTTATGGAAACAGCTGAGTGTCCAGAAGAAACCAACACAGGACTGTCAGCCCTTCCCTCCCCACTTGTCCCCAAGCCTCCAGGATCAAAGTCCCAGCACACAAGTGACCTGTGCAGAGCTCACGGTGCCGTCTGTGGGACGTTCTGCTCTAGGATGGAAATCCTAGACAAAGGAGTGGAGGCATCTTCAACCTTAGGAGATAATGCAAAGTATTTCTTCCCCAAAGTAGCTTTACCAATTTACACTGCCCTTCAGCAAGCACACAAGACTTTCCATTTCATCATTGTACCAGAAGGTGACATTATGAACTTTTAAAATTTTGCCAAATCTGTTTAGATTTGCTTCTCCATAATTATTCTTCACATTGACCATCTTTTTTTAAAGTTTATTTATTTATTTTGAGAGAGAGCGAGCATGCGTGCTCACATGTGTGTGGGGGAGGGGCAGAGAGAGAGGTAGAGAGAATCCAAAGCAGGCTCCACACTGTCATCACAGAGCCCAACGAGGGGGTCCATTCTCCTGGAACCATGAGATCATGACCTGAGCTGAAATCAATAGTTGGACGCTTCAATCAACTGAGCTACCCAGGAGTCCCTGAACATCTTTTCATATACTTATTGGTCAATGTTGTTTCCTGTTCTGGGATTTATATCTTTTTTTTCCCATTTCCCTACTGTGCCATTAGTTTTCCTTATTAATATCTAGAACTAATTTATGTAGTCCAGTTACTAATCTTTGGTCGGTTATACACAGATATCACCTCCCAGTCTGTGGCTTGTCTTCTAGTTTTGCTTGTTAGTACTTTTTGTTCTGCGGACATCTTAAACTTTGATGTAGTAAAATCTGGTAATATTTTCCTTTAGGGTTTTTGCGTTTTTGTCTTGTTTAAGACTCCTTCTTTGTCTTAAGGTCATATGGGAGTCTTGCATATTTTCTTATGAAAATTTTCCTGTGTGCATCGAAGGCTTAACTTTGTCTGGCATTGACTTCCTGAGGTGCACATTAATGAGGTTTACTTTATTTTATGGTGACTACTGGTCCTATGACCACTTACTGAGTTGTCTTTAATTTCCCCATTGGCTTACAGACCACCTTCATAGACATGCAAGCCTTCCTTTAGCAACACATTCCCCTTTATTTGAGAAAAAGGTCCTGAGAGCAACATGTAGCACCTTGACATTAGGTTCCTTGATGGTCCGTGAGTTGACTCTTGTGCCGCCCGACGCAACAGTCGGGAGAAATGCCAGTGCTGGAGGGAATCTCTCTGTGCATTTATGAGTTGTGGTAATTAAACTTTGGGAGAACTTTCTGACTCAAGACCTATTTAAAAATGTAAGTGAATTAGTCATGCCAAAGCTCATGTGCTATTATCATGAGCTCCAGCCTTCAGAACTTCAGAATGAATCTCAGCCAAGATACAGTGTGTGCCCTGTACTTCTCTACAGACTAGAGCCAACCATCAAATTTCATATATTCCAGGTTTGAAAAATGTAATTAGTTGACCTACAATAAACACACTTTATCACTTACGGGTGTTTTGCTCTGTTTCCTGCAAACTGTGAGACACATGCATTATAATCCTCATACATTATTAAAACAGTTTGTTTTCTTTAAAAAATAGCTTGGCAGAATAATATTGGAATTAAACCAGAAATTCAACTTTCTGGACTTAAAAATGGCACAAATCCAGATCGAGATTCAGAAAAATAAAATAAAATAAAATAACAACCCTCAGCTATTTTAATTAACACACCACCACCACCACAACAAATCATCAATTTGAAGAAGAACTTCACAAATAACCTTATGGTAGAGGTTTCTGTTAGTGGAAATGCCATGGAAATGCTAACAAAGGAAAAGAGAATGGAACCAACTCTTTACTGTACACCTAGTATCAATCAGTCACCACAGAAAGCACTTCTATATATATTGTGCCATTTAAAACTTACCACAGCCCTCAGATACATTTTAAATTTCCCACTTTAAGGATGAGATGATAATATTTTAAAATCTTGGTAAACCCATCAAAGGTGCAGAGCTGGTAAGCAGTAGTGTAGGGATCCAGATTCAGATCCAGATTCATGCCCAATGTCTTTGCTCATCCATTCTCTACCATGGCTTCTTCTGGTTCTAGCAGAACCAGACAAAGCTGTATGTCACAGAATACAGCTGTATTACTGTGAGGAGAATCGTTCAAATAGCCTTATTGGTTTCAGGATCAGGAATCAAGTTGAAGCTCGGGACTGGAAATGTGTGACATCTCTGAGACTGTCTTAAGTCTCCTCTGGAGTGGACCCAACCTGTGACTGACCTCAGAACCACTCAGCCTCTGACATACCACTCAAAATTCACCCAGAATTGTGGCACCCTGTCCTCTGGTCATCTTTAAGGTGGGTCAATGTGACTCCATTCCATATTATAAGCTCCATGATCCTCCCAAAATCCCGAGGGCCAGATGTACATTGGGATATAGGATATTTGAGTTTTAGAAAAATAACATGGTATGATAGCAATTACTGAAGAATACGTCCTTCAGGTATGAGGCAGCAACTTGTCACCTTATAATTAAATTGGCATTTCTGCTGTGGAAGAAATGAATGTTCATATTAAATAGGGTAAAACAGGAAAGTAAATAGGCCTGTCAGTTCAGGAAATACTTTGCTCCTCTATGAGTTAGAAATACTTTTGGCTTAGAGTTTTGAGGATTTCAGAATTATAGATTCTGTGCCTGTTTTTTTAAAAAACTGGACACTTCTGGAAAACTATACTGTTATTATTTGCAGGGGAGTAAAAGAGTAAATACGACATAAGCCTTAAATCATATTTTGCTGTTGACAAAACTTTTCACACATTATTTCACCCCCAGAGTAGCAATGTGAGAGATTCTTATTCTGTTTTATTGATGAGGCTGTTCAAATTCAGAGAGCTTGAGAGTCTTGCAGGTCACATAGCCAGGAAATAGTAGGGCTGGAAAACACTTATAGTCTCCAAACTCTATATGAAATCTGACCAGATCTATAGGTTCTATTTCCAATTTCACCTCTTTCTACTGTGGGACCTTGCAAGCCACTAGAGCAGGAAAAACCCAGTCCTCCTCTCAGGTTTCTTCTTCACTCTCACATGACTGCCACATTCACAACACTTCTGTTGCCAGCTATGTGGGTTTTTCCCCCACACTAAGCAATTCTGGAGATAATATCTGATCCCACATATTAAGGGCTCAGTTAAAGGGGGTTAAGTGTTCCCCAAAGTTCCAATATCAATTGCAAATCTAGGTTGTTACCTGTGCTTCTGACTGACCAGCTATAAATTAGAGGTTCCTACTACCCCCTCCTTAGATTTGATTAATTTGCTAGAGTGATTCACAACTCAAGAAAACAATTTACTTACTATTTAACAGCTTCTTATAAAAGTATATGATAAAGGATATATATGATGGTGGAGATGCAGAGCAAGGTCAGTAGAAAGAGACATAGAACTTCCATGCCCTCTCCCAGCACCTCCATGTGTTCCCCAACCTGGAACCAGATGCACTTCCAACCACATAAATTTGGTATTTTTATGAAGCCTTCATCATGTAAGCATGGTCTATCATGAACTTCTTTTCCAACCCCACTTCTCTCTCTGGAGAAGGGGGAGGTGGGGCTGAAAGTTCCAAGCCTCTAATCATGGCTTGGTCTTTCTGGTAACCAATGCCATCCAGGAGCCATCCAGGAGTCTATGCAGAGTCACCTCATTAGAACAAGAGACTTCTATCATTGAGGAATTCCAAGGGATTTAGGCACCCTGTGTCAGGAACCTGGAGCCCTGTGTCGGGAAAGACCAACCAGTACAAAGGAGGGCCCCTGTGCTCTTATCACTTAGGAAATTACAACGATTTTAGGAGCTTTGTCAGGAACTAGGAACAGACACCAATTATGTGTTTTCTATTATCTCATACCCCTAACCTTCATCAAAGTTTGGTTCCCTTGTCTATAATCTAGAGACAATTAGTTTCCTGCCTAATTCAAAAGATTGTATAGCACAGTATAATCTGTTGTGCTATGCAAATGTAAGATCTTATTACTGTACACCTGTGTAGTTTGGCTCAAAATCTGCATGTGGCTTTGTCAGGACAGAGAATATCATCTGTGACTCCCTGGGGAACTCATCGGAACTTATAGAATGGCCAGAGGGGACCTGTCCTCTCCTGCTGAACCTAAGCCAATAGCCACAGCTGCAAAGTTCCCATGTTTTAAACTTTCAGCTGATCCCTAAGCACATTCCATTTTCATGATGTGCAAATTTTAAAGGACATTTGCCTTCAAGTATGCTGGAAAAAATAGATTGAAACCTCTTTATTCGGTCTTTGGACCTTGGAATATATAATTCAGGTAAGAATATATCACATGTTTTATTGTACATTTCTGCGTAATACAGAAATAGATATTTGAGTGGAAGTTATCTTCCTTTTCAATGAGGTCTTTTCAGGACCTCATGTGAAAGCAGCTATGTCAAAACCTGCTTCGTGGAAAAACCCTTTAAAAGGGTGTCCAGAAAAATGCAATAAACGTCATTATTATTCCAGAAATTCAGTTGAAATATTGACCAAACCAGTTCCCACCTACATATCTTACAGGTTACCACTTGTACTTGTGTAACATCACAGGACACATTGGGGATGGCTTTATTTGCTCAACACTGGAATGATGGGAATATTATACTACACTTGTCATTTACTTCTAATTTTACATACACACCAAATTTCACATAAATAATCAATAACTTGTGTCTACGTGTGTATATATCTATATATCTATATCTGTAGTACATATATGTATATGTATTGCACACGTATATCTATTATACATAGATATATGTGTGTAGGTATACACACATTACATAAGTGGTTATTTATTCAACAAGCATATATTAATTACCTCATGTGAATCAGCTACGTATATGAGGTGCTGGGTATAGAAAAAGAGGATATAACCTAAAATCGTAACCTCTAGCAGACATTCATGAAAATGAATAATTTGTTTAGTGTAGTAGAAGAGCATTACACAGTTTTATTGAGGGCCCAAGATATCGCATATATATGTATATACTCAATTACAGAATCTAGGACTATAGAGATACTACTTTACATTTTTTAAACATGGAATAGTGTTTTGTATATAGTACATGCTTAATTTGTATTTTATTGATTAATATTGGTTCGTTTAACAAGTCTGGGATGTGTTCATCTGGAAAAGTGATCAAACTTTGTATTTACATGTCATCCTGGGGCAGGGGCCATGCTAATACCCTCTCTGTCATTCCAGCTTTAGTTACATGTGCTGCCAAAGCAAGCACTCAAACTTTATGTTTGAAGGTAATGCTTGCTGGAATGATTTCTGTATAAGACCAACCTAAATTAATGCTTTCTTTTTCTTTCTTTCTTTCTTTTTTTTTTTTTTTTTTTTTTTTTTTTTGAGAAGAGAGAGAGAGAGTAATGCAAGCTAGGGAGAGGGGCAGAAGGAGAGGGAAAGTGAATCTCAAGTAGGCTCCACTCCCAGCATGGAACTCAACGGGGGGCTCTATCATAACCCTGGGATCATGACTTGAGCCCAAATCAATAATTGGACGCTCAACTGACTGAGCCACCAAGGTGTCCCTCCCCCACAAATTAATGCTTTTTAAATCCAGATTGTGCAGACATTATGTTGTTTTTTCATTTGTTTGTAATTTCTTAAATTCCAAAAAATAGCAATTATAATTGGCTCACACATATAAAAGTTTAAATATAAAAGAAAAGTTATCAATTAAAACTATATATGTGGTTTCAAAGTGCTTCAGTCATTTCTTTGCTAGCATTCTCACATTTCCAGCCAGTCTTTTGTCTTTGGGGCCAGATATACCAACTTATATCTCTGTTGCTTATTGGAAATTTTGATAGGAGATAAGATGGGAAGAGAGGTTGAAATTCTTTAAAAAATATATAAGTGGAGGATTATCTGTGGATTTTAGTGAACCTTAGGTAACTGAAGTTGACTCTGATGGCTGAGACAAAAGAGGCCAGGAGTGCACCTTGGATGGGAGAGGAATTCCTGAAAGTATTCAGTTAGTGGCCTTGGCTTTTCTTAGCATTATGAGTTGGTAGGGTTGTGTACAGAGACAGAGTTGTCACTATTAATTTCTGTTTATGAGACATTCCAAAGATATTGTCGAATAAAAATAATAAACCAACATTGTTATTTTCAGGTATGTGAGCTGTAAAGCTGACACTTTAGCCCTCTGGCCATTTTTCAAGACATTACCTAATACATAACCTCATAATGATGACTAGAGGGAAACATTTTCAAAAGCACAGTCATAAAGTGCTTCGATAAAGCCCACCCTAGGTCTTGTAGCAAAATCTAGACATGAAGGCCTCCTAAAAGGAGTTGGGGGCACCAGATGTGTCTGCCATTGCAGCTGTATTATTTATATCCCTCATGATTCTCCATTCCACTTTGGGACAGAGATCCTGGCAGGTAAACTACATGACACAAATTTTACCTAATCCTGCCCCAGGGAAGAAAGAGCCTGTTGAGTAGTTCCAGCAGATAAAACACTGTTGCCCTCTTTATCTTTATGCAGGAGGAAAATTACCAGCCAGTAAACCCTCACTCTTGCATTTGTGCCCACCAGAGGTCCAATCCACTAGGAAGGGGCAGGGGTGGGACATATGGACCCCAGAATGAAAGAGTGGCCTGCCAGGACACACTAGGAGCCTGCAGGCAGCTGCATTGTTGGCACTTCTGCCAGAATCAGATATAAAAGAGAGCTGGAGAAGGGATTGTAACTGGCAAGCGCTGGTGTGGGGCTTATTTTCTACTTGTCCGCACAGAGTAAAAACTCTATCTGCCTCATAACCACGGCATCTGTAAGAAACATCTCTCTTGGCTCAATTCTTTTCAATTGTGACTGGTCTCTTTCTTGCTTGCTCATTTCTTATCCTACATCCCACACTTCTGCCTCAGCCATTTCCAATCCAAAGCTCCTGAAAGGTTATCCAAGATGGTGGTTCTTGACACCAGTTGTACATTAGAATCACTTAAAGAGCCTTAAAAGGAATAGCTACACCTGGGCCTCATTGTTTACCAGTTCTAATTCAGATGGTCCAGGCATATGTAAAAAATCCACCAATGTGCAGTCAATATTAACAACCATTGACCTAAAGAGTTAGGGCTTTTTAAAGTAAGTAATGAGTGGATAGTAGTGTTTCTGGGTATGGGAGTGTGTGAGATAGATAAATCTGATGACATTTTGCAGGGTATATTGTAAGGGGAGAAACTGAAGGTGGAAACCATGGGTTTATCAATTCCATCAACATTTGAAGGAGAATCATTCATGGTGGCTGAAATGTCATTGCTGGTGAAATGGCTCCACTCAAACTCTTTGTTTAGGCCATATTAAATATTGTGTTTAAATGTCATTTAAAATGTCTTTTGCTTTAAAAGATAAAATATTCTCGGAATGCATTTCTATTGAGGATGTATAATTGACAATGATTTGTACTTGTAGCTAAGGGAAAGTACTTTGTCTATAAATTCTGGGGTTAACTTTCTTTCAGACTAAGAAAGATGCAGTAACCCTCAAACCTATTCTCCATTTTTATGTTAGATGATGAGTTTATCCCTCAGATTGTCTGAATGGAGACCAATGAGGCTTGTTTTAGTCAGGTTGGAGATGGGGAATATAGAGAATAATCCCATCCATTCACATGAGATCAGAGGCTATGGGGTCATGGAAGACACCACTCTGCAAAGGGGGAGAAGATAGGGAAATTGGGAGAAGTTAGTTACAGAACATATTCATGCTGCTGATACGGAAATACAATTACATGTTCATATTGTTCTCTTCTGCAGAATTGAAGCAGAGAGAAAGAAGTGATAATAATTTGTCAACCAAATGCTAGGAGGGTATAATAATTCAATCAATTCATTCTTTTAAAAATTTTTTATTGATGTGAAATTTCAGCAACATAAAATTAACCATTTAAAAGAGACAGTAGAAAGTGTTACTTACTGCATTCATAATATTTATTGTGCAATAACTTCCTCTAATTCTAAAACATTTTTAGCATCTAAATATTAAGTTATTCTTAAAATAGTTAATCATTAATCTATATACAATACTTTTTGCACCAAGTATAAGAAACTGTATAAAGAAAAATAAAACATGGCTTATGCCCTTAAGAAGAACATTTTTAGTAGGGAGCTTGGCCATTTTCCTATTAAAATATAATACAATATGTGATAATTTCTATAAAAAACATGACAGTAACTAAAGGAAAGCTAATTTCTGATTTGTGGATGCCAGTGGGTTTGGGTGTGAAAAGTGTCATGAAGGAGACAGTATTAGAGACAGGCTTCAAATGATGGGTGGAAGGACAGGTGGAAGGAGGCAGAATACTTCTGGTAGCACGAAAATCATAAACCAAGAAAAGAAAGAAGAGGCATAAGAAATACTCAGAGAGTGTTGAATGACTACACCTGGACAGGACAGGAGGGACAGAAGTTCAGACTGGAAAAGTAGGTTGAGCCAGTATCATTCATAGGGACTCTTGAATAACTGACAAAGAGTTTTGGATTATATTTGCTAAGCAATGAACAGCTATTGAATACTTTTTAAGCAGGAAGAAATGTGGACAGTGCAGTATTTTAGGGAGATAAATGTGATGACTGGGTAAGAATGGATTAGAGGGAAGGAAAGTGTTCCTTTGGGTAATTCTAGCAATGCCAAGGGCACTGGTCTATCAGTGTGTAAATTAGAGGATAGAGGCTCCCAAGCCTTCAAAAGTAAGCTGGCGGTAGCCATAAAAGGTGAAAGTTTGTTTGTTTGTTTGTTTGTTTGTTTGGTTAAGTAGTCTCCACACCTAACATGGGGCTTGAATTTATGACTCCAAGATCAAAAGTTATGTGCTTTACTGACTGAGCCAGCCAGGTGCCCCAAGGATGAGGTTTTACGGAAACTCAGCTGCCACATGTGCTTCTAGTCTAAGAACCAACCTTGATTGCCTTGTCTTAGAGACTGTCTAAATACTAGGCCAGTCTGACTGGTAAATCACAGGGCCAGCTTTATAGGTAAATCATGGTCAAGAAGTTAGTAATTGTCCTTCAGTGATACCTCCTCTAGAGAGTCTCGTCTAGGGAAACGTGTCTCTACTCAACAGGACCTATCTGACCTTTATGCATGTCATTCTATTGGTAATGATGGCTATTAAATTGATAAATCAAAAGCTTGTGGTCAAATGTGCAAAGAATCCTCTAGAACATGAAGTACATAGATTTGCTCCACTAGTCACGTTATTTTCATTCAACAAAAATATACTGAATGCCTACTATGTGTTAACCCCTTTCCCATACTCACTCAGAAGGCTCTCACAGGGCAGAGAGAGAATATCAGGTCCATTTGCACCATTTCCCTAAACTACAGATGACAGGTACATGGCATATTTGCCTTCACTCCCGGCTTCTGAGCCTGGGTGGTCATCGCACAGCTTCCCACTGGTCACAGCTCACAATCTTCCTCAACACAGAGCTGCAGGCAGCCTCCACATACACTGAGTAGAGGGGGCCTATGGGATTTATCACTTATTCACATACCTGCCTTGACATCAGTAGTCTTTTCTTGCTTCGAGTGTTAAAATACCTAAACCAGAGCAATATTGCTTTACCCTTGCCTTCAATTTTAAGCATCTGCCTTATTTGGGCCCCCTTTAAACTAGGAGACTTGCAAAGAAACAAACAAACAAACAAAAATGCACATTCAGTCTCTCTTTGACAGAAAAGTTTCACTGGAGACCTCTAGATGCAATGGTATTCAAAGATGAGTCTCACCTGAGTATTTTTATGACTCATCCTCTTACCTACTGGCAGCCCTCAGGCTTCGAATGGTCCTTCTCTTCCACAGGTCTCCTTACCCCTCAGAGTCCCTCTCAAGGATGCCCTTCCCAAAGTTTGGCATCTGGACCACAAGGAAAATTTTTTCTTTGCCTTTCAATTGTGGAAGTATAGGCCTGACTTACCTCAAATCTGTCCCTTCCCTCTGCCACCAAAAAGGAGAAACTCCAGTTATAGTCTTGTACATTGACATTCTTCTTCTGTTTTTTTTTTTTTTTTCAAGTAGGCTTCATGCCCAGCATGGAGCCCAATGTGGGGCTTGAACTCATGACCCTGAGATCAAGACCTGAGATGAGATCAAGAGTCGGACGTTTAACTGACTGAGCCATCCAGGGGCCCCTGACATTCTTTTGGGAAAGAGCCAAATTCCAGTCCTCACTTCTTCTATGTGTTCATAGGTTAGATTCTATCAGAGTTCCTCCTGAAGCTATCCCTCACTTGGATTGAGATGAAGGGTTAAGTGCCTCTGATGTCCTCCATGAGTGGGGAAGGATGAATGTCCAGTACACCAATAATTATCCCTTTAAAAGTCTTATCATTAAGCCCGTTAGCCCCCAAATGATTTCTGGACCATATCTTCTATAGCCTGGAGGTGGATGAGGGACTAATCTTGGCAGAATAAGTATTACATTCTCCTAGTGTATCCTGCATAGATGGTTTAGCATCTGCGTTAGGCCGCTGTATTTTTATCTCTGAAAATCCAAGACAACAGGAAAAATTATGTCCCATTACATGTCTATTTTTTGTGTGAATTACAGTCCACACAAAATTTGCAAACTACATGTCTACAGTCCCTTACCTGAAACTTCTTGGAACAGGTAAGTTTCAGACCTCATGATTTTTCATATTTGATAAAGGTAGTATGATGCACATATCATAGATTATGCCACACCCTTGGTAGGATCAGGAGCAGCAGTACTCCATAATCAAATTAGCAAAATGTGCACATATTCACTCAAAGTAGGGTGAATCCAGATGACAAAAGGCCTCTTGTTCTGGTCAAGTTTGACCACCAAATGACTTGTTGCCTGAATGAAATCAGCGGTGGTAGGAAACATGCTCTGGTTTCTCTCTTCCTTCTATTCTCCAACTTTCCACCAGTGACTTCTGTTGGCCATTAACCAGCAGGTGAGAGAGCTTGAGAAGTCCAGCCCTATTCAGTGAGCCTCCCTAGGAAGAGAGTAGAGGAGGGAAGGGCCAGAAAATGATGTGAAGCAAGAAAATCTGGGAAGGCACACCTATTTACCTATTTCACTCAGGCCTCCCCTTTCAAGTGTCTACCATCCCTGACTTTATGATCCATCCCTCTACCCTTTCTGTCACCAACATCTCTTCTCAGCTAACTCTAAATGGAGACCAGCATTGAATTGAAAATGAGATAATCTGGGCTCTTATTAGGGGTCTTCCATCATCTCTTACTGTAACCAAAGTTTCTACAATGAGAGAGAGTGCTTTTAGAAAGGGCGCATAATAATTTTATATCAGAAGAAATGCCAGAAGATTGAATCTATGTGAATCAAGTATATCTAGCTGAAGGTTTGACTCGAGATTCAGAGTGAATCAGAATGAAGGCTATATTAAGTAGTAATTGATAATTTAAAGATTACTGGAAAAAATATACGAAGACCTCTCTAGACATTTGGTTAAGTCTTTATATGACAAAGACAAAAAAATCACTAATAAATGCATATTCATGATGTCCTTCCACCAAAAGAGGTCATGTTTTCTTGGCCTTCTGCTGTTCAAATCTGGTGTGAAGGACTGATGCAGAACTAGTGTAGCAGAAGAGATTAAACTGATTTCCATTAGGAGTCATATGCCATTTCATTGTAAAGAATAATTACTATTCTTGGTCCTGGGTGTAAATGAATGAGAAAGCATTAGGGGAAGATGGGGAGAGAAGAGTCAACACCAGCTCAGTGGGGTGAAAGGAAGTCTGTGTGTGGAGAAAACTACTTAGGGCATCAATTCTGCTCTGTGAACTCTTGGGAAAGAATTTTTAGGAAGTTTTGGTTTTGTATTGTGAATGGCAGACCTCTTTGCTCTCTCCTCATGAGACTTCCCTGTGTTTCCAATGGCTTTTCAGTACGTCTTGGGATGTTTCTTTTGTATATTGACACATGCTGAGATAGGCCACACAATGATCCAGTTTTATTAGTTATAGCATCTTTTTAAAGTGCTCTTTAATGCTGCTGTTTAACTTTATCAAATAATTCTTTTGAATTTTAAGCAGTGAGTAAAAAAAGGCTTGTTAATCTTTTTCTCACTTAAGCAAGGCTCCATTGGAATCCTGGCAATTCCAAACATGTAGGTAGAACCAAAGCAAAACACCTAAGGCAGTCTTTGAGCAGTAAACTTGAAACTGAAACCTACAATGTTCTAGCATGAAATATCCCCCCAAAAATGTATTTTGTTTTCTAGTTTGTGAACATTCTGTGTTCTTAACTTGGAAACAGGCACACTGAGGTTTTACAGGCCATTCCCACGGATGCATTTCAGTAAAATTTCCTCATTGTTTGAGATGAAGTGTGTGAATAATTCTGGCACCGATGCCTATTAATTTCACACGCTCTCCCCTTCAAGCCAGTATGGTCCCAGCCCCAAATCCCATCACAGAAGGGCATTGCACCTGGCCCCTCTCTGCAGAATTCACCACGCTGTGTCTTTGACACGTGTGTCTTTGTTCTGTGTGAATGTGTAGTACATCTTCTCCTCTTTTCAGCAATTTCAAACATAGATGTTAATTTCCCATCCCTTTTCCAGTTCATTTTGTTTATAGGAAAGCATTTCTGGTTATTTTCTAGATCTTGACTGCTGGCTGATGCACTGATCGGTTCTGCTGGCAAATTTGAACAATTTTCTGTGTTTACGTCTGTTTCTTCTCAGGAGCACCCAGTGCTAGACTTGCTGTTGGCATGCTGCCGATTTCCTTCTCTTTGGCCAGGTCTGTATCTTAAAACAATACAACCTCCACAATTTGCCCTGAGGTAATAATCAACACTTCTCCTAGGTGCTTGATGACAGGAGTATGATAGGGATTTCTTTCTGCTGGAGGTTACCTTCCCCATATATGTACCTTCCCATTTTCCTCTCTCTGAAATGACTTAAAATATCTCTATCATTGCTATCATTGTCTTGAACCAATGCTCTGGCTTGGATTGGTTTATCAGCCTTTGCTTCGTTCTTTTCATTGTCTATGCATGAGACCCTGTCAGTTTAGTTGCACTTACGATTCTCTTTTGTCACCATACTTTTTCAAAAGGTAGTTCTGAATAGACTCCTAAGGATACAATGAGTCACGTCTTGGTATGTGTTTGTGATTTTTCAGCTAACCCCCCCCCCCGAACCTGAGGTTATTGACAAATTATACTGATTATAAGGTATTTGCCATCTACTAAAAAGGAATATTACCTAAAGACAAAATATTATTAATTTGTAGAATTCTAATAATTCTTTACTTTCCAGTTATCAGTTATAGAGAACCCATGCAGTTTAGTAAGGCTTTAAGATGGCCAAGTTTGAATACTTAAAACTTCAAGAGGCAGTGTTGCAGAATGGAAAGTACACAGAACTCTAGACTGGACAGACTTGGATTCAGGTTGGATCACTTAATAGCTCTCATGGCCTCATCTCTCCATTTATAAAATGGGAACAATAATATTTACTGTGCAAGATGTAGTTAAGATACATTCATACATAAAACTGCTTGGAATAGAGTAAGTACCCCTCAAAATGGTAGGCACTTCTACTTTTATTATTGATTTTTGTGAAAATGCCCTCAGTCAGCCTCACTCAAGTGCTCTCACTGGCATGATTAATTATTATTCTCAAATTTCATAAGCCACATTTGGCTTTAATGAAACGATGCATATGTCCATCTGGAAAGTAAGTTAAAAAAATAAATATAATTCTACGGAATGACTAATAGCCCCTTGGGAAGAGCAAAGCACTTGGCAGGCTGAGGATTTTTAGGTATAGGACATAGAAATTTCGTCTGGGAATAAACAATCAACGCCCACTTTCTCATTAAAAATGCCAGGAGAAGTACATTAATATGTTCAGAGTCTATATTTCCAAGGGTTCATTTCTGCAACTCCTCCACAGTAAACTTTATTGTACTCAATGTATCTCCTTGGAAAACCAACCCAGTTCTGGGATATGATAGGCCTGAAGGAATATTCCACTTGCTGATTCAACTCTCAAAACTTTTCTAAGATGCATCATGAATGAGCTTTAAAGAATTTAATTTCTCAGGAATCATAATCATTCTTACTTGTCTGGATCATAAACAAAAAGATGTAAATAGGATAAGGGTCTGTCAATTTGGCAACAGAACAAACTTACAGAACTCTCTTAGGAATTCCTATAAGCAAATGGTTTCACATCAGCATTGATTTGACCCTAGGAAAGCGGAAAAAAAATTGGGACAAAAGGGGTTTTATAAGAATCATAATAGAAAATTAAGTTTTATGAGTTATAATAAAGATATTCATGGATGGTTGAATGTTCTGGCAATTCTGTTATTTACAAATTTTGCATTTTGCAATTAAATTCAAAGCATGTATAAAAAGGTACCATGCACATGAAAAAGCAAGTTTAACCATTTACCGAAAAATATATTTTTCATGTTTAAAGCAAATCTTCTAAACCGAATACTCTTTTGATGCTTCATTATGCATGGGGCTAGAATGGAGCATTGTTTTCATTAATTCATCATTGTTACATCCACCAAAACTGTGTGTTCTTTTCTTAATCCTTCCCCATTTACTCTGGGTAAGCACTTTAAACTACTTCACCAACATTTGAGTAAGTCATATGTAAGTCATTCGACATAAAGCTTCTAATCTGAACAATAGCCCAATGTCTTATGATCTGAAATTTTGCTGTGACATTTCTAATGAAAAGTAGAACGCTTCCAATGGGCAGAATTAATTTTTAGACTTCATTTTCAAGGCTCCCAGAGACAAAATATAGATTCATCATTGGTTTTAATGAGGGGACATGAGGATTTCTTTAGAAATATGGGGTAAAACTGGTGCTGATGGCAGGGAAGGGATTCAGTCCTGGGCATCTGAGAACAGCATAGCCTTGTCAGGGATCATCAACTTTGACATTTAACTACATGTTTTCTCCAGAAGGTGGTGCTTGTCAGTCACTCCTAGATGGTTGTTAGCAAGGACTAAAATATATCCTGATTGTTTAAGAGTTCCCCTCACTAATAGAAGCCAATGAATACAGAAGCATTGCCAATAATGGGAAGAAGATCTAATGTTTCAGCATATTTACAACTCCTACGTAATGAGCACCAAGAGAACTTGTTCTGGACAAATGGGTAGGGGTGGACCAGTCCTTCAGCTTTGGAAAGGGAAAAATCCTGGAATCATAACATATCAAACAGAACAAGTCTTTAAAGATCATCTGTCCGAAGAGTTCTTAGCAAAACCCTAAGAGTTGTGTCAAAGATTTTGAGTTTAAAGTTATTATATTATTTTGAAGTCTTTTGCAAAGTTCATATATGTATTTACTGAGGAGGGGGGTTGATAGCTTTCATTATATTCCCAGGAATGTCTAAAAAATATAGGATTAAGCAATGCTGATTTTAAAAAAGGAGGAAGTTGAATCGCTGCATGGTTAAGTGATCTCTTTGTGTCTCTTTCGGAATAGCAGTGGCAGAACTAGATGTGGACCCCTGAGAGATGTAGCAACTACACAAAATTCCAACAAGTTTCCCTTATTTTTTAAAAGTAGAAATGTTTACAGGGTACTCTGCTAAATTTGTTTCTGTATCACCTCAAAATAAGTGTAAAGTTAGTTAAATATTTGAAGCTGTTAGCCTTATGCTAATCATTTAAAAAATGCTTAACTGACCAAATGTTTCCGTTTTGATTGATTATGTTGGCATTACCCAGACATAGTCCAAATAACAGCACACTCCCATGACCATGATCCTGTAAATATTCTGGCATCTCCCCCATTACCAATAAAACTATTCAGCACAAGTATGCAGCATAAAAGGGAGAAAAATGGGAAACATATGTCTGAGTTCTCCATGTGAAATCTATAGCCATTAAGGGAATGATTTGCATTATGTGACCTAAGCATGCAGTTAGCAACCATGGGACTCAGCAAAGTGAAAAAGAAGGAGCAAAGTTGAAACAGGTATTTCCAAAGGAGACAGGATTACAACTCTTTTTTTCTAAACCAAAACAACCCAGAAGCAAAACTAGTGAGAAAACATTTATTTAGGACAAAAGAAATGCAGTATCTTGTACTCCTGCGGTATGATATAGTTCCTAAGATTAAGGATAAGCTGATAAAAAAAGCAAATATTCTGAGAAAACCTAGAAACTAATAATTGTTACAAAGTAACTTTAACAATTTGGCCCAAACCTATATGAACAAAAAACTCTACAATATTATCAACAAAATAACACCTAAGATCCCAAATGAGTATCATAGGATAACAATTATTAGCTTGAATGGGGTTCATATCTTTCCTCACTTCTGAGTACTTTGTTTCTCCTACCACCAAGAAAGGTTACCCTGTGGTGACTGCATGGACCAGGAGCCTGGGAATGTGGGCTCACATGGCAGTTCACAATAGGGGCATGGAAACTCAAGATGGCAAGGTAGATGGAAAGGATAAGAGAATGCTGTGGGGTAGAAGGAAAGACTCCGGGGGTGGAGCTGCTGGAAAATAGAAAATGAGATAGATTAATAGGATTGACATGAGCCAGTATAACGGAAACTCTGATAATCTTGAGAGAAGTACTATTAATGCTTGACAATTCCACTTTAGGGGATGTCTCCCTAAATGTGACACTGTGGAGGAGGAGGGAAGGGCAGAAAGCAATCAAGGCTTTATGAAAGACTTATACAAGCAAAAAATAAAGAGTATTGCCTTAAAAAAATGTCCAGGTAACATGTATTTATGACATGGATACCCCCGGTGTGTCCTGATTTTCCCAATGGGTCACTTCACCTTCAATGTGATGGTTATATTTGTCGCTGTACTTGCCCAAAAGGGAGGTGTTCAATGCACAGTGGAATCACATCATATTGATGATGATAAGGACTGGGCTAGAAGGAATTGAAGGGTGGAAGACAAGGGCTACGTATTTAAAACTTAAACATACGTCAAAGTAAATTGCAAGTTTCAATGCTTGGTAATACCAGGAAGTGAGTTAAGTAGGTAAATCCCTTCTATATTTGGAATCCCTGCTACCACATTAGTCAACTATGAAAACAAACTAGCCTGATTCTTCATGCTTGTGAAGGTGTGGAGCATAGCAGGTTATAGTGAGTGTCCATGGCCATGAGGGACTGGCTTAATCTTGCCATAAATAGGCAGAGTCTTTGGATGCTCTATTTCCTTTGTTCTTCTATGTCCTGAAGCTCTTTACTTTAGTGACTTGCTTGCTAGGAAAGGCTTTGAATCAGAGATCACAAAAAAACAAAACAAAACAAAACAAAACAAACACCTCAGATTGTGATTCAGTGGAGATGGGTAGTAAGGAAGGACTTTATTGTTGAATAAGCTTATCAGCTTGTCATTTGGTGAAAGCAGTCTCCAGGTTTGTGTGGCCAGCTGTCCAGAAAATATCCTTCCTGTGGGGCATTCATGCTTAATTGTCAGAAATGAGTTTTAATTACTTGCCGCTTTACCATAACTCCAGTAAACCGTTATTGTATGCTAGGCAGTGGGTGTTATTTACTTACTGTTCAGTGTCTGCCAATGTCTGCAGGATTCAGGTCAAATCCCATCCAGGTTTTCTTGTGTATGATGTTTTCATTGTGTTCAATATTCTGGAACTCCTGACAAATCAGAAACCTATTTCATTGCTTAGGAACTAAATCGATAGTCACACTTCATCATTATCAGATACTATTTTTCTCCTCAAAATGTATGAGAGTGCTCCAATCTACAGCAGTTTTTTTAAATTGATATATAATTGACATAACACATTATATTAGTTTCAGGTATATAGCATAACGGTTTGATTTTTGCATGTATTGTGAAATGGTCACTACAGTAAATCTAGTTAACATCCATCACCACACATAATTATAATTCTTTTCTAATCATGAAACCTTTTAAGAACTATTTTATAACTGGATTTTTGTACCTTTTGACCTCATTTACCCATTTTGTCTACTTCCCACCCCCTGCTTCTGGCAACCACCAATCTGTTTTCTGTATCTATGAGTTTGTTTGTTTTTTTAACATTAGACATATAAGAGAGATCATATGGTATTTTTCTTTCTCTGTCTGACTTGTTTCACTTACCATAATCCCCTCAAGATATATCCATGTTGTCACAAATAGCATTATTTCCTTCTTTTGTATGAATGGATAATATTCCACTGTATATATACCACATTTTCCTTATCCATTTATCTATCCATGGGCACTTTGGTTATTTCCATACTTTAGCTATTGTAAATAACATTTCAATGAACAGGGGAGTACATATGTCTTTTTGAGTTAGTGTCTTTGTTTCCTTTGGATAAATACCCAGAAGTGGCATTGCTGAATCATATGGTAGTTCTATTTTTAATTTTTTGAGGAACCTCCATACTATTTTCCATAGGGGTGGCACCAATTTACATTCCCACCAACAGTGCACAAGGATTCCCTTTTCTTCACATCTTTGCCAATACTTATTTCCTGTCTTTTTGGTAATAACCATTTTATTTTTATTTTTTATAATTAAAAAAGTTTTGTTTATTTTTGAGAGAGAGACAGAGCACAAGCAGGTGAGGGGCAGAGAGAGGGAGACACAGAATCTGAAGCAGGCTGCTGGCTCTGAGCTGTCAGCACAGAGCCCAGTGTGGGGCTCAAACTCATGAACCATGAGATCATGATCTGAGCCAAAGTCAGACGCTTAACTGACTGAGCCACCCAAGTGCCCCTGATAATAACCATTTTAAATATGTGAGGCAGTATCTCATTGTGGTTTTGATTTGCATTTCCCCGATGATTAGTAATGCTGAGCATCTTTTCACGTACCTGTTTGCCATCTGTATGTCTTCCTTGGAAAATGTTACTTTAGATCCTCTGCAGGACACTTTTTGTGCCTTCAAAAATCCCACCATGAAAACTGTATCTAGAGTATCCTATTTCACAGTGCAGTTTATGAATAATTTGCCCCAGAGTGCATCAATTAGTAGCCACTAGTTCAGATTAGCGGACAACTTAGTCTCCCAACCCACAGACATATCCTCCTTCAATATTTCCAAGTATTACCCAGGGGGTACTTACATATATCCAAAGATATGGTCCTGTTCGCACCCAATCGCCCCTGGAATGTGATTCAGACACACCGTCCTAGATTTGGAGAACATCAGCCAGCTCTACAGACCAGCTACAACAGAGCGTGTCCTACCCATCTTATCATCACTGTTGTCAACAAGCTAGAGAACTGCCAGGCATCTAAAGACCCAGACAAAAGAGATCTGCCATGTCTCAATAGCATGTTAGTGTGTGTCATTCATATCTGAAGCAGGACTAGTTGGGTCTGAAACTCACATTTAGTCACTGTGTCAGCGCACATCTTTGCCCAGACCCAAAAGATTTCAAGACTGGAAATTTAAGCTAAGGGCATTCCATTCGAAGGTAGGTCTGCTCCCAAAGTCTCTATATTCAAAAAAGCACTTTCCAACTACATGAATAGGACCAAGGCAAACTCTGGTGTTCAGAAACTCAGCACATGGGTCAGATCACTGATCTTATTTTTTCTTAGTATCAAGAAAATACTTTTCTCTGGAGTTTTCTTGCTCTTCCCAGACACTGGGCATTGGTAAAGATCCAGGCTACAGAAGTTTTGAAATTGAGCAGAAACTTAAGAAGAGGTGTGGCTCTGTGCAAATTTGTCAGAGCTCTCTCTAGTCATCCTAAAAGTTCAGATATCAATACTCGTTTTCTAACTCCTGTCACGAGATACTCCACTACCCTGAGTGTAACATAGAGGCAAAGTGTGAACATTCAAATCAGGAAGTCCTGGCTTAGAATATGAACTCCATTCTAGACAGTTGTCCTTGAAGGAGTTACTGAGCCTCTTTAACTTCTTTCCTTATCTGCACACTGAAAATAATAAAGAGCATAATAATCTTATGTGGTAGTTAATGAGTTTCAAATTAGTTATATAAAGAGTTTAGAGCAGCATGTGCCACATAGTAAGTACACAACAAAGGGTAGCTCTTATGAATATCAATTATAGCCTCTAATAAATGCCTACGGTAAGTTGAAGGTGTGGTCCACCCAGTCACAAACAGGCTTATGAAAGAATCATACTGTAGGGGGACTTCTCTGTTCTGCCCCTCTTGAGCAACAGAATCTCAACCACAATTGGCAGGTGGGGTCCTCTTCTTCCAGATATCTATCTATAATAATGCCTGGCATGATCCTTAAGTGAGGACTTTATGAAGACAACAAAATTATTAGCTAAAATGACTGGGCCCACAATATTATAGACAAGTCACTACCCAGTCAACTCAAACATATTAAGACACAATAAGCACACAACTATGGTATTGATGTCTAGTCTCTCCTCAATAAAGACGCTGTAGAATTGATTCTGGCTTTATTTCAGTTATTTTTATTATTCTCTTCCTTTTTTTCTGGAAATGTGTCAGAATTTTTAAAAGTTCTTATATTATTAAAAAATGCTCAGTGTTAAAAAAATTCATGAATCTAAAAGTATCTCAAAATAATAAAGAGCTAAGTTTTAAAATTGCAAAAGTAAGAAATTGTATAAAGTAAAAAATATAAGTCCCTATGGACCTTGTTCCCCACTGTTTATCATCTCCCTCCAGAGAAGCAGACACTATAAAGAGATTGGTATATGCACTTCCTTACATCTTTTATCCATTTATAAACATGGATATATATGGACATATATACTTTCCTTTGCATAAACTGTCTCATACTACACATGCTGTTCTATGACTTGCTTTTTCCCTTAGCATGTATTTTGGGCAGCTTCCCACATGAGGACATTTAAATCTTCTTAATTTTTAACCATTGTACAATTTAGGTTGGACTTATTTGTTTAAAAGACTTAAGCAGTCTGGTTCATTATATTTATTTATGAGCAAGTCTGTGCAATTTCCATGTTTTTGGGGTGCCTTGTACTTCTTTCCATGTGGCCTGCATGCTTATATCCTTTGTCAAACTTCTGCAGGATGATTTGTCTCCTTCTTACTGATTTATTAGGACTTTCCATTTATTAATTTAACCCTTTAAGAGTCTCATGTGTGGCAACTATATCCAGGCTATTATGTTGCTGTTTTACCTTATTTATGTTTTGTGTTAAATAACTGCTTCAAAATTTTAGTGATCAATTTATCAAGGTTTGGGCTTATTTACAAATTTATTGTCACACTCAGAAATGTGTTTCCTAGTTTAAGATTACCAAAAAGAATTCACTTTTTTCCTCAGGTATTTTACACTTTTAAAACATGTTTAAACTTTTACTCTGTCTAGAATTTGTTATGACATAAGAAGCAAGCATTGGATCTTTTACAAATGCCTACGCATTTGAACCAACATTTACTAAATAGTACATCTTTACCCAACTGTTTTGAAAATCCATTGTAACATATATAAATATTTCCATTTTCCCATGAATATAATTCTGGGCATCACATTCTCTGTCACTGATCTCCTTGTTTATTCCTGTACCCATATTTCAAATATTATCTCTTTTTAGTGTATTTTAACATTTTGTATATTATTCTTCCCCTTATTAGTCTTTTTTTTACATTTTTCCTACTTCCCATTAGTTGATTCTTTCTAATAAATTTTAAAATATTTTGATAAACATAATTTATTCTTTTAACCAAGATTACAAATAATTGCAATATTATTTTAGGGTGAATTTGCATCTTTGTACTATAGAGTGATTTTTCCCCAAGAAAAAGTGTATGCTTTTTTTTTGCTCAAGCCTTCCAATATGTGACTCAGTAAAAGATAAATATTGCTCTTCACATATAGCCTGTACATTTCTTGTTGATTTCTTGACATTTTAACATTTATTTTGAATGGGATCTGGCATTTAATTTTATTTCTTTTGTTAACCAAAGGACAATTATTTATTGTGTTCATTTTTTGAACGGCCACCTTTAGTGATTTCTCATCTTTTCTCTAATGTTTTCTAATGCTTCTTTTAGGCATAAAATCATATTATTTGATAGAATTTATGTGATGAGATATAAGTATTCGCTGTACAAGTCTTTCAATTTTTTTGTGTGTTTAAACATCTTCCATATTTTTGAAAAGTTTTGTAATAGAATGTGGGGCTGAAAAAATTTTACCTGACTACACTAGCCCAAGGTTCGAATATTTCCCAATAACCTACTTATATTTATTTAGCTACAGAAGATATTATTCATCTCAGATTGTATTTGGCAAAATACTTATTAACTTACTAATTGTTCTTGCTATTGAATACATTTTCTTATTCTTTATATCTCTAATTCCCCTTCCCGCCTTTTTCAATCAGAGTGGTGGTTAATGAACCCGATGATTAGGACTTATTGTACCATTTCCTATATTGAGAAAATTTTAAAAAGACAATCATTGTGGTTTTAACTGATTTTAGCATAATTCATTATTTGTATTATTAATTGTTATTATCATTTGTAAGCACATGCTGTGCAAGGTCCCTGCCCTAGGGAGCATATCAAAGCTCACATTTAATTATTATCTTGAATTTTCATGGTATTGCACATAACAACAAAAGCTACGAGAACCTAGAAATAATTAAAGTATATAATTAATATTACCAGTTTAATGTTACCATACACAATCTCCAATCAACCAAATAAATAATTATTAAAATCTCTAAGATTATTAAAATTTACCTACATCTGTTGGGACAATTTGGCAATAACCTCGAGTTATGAGGCCTTATCATCCACATGCCATTAATTTTATTGCTTTTATGCTTCAGTGTTCAAATAGAATAAAAGGATTAACTCTGGTTGAGGTTTTATATGAGAATAAGTAAACAAATGCCTAGTTTATAAACTGATTCATTTATTCTATTCTCTTATACATTTTCCTGAGAGGTTTACCGAGGGGGTTTATATATTAGGCAAGCCCAAACACATGGACTTACATGATGACCTTCTTAGGAAATCAAATGTTCACATTTGCATATGCTGTGTATCGTTGAGACGATTTTAGTAAAAGGACGTATTTGAGTTCTTGATATACTCTAAGCCTTCTTTAATTGCATGACAGTGATGTCTTTCCCACTAGATATTAAGTTTCTACAGGACAAAAACATATTTTCCTTTTTCATTTTTACCTCCATAAATGAACTGGGGTGCTGCTTTGCTCATAGAGAACTCTCAACAAATTGTTATATGAATGGCAGAGCTTGTAGGAAGAGTAGACTTTCTTATTATAACCATTAAATGCCCTCCCCATTTTTAGCTAGGGCAGAACGTTAATAAGACCCTATGTGTTTTTGGACATCTGCCACTTGAAGACTTACGGACAGAGCAAGTGCTACTTTGGGCCAGATTGGTCTATTCTGCCCCCGATTCTGTCCCTGCACCTGCACGGGAACTTTGATTTATTGTTGCACTTGCCTCACAACGTAGAATAGTCACTGAAGCAATATAGATTTTGTTTGTTAAGTGAACAAATAATAGGGCCCTCAAGGAAGGTTGTTTTTAAATTACAAAAACCAAAATGAAGAATATGATTCAAACTACTCCCAACTGTGCACCATCCATTCCTCAAATAATCTGAATCCTCCCTCCTGTGGTACAGATGCTGCTTGGAAGTGCCCTTTGGAATGTTCTAGAGTACAGGAGGAAAGCCAGGAAACTATGCCTTCACAAAAGCTATGAGCTAGAAAAGTAACGTCTGTCAAATTTTCATACAGTACTACTTTTCTTACTAGGTAATTTGTCTCTTCTAGTTTTGTACTTACAATCTCGTTCCATTTTGATATTCTCCCCTCCTGACAATATCTACCTTAAGTGCATTTTATCATGGACTGCGGTTTCTCTTGCAACTTCTATCTTTGCCTTTCAGAATCACCTGATGGTTTTAGCACCATCTCTGGGACTGGCTCTTTCTCTGATCATAGTGGCCATCCTGAGACCCAGCCTCTCACATCGTACTTAAAAATTGTAAGTCATGGCCAATTCAAAGGCTGCCTATTGCTCTGGAATCTTGGAATTTGG
This sequence comes from Cryptoprocta ferox, assembly GCA_028646485.1. NCBI lineage: Eukaryota > Metazoa > Chordata > Mammalia > Carnivora > Eupleridae > Cryptoprocta > Cryptoprocta ferox. The sequence goes on along the minus strand of CM053578.1, from coordinate 30,910,838 downwards.
CTATAGTCTTCCTTCTGGTCCAGCATTTTTATAGAAACATATTTCTAAATTGTTGTGCACCTTATTAATAATCCCAACTCTTCTTTGTCAACTACCTTTGAATCCAGTGTACATTTCTGAAGTCCATTAACTGGAGCTCCGTGCACTATTCTGTTCCAAGGCATCAAGTCATTTTACAAGGGATGTACAATGTTTTCTGATGATACCCAGCACTTTGCTAATCTTTTTGGCTTCAGCAACCCAGTGAGCTGATATCTTCAGACAACAGTCTACTGTTGCCTGAGAGATCTTTCACCTGTCATGTTAGAATTTGGAAAGCAAGGCTTTCCTTCAGAATTTTTGAGTGTTTCTTGTTTTGGGGCCAGCTTTTGTCAAGTCTTGAGATGTTCAAGCTCTTACAGTTTTTTGTAAGAAACCATTTAATCAGAGATAGTCAGGTAAATACCGTACATGGAATAGGAGTATTTTCTGCTCCTGGTCTGCCAGATGTACCTCTAGCTGATGAACAATATTCATATTTTCCTATGTCCTATTTCCCTTAATCTATTATAGGTTGTTTTAAAACTGGAGCTTATATATTTTGCCTTTTTCTCTATATATTCATATATTTAATTTTATATTATATATTATTACTTATTACTTTTTAAATATTTATTTTATTCTATATTAAACTATTATATATTTAATATTTGATAAATATATATGTCATCTTTATATATGTAAATTTTGATTTTGGATAAAACACTTGACTGTCATAGACAATTTGGGAAGTATATGAAGGATGTAGGGTCTTCTGTTAATTAATTGCTCATCCTACAGTAGTTCTCTTCTTCCTCTTTGGTGATACAACCTTGATTTTTTTCCCCCCAGTGGCTATGTGCCTAAGCTTCCAGGGATGAATCATAATTGATCTATGCCACCTATGGTAATCTTATGTCCACAGGAGGATATGTGACCCAGTTTGTCACATATGTGACACACATGTGATATGTGAAATAGGGGTGAGAGGCTTTGGGGAAATATTTTCTCCCCCAGTGAAGAGGGGACTGCATCAGAAGGGCTTTCTTTCCTGCCTTGAACATTTCATGTGATAATCTGATGCTCAGAGCTGCTGCAACCACCTTACTCTATGAGAGAGAGGCCAAGAAATCTCAGAAACATTGATTTGAGTGGTTCTATTATTGAGTTACTCAACCAACCACTTGAATCACACATCTCCAGATATCTGTGATGATAGAATATTATTATTTAAGCCATACTAGTTGTAGATTCTGTTTCCTTCTGTCAAAATAATTATATACAAACCAAAGTGTAAGAAAAAGCAAATATCTTACATATCTCTAACCAAATGTAATTAAAATATTTGCCACAATTTCCCTTCACTTTCCTATGCATATATACAAATATATTTAATTTCTATTTTTTTAAACTAGGATCATATTGATATGCAATTTTATATTCTGCTTTTTACTTATTATGTTTTAGAAAGTCACTGAATAATCTCTAAAGCCATAATTTATAATGTGAATTACCATAATTAATTTTCATATTCTTTTTTAAAATTTTTATTTTAATTCCAGTATAGCTAACATACAATGTTACATTAGTATCAGGTGTACAATGTAATGACTCAATAATTCTATACACTACTCAGTGCTCATGGTGAGTACCTGTACTCTTTAATCCCCATTGCCTATTTCACCCTAATCTACATATTCTTAAACAGAAGTTATCTTTTCTTATTTTGTGTAGTACTTGAGACAGAAATTTTTGTTTCACAAAAGCCATTCAGGGTAAAGGACAGATACACAGTAATTGTTAGGAACAAAAAAGAAACTTTTAATGGATATTAAACCTCTCCTTTAGAAACTAATAATTACATGGAGAAATCAGACAAAACACAGCTTAAGAGATGTGACCTTTCCAAAATATAGCTGTGAATAGCTTTAAAGATCCAAAGAGAAGAAAGCTAAAGTTAACTTTTGAGTGTGGGAATAAATGGTTTTAAAGTTCGTCCTCTAAGGAATAATCAGTACAGACACTCACTCTGCCGAGCAGCTTCAGGGTCTAAAGTTATTTCAGCTCTGTTTATGAAACAAAGGGGCACATAAAGAGCTCCTGAGAGTACACGTGGGACATTAAGTTCCTTACCTTTTCTGGAATTGTGACTGACAGAACACTCAATGCTAATTGAAATTTCTCCTAAAGTTTCTGGCCTGTTTCCTCTTATATAAAGTAGAAAAAATAATAATGAGGGAGGAAAGTACTAGCTCATGGGCACCACATGCACAGGTTCGCAAGCCCATGCCATCTCTATCTGACCGATGCAGCAGAAGGTACATGGCGATCAGACTGCCTTTGGTTAAGGCAAGATTATCTTATAACCATAATCCCTAATACCAATAGAGATAACATCGGTTCTGTATGTTGCTTTCTTCTATCTGACTTGCAAACTGACTTATTAAGGCACACAATAACTATTGAGGTATGTCCCATTGAAAACTCCATTTTATAGGTTACTTTCAAAGTGGCAGAGCTGATAAGTAGTGAAGCTGGGATTCTAAGTCTGGAGCCTACATTCTTTTCTTTTTGTGGGTTTATTTGTTTATTTTGAGAGACAGACGGAGAAAGAGAGAGAGCAAGCAAGGGAGAGGCAGAGACAGAGGGAGACAGAGAATCCCAAGCAGGCTCCACTCTGTCAGCACAGAGTCCATTGTGGGGCTCCATCCCAAAAAGTGTGAGATAATAACCTGAGCTGAGATCAAGAGTCAGATGCTTAACTGTCTGAGCCATGCAGGTGCCCTGTGGAGTACACATTCTTAACCATTAGGACAAAGATTCTCAAACATTCTTACTTCACAGTGTCCTTAGTATTTCAGAATATTTTTTAAACTGCCCCAAGGCCACAAGAAAAATCTAATGCTTTCCTTTATTTAAGTAGTTGAGTCACAACAAATAATTTTATATCTTAACAACTTACTGGCCATTTAAAAAAAATGCCAATACAGTGAAAGAAGAGATATTTTAGTTCATTCTTATGTAGCCACAACTCTTGCTAATCTGATGTGTGCACCTACTGGTCATGGCTTCTCAAATCTTGGGGTCAGAGTGGACACCACCGCCCTCATTTCAGATTCCCATTGATTGTAGCACGGCGTTTGCTTTTTATTATAGCAACTGGTAAAACCTCACCTTTATAATAATAGCTATCACTTAAAGAAATACAGCATGATCTGATGTTTAAATTATCAACTACGTCAAACAAGTAGTTCTCATAGTGTCAACAAGTGTCAACTATTACCATGTTTCCCTCCAAAATTTAAAATGCCCCATGTGGCCCTTTGAATTCCCTATTCGACTCTGGGGTATCCCAGTGCAGTTTGGGAACTGTGGCTTAAGGCAACATTGCCACTTGTGTTCAGGACCCAGTAGGGGAATGAATTGTGATTACTTAAAAAAAATCCTGTTTAAAAGTTATATCCAACATTGCCAGCTTGGTTATTCAAAGCTTTATATGTATTTAATTGAGGGATTCTTTCACGTGTTTCACTTGGCTTAGTATTCCTTAGAGATGAGTGTTAGGAATCAGTAGAAATGGAATGAAAATGGAGCCATTTTGAGTCTCAGCCATTTGGGGGCCTCTTCTACAGAAAAACGTGAAGTGAAACTAAATGGTTTCTAACGTTTTCCCTAAACTTTGATTGTTAGAATTTATACACTCAGTTCTTTTCTTTCCACATGTGGGCATAGCATTGTTGTTTCACACACATTTTTTTTCTCCCAATTTCCTTAAGCATTTGAGCCATAGGCCATGATAGAGTAAACCATTTCTAGATCAAAGTGGGCAGACTTCCTGGATTCTACTTTGAGCTCCTCAATATACCATCTCCAAGACTTTGGGCAAACCTTACCTTTCTGCACCTCTTTCTCTTAATCTGTAAAATAAGGACAACAGTGTCTGCCTCTGTGGTAGGGCTAGAACAGTTAGTGTTACATTGTAAAGCATTATATGGCTCTTTCATGAAGATGGTGAGTGCAGGTTTATATTCTAGGAGTGTTAACATCTGTCCAGATTAGGTATGCGCTATGGTAATAATTACAAGGTTTTTATGGGAAAATGGTTTTTAAGCTTTCTTAATTTATTATCTATATAATCTATATTATCTATATAATCCCACACCATAATTTTGCCTATTTTATGATCATTCTAATGTTGGGTTGATTAAGTAAATAATTTTAATGCAATATATCTTCACCCTATTTTTGTTTATCTTGGTGCCTGATCATTTTGATAGTGGCCAACAAATTTTTGAATATGTTGAACATATTTTTAAGCAAAAAATGGACATACATCATCTTACTCCAACTGCTCATCATTAAAATTTAGAGTCCATTAAAAGTTAGCATCCCTAACCATCCTTCCCCCTAAAATTAAAAACAGGACTTTGTTAGTGTAGACTGTGTACAGATTTTTCTTAGAAAAAATCGTAGAGGTCGGACAGTTGCATTTTGATGCTTCAGGGAATAAAGCATTATAAAAACATTTTGATCTGATTTATTAGGCCATTGAGAATATGGTTAAAGATATCATTTGCTGCATTGCAGTTTCCTCCTTTTTCTTTTTCTTTTTTAATGTTTATTTATTGAGAGAGAGAGAGAGAGAGAGGGAGCAGGGGAGGGGCAGAGAGAGGGAGGGAGAGAGAGAATCCCAAGCAGGCTCCATCATGTCAGTGCAGAGTCCAGTGTGTGGCTCGAACTCACAAACCAAGAGATCATGACCTGAACTGAAATCAAGAGTCAGACGCTTAATTGCCTGAGCCGCCCAGGAGACCCAGTTTCCTCTTTTTCTTATTGGAATTTTCTCTGTTCTTGGTATGAAGAATGTTGTACTTCTGTAACCTTCCTTTTTTAATTTTTTTTCTCTTTTGCTTTGGGTACTAGTAAGTTAAAAAAACAAGTTTAGCACTTGCATAGGATTTCATGATTTCCATTTTATATGCTAATATAGTTCCTGATCCAATGAACTCCTTGCCTCTTATTTTCCCTTTGCTTCATTTTAACAATATTCATTTTATTTTATCTTGTCTATTTGATGCATTATTTTAAAATACACCAAAACCTTTGGAGAAAGATTCATGGAATAGATAAAGGTTATTTATCATATATTTTTCAAGTATTCCAACAAATGAAAATACATCAGCCTGATTCTCTATCAGTCCAGGTCCTGATGAAAAATGAATGTCACATCCCAAGGAAAACAAGCACCTTAACTTTGCTTTTGTTTTTGCTTTCTTCCCTGATCTCCTGCTAACATTCAAACCCAATAGGAAGATGGTTGGAGAGCAAGGGAGCCCATTAATATAGTCCAAATGGACCAACCTCTGCCCAGGGGCAGAGAATAAGGTAGAGAAGAGTGGTGAGTGGTTCTGTATGTACAAAATGAAAGATTTGCAACATATCTAGCAATGGTTAGTAATGGAGATAAATAGTGAAAATACATGAATCTATAGACTGGAGAGAATAATAAATGGCACCAATCATCCCTGTAGATCGGTATTTCAAAAAGCAATATTCAAGAAATCCATGTCATCTAATAATATAGGATCTAATATACTAGAGAAAATTCAACAGTGGATGCATATCATTTCATCTTATAAACTAAAATAAAAATTACAGCACATTCTCAAGACCAAAAGTTGTAAAAATAGAAATTGCATATATGTTTTGCTCATTACTAACTGCACTCAAATTAAATAGAAAATTTGGTGTTGACATTCAGAACATCTATGTATTCTTTGTTGTTTTTTCATGGCAAATGAAATAATTGCAATAATTGCAGAAATAACATGACAAAGATGAAATACATTTGGAATAATAAAATTCAGCACATAAAACGTTAGCAGAATATGGGGCACGTGGATGGCTCAGTTGGTTAAGTGTACTACTTCAGCTCAGGTCATGATCTCACGATTCATGAGGTTGAGCCCCGTGTCAGGCTCTGTGCCTACAGCTCAGAGCCTGAAGCCTGCTTCAGATTCTGTGTCTCCCTTTCCCTCAGTCTCTCTCACTCTCTCTCTCTCTCTCTCTCTCTCTCTCAAAACTAAACATTAGGAAAAAAATTAAAAAAAACATTAGCAGAATAATTTGAGACATTTGGATATGGACATTTAAAGAGTCTTGGAGACAGATACGTTTGTCAGCCAACATGTTATGTGCAAATAAGAATTTAATAAGGATGAAAATATATGAACTAATATTTTAAAATGTTTTCTATCTCCTGTTCAACAACTCCTCTCCCCCAAGCCTAAGTAAGTTGTAAAAATTATTATCATTTCCCTCTATCTGGTTTCTTTGCTCTAGCTTGGAGATGAAATAAGTCCTTTATTTCTCAAGGTAAAAAGAAAGGAAGAAAAAAAATAAATGAACAGGAAGAGAAAAGAAAAGAATGTTGGATATTTTGAGGAGACAGGATGAATTTAAATGATTGAAATAGCTTGAACTGGATGTAGTCAGGAAAATAACCCCTTGCTGTTATGTCGCTGAAATATTTACCATTGTCACTTGCTTTGATAATTACTGTGGGTCTTTGTGGATTTTAAATTAGTTTTGCCAATTGTGCCTGTTCATGTTCTCTGCTCATTTAGATCTAAACATTTATCAGCGAGTTAAATAATAAATTTTGCTTGATTTGAAAAATTGGACTGTTGTTCTTTCCATCAGTCACTTGGTGAATTAAATCAGATTCCAAATGCTACTTAATAGCAACTAAGCCTACTGAGTATTGACTTTAATTAATTTTCTGCCTCTGCCTCTGAAAAGCAATCAACAATTAAACCAAATTTAACCTCTTTTGGGGTGTTAGCCGCTTGAAATGCAATCTCCTTCTTGGGTATATCTTCAAATCTCTGTTAATATAATAGCTTAAACCCATTCCTTGTTCTTACAGTGAAAACTCTGTGTAGGTGGCAATTTTCTTTTAATTGAGTTCTCCATCTTGAATGCATCAAGTTGCTGAAATTCTTGATCTAAAACTCAGGCATTTTAGAAACATTAGTTAACTCCTATCTCCTAACTAAACAATACTCTTAATTTTCTGATAGTCTTCAAGGCATGTCTACCAAACCATTTACTCCATTCCTGAGAAGCTTCAGTTTCTGAAATGAGCCTTCACTTCTTCCTGATAAAATAACAGCTTTGTTGGACATGCTACCAGATACTTATACGTTAGCCTTCAACCGGATTGTCTTACATCCCAGAAGTGTGTATGGGAACAAATAAATGGGGGTGACTCCCAGGGTCATGGGAAATTTCCCTGGCATACAGAGCAATGTGAGATATGTCTAAGGAAAATATTTAGTTTCATAATTTGGGAATAGGATTTCATTTAGCACTTTTGGAACATGTGTTTAAATCAGTAGGCAGTAAGCTCAGGAAAATAGTACTGAAGTGCACTGAGCTTTCTGTCAGTTCATTGTTAGCTCTGATGGCTCAACAGTGACAGACCACTGAATCAACATGGCCCTTGGAAACATAGCCACCCTGTTTCCTAGGTGTTGCATGTAAATAAATGTGTCTTGGGGTTGTTTTTGTTGGTTTTGCCCAGAATTCATCACATTATTACCTTAATTCTCCATTTCCATTTCTGGTGAAAAGGAGCTTCGAGGCAGTTTTGTCCAATCTACCATCTGGTGCCAAGTTTGAGCACCCCCTTTGCGTTTTCCAGTCTCCCCAGCAAGTAGCAGACGTTGTAGGAAACACATTCAATGAGCTATAAATTTCTCTGTTATTTGCTTACCTTGGACTTGACAATTATGGGTAAGTCCCAGTTCTCTGTGAGCCAGGTAAAAGGGAGCCCTTTTGAGGCTAACTAGAAATATATGGCTTTGATATTCAGAGAATCCTTTTCCAATCTCTGTAGGCTTCTATCCCCTCCAGTTTTGGGCCCTCATTGAGGTTCATTTCTACGGTTCCCACCAAGCCAACTGCCAAAAGCAAACAGAACAAGACAAGGTTTGAACCTTGTAGGATCACCCTGCCCCAAGGTGCTGGCCAGCTGATGGGCACAGAGCAGACTCTGCTACCCCAGCCTAGCATGATAATACAAATGCTGGCCACCACTGTCTATTTCACCCAAACAGGTTATATCTGAAAAGTGCTTTCCTGGGATTTTGGAAACAATCTGATTCTGTTGTGACACATGTCTCTTTTAGAACCACATCAGCACTATAGTATTTATGGCACAGAGTTCACAGATGGGAGGCAGAATTTCAGAGCAATGTAAAGTCAAAACCGTAGATGTGAGTTTGAATCCTGCATCCATCACTTGATGGCTGCATTGCATGATAGTGGTTACCTAGAGTAAGAATGAAGTGAGTATTAGCTATTATTGTTATTAGTTTTGGATAAACTCTGTGGAGGCCGTCTTTAACTAGTGCCAGGCCAGTGGTGATAAACTAAGCCCAGACAGAACTCTTGACATTTTCTGTACTTTAAATTTTTTTTAATGTTTATTTATTTTTGAGACAAGGAGAGACAGAGTGCAGTGCGAGTGAGGAAGGGGCACTGGGGAGGTGGGGCACAGAATCCGAGGCAGGATCCAGGCTCCAAGCTGTCAGCACAGAGCCTGATGCGGGGCTTGAACTCACAAACCATGAGATCACGACCAGAGCTGAAGTCGAACGCTTAACCAACTAAGCCACCCAGGCGCCCCTACATTTTCTGTACTTACTTTAGATGCTGCAGACATTTCAAGGAACTGTCACAGTAGATCATCTACCCTTTAAGCAAGTTTACTGTGCTTCACTCTCCAAAGTGGATGACAAAGAATTATATCTTAAAAGACATCTGGAAAAGGATATTCCACAACTTCCTCTTATGACAAGCAGATACTGGCACCGGGAAATTGTCTTTCATCTTACCTAAATCTTTTGTGTTGCGGTTTGGACCTATCTCCTTATTCTTTTCTTGGTTAAGAGGAAAAGCCCCTGCTCACTGGATTTTGTAAATTGTAAGTGGGTGGGGAAAGAGAGGCAGGCAATGAGAATGCCCAACTCTTGGTAGGAGATCATTATTTTAGACACAATTTTGTCCCAACCAGCAAGATGATCCTGGGAAAGTTATTGGTTTTCTCACCTGTAGATGATTTTTCAGATTTATTTCACCTCCAATTTGCTATGGCTCTCATAAACATCATGAGAAGTGAATCCTGATTTGAAATCACCTTTTGGTATAACACAAATAAATTGCCTACTATAGGGTCTGGTTTATAGTAGGAATGCAATGTATTTTCATTCCCATTTCTTCCTTCTTTCCCCTTTGTGTCCCCCTTAGGATTAAGGGGAATCCCATTATTGAAGAATGGTTTCTGTGATGACAGTTTATTGTAATCCATAGATCACTCACATATTGTGACTTAATTAAGAACCTTTTAGCAATAAACATTGGAAAAGAAATAGGGCTTGTTCATTAAAGTTAATGGGCTAAAAGGAAATAATAGTATCAATTGCCCTTTGCCCTCTTGGTCAGGGTGCTCTTCATATGGTGTTTGTTGATGGTGTTAAAGACTCTTTTTATTCCAGGACTGCCCTTTGGTTGGTCCCAGACACCCATTTTGAGTTGTTTTGCTTATTCTTCTGGTAGAAATTAAAGAGTCTAGTTTGGTTTCGAAATACATTTAAACCCAATAGCAGCCCTACACCCACTTATAGGGGGACTCTATTTCCATTCTTTCTGCACTTACTTTTTAACTATCAGAGCAAAACCAGCTTCTCCCAAGTCATTTATTTTACTGATTACATTGTGTGTGTGTGTGTGTGTGTGTGTGTGTGTGTGTGTGTGTGGAGGGAACAGGAAGAATAGAGCTTTTACCTTTAATGAACTCCATTATTTTCTGCAATATGAGATGTCAAAATATTTCTCCAGCCAGATTTTGCTGACTGGTACTAAATTATATCTGATTCACTCTTGCCATTTGAACCTGGAACGTGAGTATATCCAGGAGTGGAAACATAATATTTTGCAAAAAAAAAAAATGCCTCCTGTGGATAGCAGAACACATGCATCACCTTTCCAAGGCAAATAAGAGCAACCAAGTTTAATTAATTACAAACAGAAGTCGAAAAATGCTCTGTATGAGTGGTTCTCAAACTTGGCTGCCACTGAGGTCTGGGGCCTGCTCCCTAAGGTTCTGCTGGAAGTTGTCTGAGGTGCAACCTGGGTGTTAGATTTTTAAAAGCTCACCAAGTGACTTTAACATGTAGCCAAGCTTAAGAATTACTGATCTCATCCTCAAAGTCCACTTCTCAAAACGTTTTTGTGAGGGGAGAGGCAGCTTTAAATTTAGATTCCTTAATGACGAGTCAGTTGTTTCTGAATTGTGAACATAAATATTTCCCTCTTTAGATTACTGTGTTACAGAAAATAATTGAAGGGAAGTATAGGAATTGGTGTCTCCTTTAGTAACCCCAATGGGGATGAAGGGATGTAAATGAAGTAGAGGGATAGAAGTTATGCTGTTTTATGTAACATGGCCAGAGATGTGTAGACCCACGACTACAGGGTGGCTGCACGGATCATAGGGATGCTGTCTCCTATCTTGTTGCCCTTCTGTTTTTAGTAATGTGATTCCTCGTGTTCGTCTAAATAGTTGCTCAAGCTCTAGCCATCACAGCAGGAAAGAGGAAGGAGCAAAGAATGAACCATGTAAAGATACTTGCTAGAAGTAGAACAAGATGCTTCCACTTAGATCCCTTCAGCTCATTGGTTCTCAGCTGGGGACAGTTTGGGCCCTCAGGGCATATTTGGCAATGTCTCAAGACATTTTTGGTTGTCACAGCTGGGCTAGGGTGGAGGTTGAGGGTACTGGTATCTGGCAGGTAGGGGCCAGAGAGATGTTGCTAAACATCGCACACTGCCCAAGACAGCTCCACAACGGTGAATTATCTGACCTAAATTGTCAATGGCAGAAATGTTGAGAAACCCTTCAAAGTTTAACTGTAAACTGATCATATGGCTATTCATTGCTGCAAGGAAGATAGAAATTGTAGTCTAAATTCTGAAGTCATAAGCCTATTTAAAAATCAGGGATTCTATTAGTAACCAGGGTAGAATGGACATAGTGGGGGACAACTATTTCTGTGTACCATATTGTCCTATCACTTCCAACTCTGGCCAAAGAGGTTTGAAAGCGGAAATTTGTTCCCTTATCCGTGATCCATCATTTAGCCATGGTGCCCACTCATACCCTGCATTTATGGGCCAATTTTTGAAGCAAAACCAGCCATTCGCATAAATAGAAATGCAATTTTAATGAGGGCTTTTCTGGCTACTGTTCCTGGGAAGCTGGGGTTATATTTTCATGAGTTAATCTCTCATGAATATTCAGTAGAATCCTGCTGGGCATTGACTACAGCAGTAGTGGGTGACAAAAGGAGTTGCCAATACATAATGTGCACTTTGCATTTTCGTTTTCCTTCCCCCTCCCCTTAGATAGCAATGCAAGGTAGAGCAGGTGTACCATAGACATCCACCTTCTGTGGTCTCTTCCAATGCTGAACGTGTACAGAAACAATATAACAGTATAAAGCGAACCTTCAAGAACATCCAAGCCACCTCTTTATTTTATGGATGAGAACAGCAGGCCCTGGAGACTGAGCTTCGAGTCCTAGACCTTCTTAAAAGTAAACATGCGATCTCAGGCAAGCTCCTTATCGACTCTCTGCATCAGTTTTTTTAATCTCTTAACTGGAAAGCATCCAACAGATGATGTTTTGAGTCCCCTGTAACACCAAGTTATGTGGAGCCACGAAGCTCTGATTCTAGGAGGTGATGGAGGAGTTTCACCTAGACTTACAGCGTGAGGAGTGAAGGAGCTGAGACTAGAACCTGCTTTCTGTGTCTGAGCTCCCTTGTGGATTTTGGATTTTTGCTTTTGCTCTCAGGTTTATACTGGCTCAGTTAGCATAATGGGGATATGACTATCCTGAGACGCCAGCCTTTCCATGAAGACAAAGTTGCAAAAAATGTTCAAACTGGTACATTCCAAAGACTTTTTTTGGTTCTATTTCAATTGAATTCGGTTTCAATTCTAGGACAGTAACACAGATAATGAATAAAGTTGTCTGAACTTTGGAAGAAAAATCAATGAGATCATGTCTAAAAAACAGTTCTTGAAGCCCATGGCTTTTTATAATGACTTTATACATAATTCAAATAAACTTTGTTTTTTAATAATGAGGCAAACTATATATTTGATCTACATCAAATATACATACAGCAAGCTCTATCTACTGTACAGAAAGCTTCACAAAAATACTCTTCTTGGGGCACTGGGTGACTCAGTCAGTTAAGCATCAGACTTTGGTTCAGGTCATGATCTCGCGATTCGTGAGTTCAGGCCCCACATTGAGCTCTGCACTGACAGTATGAAGCCTGCCTGGGATTCTCTCTCCCTCTCTCTGCCCCTTCTCTACTTGCATTCTCTCTCTCTCTCTCTCTCTCTCTCTCTCTCTCTCTCTCTCTCTCTCTCTCATCTCTTTCAAAATAAATAAATAAACTTAAAAAACACCCGTCTTCAGAAAGTTATGGAGACTACTTAGTTTTCTGGGATATTTTTTCTTGGGCTTGATACCCTCTGAACTTTGGAGGCAAACACAAACATATTGGGGCAATGACATCATAGTGAATGCTTCCTCTCCTAACTATTCAAAGGGGTGAGAGAGAAGACTCCCACTGTACAGAAAGTGGATTGTCCCACCAGTGGATGCTGCCCAGCTCCACTGAAAGTGACAGTGTGGCACATGTGGATCAATAGTTTACTTATAATTTTTATAATCTGTTGTGTCTTCCCAAAATTGTTCTATGCTTTCTGAGGAAGAGCCATGAGTCGGAGCTAATCTTTCTTGTAGATGAAACTGCCTCAAAATACTTAATATAAACCCTACCAGTTTACATGTATTGGGCATGTTTGGCAATATAGAACCCAGAATAATGTTGGTCTTAATTGCATCATAATCTCGATGTGATGTAATGTTTTCCAACGTTTCATATTTTACTTCTCACAACACTTTTCTATTTGTTTGTTTCATCTCGTAGAGTTTCACCTCTATAAAACAAGTTGACAAAACTTAGCATGAACAGGAATATTTTTTTAACAGCTAGATAAAAATATGCCTAGTGCATATCAGAGAGTTTTGGATAAGTTAGTAAATTTTTAACGAGTTCTCAGTATATCCAAATATTTTGAAAAGTGAGTTCCTTGGAAGTTGCCATAGTAGCAGGTATTTGAGGCTAGAAATATCTTTGAGATTATATGTTATGTCAGTGTTGAAATTGTTTTATTATAGAAAATGTCACAGATTTTCTATTGAATATTACTTGGTAACAGTCACGGCAGGTAAGGAAAAATCTGAGAAAGTAGGGAATTCAGCTATTGCTAATACTTCATTTAACTTAGCCTTCCTAGACAATTTAGAAAGAATGAAATACCTTTCCTTGTGCATATTTCTTTCATTCAGAATAACTCTGTGTCTTTGATAATGACATCCAGCACATCTCAGTAACCAGGTGTAGTTATCTGCCAAAGATGCAGATTGCATTTCACATAATATGTCCAATTTTAGTTGCGTAAACAGAAGATGATTACTATTCAGCAGAGATCAGACAAAGTAAAAGAGCAAAAATGTGAGAGGTTACCTCCATGGTGACATCTAGGGAGTCTCCTTCAGGGTTGATTAACTTTCCATGGGAATCTGAAATAATTATGGCTACACATGCTGGAGAATGAAATGTTCCCATTAGGCAATGATTACAACCAGCATCAAGAAAGAATTTCAGGGAGGCAATCAGAAATCACCAATTATGCAGAGTATCTGCAAGAGATGATGTTAGCTCATAAAAGTGCTGAAGTGAGTAACTCGATAAGAGTTTAAAGGAAGCAGATGGGCCCATTTTGGCTCCTTACGCTTGACTTATCCAAACTATATACACAAGTTCAAACAGATTATGACCCAAGGTAACAGCCGACTTGTATTGTTACATTCATTATTACCCACACTCGTTTGCAAAATGCTCTTCAACCACAGTGACGGTAAACAAACCAGAGCAATGATTGTTTGAACTGATTCAATTTCTCTTGTACTTTGGCTGCCCAAGCCCCAGGTTTGCCCTCAAAATATGAATTTTTTTAATTGTTTAAATATTTATTTGTTTTTTGAGAGAGAGAGAGAAAGACAGTGGCGGAGGGGCAGAGAGACGGAGACAGAATCCAAAACAGGCTCCAGGCTCTGAGCTGTCAGCACAGAGCCCAGTGTGGGGCTTGAACTTGTGAACCATGAGATCATGACCTGAACTGAAGTCGGGGGATTAACCAACTGAGCCACCCAGGCGTCCTCAAAATATGAATTTCTAATTTACATTTCAATGAGGCACAAAGTAACTATTTTCCTTACTTGCCTTCATGTGTTTGAGGCGTGTTTTTCTACCACAGGTTACCACTTTGTCTGTCCATCTTTAAGGTTTGTCCTGTTGGTCATTCTTAATGAAACAACTTTACAGCCTTCTGCCAGCTCAGGGATTCAAGCTGCAGATTTGAGGGAAGTTCCCATAACACCGGAGCAAGAAGGGGCTTCAGTTTTACATAATTCACATCGCCACATTTTAAATGTGAGGTCGCAAAAGTACATAGAATCAAATATCTTGCCCAAATGGCACAACGAATTAGAGGCAAGGCCAAAACCAGAGCAGAGATTTCCATTACCTATTGCTGACTAAAACGTATCCCACAACTTAAGGACTTAAAGCAACAATGATTTATTTCTCACGATTTTTTTTTTTAAGTTAACCAGAAGGGTTTTCTGCTTGTATGCATGGTTGCATACATGGAATGTTATGTGGGCTGAAAGGAACAAGATGGATTTGCCTACCTGCCTTGTAGTTGGTACAGGCTGTCAGCTGGGGCACTTGAGATCTATGTGGCTTGTCATCATTAAGGGAGTTGGACCAGTTTCCTTACATGAAGGTCTCAGTGTCCAAGAAAGAGAGCAAAAGCGTAAGTTGTAAGCCCCCTTAACACCTAGGCCCAGAACTCACAGTATCTCTCTTGTTCCATTCTGTTGCTCAAAACTAACCATATAGGGCCGCCTGGGTGGCTCGGTTGTCTGAGCATCCGACACTTGATTTCGGCTCAAGTCATGATCTCACAGTTTTGTGGGTTTGACCTCGGTCTCAGGCTCTGTGCTAGCAGCGTGGAGCCTGCTTGAGAGTCTCCCTCTCTCTCTGCCGCTCCCCTTCTCGAACTCTCTCTCTCTCTAAATAAATAAACTTAAAAAATAACAACAACAACAAACAAAAAACTAACCATACAGACAGACCAGGGAAAAGAAGGAGAAATGCATTCACTTCTTAATGGGAGGAGTAGCCAAGTCCCACCACAAAGCAGCATGGAAAGCATTGCCATAGCTACCTTCGAAAATGCCCTTCCACATCCAGTTGTCAGTCTCAATAGGTAAGGACAACATTTCTGGGGAAGTCCAGCCCCTTTGCCATTTGCATCGCTGCTGCTTTCACAGTGAATGGGTGCAATCTAGACTGTCTGTAAACACTTGGCCAACATCCAATTTGTAGAGAAAGAGATTCCTAATTGTGATTGTTTGGCTTTATATATTAGTAAAAACTTTAAAACCGGCTAGTAAAAATAACTAGGTTCTCTTTTAAAATTAAATTGATTTGAAACCCAATACGTTTTATGAAGTAAAAAACCTTGAGAAAGACTTTTTCTGCTCTTAAGTAGAATCCTGAAAGTTTTGATTAGTTTCCAACCTAAAACTGTCAAGTTGAGCAAAAAGCCTGTGTTCACAGTTTATGAGGGATGCCATTTGGTAACCTGAAGGTGGCAGATGTGAAGGCCAACAGTGGAAGATGGTCGTGGGGCTGGGGTCCCGGGGCCTCCAGCTGCCTTCCTGATGGGCTTTTTGTCAGAGTCTCTCTTCTGAGGAACGTGACTCCATGCAAGTGGCTGTAAGTCTTAGAATAAATATTTCACTAGTCATGATAGTTTTGAAAACTTAAAGCTGTGAAGGACACATTGGAATCTCTGTGATTTATGATAAAGCTGAAGGAAACTTGATCATTCCAGTCCTGCCATATGTAGCTGTGTGGAATGTGCAAATGAATTGAACTAGCAAACCCCACAGATTTTGTTTCTTGATTAAAAAAAAGAAGTCTTAAGTCAGATCAGCTAACAGGCAATTTGAAACAGGGATTTAGCAAGGCAGCTGTTTTAAATGAAATTCCTTCCAAATGCTTCTCTCTCCCTTCCCCCTTCCATATTTTTCTTGCAAAGGCTCAGAGAGCTTCTCTTCCAATTTTTCTTGGTTCTGCATATAAGTGATTAAAAAGTGATTGAAAAAAATAAAAACCTGGAATAGTCCCGTAACTTTACACCCTTGAAGGATAGATCATGTGTCTTGCCCCTCCTAGCATGCCCAGCCAATCTTATGCCCTGCACCTAGTAATTCTTTGTATGATACATATAAAGCACTTAACATAGAAACATAGATCAATAAAATGTGCAA
Source organism: Cryptoprocta ferox (assembly GCA_028646485.1). NCBI lineage: Eukaryota > Metazoa > Chordata > Mammalia > Carnivora > Eupleridae > Cryptoprocta > Cryptoprocta ferox. The sequence continues at coordinate 30,894,267 of CM053578.1, read as the reverse complement.
ATGTGTTTTTTTCTTTAGAGAGAGAGAGAGAGAGCAAGTGCAAGGGGGGATGGAGGGAGGGTCAGAGGGAGAGGGAGAGAGAATCCTAAGCAGGCTCCTTGCTCAGTGTAAAGTCCAACGCAGTGCTTGATCCCACGCCCCTGGGATCATGACCTGAGCCAAAATCAAGAGTCTGACAGTCAAACAACTAAGCCACCCAGGCGCCCTGAAAATGTGCTTTTGGTGTATTATTAAATTTAATTATTCCAAGTATCGAAAGAGAAAGTCAGTGAGGAAAGTTTTTTTTTTCTTTTGTAAAATGAGCATTAAATGAGTCAAAGAAGTGAAAGGACCTGCCAAAGTGTGTACAATAGATATATGGCTACCCCAGTTAGAACCCAGGTCTCCTGACTTGTAGCTCTGTTCTTTTTCTATGATACCGCCATGTTGAAATTCCATTATAGGTGTTCAATGAATATTCATTGAATGAATGAGTACATCTTCTTGTTACTGTCTTTGCTACTGTAGCTTACAGCTTAATGAACACAGCATTTTTTGAATCTAAATTTTAGATTAGCACTCCTGTTCTAGAAAGTGATTCTTTGACTCTTGTCTTTAGTAACCCATGAACAAATCAGACTGGCCAAAGGGCAAGGAAATGATTCAGGTCATTTGGATGAAGCCTGGTCCACCGTGACAGGTGCTAGGAAGAGGTCAGACTCTGTGAGTGGAATTTTCTGCTTCCTGCGGCATACATACACATTCCCTTATCTAAAACTCTTGGGCAAAAATTCTAAATAGTTTAGATTTGAGGAAAAATATATATTCTGAACACTATACATATATGAGCATTAAGTAGTACTGCATAACAAATGTGTTAATATTTCTGCAGTGAAATGAATATTCTTAGTAGACTAAAGTCTGCTAATAACCTCAGGTCAGATTTTGCCACTCAGTGAGCTTTAGAGCCAAACTTACAAAAATATGCACAGTTTCTGAGTTTTCAATTTTGGAATTCTCAATAAGAGATTATGGACTTGAATTCTAGTGATAAATCTGGTCATGTATAAGTACACTTTCTTTGAAAAAGAGAAGACTTTCTTTGAGTGACAACCATTTGGAAAGCAAATGAGCAAACAAACAAACACACATCACTCTTTGTCTTGTGCCAACAGAAGAGGAAGAGCAAAGTTTCTTTTCTAGAAGGAAAGGCACCACTCTGCTAAATCTCTATGGTATGCATTTCTCCACTAAACCTCTATTAACAAATCTCTGTCTCTTGGGGGGACAGCATCGTATTGAAGCTTTTTAATGCCCATTTATTTATTTATTTATTTTAGATTTATTT
>CM053578.1:30855567-30892440 GCA_028646485.1 Cryptoprocta ferox | reverse complement strand
AGTCCGATCTCCCTGTGCCGCGGGTGAGCCAAACTGTATTCTCCAAGCTCCGCCTCACTTCCGAATCCCAGTCCGTGCAGTTCAACACCGTCACCGGGGATGAGATGCGTTCCCGCTGGCGGGCGGCCTCCCGGCCGGCTTGCGCCACCCTTTTCGCGGAGCCGCCGCTGCCGCTTTTCAAGGCTCCCGCTGCCGCTGCACCCAAGGAAGACCTCGCCGGCCAGATGGGACGGATTTCTCTCCCGGCGCCCGGCAGATATATACGGGGAGACAGGCGAGTTTTTCCTCCCTTAGAGATGGTTCTAGATGCGTTTTCCGTCTCTCTTTCTCTTCCCCTGGTCTCTCCGGGGCACAGCGCGCTCTCCCCGTGTCGGGTTCGGGCTCCTTCCCCCTGCACCACCGGGACCCGCCCGTCCCCTAATTTCCCAGATCACAGTCACTCACTCAGGCATCTTTGAGGTTGTCTTCTTTCTGGCGTCTGTTTCTTCTTTCCCCCACTTGCAAATCCAAGTTTTATCCCTTCAGTCCTTCTCAGTTCAACCCATGCGGGCGTGCGCGGATTACAGAGCTCCCTGCTCTTCCGCCATCTTGTCCTCCTCCTAATGCCCATTTAAATGAATTTTGTAAATGATAAATATCCCCAGAAAAGTCTACATTTTTTAATTTCATGTCAACCCAATGTCTTACTTTACTTATCTCAAGAAAATGAACACAGTCCTCAGCTATGTTTTTCTCCATCTGGGGTCCAAGTAATTGCTACTGCTTTCCTGGCCCAAAGCTGTCATATTCCCGTAAGAGAAATCCAGCATAGAAGAGGATCAGTGTAAAAGCACAAATGCTGTAGATCATACAGCATCCATCAATTCAACCCTGAAGAAGGGAGTGGGGATGGGATGCTTTAAAATAACTACTCTTCATAAATTCTACCTCTTGAAATCAGAACCCAAATTTCCTCCATGTCATTTTCCAAGTTGAAAGAGAATTATTTTCTTAAATTACATTTTATTTTTCTGGAAGCATCTGCCTTGCTGGTTTCATCTTGTGTGTAAATGAGCTACAATAGCAATAATTTCTGTCATCCTTGTCACTACTCTGGAGTCAGAATTACTGGAGAGCCTCTTGAGAAAATGTGTGGTAGAAGGAATCCTGCAAAACACGTGAGTCCTGCACTGCTTTAGGTCAACCAGAGAACCTGGCAAATGGATATTACCTCCAGCAACCAAAATGCCTCTGCACAAATTGTATATATAACAATGTCCCCATGAAATGTGCAGCTTCGGATAAAAGTAGACATTAAAAAAAAAACAGTGATTTCTAAAGAATTAAGCCCCAAATAGTTGTGAAAAACAAATTGGATTGAGGAATGACATTGATAACGAGTCAACTGTAGCTAAAGAACAAAAGGGTGACGTATGTTTCAAGAAATCTTAGAGCTCAGACTATGAAAGTTAGCAGAGGTGCCTGGGTGGCTCAGTCAGTTAAGACTCTGACTTTGGCTCAGGTCATGCATGATCTCACACTTCGTAAGTTCGAGCCCCTCATCGGGCTCTGTACCTGGAGCCTACTTCCAATTCTGTATCTCCCTTTCTCTCCCTGCCCCTCCCCTGCTCATGCTCTGTCTCTGTCTCTCTCTCAAAAGTAAATAAACATTAAAAGAGAGAGAGAGAGAGAGAGAGAGAGAAAGTTAGCAAAAAGAAACTACAAGTTATCTATTGCATCCTTAGTTTGAGCCAGGCACTGAACTGGTGAGTGTATGTGGTTCAATTTTATCATTACAATAATCTTATGGAAATAGCCCCCAAATCACTGTCTTCCTTACTTCTCTGTACCTAGCAGCTCTTATGATAGGTTTATAAAAGGAAACAAAATTCCTCGCCTACTTGAAACCCTTCAGTGGCTTCCCATCTCACTTTGGAAATACACAAAATTTTTAACATGCCCACAAGGCTCTGTATGAACCAGCCTGGGTCTACCACTGCAGCCTCGACAGGTGCCACCCACTCCCTTGCTCCCCATGCTCTCAACATATCCGCCTTCTCCAGTTCCTTGAGCATGCCACTTTCTTTCTTGCCTCCAGGCCTTTGTACATGCTGTCTAAAATGCCCTTATTCCAACTTGCTGGCTGATTTCAATTTAAATGTCAAATCTTCCAGGAAATCTCCCCTGGTTGCAAACTTGACTTCTCATACTTTCTTGTAAAACCTGTACTTTTCTTCGATATAATCCCTTACTATTTTTAATTATATAGTTATTGGTGTGATTGTGAATTCATGCTTTCCCCACAAGGTTCTAAGCTTCTTTACACATAGAATTGTGTCTGCTTGTTTCTTTCTCAATTCCCATGCCTAGAGAATCTCCTGGAACACATAAACCATTCAATAAATACTTAAATAAAAGAGACAGATGTCACTTTTATCATGTGTACCTTCTCTTATTGATGATTTGCTTGCTTGTCAAGTGAGTCACATGCCCTGTGCTACCCTCGACCAGTTTCTCTCAGATGTTAAATGAGAGAAAGTCATTAACATCATTTAACTCATTAAATGATGTTAGACATATGACCTGCAAGCACAAGTCATGTGGGTAAAAAGCGAGGGCACCCAGTTCTCTTCCAGGTTCTCTCCCCAGCTAGGTCAGTGGCTTTTCACAAATCAATTTATTTCAGTGTTTATTACACTTCTTATTTGTAAAATGTGATAATATCTCTTCCACCTCTTCAGAAAATCATATCAAAAGTAAGGGGAGGAAGATGATGTTTACCTGGGACATGCTATATAATTTAATTATGTAGTAAATTTCTTATTTAATTAAAGTTATGTTCCCATACATACTTCTAATCTAAAGCTATATTGAAAGGAAAAAGATCTAGTTTTCCAAATACAACTTCAAAATGATAAGAGAACTATAATAAATAAGCAGCAGAAATTCTTGGAACTGTGTCTTAGCTTTATAGAACACAAAAGACAGTATTGATTGGAATCTGAAATTTCTGAAATCTGAAAAGCTGAAGTTCTTCTTTGAAGGGGTAATAGTTACATCTGCAGAACTATGTAGGAGAAATAGTCTTTACCAAATAAATTATCATATGCTTCATTAAATAACTACTTTGAACAAGACAGTTCTAACTGACAAAGGGCAGTTGTAGACAATGAAAAATAATGCTGGGTAGTTAATTTGCAAGCAGGCTTGATGCCCTTCCAGATACAACAAAATCCTAGACTATAATAAAGGTATCCTTCGTTTTAAGGGGATAGGAAGGAAGGAGATGGAAACAATTATTAATTCTTTGCCCTTTAAAGTCTTGATGTATTTATCTTGGAGTCAGGGGGAGGTTGGGATGCAGATCATTTCTGATTAGATATTTTTCTTCAGTGCCTACTCCGTCATGGTTTAGTGCTAATTTGTGTGGGTGTGGAGAGATACAGAGAGAGATGGAGAGAGAATGTTTTAAGAGGAGTGGTCTGATACTTCAAACAAATAATACTGTAGCCGACAGCAGCTGTTCCTGATTTCTTTTAATATTCCATGACAAAAATATTGAGTTTACAGTAATGCAAACAGCCAAACAATGAAACGAAAGCAGGCAGAAGCAATCATTTGCTGGGAACTCCTTCCATTTCATTTGAATACACTGAGTGCGTTGAGATGTTGAAATAACTGTTATTGTTTATGAGAGCACTGGTGGTGTGTGTGTGTGTGTGTGTCTGTGTGTGTGTGTGTGTGTGTGTGTGTATGTGTTTTCAATCCATTTTGGGGGCTGAAGAATGGAAAATCAATATAGCTACTTTTGTTCTATACCTAAAAGATCTTTCCACCTAGCTAGTTTGTCCTTATTTCCTTCTCTTTTGTGTAACCTTTTAATTCTTTTATGATCTAACCCAGCCAGCCCTTGGGGAACCACTTCGGATGAAAAGTGCAAAGATGAGTTAAAAGATATATGATCTTAATAGCTGGCACCACAAGTCCTCTTAGATTAGAAGCTCTTTTGTCAGGAAAAAGCCTCATCATCCCACCTTGTCCACTATGCTCTTGACATACTGGCTTTCCTCCAGTTCCTTGGATAGGCCACTTTCTTTGCTGCTTCAGGGCCTTGGCAGGTGCTGTCTCTTCGGGCTAGAAGGTGAGACTGTGAGAGCAATAGATGGCACAGGAGAGGGAAGAGAAGGGATGGATACAATACATTAAAAATGAACTTTGAGAGTTGTGCACTTAAGATTCATACATTGCATTCTATGTGTATGAATTTTCTGGGCTGCTGTAACAAATTGCCACAAACTCGGAGGCTTAAAACAGTATAAACTTCACTGTGTCACAGTTCTGGAGGCCAGAGGTCTGAACTCGTGGTGCCAGCAGGGAGGTGCTCCCTCTGAAGGGTTCAGGACAAGACCTGCACTTCGCCTCAGGCAGCTTCTGTTGGTTCGAGGCATTTTGTGGCTTGTGGTCACATCCTTGCGATAGATATGTGCTTTGGCGGCCACATTCCTCCTCGGCTCTGTCTCTCCCTCTTGTCCCTCCATCATAAGCACACCTGTCACTGGATTTAGAGCCTGAATAGTCCAAGGTAATCTCCTCTCTCAATCTTTAACTCAATCATGTCTGCAAAGACCCTTGGTCACTTTTATAAATTCTAGGGATTGGAACTTGATAGCTTTGGATAGTCATTATTCCATTAACTTCTTCAAACTGACCCGTAAACTGTTTAAGTTGTGTCTGAGGTTTCTTTTAATAAACTCTTTGGTTATTCCTACACTGTAATTTTTATTCATGTATTTTTGCATTCTTCATTTTTTACAATTAAGTTAGTTAATATATTGAAATTTTCAAACTATTCTAAGAAACAACTCATGAATTTGGTTGCTTTATAATTATTATTATTTTTAATATAAATGCCTTTGTCTTACTTTTATATTGACTGTATTCTCGATTCTGTACTTTTTATCCCTGTAACATTTATTTTATACTGGAAGTTGGTAACTCTTAATCCTGTTCACATTGGTCTTTCCTTTGCATTTGTCTTATTGATTATTTTTGCTTTCATGTGGTTTGTTTTGGGGTTTATTCCAGCTTTTTTATTTGGATATTTAATTTATGTATTCTTTCTTGCTGGTTGACCTAAGATTTCATTGCCAGGTGATTTCTTCCATTTTAATCAAATTCATAGTTATAATTTGTACTCAAATCTTTGCTCCAAGAGTTGGTTTTTTTTTTTTTAAAAAAGAGATCTCTAATTTAGAAGTAGTATGATATTTTTGTTTGTTTCCTAATTTGTACATTAATTTAACTATTACATAGTTATCAGAGGATATTACCTCTCTTAGTATTTACTTTTATGAATTTATCCAGTTTTCTTTGTGGCCAAATTTTGTGACCATTCCACGAGCCTCTGAAAAAGATGTTCTATGTTCAGAGTTGAAAGTTAGGTAGACTTATCTTATTAATTATGTTATTTAGGTCTCTTATATCCTTCTTGTTTTTAAACTTGATCAAGCATAGAATGATAATAAATCAGATTCTGTTTCTCCTATTGCGATTCTTCTTATCTTTATTTGCAGTTCCTGTACTATTTGCTTTGTAATTATTAATGCTAGGTTATATGGTGTATGGTTATTCATAACTGCTAAATACCATTTTTAATTTAAGTTGCCTATAATTCTATCATTTAATGCACTTCCTCTCAATTCTTTCTAATACAAAGATTGTGACCCCTGCTTTTCTATTTGTTTGCATTTTCCTCATGTGCATGTTCCTATTTCTTCATTGTCAACCTTCCTGAGTCATTTGAAGTATCTGTTATATAAAGCATATAATTGAGTTTAGCTTTGTAATTCTAATAAAAGTCTTTTTTATCTTTTAATAGGTAAATCTATCCATTAATAAATGTATTAATATGAAAATAATGTTTGATCTTAGGTGTGTGTAACATTTTATGTTATCATCTCTGTTTTCTTTCATATTTTCTATGTTTTTCTTTAAGATCTGTATTTCCTTGCTGTGTGTGTAACTTTATTCTTGACATCTGAAAGGTTCTCATGTTTGTTCTGTATGATTGCCATTATACAGCTTTATACAATGTCCTTAATCCTCTATCCCTTTTGAAAGTCTCTCTTAATTCCCTCCTCTGAGCAATGACAGAATAGGCATTGTTCTATTGCCTATCCCCTTTTCTTGGCATCATCCGATGCATGATCGTATGTCTTTAAATAAGCGCCATTCTCTGCTACTTACCTACGCAGACTTAAATAAACTTGCACGTCCACTCTTCATGGATCAAGTGTTGCCCCTGGGAGCTTTCCCATCCCTGGCTCCTTTTTAGGTTGAGTAGGCTTCCTTGATTTTGACAGAAGCCCTGAGGCAAAAAAGCAAAGAGCATGCACTGAGCTGCCCACACAACTGTACTGGAGTCAGAGGTGGGTCCAGGGATATGACTTAAGCACCAAAAGCACCTGCGACAGCATCTCCGGAAGGGTGGGTATTAACTCACACAGCATCAGTTGGACATTGATACTATGCTTGAGCCTCTATGATACCAGTAAGTGTGGGAAAGGCTAGAAAAGGCTGAGAGGTTCACACTGTCTATCTTTCAGGCTGGGCTTATCTTTCCTTTTGTGTTCTGAGCTATGGCTACTGTTGTTGTTATTCTTGTTCCCATGAGAACAAACACAGGCCCAAGACTTGTAATGGAGTCTGCTAGTGCCTGATGAGCAGCTTGACTTTGGAGACAGACACTAAAACTAGATGCAGTCTAAGAAACACAGGTCAAAGAATATTGTATTTGTGATTGTCAAAGTATTGTTAATTACAACCTCATAAATCAGGCTTTAAGAAAAGTTACTAAAAAGTGGATATCTGTGCCTTTTCCTAGCCTAAAACATGACAAAACAGATCGATTTTTTAGATTGCTTAGATATATCTGTTGTTTTTTTTTAATTTGCAGTTATTAAACTCATAGGCACTTAGGCATTACTTCCTGGATTAAAATTCTGCCTTTACCACACACTGACCATGTGACTTTCAGCGAATTACTGAAACTTTCTGTGACTCAGTTTCTTGCTCTGTTAAATGGAGGTAACTGTTATTAGGGTTGACAAGTAGATTAAATAAAATGACATCTGTAAAGTGTTTTTAAAACAGTGTCTGGTCCATAGTATACCCTGTTACAAGTGTAATCTCTTCTTTTTATTATTATTGCTTTTATATCCACAGGTTGATAGTGCCTCTTTATGTGCATCTATTGTGATTTTCTAAAACTTTCCTACTTGCCATTACTTGTACAATGCCTATCTTACCTACTAAAATGTACACTCCATGAGAACAGGGACACTGTTTATCTAATCCACACCTTACCCAGTTTCTAGTAAATGGAGTAGAGCACTGTATGGCTCGATACTTTTTTTGCATGAATGGATGAATGAATCGAAGAATCATCTAATCGATACTGCTCATTTAGATCCCTTTATGTGTCAATTTTCTGAAGTAAATCATGTATTTTGTTTTTGTTTTTTTTTAACGTGTATTTACTTTTGAGAGACAGAACATAAGTAGGGGAAAGGCAGCGAGGGGGAGACAGAATCTGAAGCAAGCTGCAGGCTTCAAACTGTCAGTGTAGAGCCTGATGGGGGCCCAAACCCACAAATGGTGAGATCATGACCTGAGCTGAAGTTGGTGCTTAACTGACTGAGCATCCCAGGCTCCCCTAGTAAATCACATATTTTGAGCTCACTCACTCATTACAGAGAAGAACTGATTTATGCTATGAATTTTGATAGTTTTTAAAACTATACTTATATTTAACCTTCAGTGAAGAGATATGAATCAGATTGATAGGTCAATCCAACTCATAACTCTCTTCTCTTCCCTAACTACCAGGCATGCATCAACTTAGATTATCCAGACACCCCATATTTTTCCTCATTGATTATCTAGACTGCATGACTACTTAGGCAAAATGTTAAAAAAAAATTCTCAGTTCTGCCCACACCCCCATTCTGTTCCTATTCTACTGGAAAATATTCACCAATAGCTTTGCTGCTGTAGGGATACATAGATGGATTGATTTCAAATTTCTCTGATATGAATAATTACTTAATTGGTGTATCTCGCATTCTTTTTTAAAAAATTTTTTCCCTAAAAGCCAGAATTGACAAAGTTTCAAGCTGATTACAGAGACACTGACTCAAACAGTTTTGACTTCCAGAGAATTGAGGTGATTTAAGGGTGTAAGCGCTGTGATGAGGCAGCTTTGGATGAGACGGAATTGTCCTTTTCCAGGGCTTGGGATCTCTTCCAAGTACACTAAAATCCTGCATTCAACAGATAGATTAAAGATAACAGTCATGAGTTGGGCATGCCTGACAGCAAACTGTGAAGAGGGGCAAGAGTAGAAGGACGCTACCATTGATCAAACCTGTCATGCCAGGTGCATCCTCTCATTTAATATAACTATCCTCTGAATCCTATGATTATACTTCCTCGGATGGAAGGAAACTGAGATTTAGAGAGTCGAAGGGACTTGTTCAGGGTCTACATAGAAAGAAACAGCTGTTCTTTGATCATCGCTCACTGCTGCGATGTGATCAAGCATCATTGGCTCATCCCAAGTTTCTGTGGTATAATGTTGGCTCCACTCCTTACTCCTCCCCTCAATGTGTAGTAACGCATATCACAGGGAATGCTTCCTGTCTTGTGTCCACTGCACCTGCAACTTTGCCCACCTGCCCGCCCCCAGACATTGGTCTCTCTGTCAAACAGGGCCTGTTTCCATGGAACTTCTACATCTTTGTCCTACTCTGGAGCCTACTCATGTGGAAAATAATTAATGGCCTGTTTTGGTATTTGCATATCATTGAGTGTATAGACTCCAATATATGAGAGCTATCCTTTCTTAGCCTGGTCATTTTCTTCCTGAGTTCTTCTCCCAAACTCTGTGTTTACTTTTCAGTCTCCCTTGCTGACTCATACCCCAAATATGAGTCTTTATCTTGCTTTATCCTCCTTTGTGAGCTACACAATATTTTCTTAACCAAGCTCATGCTTTTATGACTTATGCTACCATTTCTATTGGGATGAGTCGTGTCTCTATTTCTGGCCTCTCAACTGAGCTCAAGACTTGCATTTCCAGTACCCAGTTGGACATCCAATAAATGCCTGCTTAGGTTTGGACATGTTGATTTTGAGAAGCTGGCTTCATAGCCATTTGAAGACTTCAAACTCATCTCTGTTTTAGTTGGCTCATCTTTAAGTGGATGTCAAGCTAATAACTCAAAATCAACAACCCCTGTCTGGTCTTTCTTTCGTAGCTTGATGAATATTATCACTCAGCCACTCAGATGTAAATCCTCACCATTATCTTTGTCTCTCCCTAAGCAACCACATCTATTAAGTGACCAAATTTTGTGCATTCTATTCAACCATATTCAGCCCCTTTTTATTAGAATTCTAGTTCATCTTCACCTTTTGCTTGGCCCCTTCCTACCTTCTATTGAGTTTTCATCCCTTCACATCTTTCTGGAGGTTCATTAGCACTGATGCCATAGTTATTTTTCTAAATCACAGATCTGATCTGTTTTTCTTTTATCCAAAAGCCTCTAGTTTCACTCTATTTCCTGTAGAATAATAATACAAGTCCTGGGTAAGCATTTTAGGCCCCTCAGAGAATCAGCTCAGCTTCCTTTCTTACCAGTCCTAATCACAAGGGACTTCAGTACAGCCATGCGAGAGTAACTCAGAGGCCCTGGAGACCCCATCTTTCCTCAGCCTTTATGCCTTGCCCATGGTGTGCTGCTCTGCTCATGATCCCCTTCCTTCCTTGCCCATATCAGTGAGCCCAAATCCACTGTGCCCCAATCCTTTCCTGGTCACAGTTAGTTGCTCCCTCATTTATTTTCCCATTATATCTAGTTGATGTAATGGGAAAATAAAATAGCATCTTTCAGACTTTTTGAGCAGAGAAACCTTTTCATAATCATTTCTACAATCATGTTACCTACAGTAGTTCTATAAAACTACCAAATTAATATCCAAATCTCTTATATCTTAGGCTAGAAATTTATCAATAAAGCTTCTATAATTAAGGAGCTCATCAAATAATATTGTCACTGACATCTTTACTTTGGGACTATAAATTGTTAGCACCATTTTAAAGGTAGGAGAACAGAAATACAAAGGAAATATTTGATGAATATCAACTAATAAAATTGTGAAAGATTTTGGAATAGAGTTCAATATTCCTCACTGTTAGTGTTATTTTTGAGACCTGGCATATCTAACATGGAAACCACTAGCCAAATGTAACTATTTAAATTTAATATATACAATGAAATATTCCGTAGCTATAAAAATGTATGAGATTTCATCATTTGTGACAACATGGGTGGACCTAGAGGGTAGTATGCTTAGTGAAATAAGTCAGACTGGGGAAGACAAATACCGTATGATTTAACTCATATGTGGAATCCAAAAAAACAAAACAAGTGAATAAATGAACAAATAAAAAGTAGAATCAGACCTATAACTACAGAGAACAAACTGATGGTTGCCAAAAGGACAAGGGTGGGGGGTTGGGCAAAATGGATGAAAGGGAGTGAGAGGTATAGGCTCCCAGTTGTGGAATGAATAAATCATCAGAGTAAAAGGCACCTCACAGGGAATATGGTCAATGATATTGTAATAGCAATGTATGGTGACAGATGATAGCTACATTTGTTAGCTTAGTGTAACACGTAGACAAGCTGACTGTGTTGTACAACTGAAACTAATACCTTGTGTATCAGCTATACTCAAAAAAATTTTTAAGAACAAATTTAAGTTAACTAAAATTAAAGAAAAAATAAAAATTTGTTTCTTCAGTCATACTAGCAATATTCCATGTTCTTAATAGCCACATGTGGCTCGTGGCTCCTCTATTGAATGGCATAGATACAAAACTTCATATCATCATAGAAAGTTCAACAGCACTGTTTTATTCCTGTTATAGGATACACTTGATAAACCATTTTGCATTAAGGATATCTTTTGGGGTTTATTTATTTATTTATTTTCATTTATTTCTGCAAATGTCAGTTCTGCTGTTTGTGCTGCGTCAAAACAAGTAGCAGATGATTTTTCAAATACCTTTTATTTTTTAATTTTTTGAAATTTTTCAAAATATGTTTTACTGTCATATTCGTTCCCATACAACACCTAGTGCTCATCCCAACAAGTGCCCTCCTCAATGCCCATCACCCACTTCAAATACCTTTTATAAATTGGTTTGATTTCCTCCAGGTCCTCAGAATTTTTTTCAATCCACTTTTTTCTCAGCTGAGGTCATGAAAAAATTACTCCCTAGCATATGGTATTTTCCTTAAGAAATTAAACAAAAAATTCTATGACTTTGTGAAAATCTATTACATATCTTACAAATGAATCTATATGGCTCCCACTTCACTTATTGCAACTTAGTTATCAGGATAAGCCTGCAAATGTCAAATTTTGCCCACAAATGGAACAATAGCAAAGAGATCTAACGATAATTTGGTCCATTTAGGAAGAACAGGAAGCTGAGGGAGAAAAACCTTTGCCGTATCAACATTTTCACTTAGTATACACACACACACACACACACACACACACACATACACACACCTCAATATTATGACTTACTTCTTGAAAATGAGGGCATTGGGGTCTAGATAAAAGCTACAGTGTACTCTGCTGTTAAGAACTTTTGTCAGCGGTATATTCTGAATAAAGATTCTCTCTTGTCTTAATGTATGGGAAACCTGAACTTATTTTCAAGACAATGAGGTGATCACTCCTATCTTTGCATTACTTCTGTTGTTTATTTTTTTAAGTTTATTTATTTTTTTTTTTGGAGAGAGAGAGAGAGAGAGAGAGAGAGAGAGAGAGCATGAGCAGGAAGGGGCAGAAAGAGAGGAGAGAGAGAATCCCAAGCAGGCTCCATGCTGTTAGCGCAGAGCCCGATGCAGGGCTCAAACTCACAAACCGTGAGATCATGACCTGAGCCAAAGTCAAGAGTCCCAGGCTTAACCAACTGGGCCACCAGCTGCCCCAACTATAGTTTAAATATTATTGCGCACATTGTATATGTTTGCAGAGTCATTTATTTGCATGCAAGTCTCTCTGACTATACTGTAATTCTTTAAGGCAGGAAAGCCCACTTGTCTTTTTATCCCCAGTGTACAATACTTGGCAAATATTTGAAGGGCTGGTATATATGATCTATTCCTTGGATCCATTCCTCAAGTCTTGAGAGGTTTTACCTTCCATATCCCCAGCCACATCCCCCATCCATCATCACCACTATTCTCTCATCACAGTGTTTTAGGATAAAAATATATCTAGCAGCAATATGAACCATCTCTCTTTCTAGCGATAGACAACTCTCTCCTGTGCCAAATGCAATCATGTTCATCACTCCTCCCCACATTAAACCTCCTTGCCCAACAAACCAGTAATGGGCAGTGAAGAAATTCAGAATGCTGAGGAACCCAATGGGCATCTTCTTGCTGGGCATTGGCTGGAATGCAATTGGAATAGAATCTCAAAATTACTTTGCTTCCAATCAGGGCACAGAGAGATCAAAGGCAGTCTACCACCTATCTGTCTCTGAGATGAAAACACAGTTAGCAGTTTCCTAAACTCCAAGAGGATAGCTGAGCAGGTTAGTGCCTCAGATCTTGCCCAAGGCAAAATTAGATTTTTCCAAAAAATTTTCCCTTTTTTAGCACCCTTTTCCTTTTGCACAAAGCTTTGATCAAACTAGTTTTTAACTGATGATTACAGCTTCTGAAGACTCTAAACATTTAATGATCCACTACATTGTTAGTATCAGTGTGTTGGGCCGGTGGGGTATTACTCAGGAGTGGGGTATGCTCAGGATCCTGGAGATTATACTGTTGGCAGTTGTCTACTCCACTTGTCACAAGTCTACCCTGATATGGTTGGGCTCACATTAAGAAAAATCCTAAAGACAAACATAATTCATTTAGCTTTGAGATCAGAGTCTAAAAGCCGTGGAAAGAATTTCACATTTTCCTCCAGGAAGGAAAAAATTATAGTCTGCTCAGTCTCCAATCAAGCTTTTTTTATGACATATGGAACAACTAAGTTCTTTTTCCACAGAGGCCAGCTTTCATTAATCAAGTTTCTCAACTCCTATAGAAGAAAGTCTGACACAGAACTTAAACAAGTGGTTAACCCAAAAATATGATGTGGTTTTTATTTGGTTAATCAATGATTTAACAGTTTCTGCTGGATTTTTTAAAACCATATTTATTTTTAATATTTTTTTATCAACAGAATTAGATCTATTACATGGTCAAACTGACTGCACAAAATTGCTCATTAAAAAGACCCCCAAAAAAGAAAAACAAAGGATGGAGGAAAATCAATGAAATCCCAGCATAAAGGCAGAGCCATTGATGTTAGGAAGCCCGAGGAAGTTTATATATCATACAGAGGTTTTTTCAAAAGCATCCTTTTAAAAGGAGGATATTGATTTTTTTTCTTTTTTTTTGGACAAAAGCAGATAGATATATTTTCCCTAGGCCCACCCTATGTATTCTAAAATTATCTGATTTATGTTTTTTTACTATTTTTTCCTTGGTCTGTTAATATAGCCTCATAAATAATACACAAAACTCTGTTGCAAATGTCTATGGAGACCAGGCAAATGCTTCTCTGTATTAGCTTTGTTCTCTTTCTTCTCATTCATTTGTAATTTCCCCTTCTCCTTTCATGTTTAGAGCTGAAAATAAATGAGGAAAATAATAATAATAATAATAATAATAATAGCAGTAGCAGAACTACAACAGAGGATTGAGGATAGGGAAGAAGATCTAAGTCTCAGCAGAAGACACATGGGCCATGCATTTTTATTATGCCTGTGTCGGGTCTGCATTGAACACCCCACCTTAGGGTGTAATTTTATCACACACAATTTTACCAAGCAAGACACTGTGTCTCTGCAGAGGTTGGACACAGGTAAGCTGATCACCTTTGGTGCCAATGAAAAGTAAGCATCACATGGCTTTAGACTTGATTCATATATTTAATATTCAAATTTATATCCTTAAAGCCCTGGCTATATTCTGTACAGAATATACTAGAAGCTAAATGTGCATTGGTAAGTGACTTGACAGGCAACTAAAGAACTGACATCAGGAGCATATACTTCTGAGCATTAAGTGATTGTGAATAGCAGATAAGCATTCAGACTTGAGAGTTCATTTTCCTTTTAAACAGCATAGACGCCGATAGTGGTTGGTCAAGGTTACATTTTTACACGTTTGGCATCTGTCTTCAACTACAGCATATAAATGCCCCAGACAATGAACGCTTAAAATTGACAGTAACAGAATTTGGAGAGAGAGTAGTGATTGTGCCACTAGATTATAGAGGCCGGCCGTGTTCCAAAGACTTCACATTTGCTCAGCATCTGGGATAGTTTAAAGCTTATAGAAAGTGGGAATGGATGTTGACAAAGATAGAATAATACACATCAAGTTCAAAGATAATACAAACAAACCCATATAACCAGTGACATTTCATGTGAAGAGAAGCCTTTAGCAGGAATAGTCAGAGGCAAGTCTGCACATCCTTTTGAGTGTCTAGACATTTAGAAGGAAGGAAACTAACCAAGTGTTCCAAAGCCTTCTCTTGCACTGATTGAATCTGGCCACAATGGCTCAGCCTCTGCCTTATATAGAACAGCCCACACTTTCTCTTCTTCCTCCGAGGCTACGTAAGTTTCAGAGCTAATAGTTTGGGTCAGGGCAGTTAACAGACAACATTTGACTCATGTATGACAACCAGAAAGGAGCCCAGTGATCTTGAACCTCAGCTAAGTGTTTCCTTCATTCAGAGGCGCCCTGTCTTTCCTGAGCTTTCAGCCTTCAGGTGCTCTGACAGACATCTCTAGTGGAGATGGCTGACCCTCACCAGTGAAGCCTCACAGGCCTTAATACTGAGCATATTTGAAGGTAGTAATTGCCCTTGAGTCTCTATCGTCTTTGTTGACTTCTCCATAGGGATCTAAAACTAACTTCTAGTGAAAAGAATATGGAGGGCATTTTTGGCTTTTTCTCTCCTTACCAGATAATTTAGATAGTGGTGATGACTGATTGCTGAATGATGTGCATTCTTGGGCTGGTTTGAAGCCATATCTCCAGGGTCACCTTTATCTAAGGGTCAGGAATTAAATTTGGGTCTTAAAAAGAAGACTTATTGGCAGAGATGCACACATTACAAAGAAAGTGTAAGGACCTACTATTATTTAATTAAATTGAAATAAAATAGGATATAATTTTAAAGTGACAGTTTTAAATTCACCTACCACCAAGTATTCCAAGTATCTTCCAGTAGAGTGTCTACTGAGCAGAGAATAACGTCAACAAATAAGAGGAAAAAAAAAAGGCTGCCACCGTGGGTCAGACTATCTTATGCCAAATTTTTTGTTTTTCTGTCAAGATGGCAGTTACTTTCTAAAATCAACTCTGAAAGATTAGGGATGTGCCCCAAACATATAATTTTCTATAATCAAACTTGTATGATGTTAGATTCTTCAGGATCACTACTCAGAGCTTTGTGTTTCATGAGTTTGTTATGCCCAGTTATATCATTAGAGTAGACATATAGAGAAAACCATTAAGAATAAATTCTATCTATGAGTCTATGTTCATATATAACATCTATCTTATAGATATAACATATATCTATGTTCATAGATAACTCTGACTTCACAGAGGGAATGCTTGTCCAACCTCTGGCATTCTAGAATCTCTGTTATCCTCCACCTGGGGAACCAGGCTGGCTGGGGCCGAAACCTGGCTCTACCACTAGTAGTAGTAGTACAGGTAGTAGTAGTGGTGGTGGCAGCAGCATAGTGTGTGACTGTATTTGTTAAGGTTCTCCAGAGAAACAGAGCCAACACAATGGATACACATACAATAGAAAGAGATTTTAAAGTATTAGCTTACACAATTTTGGAGGCTTACAGAGTCCAAAATCTGATAAGAGAGGCTGGCAGGCTGGAGACTCAGGAAGGCATTGCAATTCAAGTCCAAAGCCAGTCTACTGGCAGCCTGGCCTTCTAGAAAATCAACTTTTGTTCCGTTTACGCCTTCAACTGATGGGATGATGCTCAGCCTTATGGAGAGTAACCTGTTCTACACAAAGTCCACCAATTTAAGTGTAAATTTCATCCAAAAACACCTTCACAGAAACAACAAACCGAATATGTGGGTACTATGACCCAGCCAAGTTGTCACATAGAATAAACTCAACCCAGTGACCTTAGACCAGTTACTCAACCGCTTTGTGCCTGAGTATGCTTGTCCATAAAATAGAATTGATTAAAGCATGGGCGCATACTTCCTAGGATGAACGTGAGGATGAAGTAGGTTGACTTTGAAGTATGTAGAACAGTTCCTGGCACACAGTAGGCACTTCATTACAGATTATTGGAAAAGACAGGAATTTTCAAGATATCAAGTCCACTTTGAGATCCAGAGAAGTGAAATGACTTGGCCAAAATTGCAGGGTGAGCTGACATCAGAGGCAAGATTAGAATTCTAATGTCCTAAATAGCCATCCAGTGACTAGTGCGGACAGCATTGCTGCTGCTTTCTTTGGCTGGGTAGGTGCTACAACAGTACATCAGGTGAAGCGCAGTATTACTAAAATTTAGAATCCCTTCATTTTTGAGATGTTTTAAAAATAAGTACTTGGTAATCACTATTGCAGAAGTGTATGTTCGGTTATTTATATCTTCAGGTTATTGAAAAATACCTCTCTTGTCTACTGGATGATTCATTGAACTTGAAATTCCTTTATGCTTCTGCTATTCCACATGAGTCATTCGATTCCTTTGAGACAGACTGAGCTAACGCTAACACCTGGTATTTCCACAGAACCCACCCTCTAAGGTTCAGTGAGAGTCAGGGTACAGCTAATTGAAAAGACTTGCATGGTTTGAGTCGTTTTGTTTTTTCTTTCTTTTTTTTAAGGGTCTGATCTGCCTCCATTCTGAGACTGCTAAGAAGAGCTCTCTCTGCAGAACTTTGTTTCCTTCCTGTTGCACAAATTACTTGATCTGAGATTCTTTATAGTGTTTCTCAGAGCAAGGTATGGGAAGATCACCTGGACCATAATTAACCAGAGAGCATCATTAAAAACTATAGATAACTGCTCAGCATTACAGAACCACTGACTCTGAACATCCAGGGGTTGAATCCAGAAAAAAATGCCTTTTTTACAAGTTCCTCATGCTGATTCTTCTGCCACAGAAGCTTGAGAATTGCTGCTCTAGATTATCATGATCTTGCTAATAAACACTGCATCATGGAATTTTAAAGCTGCAGTAATGTCTTGTAAAGTTTCTAGGTTGATCCATCTCCACTTAATTATGTTGCATTCTACATTTCTTCTAGCTAAAAACAGTTAGGCTCTTCTGCATTAATGAAGTGTGGCTGTGCTTACATACTATCTCCTGATTTGAGCTGCTGGCTTAGTAATTCTTGTTCACTCTGCCTCATAGGAGCTCCAGGAAATATAGTGCTTGCTTTTAATGCTGACCGTTAGCATCCATGGTTTATTACATTTAGTGCTACGTTTTTAATCGCCATCCTGTATAAAAGTTTCCATTTTCAAAGCACATTAAATCTCAACTGTATCCTGGACTGAAGCCATTCCCATCCTTAAGAAAAGATTTAGTAAATATCTACTTTTGAAGAAATGATTTGTATCATGCGGAAATATACTTGTGTGGATGTTGTTACTGATCAATAAGCTTGCACTATTAAATCAAGGAAATTGTGTAAACTTACATCATTGCATCGAGGAAAGATATCATTGCATCCTAAGGTAGAATTACACAGAACTGGACTTGGTTCCTGACTCCTACCCAACCAATTATCGACAATACTAGGAACAATATTGACATTGAGGGGATGTTTTTACTACATGGCAGCAGGCACAGGGGTGGGGGTCATGCTAAGTGCATTCACCCATTTACTTAATCCTCCACTGACTCTGTAAATTCGATAATTTTTTTTTGTCTCCATTGTTCAGAGGAGAAACTAAAGCTTAGAGGGGCCATGTTTCCTTCCCGTAACCATGTAGCTTGTCAGGGCGAGAGTCAGGGTTTGAACATGGACCAATCCAACTGAAACACTCATGTTTTAACCTTGTTCTGCTTCCTGCTTCTGCTCTGTTCTGCCTGACCTTATTCATAAAAAGAGACACCAGAAAAAGAGAAACTGAGATTTTGCCTTTGAAAATATACCACTCTCAGCGGATCTGTAATGTGCCACCTCTCCAAAATTGGAAGCACACCATACAGGCAGAGGAGTAAGGCACTTCCTGGGACCCAGCTGAACTAAGCATTAGAATAGCCCTATTACTTGTTAAATATGTGACTCAGTGCAAGTCATTTAATTTCTTTGGGAAGCATTGAATTCATTGATCATACATTAACCAAGGGGGCTGCAATCTCATCTCTTCAAACTACAGTCTACTGTGATTTTGTATATTTTCACAGAACTTTAAAAAGGGCAAAGATCATCTGGTCAGGAATCGTTGGGTTGTAAGGGATGGATACTCGTTCAAGCTCGCTTAGGTAGAGGAACTTTATCCTAAAGAAAATGGTTCATCTTATAGAAACAAAGCTTGAGGGATACAGCCAAATTTCATAAGCACTGAAAAGCCATCATTGTTTCCTGTCTCCTTTTTTCTGCAGTGCGTTCAGCAATCTTCCAGTTGTATGGTTTGCTCCTTCGCTGTTCTTCACCTCTGCAGATCGGCTTCCTTCCCTTGTTTTCTCGTGGCCAATGAGAGCTGCCCAGCATGGTAGCACCCATCACCACCCCACTTCACCCTCTGGGTTTAAATTCCAAATTTCAAGATGAGAGCATATCTAACTGGCTGAGTGCAGGTCACATGACTGGGACTGATTGGATTTTTCTAGACCAAATGGATAGGATGGGATTGTTTGTTACTTGATGCTGTCCATTCAAGGAAATGACTTCAACGACTTATGCAGAAATTACACAGCCTTTGTGAGAAATTTAGAAGGAGCCTCTAATGGATTTTATAGAAATGGTTCAACCTAAGAAAATCAACTGCATTTTTTAGTTACTTTCTCTCATCTTCCTTTTGTATCTCTTGATCCTATTTTGTTCTTATTCTTTTTCAGTGCCCTTGTGTCACCCTCAACCCCAGTCTTTCTGGTCTCCCTGGTTTCTTTCCTTCCTCTGTTTATAAAATTTCTCATTTCTTTGAGGTACTGCAGGCAGATTTTCAAGGTAGAAGCAAAACAAATCTAATCAAGTAATTCCTACCTAGAGTCAAAGTAAATACATCGTCATTATTTACTGAGTGATTATTATGTGCCAAACATAGTGCTAAGCCCTTCACATGTACGTTTCATTTACTTCTCACTATAGAGTCACCAAATAAACATTATTAACTTATTTTTCCATCTGAGAAAATTGAGGTTCTGTGTGGTTAAGTAGTTTATGCAAGCTCACACAGCTAGTAAATGTACCAGCTGGGATGCAGATCTAGCCTCCAGAGCCTGAACTACTGTGGCCACGGCTGCTGTGGTCATGATATGGTATTCAAGGGTATGCTGCAGCTGGCTCATACTGACTCACAAGAGCCAAGCGGTAGGCTTTCAAGAATTTTGAGAGCTGGTTATTAAACACAGCCATTATGAAAATTTAAATTACAAAAACTTATAGTCAAATTAAACAAAGGTAATAAATACTGAAGACTCATCACTTTCTAATTCTTTTACTGTGCTTTACCATTACATACGCACGTTAGTATCTTTACATCTGTTGTGTGTGTCTGATGGAAATACTGTATAATGGTGTGCTCCTGCACACCTCCCAGCTCTGTGTCCATGAATGCCATGTGGTGGCTTGAAATCAGACATTGTAAGAGTATTTGCTACAGAACTTGGCAAACGCCACATCTGAATGTACTGACATTTTTTTAAATGAATAAATAGACAGCTATGTAGCCTACACAAAATCCATCTGAAGCCTGAAACGGCCACCAGTTTTTGACCTTTTCTTTAAAGAAATGCATCTCTAATGGATGAATCATAAACTGCCCTGTCAAGGCACTCTCTTGAGAGTAGGCATCTGACACAACCACACATCTGGTCAATCATGATCGCCTTCAGGAACCACCAATAGTTTGCTGTCTGGAAGAAAAAGAAGGAATTAAATTGGCCCTAGCCAGTGATATCCCGTTACCTAAACTGAGGATTTTCTTAAGTTTATTTATTTTGAGAGAGACAGAGAGAGAGAGAGAGAGAGAGAGAGAGATAGAAAGGACACAAATGGGGAAGGGCAGAGAGAGAAGGAGAGTGAGAAAACCCCAAGCAGATTCCACACTGTTAGCACAGAGCCCAATGCTCGGCTTGATCTCATGAACAGTGAGATCATGACCTGAGCTGAAATCAAGCGTTGGACACTTAACCAATTGAGCCACCCAGGCACCACTAATCTGAGGACTTCTTAAGGCCTGGCTGAAATTTCCTGTCCTGCACAGCCAGATATTGGTATTGGCAGATATGGAGCCACCACAGTCTTGGTGAAGAGCTAGGTGGCTTGGCTAGCTTCCTTGACTGAAGCACTAGTGAGCAGAGAAGGGCGAACCCAGAGATTAAATTAAAGTGCACTGGCACTTTTTATTCATCCCGCCTTTGCATCTGCTTTAGACTTTGTGTGTTCATTTGTTCTTTCTAGGTCAATGGGAAGCCAGGGAGAAGGGGGTCTTGCAGCTGGAGGAGATAAATATGTGATAGAGTGTATGGGTGGTCATTTAATGCTGCTTTCTGGGATTAAATGATGCTGGTTTCTTGTGTTGTCTGTATAAGTAGCAATTATCCTTCTCTCTTTGACTGAAGCAGTTATTTTTGGTAAAAAGCTTTTAAGTCTTTTGACTAGGAACATTTTGGGTACTCTGTGGTTGGTTAGCTATGTTTAGATCACTTGCTCTGTGACCTTGGACAAATCTCCCATCCTTTCCACTCTCTTTTGTTAAGCTGAGAATGTTAGAGTGACATGTCTATAACTAGATAATGGAAACAAAAAGGTTTTTAAAATTTTTGGACCTCTAGAAAATTATCTAAATTTTTCAACGTAAATTCCTATTTGTTTAAACAATTATCCCCCATTTATCACTGTTTTATGCTTTGGATACTGCATTGTATCCATAATGTGCCCAAAATTTTAGTGCAGAAACCACATCTTTAGTTTCCTAAATGTTTTTATGTTCTGATTATCTGTCCCTGTCCAAGTTACAGAATATCATTTGAAGTGGGAATCTCTGGAGCGTGTTTCCCTTTTGTGGATTTCTAGACAGAGATTTTTGCTTCACCTTGCTAGATAAGTTTAATCAGCAAGAGGAATTTATGGAATACTTTATTTTCATTATGATATCAGTATGATTTGCTGTGAGGAAGAATCAAGGGAATCTTAAACAATTTTCCCGCCTTGTAGGACCAACCACAACAGTCTGTGTGAAAAGACAATTGCCGTCCTCATGCCTTTGGAAGCTGTGTATAATCAGAGTCAAGTAATGAGAGAGACTATAAATACAAGTGAAAAGAATCTCTTTTTTTTTTTGCCATTTACTTAACCAGCTCTCTGGAATCACTTCAGCTCTCAATTCACTCAGCAAAATACAATGCCATAGCATGCTGCCTGCTCACAGCTAGCTTGTCACCCTCTAGGACACCTGCCATTGAGTACTGTTCTGTCCAACCATGTTTGTTCCACATTTGTCAGTGGTACTTGGTATTAAAATCACATAAATTTTTAAGTTAATAAAATATGGGGGCATAAAGAGAGATGTGGGGTTTTTTGTATGAAAATGAAATTAGTTGCTTTATAAAGACTTTTTTTTAATGTTTACTTATTTTGAGAGAGAGAGAGAGAAAGTGCATGAGATGGGGGGGATCAGAGGGAGAGGGAGAGAGAGAATCCCAAGCAGGCTCTATGCTGTCAACGCAGAGCCAGATGTGGGGCTCAAACTCACAAGCCCTGAGTTGATGACCTGAGCTGAAATCAACAGTCAGACACATAAGCGAATGAGCCACCCAGGTGCCCTTATAAAGACTTTTAAATATAAACAATTATTAACAGATTAAGTATTGCAAAAAAATCTTAAAAATTAAGAGGGAAAAGCACAGAAATTTAGGAGGATTTTGCACTCATGATATTTGGAAGATTTTTCCTTCACTTTAAATAAATCAAAACTTGCGAGGGGGTGAACATCTAGGTGGCTCAGTTGGTTAAGCATCCGACTCTTGATTTCAGCTCAGGTCATGATCTTGTGGCATGAGATTGGACCCCACGTTGGGCTCTGTGCTGACAGTGCAGGGTCTTCTTGGGATTCTCTTTCTCTGTCTCACTCACACTCAGCCCCTCCCTCTCTCTCTTTCTCAAAATAAATAAAATAAATATTTAAATAAATCAAAACTGGGAACCATGGAGGATGCATTACAGATGTGTAATATGAAAGAAAGATGCTAGAAAATTCTATTAGCAGACTCTCAATTAAAAAAATGGCCCTATATCAAAAGTTTGATGAATTAATGTATAGCTTTTTAAGTTTGATATTGGAATATTTATGAAATATATCTATCATTACTATGATTCTTCCTCTAAGCATCTTTTTTTTCTTTTGTATTTGATTGACCAGTCAACTACTAGTCTTGATCTCATCAGATTAAAGAACTACTATATCAAAAATTTGGAGGAAAATGAAATCAATTCATTTTTTAAAAGTTGGGGGGATTGGCCTTAAGTTATTGGTATGATTTTATCACTACAGAGGATCAAAGCAACATTCTGGGTAAAGAACAAACACAAATAGTAGAAGAATGCAAAATTCAGGACATAAGAGGTAAAATCCTTGTAGAAGTGTAAAGAAAGGGGAAGAGAAGATTGAGAAGAACATTTGGAAAAATCTTAGAAGAGCTTAGGGATCTGATTTTAGGTAGTAGGCAGTATTGAGCCATTGACTAATTTTGATCAAGACAGTGAAATTATAAAAATTGTATTTTAAAGAGATTTTTGTGGTAACAATGCACACAATGAGATGAATCCTTCATGAAAAATATTTTTTTTTCCTTGGGTGCGATCTCAGATAATTGATATTGTTTCCTGGAACACTGTGATGAGGAATACAGGGATGAAGCTGGCTTCAGTGAGAAGAATTTTGTTTTCTGTTGGTGATGGCTGGCATAGGCAAGGAGAAGGAGGCTTCAGTTACTGGACCCTTTGTTGGTTCTGGGTCAGACTGAGGGTGAAGATAGTGGATGTAGTTATGCCACAGCAATAGCATGAGAGATAACAAGGAAGAGATATTTTGAAAATACTGATTTGGCTATATGGGTAAAAATATCTTTGAGTGGAATTAAAAGAATATTTTTCAGTCAAGTAAGTTGGTTGCCTTATTATTGACCTAAAGAAACCATTAAAATATAGTCATAAAGGGTAGAAAATTTAGAGTAAGACAATTCTGTTCAAAATCTAGACCTGTCATTTGCTAGCTAAATAATTTGAGACATCCAAAGTATTAAAACTGAGGGACGTATTTAAAGCAGTAGCATTACCGTCTATCACAAAATAAGTGCCGAGGAGATAATATTTATTACATTTAGAGCAGGTACAATGAAAATCTGGCTTCAAAATATCTCACTAATTTTTATCTCATTACATACTGCCTTAAAAATAAAAATCCATAAAGTTTATGTTCTATGAGTTAGGATTTTCTAGCCTCTTCTCCCCAAAATGAAACTGAACTGACTCTAGATAAAAAGTAAATTATAATCCATATTTCCTGGTCTTAGGAAAAGAGACATGATTGTTTTTGGGTGTTTTTTTTTTCACAAGAAACTAGAAATTATAACAACCCCCTCTCTCTGGACCACCATTTGCCCACCATTTATGGAAATAAACAAAAGCTTTGTAAATGACGGATTATCATAGCTCTAAAGCTCTGATCTGAACTGCAAAATGTTGCTACACTGATATAAAGCCATTGCAATATATTTCTCCTCCTATCTCTGCCCAATGGGCAGTGATTTTTTGGCAATGCACATGAAAACACTGGGCATTCATTCACAGGATTTCCTGATTTGTTTGTGAGAAGTTGTGATGTTCATTTGCAATCAGGTTTTGGCAAACTCTTGGCAGAGAATTTCTTTATAAAAAAGTACAGAGCTCTTCATTTGGCAGAACTTTTTAATATGTAGGTTTGTATTTCCTGTCTTCTAGTTTCCTTTAAAAAATGTTGTAGAAACACACACATACCCATTCATTAAGCACTTTAAAGCAGCAATCTGTGTATTTCCAAACAAAGCATTGCTTTACCAGTATGGTTGATTGTCTCAAACAAAGTCTCCTTTCTGCGGAATTCTATCAAGTGAAATTTGAGACTCAAAGCCAAAAAAGTAGATTTTGTCTAGCTCATAGTTTGATACTTATGGCAGAAAAAGACATGAACCAATTTTAACCCAAGGGAAAGATCATGAGTCTTCATATTATTATATCCAGCTTTCCTACATTGCATGGAGAAACCTGTTCAGGGTCTGAATATCCTAGAACTGATTTCTTTTCAAAGCCTATTCCTTACCTACAAACTTTTCCTCTGAATCCACTTGGAAATGGTGAACTTTTGGTTGCAATGTAAAGGTAATAAAACTGTGATACATGGAACATAAGTTATTTACAGCAATGATGAATCATTGTGATTATCCCTATTACTGTTGATTATGCAAATACAGCCAATTCAGAGTCTGCGTGTGTTAAAAGGCAAAAAAATCTGACATATGAAATGCTATTGCATGGAATGAAACACCAGTTGACTAGCTTGAAAATGATGCCCATTCACGACGTGAAAATTTGAGAAACTTTCTGCCTTTACAATGTGAGCAGAAGGAAATCCCAACATGGGATGTTTCATTCTAAATCTTCTGTTCCCGGCTTTTCAAAGGGCCCAGAAATGGCACCCAGCGAAGATACCCTGTCAAAATGATTTAAAAGGAGGAAAGAAAGTTGCTAGAGGGGAATTCATACTCTACATCAAAAAAACAATTTTAAGTAGTCTTCTCCGGTGGCCTATGTTGAGACACATAACAGCCCAGACGGCTGTTTTTCCAAGAGGTTAAATTTCAAAAGGAGGAAACAACAGCAAACAGGCTGCCAATTCACTGAACAATGTCACAACTGGCTGGAGATGTGTTCAAAGTAAAACCACTGATCTACAAATTCCTGGATCTAACATACTCTTAAATATTAACATTTCTCGGGAAACTTTAGAGCTTGTGTATCACATTTATGACTCTGGGTAGACAAGGCTCTGTCCAAACAGACTGGTCCTCATGACAATTCTTTGCCCTGTAATTAAGCCCCACTGGGGGAAGCCATTGTGAACTCAACCTTTGATGCCGGGAGCAGCCCCTGGTGCCAAAGGACACAGCCTAGAGAATACTCCATGCATTTCTGCAGGGTATAGGTTGAAGGAGGATGTTTACAGCACAACTCCAAAACAATGATCATAGCAGATAGAATATTATGTTTTCTTTTTATCAGACACTAAGACCTGGTTTGGGAAGGCGAGATGACTAGATTATAGTTTAATATCCCTTGGATCCTTTGCACAAGTGGAAAGCTGAGAGCTGGCGGTGGAAACAGTAGAGAAACCACCTCAGCATGTTGGAGAAGAGGGTGGGGGAGGTGCTGCCACCAGGGACTCCTGGAAGGAAGATGTGTTTGAAGAGGAAGGAGGACCACAGAAATAGAAGTGAGTGTTGAACAGCCAGTAATTCTAACATTTTAGGGAGGTGGAACAGGCTTTAGGTATCCATTATTCCTCAGGCAATGCTTCCTCCCAGAAAGTAAAAATTTCTCCAACTTATTCAGCTGTAAGCAGGGTCCAAGGATCCAGTCACAAAAAAAATTTTTAAATAAGTCTGGTGAATATTTCAGGACTGGATATATGAAACCATTAAATGTATTTTTTAAGAAGAGAAACAGTAATCCTGAAATGTCTACTCCTTTAACGGGAAAAGTACTTAAGTTGTCATATAAAACTATGTACACAAACACCTAGAAAAGCATAAGACATTGCATGAAAAGCTGCACGACAATTAATTGTACTGTATACGTTCATTTTATGTCTTTATGTGTGAATTCATGTCTAATCTATCTTATCTATCCATCCATCCATCCATCCATCCATCATCTCTACCTAGTTATCCTTGGAAAAGGAAAAGCTGTGAGAACAATTTATTGGGGGCAAAGAGAATGTTAATTGTAATTATAGCTTAAAGTTTCTATAACACCAATGAATGTTTTTTAATAAATATCTGCTATTCATCCAGAAGTAAAAACATAAACAGTGATAGAGCACAAGTCAACACCTCATTACTACATTATGTCCACTTTCTATAAGTAGTAAAGTACTAACAAAATTTACTGAGTGTTTCTCACCTGCCAATATCTATGCTGAGCACTTTATATATATTATATCATTCAATTCTTATAAGAAACCTAAGGAGACAGCCCATTATTTTCCCCATTTTCAGCTGACAAGACTGAGGCTTAGAAGAACAAGTTGGCCAAAGCCCACTAAGCAGAGTCATGTGTAATGTTTCAGGGGATGAATAATGTGACTCTAGATTAATCCAAATTGGTTTAATAATTAATGATGCCATAAATCATTTCTTTTATGTTGTCTAAGGAAGAGGTTTTATAGAAGTTAGATAAGGTTTAAGAAAAACAAAGTGCTTTAGAAAGCAGCCATCTGGGATAGAGAGCTCATGAACTTTGGGAAACAGATGACCTGGGTTTCTCTTCCGGCTCTATCACTTCTTAGCTGCATGATCTTTAGCAATTTATTAATATATTAGAAAGCGATTACCTCTAACCTTACCAAATGAATGTATAACTTTAACATTTGCTTGACTGAGTTCCTTTGGTTCTTTATGTAGGTACTGGCCGTTGGTAATTCTAGAACTAGCTTTGTTGTCCAGAAATATATAGAGCTAGAAATTCCTTTTTTTCCCATTTTTTAATAGCAAGCAGGTATTATTTTTTTAGCTATAAAGAAATATTTCCAAGCTGTCATATCATCATGACACCAAAAATTATGCACCAGAGGTACTTAGGTTATTGTCCATAGCTAGATATAATTCCTTATAATATAAGGAATATAATATAATATAATATATAAAACAAAATAATATAAGGGTTGTAATAAGGGAAACTTGAACTTTCAAGATAATGTCTCATGAAAGATGGTTTAAATTTTAAACATCAATATTCACCAGCAAAATCAAATCACAGCAGCCCTGAAACTAAGCTTTGGGTTACTTCTCATATACTGTTTATTCAATTTAATAAAATGTCACCTCATGTATCATTTTTTATTTAAAGAATTGTCACTCTCATTTCATTGGTTCCATAAAGAACTTAGAAAATGTTATTTTAAAAGTGCCTGTTTATACTGAAAAGATAAATATGTTTGTCCTTCACCACAGCTTAGCAATGTGGACCTTACCAACAAGTAACAATGTGCTGTGTTAGTTATTTCAGTATAAACAGTTATGTTCAAAAGGTGAGGCACGGGAATCTGCATTTTTAACAAATGTCCCAGGTAATTCTCCTACATACCCAAAATTGAAAACTGCTGGCCTAAGAGGTAGAATTTCTGTTGTTTGGAGGATACTTCTGTAAGTTTCTTTTCTAATATTCCTTCCCCTTCTCAGGGTACTCACTTTCACCCTGGCCTAAAGGGTCTGAATCCCACAGGCCCAGATCTGAGTCATGGTTAATTAGAACAGAGATGTTCCCTGGAACCAAAATGGGCCCTGGAGCCACTCTCTCTGGGGAATTGCCATTCAGACCCAGAGACTGGTCAACCTCTGCTGGGTACTGAGAAGTAATGGAAAGCAAGTCATTCACTTGGTTAAAGACTAATTTTCTAGCCCCAAAGTTGGAACTAAAATATGCAAGTAGATAGCTGAAGATATCTTCACAGAAACACACACACTTCACATAGTATGAATAAAACTAAAGGAAATCTAATATCACTTCTCATGCCCCTGAAACCAAGTGTGAAAAAAGGGGAGAATTCCTAGCTAAATAGAAATAAAGACTCTAGCTTCTTACCTTCCCAGGCCAAGTATAGCATGTGTTAAAATGGATGCAATATTTAGACTCAATTCAGATCATTCTGTTTAGAATTAAGGCCGACAGGCTTGGAGTACGTTAGCAGATAGTTGGTGACCTAAGGCAGAAGGCTTGTTATAAGGTGGTGAGTGGAACTGGGGGGACCCAAGCTCCCAGAACAAGTTTCACAGAGTCCCTTATAGCACTTCAGGACAGAGGTGCTCACGTTTGACCAAGAAAAAGCGAGAATGAGCCTGCATAAAGAAAAACTTAAGCAGGGGTGCCTGGATGGCTTAGTCAGTTAAGTGTCTGACTCATGATGTCAGCTCGGGTCTTGATCTCAGGGTCGTGAGTTCAGGTCCCTTGTCGGTCGTGAAGCACACATAAAAAAAATAAATAACAGAATTAAGCACATGTGAAGGGAAAAACATGTCCTGCGCTTGGGTTGTGGGAGATACTATTGATCCCTCCTAATAAATCCCTCCCCTTGAATTTCTGAGGTTTCTTTTCCCTTTTGTTTTGTTTTCCTTAGTATAATGTGTATAGTTTCTTGTTCTTTACAATGAAATAATTCCTGACCAAGATAGTCCCAGTAGGCAAAAAATTAGGACTAGTAGAGCATGAATTTACAAGGTGCCTTGGCTATTTGGTTCACTGATGCCTGAAATTCTATATAAGATTTTTACTATTTTCATGTCAGTTTTAATTTCATGTCATTTGTTTTATTTTCACTCATTCAAATGTAATATTTCTGAGAATAATAATAACTCCTGAGAGTCCCTAAATCATCTATGCCCTCAGGATTATATCAGAATTTTTCCTTGAGCTGGACTTGGTACAGAAAAAAAAGAGTCTGATATGGAATAGGGGATTATGCCAACACCACTATAATCACTGCCAACTTCTTCCAGCGTTCAGTTCCTGTGGCTTCCAGCCTCAGAGCAAGGCGAGGACCATCTGAGAGCCTCCTTTCTGGTTTGCTCTACCTGGCAGGGCTAGCAGAGGCATTTCTTTCTTTCTTTTATTTTTTAATGTGTATTTATTTTTGAGAGAGAGAGAGAGAGAGAGAGAGAGAGAGCATGAGTAGGGGAGGGGCAGAGAGAGAGGGAGACACAGAATCCAAAGCAGGATCCAGGCTCTGAGCTATCATCACTGAGCTGGATGCGGGGCTGGAACCCACGAACTGCGAGATCATGACCTGAGCTGAAGTCGGACACTTAACCAACTGAGCCACCCAGGCGTCCGTAAGCAGAGGCATTTCATACACACTGAGGCAGGAATTTCTCACAGTAACCCTATGATGTTATCGACATTTTGCTCATGAGGACTTGGAGGATCAGAGAATTCAAGACCGTAGCTCAGCAAGCACTAAAATTAGAACAGTTTTGTCTGTCTGACTCAGTCTGTTTTTAACCTCGGATATGACAAAAGAGGAGGGGTGACTAGAGTAAGAGAAAGAGCTAAAACAACTAAAGTTGTGAACACACTGATGCAATTTAACTTTTTGCCTGGGCTCTCTTTGATAGGAAATTACTTTTTTTTTTTTAACATTTATAAGTTAAAACAATACGTACTACATTAACTGGGAAAAAAAGCCCATCTTCTTATTTTATGTAGATAGAGGCAACATCACATTTACATAAACCCAATATTCTCTAGCTCAGGTTTTCAAAACTCTGTTAATAGTTATGAGAAGATACAGTTTAGAATTTTTGCTCATAAGATGTTTATGCTAATAGTGTGTAGATGAGAACAAAAATGAATGAGAGGTATTTAATAAAAAAAATGTTTAGGAAGGGTGAAGTTTATTTAAAATGTTATGTGACTTTTTAAAAAATCAATATAAACTTCCTGTCCCATAACTTTAACTGGGAGATACTATCTCTTTAACCAAGTTGCATGGGAGTGCCCATCGACGGTGGAAATTCTGGTGGAAAACACTTAGCCCTCAGGAGTGGGACATTTCTCTAATGTCACAATTTGAAAATTCATCCTGCCTCTCATGTGTAGGTTTATATGCTCTTTTAACCTACCTCTTCTAACATGCTGATTAAAAGTAAGCTGGACCATGTTTGATAAATACACTGTGAAGTGGCAATCTCATGCATGAAGTCCTTTTAAGAATGAAAATAAAATGACTTGTCTCACAAAAATGCCTAGTAGAAAGAAAAATTTTATCAAGTCAAGTTGTGTATTTTAATAAATCTGATTATTAACTTAGTGTTCATTAACACAGGCTAATCCTCTACATTATAAAATATGGGCATTTAGAGAATTTTTTTCCAGACTCTAATTAAGAAATGAATGAATGAATGAATGAATGAATAAAAATTTTGTAATTTTTTTTTGACAGTTCAACACCTAGACATGTTATTACATGACATTTGGTGAGAGGATAGTCTATATTGCAATAATATGAAATGATAAGATGATCTGTGCTGGACTGTCATCTCTTTACTATTTTATTTGTTGCTTCTGAGAGCCCAGTTTTTAAATAGGAAAGAATTGCTGGACTATGGGATTCATTATTTGGGTCTGTTACCCACTTAATAGAATGAAATGGCAAATTTTCAACTGTTCAGTTTATGTACAAAGTATAGATTTTCTGACTGGATAATTTACAGGTTGCCTGGTATGAGTAGACTGGTTAAATTTTCATATTAACCCAGTTGACTAGATAATTACCCTCTATATTTGGAAGTTCTGGCTGACAATCTACCTAGAAAAACTAGAGTTAATGCCACCAGTATGGTTGTATTGTAAAAATGATTGTATACAAATATTCAGTTGTATGATTTTTTTACCTCACAAATAGTGGTTATTCTTCCTTGATTTCTTAGGTAGTGCTGTTGGGTAGTATATGACAAATTTGTTATATTCATAAAAATCTCCTTATTCACAAGTTTCAGGGAATACACCTATCAAAATTTATTTATGTTATTTCATATAAAAAGTGTTTAAATTAACCACATTATTTAAACAAAATGGAGACATAATCATCTTCATGTAACGTAGAGACATTAAGAAGATTTGACTTGACCTCACTTTTAGGCTCTGAGGAACTTGGGGCATGAGAAAATAAACAATATTTATTATAATCTCTAAGGCAACACAAGAAAATAAACTAGGTAATGTGCCTTAGACATTTACACAGAGTCTTCAGACAATTCAAAGGGCTGGCTCTAGGATAGCTCTTTCACAGCTCCTGGATCGGTTTACCATAGAAGACGGTGTGTTAGCACTTACCACTATTTACCCTGCTTGAACTCCATGCCCAAGAGAGCACAAAGTGAGAGAGCAACTCAGACTTCCCCACTTATCCATCCCATTTTAGTAATCTCTACTTCAGTAATCTCTACACTTCCATTTTCCTGACTGAGAACAATCCTTTTCCAGTGTTTGAAACCAGCCCCCACAGGCAATGGCCTCTTCGGCTTTAGAAGAATAACTATGGCTTCCAACGGTACCACCCCAATATTTAGGTAGAAGATATGAAGCCACGCAGCCTGTATGTCCTCATCCTGGCTCTGCTCCCTGTGACCCACATCTAAACTTTACATGCTTTGCTGACTCCTGGTGTGTATGTGTGTGTTTATGAAAAGTTTACTAGGCTATGTTAGAATATATACAAAATGCAATACTACAAAGAATGCCCACTGAAAAGATAAAATTTTATGAAGTTCATTCAAGGTTCTATATACTCTTCCCCAGTTGCATCTACTTAATTTCCTGCCAAGAATGACTGCTATTTTGAATTTGATATTTATCATTGCTATGCATTTTTTTTCTTATTCAGAAGCCTTTCACACTGGCTAAAAATTCTAACATGTCTATCTTAGCATAATTAATTTTATTTTATAATAAACTAAATAAAAGGAGTGAATTGTAGTTGAATATGAACAAGATATATATTTTTTTAATTTTTTTATTTTTAAAAATTTACATCCAAGTTAGTTAGCATGTAGTGCAAAAATGATTTCAAGAGTAGATTCCTTAATGCCCCTTACTCATTTAGCCCATCCCCCCTCCCACAATCCCTCCAGTAACACTCTGTTTGTTCTCCATATTTAAGAGCCTCTTGTGTTTTTGTCCCCCTCCCTGTTTTTATATTATTTTTGCTTCCGTTCCCTTATGTTCATCTGTAGAAGAAGATATTTCTACAGAGAATAACATATTATGGTAGCTTTGCTAACAGTGGTTAAAAGAACCAAAATGGCCTTACTTTGGAGACTTTATCTTCTGCTAAATATACTTACCCTTAGATCACACCACTTATTCTCTTGATCAAATTTGCAATTTTAGTAAGTGTTGAATGCTGAAAATCACACAAAGAGTTTTAAAAAGAAAGGAAACTAGCATAAAAAAATCTTATTTCTGAAAGGGGTTGACCAGTATAAGAGAGAAAAAAATGAATAATCTAGAATTAGAGAAACTCAGACATATTTAGAAAAAAAATAAAAATAAAATCTAAGTTAAAAATAAAAAAATAAAATCTAACTGATATAAGGGGCAATCAAGGTGACTATGAACGTATTTCCACTGTGACATCGATGATTAGAGCTCAGTGTATTTTAGCAGCACTCTTCCAGAAGGTTTTATAAAAATAGAAAATGAAACAAAAGAAAATTCAAAATAAGTGTTTGGCAATACTCTTTGGAACTTATAAGGGCAATTTCTTTCCAACCTTCATTTACCTTTTCTCATGAAACATTCTAAGGACAGACTAAGAGTTATTGAAATCATTTATCATTTTTCCCCTTTGGAAGAGCGATGCCACTTTAGAAGTGTGGTGAATTTCCACCCATTAGACCTGGGAAATTATCATTTCCAAGCTGGACTCTGCCTTTTCATACAACACTCCATCTATGTTTAAACTATTTATATGCATATACCCCATTTTCAGTAATTTATCCTACAAAATTTCAAAACAAGTAAGACAAAGGGCAAGTATTTGTACTCCAAAAAGAATTCACTTGAAATGGGGACGTTTCCTCATATATGAAAAATATGTATAGGTCTTGATTTCAACATAATAAAAATATTGTTCTTATGTTTCTAAAACTGAATTTTGGGAATAGCCTCTTTTCTTTCTTGCTTGCTTTCTTTTGAATAAATCTGTCTACATATTTAAAACTGCATGGAGGATTCAAGGTACTGTCCAAGGCCTGTAAACCCTCCAAAGTTTTTTGTTATTTTTGTGTCTGCTATTTTTCCAGGCACATTTATAACAGATTCAGAATCCTCTGAGATTATTGCTCTAGGAGTCCAAGAAAATGGACTTTTTTAGTGCTCAAGTTCGAAGTAATACTGGCAGACACTGTACTTCCAGAGAGGGAAAACCTAAGAACTTGCTCTGGTATTAGTATGAAAAACAATGTATTTCAACAATGATGTAGGTCTTGTCAGCCATTTGCTTTTTCACAAAAACAAATTATTTCTATTTAATTCAAATGAACCATTGCCCTTATAGAAATGAAAAGGTCACCAGCATGCATGCTTCATTTTACAATGTTTCCTTTTGGAGGACTCATTCAGATAACCTCCGAAGGCATGAACTCCTGGCCTTTTCATGAACAGCTGTGTTATGGGGGGGGGGGGGAGAGGGTGGTGGGCATATGCAACAATATTTAAAAAGAATTAAACTTTATGTAGCAAATCTTGGAGAAACTAACCCAAGGCATTGGCCAGAAGTTTTCTCTCCAACTTTCAGTTTTTCATAGAAAACCTATATATTCAAATAGAGAATAAGGGTATCATTAGCTTATATGAGACAGGGAAAAACAGCGCAAATACAAGAAAAGCAATCCATCCTAGACTGTTTTCCTGGGGGCTCCAAAGTTCTAAAGTTGACTTTGAGCAGATACAGCTGTAGGTAAGAATCTAAAACCAGGTTCAGTGGGCAGAAAACAGCCCTGGAGGTCCCTCTACCCTCGTCTATGCATCCTGCAGTCCTGTCTTATCTCCTCCTGTTGTGTATGAAGAGAACTGTAAACATGTTGGAATGTTGCTCCTATGAGTCCATTACTTGACATGGCAAGGTGCAGTGATTATGGCAATGTAACTAACGCCCTGAATCTGTTGATTTTGTTTTAAACAAAGGCGGGGGGGATTATCCTGAGAGTGTCTGTCTTCATAGGTGAGTCCCTTCCAAGGGAGTCTGGAGGTCAGCAATGTTCTCTCCTGCTGGCCTTGAAGATGCAAGCTGAGATCTACACCTGCAAGAAAGTGGATTCCAAGGGCAACCACAGGAGGTTGAAAGAGGACCTTGAACTTCTGATGAAATTGCATCTGTGGCCACACCATCTCCCATTCTCCTATGCCAGTGGCTTCTAAAATCTTCTGTTCCTAGCAGGCTGCCATTTTACATCCAAGTGCCTTTGAGTATGTTAAATTATGTGTGTGTGTGTGTGTGTGTGTGTGTGTGTGAATCCATGACTCTATCAATTTGAAAATTCATTCATTTTCATTCTAGGAAATATTCATGTATTCTTTATTGAACAATTTTCCCATTCTATTGTGTTTCATTCTTCCTTTTAGAACTTATCTTATTCAGATTAGACTTTATCCTGTGTCTTTTATAATTTTTCTCTTATTTTCCTTCTTTTATCTGGTACTGCTTTCATTAAATTTTTTTAATGTTTATTTATTTTTGAGAGAGAGACAGAGCACCAGCAGGGGAGGGACAGAGAAAGAGGGGGACACAGAATCTGCAGCAGGCTCCAGGCTATGAGCCATCAGCACAGAGCCTGATGTGGGGTTCGAACCCACGAACTGCAAGATCATGACTTGAACCAAAGTCAGACACTTAACCGACTGAGCCACCAGGTGCCTCTGGTACTGCTTTCTGAGATTTGTCTTCAGCTGTATCTTTTTAAATTTCCTGGTAACTTTTTAAGTCATGTTAACATATCTTTAATGATAAAGACCTTGTCTTTTCCTCCCATAAGGTCCTTTTCACAACCTGCTGCTCTTGTTCATGGATATAATACCTTTTTCTGCAGTTCTAAGAAAATTAATTTTTAAATACTTTCCTACTCTCTGCATTGTCTCTGTTTACCCCAGCTTCTTTTTTCACGTGTTTATTTTGGTCATTTCCTTTTACATAAGTTTTTCCTGTAATATCTGTTGACTCTTGGTTGTCAGTTGACATTTTAAGAGTAAAGTTTTTAAGAGTAGATACCGATTAGAAACTTCA
The DNA here is from genome assembly GCA_028646485.1 of Cryptoprocta ferox. Classification (NCBI taxonomy): domain Eukaryota; kingdom Metazoa; phylum Chordata; class Mammalia; order Carnivora; family Eupleridae; genus Cryptoprocta; species Cryptoprocta ferox. The sequence goes on along the minus strand of CM053578.1, from coordinate 30,857,052 downwards.
GTTTTCACATGGGTGAAAGTGGCGGTGGGCTTCTTCACAGACTAATCTGGTGGGCACCTGGCCATTATTGGGAGGTCCCCAGCTGGTAGCATCACTAACCCCACCCCTTAGGGCAATTTTTTCAGCCTTTAGTCCTTCAGTGTCATACCTGGTTGCCAGCATCCTGTAAACTGAACCAGAGAAGAGGGCTTGGGTTGCTCCATTCAGTTGTTAATTGTCACTTAATTCCCCTGTTTCCAGTACAACACGTCACTCATCACAGTTTAATAGCTTGTCTTATTTAAACTCTCCTATCTTCTTCAGGTTATGGGAGGAGTGACCACCTGGCTAGGTGTAGTAGTTGATTTAACAACTTTTCTTCCTATTTTCAACCCTACTTTACCCTTCTGCTTTCATAGGCAAATTTCAAGGTCCCCAATATACATAAATCTTTCCAAGGTTTTCTGCAGTGAATAACTTTTTTGGGGTGTTCGGGGAGAGAGAAGGTAGACCTTCCCCCATTGAAGGCTTTTCTTGTTTTCTTCAGTTTTCCAAGTCAGTTTTCACTTAAATAGCTGCTTCCTCGCTTCTGAATTCATACCAATAACTCCCATCCGATGTCTTCTCCTCTCTGATGGTCTTTTTCATTATGGATTTGTTTAGTGATAAAAATGACTCTTTGGAAAAAAAAAGAGGGGGGGGAACGACCTCTGATTTGTAGCTTTTGCTAATTTCAGTGGTGTATACTCCCACTATGACTATGTTCAAGCTACCAGTAGTTTAACAATGGCTTGCAGGAGGCCTAGCTATTTAACAATTGTGTCTTGACACCAGGTCATAATTGGCTCTAGCCCAGCACTGTTTATGCCTTTTTAAAATTTGAGTTGTCTTTTTAGTAGGGCTTTGGGAGAAGGTTGACATAAAGTTAGAAATTCACCCCACCATATTTAATGGGACGTGTTAATTTCTTACTTAGCTTGTTTGTGTAAACATAAAGAAAGTGACTAGAAAGCAAAATTCTCGTGAGCGAATAAATATAAAAAACAAAAAATTATCTGGAATATATATGATGAGTTTGGTTTTTCCTCATTCATCTTCACTGCCCTCGCCTTTCTTTAACAGGCTTTCTTCCCTCTCACTCTTTCTTCCCCTTACATACATAAACACGTCTATTAAATCTATTAAAATGACTACAAGACTTAAGAGAAACAAAGCAAAGTTTACTTCCTTTGAGCATAGACTTAAACAGAAAATTCTACTTAGGAGGATGTATTTTAAAATGACAACTGAAGAGACTGTAGATGCTGGCGAAGATATGGAGAAATGGGCGCCCTCCTATACTGTTGGTGGGAATGTAAACTGGTACAGCTGCTCTGGAAAACAGTGTGGAGGTTCCCCAAAAAACTATCAATAGAACTCCCCTATGACCCAGCAGTAGCACTGCTGGGGATCTACCCAAGGGATACAGAAATGCTGATGCATAGGGGCACATGTACCCCAATGTTC
>CM053578.1:30362020-30855467 GCA_028646485.1 Cryptoprocta ferox | reverse complement strand
ATATATATATATATAGACAAAAAATAAAATGCCGAGAGGATATTTAGGGCTGTTCTGTCCTAACATCAACTCATAAGACATTATCATTCATCTGTATCTTGGAGGTGTGGTACAAATAAACTTAGGTATTGAAATAATATTTGCTTTCACAGTAGTCACTGCTCAGTTACTCAGAGATGTAAATTAGCAAGAATATCCAACTTGTAATAATTATCTTACCCTTTCTAATTGGATTGTGAAATAGCTATCACCAGCCCCATTTCTATGAAGTCTTAAGGCAAAACCTGAAGGTCACATAACACTGTGGCTGCTGGTCAGCGACACTGCCTCATGTAGGACTAAGGTCTTTGCTGAATGGTGTCACTGAACTAATTAGCAGTGTGGAAATGTTAAGAATCATGGCACAGAGGTTAATGCGCGTAGGCAAACAATACTGTGAGCCAATTAAAATTGCACTTCTTTTAGTAAGATAAAATTTGTCACACACCCACAGAATTCAGGAGGAAGTTCTGAAAGAATCATACATTCCCCAAATTTAGGTTGAAAGCAATCCTAGAGGTTGTCTTTTTCACAGCATTCAAATGTAGATAGGAAAACAGGTCTAAAGTGGTGAAGCCCCTAGTCCAATGGGGACTAAGAATGACTCAGTATTTCTATCTCACACCTGGAAATCTCATGTCTAAATAGATTTCTGTCACCACAAAAGTCTCACCCAGGATCAGGAGAAAATGAAACTGGGAAATTTACATTTCACACATTTCTCACATGGAAAGAATGCTTTGAGTTTCCAATGCTGTCGTCCCACTAAGATATCAGCATACGTTTTTGCAAAGTTCTAATGCTGTCGTCCCACTAAGATATCAGCATACGTTTTTGCAAAGTTCTAGTTGTGAATTAAAATCCCTGGTTTTGAGGGTCATGGACTTGTTTTTGTTTATACCATGACTTCTGTTATTGCTCATCACGAGATCGCGAATGAGTAATGTGAGTAAGGAATGTTGCCTTTGGCTGTCTTATATCCTGTGTCTAAAATACAGGCAAATGGGACCAAAAAAATGTTCCGAAAACCCATTAATGCTAAGGGCAAAACAAAAAAATTGTGATTTTGGTAACAGCTCGCTGTTTTATGTAAAAATAATCCCAGCTTATTTTTTTATTATAATTTCTTTTCTCCTCCAGCCAAATGTTTGAAGCGGAACCCGTGTTGGACACAAGCCATATCTTGGCATTTGTTGTCATGTGTAGTATGTTCAGAAAATCTGCTTTGGTTTATTTTGCATGATGTCATATTACATGAAACAGTCTTAAAATGTAGCTTTTCTTGAGAAATTTCCTGAGAGAAGTTACAGAATGTACACATGACTGGAGTTGACTTTTGAAACTTAAAAAAAAATTAGGTAATAAAGACAAACTTTTCCATTAAGTTAAATAGCCCTGAGGTGTGTAGAGTCTAGACCAGCTTTGATGATAATTACTCAGCTCTCTGATCTTTCAGTGGGGTCTGACTGTTCTAGCATCACTGGCAAGAAAGGATCCAAATTTTACTTTCAGTGAATGCTCTTTTGAGTGAATAAATATAGGTAAGATTTTGTAATCAAAACTGGAGTCTATCCTGTATAAGTAGTAAGTCTTAACAGTCATTGTCTACATGCTTTCAGTACAATTTCTAGGCTACTTTCGATAGCTGCTGTTCCAGGGAGGTGAGGGCCACGGTTCATCTTATGTCATCACAAGCTGTCAATCGTAGTTGGCCTTATGGAGACTTAATATTCTCTTAAAATGTTGTCAGACTTCCTTTCAGCAATTTATGTACTTGATGATGTGTGATTTTCTTCGTGTGCTATCACTGTCACTGAATGAGTGGGAGAAGTTTTGTCCTTATAAGGTCCTGATAAAGAAGGAGATTCCCATAGGTCAAGGAAGAAAGGACAAGGTGATTGACACCTGTCTTAGTAACCCATCAGTGCATTATGACTTACCAGGCAAGAAGATGAAAAATACATTTTTTTGTAATCAAGGAAGCTTATGTAACAAATAAATATTTTAGCCTTCACTCTTCTCTTAAAAATAGTACAAGGGAAGGACATCTGGGTGGCTCAGTCAGTTAAGCATCCAAGTCTTGATTTTGGCTCACGTTATGATCTCATAGTTCATGGGATCAAGCCCCACATTGGGTTCTGCACTGACAGCACAGAGCCTGCGTGGGATTCTCTCCCTCTCTCTCTGCCTGCCTCTCTCTCTTTCTCTCTCTCTCTCTCTCTCTCTCCCTCTCCCTCTCCCTCTCCCTCTCCCTCTCCCTCCCTCCCTCAAAATAAATAAACTTAAAACAAATAGTACAAGGGAAGCTCAAAGAAGGTAAAATTAAAGGTATGTCCAGGACCCTTCGACTCTTTGACGGTCACCATTCTAAGCACTTCTCAGGGGCAACTATAGCATTCAAGAGATGAACAAGCACGTGTGTGCTCCTCCATACCACCACACTGTCACTACTGCAGGAATTCTGGATAAATCACAATTAGACTTTTAGAAATATCTTGCTGATGATGTGCTGGAAGACTATTTACTCCTTGTAATTGTTCTTCCAGGGGTAGATGTTCTCATTGAGATCACTGTGTCCAAGAATTTACTTGCATCCATACTGGTCTCATTTTCCTAAGTAGCACTTTGACCACTCTCTCTTCTGGAGAATGTTTCATTTCAGTATGGCAGAGCTTACTTCTTCCCTGGTGCTCTTCTGTCACATTTGAACTCTTGGCCCATAATAGATCATACCCCACAGATGTTTAGGTCTGCATTGGCCTTAAGGATTTGCTATTCCTGTAAAGTCACGTGAAGGGTTGAAAGTTCCTTAAAAGCCTCTATGTGTTACTTCTTTCCAATTTAATCATGACTCGTTTCCTACTTTTCTCCCTTCCCCACCAAAAAAGGGAAAGAAGAGCGATCAAAAGATTCCTGCTTGTTTCCACATTGTGGTTTTGGGTCTGCAGACTATGTTAAGGTCAGACAACTTCTGATTTACTTAGTGTCTTATGATTGTCATTGGACATAAAGAGTTCAGGTGGGTTGAGAAGCTCTAACCAGGAGGAGGGGAATAAGGTAGTTGGCATTTGGCTGAAGATCCACAGCAGATTGTGCTTTATTGGCTATTGGTCAAGAAGGCTCATTCAGGGCACAGAGAACTATCCAGAGAGATCGCTTGCTTTTTTGTGTCACCTACAAAATATAATAATCCTAAGTATGGATAGATGGCAAGCATCAAAACTGGGGATAACATCTACCCTAGCACAGAATATAAATGCCAGGAGCCAGCAACACAACCAGGGATGTTAGTGAAGGGAGCAGCTTTCCTCTGTGATCCCACAGCATAGCCAGAGAGACAAAATATGTGTAAACATCACTGTGATTCACTCTTCAGCATCAGTGGTGTTGAGATTAAAAACAAAGCAGAACAAAAGCAAAAGCAGTAAATGTTGCTGTCTTCGAATTATTTCCTGTTGAAGAGGGTCAGCCTAATCACGTACTTAGAGACCAGTTGATCAACAGCATTAACTGTGAGGTGCATTTTTCTACTTTTAATTAGTCTTTTGGTAGCATGTTGAGACAAGTTTAGGTAGCACACTCACTTCTCTACATAAGGCATAGGAAACAGTTTATAAAAGTTTAAAAGAGACAAAAGCAAATACGTCATACGTTCTCTTCAGGAAGAGAAAAACTTTAGCCTACAAAAATCTTTCCGGTTGATACATGACAGGTTCCTTTTATAGCTGCACCACTACCTCAGGCCTCAACATTGTTTCATGAATTATTAAACAAAGTTCACTAGATCGTTTTTCTCCAGGGACCCTCTCCTGCCCATGCAATCTACCTCCTTCTGATTCCCTCTGTCTTATAGGATATATTTACATACATATTCTATATATCTGTATACACACACACACACACACACAAATATACCCCTCACCCAGTCTTTGTGAATAGAAATATTTCAAAAAGCTGAACTATGCTTAGTCTAAACATTTTAAGTAAAATATTTTAAGTTATTTAAACTTGAAGATTTTTTTTGTGAAATGTGCATAACATCTAACTTATGAAATCATTATAAGGATTAGCGTGATGGATGGGAAGCACTTAGCCCATTGCCTGACTAGTGGTAGATGCTAAATAAACCACAACCATCATTACACATTATTAAAATGTTTTGCAATGTGCAAGTAAGTCCCATCATGTAGAATATTTCATTTAAAACTGTGGGTTGTGACCATTGGCAGCTCATGAAATCAATTTGGTGGGTCATGACAAGGATTAAAGGAAAAGTACATAAGTATGAGAAAAGAAAAAAATCGCAGAGTACATTAGCATGCAGAACTAAATGATGTTTTGTGAAATTATTATTTCTGTTACTCATAGTCTGTATGTCATTGTACACATGTATTTGTGTTGGACTTAGTCTTCTATGGGTCATGGTCAAAAACTTTGAGAACCATTGACAGGGAATAGGGTGGAGAAGTGGCAGACTGGAAGATGTAATCTAGAACCTCACAGCACGGGATCATGTGGTCTTTGCAACTTTGCCCTTTGTATGAGGCTGGAAGACAAGGCTTTCCGAGGCCAAGAGTCTGTGCTTCTGCAGGTGTTTCTGTAGGTGATCCCCAGGGAGGCCAGGGAGAAAATCACCCTAGGATGCAGTGGTCTAGGTGATGCCCAAGCTCAGGGCTGAGCAGTTCCCAGGCTATACACATACCCACATGCCCTACAATGTTTGGGAAGAGTAGGCCCACTGCCCGGTGCTGTTGGTGATCCTGCTGCTGATATGGTTGTCATGAAGCTCTAGGATTTGCCTACCAGGCTCCTATGCCAGGATCTGCACATGCTGTCAGTGACACTGGCATGGAAGTTGTGACGAAGAAAGAGCTAGATCTGTGGGTAGGGAGAAAAATTATGTTTTCCTCTCATCTGTGTGTCTAAAGCTATAGTATTAGCCCCTTCATGGAGCCAAAGCAAGAATCAGCCTTCTCTGTAGTTTCTGGCTGAGAAAAGAATGAGACAGATGTTTTGTAAATTCCAAAACCGTGTTATAAGATCAGAAATCCTACAGTGTTCTAGGGAAAGAATGTTTAATCAGGACATGAGCAACAGAGGGTGATGAATGTCTGGCATTGTCAAAAAATGTAATAGTTATTATTGTTACCAACCAAGAAGGTCAAATTGTACTTACTAACAAAAGAAACATTCACACAAATGAAGAAATTGCATGTAGAGCCTTCTATTGGAGTGTGGGAAACAGTTTATCCTATTCCTCGTGGTCAGTAAGCCCCTCTTTTGCACATCTTTGGCTCTTGGGAAGCTGTGGCTCTCAGAGGAGCCAGTGTAGGCAGGGAGGCAGCTGGCTCGCTGCGATCACAGAGACGATGCCTTGGGAGATTCCAAGTACCATTCAGCTTCAGCCTCAGTTCGATTTTAAGACCACGAGAGCAATTCCTTGAAGTTTTGGAGTAAGCTCTGGGTACAACGCTGAAGTGTGAGACATTTGGAAGTTATGAGGAACTTAAGCAAGGAGTCCCCATGTGTTGAGCCACCTCCAATTACCTGGTTCCCCAGACTGTAATTACGGACCAGTCAGGCTTGAGGACCACCCACCTCTGTGCTGCCACCTTACTTCTTCTTTGTTTTCTGAGTAGTTCTGTCCTCCAGTCATCCCTGGAACTTCTCAGTGTCCTTCGCCTGCCTAGGAGGACATGGAAGAGAGAAGGGGATGCACACTGTTTGCATCTATAATCATCCTGCTGTGAGGAACCTTCCAGCAGTTGACTGGTGAAAAGCTGACTCGGTGCTCTTTCAGAAACCCTGGAATCACTCTTTACTGGCATTGGGTTAATGAGGGTAGAGCAGAGATGAGAGGAAACCCACAGACAGTGCCACTGTCCCTACATGGGAGAGAGAGGGTGCCCAATGTTTCTCCCTCATCCCCATCCAAAAGCTCAGATACATAACCTAACCTCTCAGAAAGGTTATTATACATGTTAACTAGGTTTAAAAAAGTGAATAATCTTGCACATGTAAATGAAACTCATGAAAATGCATCATAAAAAGTAAGACAATGCATTATTCATATATAAATGCTCCATTTCCCAAAGCAAGTTGCTAGAAGATGTTTTACACATATCTGCTCACAAACACTGTATACACTTCCCTATCCACTAGCAAAAGGTTTTCTAAGTTGCATACTGGAAATCTTCTCTTATTCAGGGTGATATTTGTACAGTTGTGCAAACTGGCTTCCCCTTGGGCCACTTATGAATTTCACTTACAATTGAATTTTTAACACAGAGCAGTCACTCTGGGACTTGGCTATGTATTTTTAGAATCATCTTAGACATTTTTGAATAAGAAAGCAACTCAACTTCTTGCAGACTCTGTATATTAAATTTTCCTGTTACCCACCTTTTTGTCTTTTTCAGATATATTTCATACTCCAAATCAAGGGACATATTTTGCCAGGAATTTCCCTTATAACTTCTTTAAAGTTTATGCATTTGGAGGTAAATGTAATCCATATGTTCCTGAGTTACTCTTACTTTTTTTTTTTTTATCAAATTGTTATTCTCTGCAAAGTACTGGATCACCAATAAGTTATATGAGATTTTTAAAAGCCTTTTTTTCTTAGTAAAGGGAAACCACATTTGATCAATAACACAGTTAGTTATAGAGTCAAAGTTACACAAAGACTTATGAAGATATATTGTTTTACTATTTAACTTTAATAAGTTAGGCTAGAGATATTTGGAAACTCACCAATCACTGTCAGAAAAATGTACACTATTGCGTTTTTTTCTCTTCACAGCCTAAAAACTCTATTTTTTGTTTATAAGATGCACTTGATCTTCTCATTACAGTGACTTTTTCAAAAAAATTGGTCCTATTTCTGCAGTTAGAATTCATTGCAAATAACTATATAATGTAACTATCTTATATTTGAATACATCTTCATGTAAAGACCCTTTACAGGAAACCCCTAAATCTGTAAAACGTGAACACATAGTTCTATACACATAATACAATACAAGGCAATAACTCTTTCCACATGATGAGTTCCCTAAAGGCAAGAAGAATGTCTTCCTCATTGTGGTATCTACACATAGTTGGTCTCTGATAAATATTTGTTGACCAAAGAAAACGTGATTTTTTAAAAAAATATTTAATGTTTATTATCGAGAAAGACAGAGCATGAGCAGGGGAGGGGCAGAGAGAGAGGGAGATGCAGAATCCGAAGCAGGCTCCAGACTCTGAGCTGTCAGCACAGAGCCCGACGTGGGGCTGTAACTCATGAACAGTGAGATCATGACCTGAGCTGAAGTTGGTTGCTTAACCTACTGAGCCACCCAGGCACCCGCATTTTTAATATTTTTTAATGTTTATTTATTGTTGAGAGAAGAGAGCGTGCGTGCGAACAAGGGAGGAGCAGAGAGAGAGAGGGAGACACATAATCCAAAGCACCAAAGAAAACATGATTAAAAATAACTTAAGAAACATAGTTACAGCAGAGTCTGGTTTTAGACTACAGAAGGATGCCAGCTGAACAAGGAGGAGTCTGTGAACAGGATATAAGAATACACCAACCCCTACTTTAATCCAACTTCAAAATGGATTAAAGGTACACAGTTGGTTGAGGGCGAGAAGGAGCTGGGAAGGTGTTCAATCACACAGCTGCTCCGGCGTGCCCTTCCCAGCACATTTCCTTATTGAGAAGAGGCACTGGACTGGACTTGGTGACCGGGCTATACATTAATTTATATTAATTTATATTCAAATTTATAGTCTTAACATAATCACTGTGCTTCAGAAATACCCATATTTCAGTTCATCCACATAGAATTATATATATCATATATAAATATATACCACAAATACAACAAATACATATGTGTTACACATATATTTGTTCATCTGTATATTTTTCATTCTCTGTGTAAGTTTGTGTATGTATAACAAATTATATTTGTTATGTTATAAATAAATGTTATAGAAATCTCCATACATAAAGATTTCTCCATAAATAAAGATTATTTATATAGGAGGCCAATATCATTACAGTTTATAAATTCCTTTTATATCCAGATTATTGACCCAAAGAACATTATTTTCGTATAGACTCTTCAAGGAAGTGGGTGATGTTCTCTGATGTTTGAGGCTTATCTGCAGTCAAAACTTTATGTAAATTACTAAAGAATATAACATGAAACTCCCTAAGGACATTTAGGAAATGTGAACTCTCCCTAATTGATATAATCAAATTTCTAGAATCACCGAAGAATGAAGAAAACTTGTTTGATGGCTATACTCCCCACCAAAGATTTTCCATGGATTATTTTTTTAAGCTGCAAAGACTATGAAATGGAAACCAAAATGGGATCTGAGCCCCAATAACACTTTCCCACATACTATGCATTCCTGACTTCTAAACACAAAGTCATAGATCAGCGTTTCAACCTCACGGGATTCCAAGCTTACTGTCTCCACAAAACCCACATCCACCTTTATACAAAAGCATTGATTTATAACATAGACACTGAAGGGTATTTAAATGTGTAAGCAATGTTTCTGTTTTAAACGCTTGATTTACTAATGACCCATACTTAGAACCATTATGATCTTTCTTCTTCAGTGTTGTCTTTTCTCTCATGCTAAAGACCCTAGTGATTCTGGCAAAGCAAACACATAGACCCCTCTCCCCCCCACACACACACACCTCACAGCAATAAACAAACAGGCAGAACTTTGAGAAAGTTGTGCTATTCATGTGGAGAAAGGAACCTAGGAAAAGCAGGAACTGATATACTTTGCTATGGGGCAAGACCTCAAAATACAAATCACAGAAAGATTAAAAATGCTATTAGTCATTCAAACCTGAGTGGATATTAGTTTAGTCAGAGATGGCATCATTCCCATTAAAATTGTCTTCCTTTTTTAGTCTTTCTCCTTACCCCCTCCTGCAGAGAGTTTGCAGTGATGGGGTAGACCGCAAAAAGTCACTGTGGGGTGGGAAGTAGTGGTAAGAACAGCACCACATGGTTCAGGACAGTTACAAATAACGAAAAATTAAATGGAGCAGAATATCTCAAATAACCTTCATCCATTTTAGAATTTTGACAGAGCCACACCAGGTATCAAAAAACTGTCTTCGTTTCCTGTCTTCTTCTTCTTCCTTCATTGTTCCATGGCCAGAGGCAATTCGACACAGTCCCTTTACCACACTCATGGCACCCAGTCCACCACAGACTCTTAGTGACTATTAACTGCAGACAAGGTCAATGGGTTTCTGGTTCATACAACCTTAGAAGTACTTCCTGGAATACAGCCAGTTTATAAGTTAAAAACTTCTATAATAAGCCCACACTGGTTTCAAAGTGTAACAAAAGCAGGCTTTTTTTATTGAGCCAGGCAAAGCAGAGGAAACCCTCTGCATTTGTCGGTTATCGGACATTTCTAATATGCTATAAACTGAGCAAAGTACTAGGCAGCACATAATGATGGACCAGTTGTCTCTGTCCTCAAGGAAATCAGTCTTGTTGGGAAGATGAATGTGGAAAGAAAAGAAAACAAGTGAGTGTTTAAATATATAATGAACATTGCTACAGTCTGGTGTGAGCAAAGCAAAGAAATAGGGCCAATGTAAAATTTACTTGGGTGGTGGGACTTATTCCTGATATTCAGTGTTCTCAGGCCAAATGCATTCATAGAGTCTAGTGATGTGGTAATGAGTGGCTAGTGACAGGAAGATAATATAGATGGCTCAACCTATAAATAAAAATTTGTTCACCATTAATGGGATAACTGGACATATTATATATGTGTGTGTGTGTGTGTGTGTGTGTGTGTATTACTGGCTTGGATTCTCTTTATATATATATATTTTTAATATACATATGTGTGAAATTTTTATTATGATTTATATATATAAATACATAAAATAGGTAATTTTTTAATATACATATATATGAAAACTAGTAGGTTTCCTGTGACTCTGAGGGGTAGCACAAGACCACAATATATAGAACCTTTGGTTGGGGATGGGGAAGTGGAGTTAAACGTGTCCTATGAGTTTAGATATTGAACACAATGTCCTAATGAATATCTATTTGAGTTGCAGCAAAGAAAATTGGCCAAAGTATGGCAGAAAGTAAAAAGCCAGTGATGGAAAAATACTAGAATAATCTTTTGATACATGAAAGGGAGACATTATGGGGCGCTTGGGTGGCTCAGTCAGTTGAGCGTCTGACTCTTGATTTTGGGCTCAGGTGATGATCCCAGGGTTGTGGCTTCGAGCCCCATGTCGGGCGCTGGGCTGAGCATGGAGCCTAATTACGATTCTCTCTCTGTATCTGTCTCTGTCTGTCTGTCTCTCTCTCTGCCCCTCTCCCCAGTTCACATTCTCTCTCAAGAAAGAAAACAAGAAAGAAGACTTTTAAAAAGGAGTTATTTATTTATTTATTTATTTATTTATTTATTATTGAAGCATAGTTGATATACAATGTTACATTAGTTTCAGGTGTACAACATAGTCATTGAACAATTCTTTACCCAGTGCTCACTAGGATAAATATAGTCACCAGCTGTCATCATATATAGTTATCACAATATTATTGTCTATATTCCCTATGCTGTACTTTTCATCTCCATGACTTATTTATAACTGGAAGTTTGAAATGAAGAGAGTTTGAAAAGAAGAGTTTTTAAAGTTAATTTTGTTGATGTTTTCATGGGGGTGGGGAGGAAACAATTTATAATGAAGGTGTGTTTAATAAATGTACAGTAATCCTCCCTTATCTGTGAGCGATACATTTCAAGATCCCCAATAGGATGCCTGAATCCTCAGATAATACCAAACCCTATGTATACTATGTCTTTTCCTATACACACATAGCTATGAAAAAGTTTAATTTATCAGTTACCATAAAAGATTAACAGCAATAATTAATAATGAAATAGAGCAAATATATAACAATGTATTGTAATGAAAGTTATGTGAATATTGTCTTTCTTTCAAAATATCTTTTGTATTCACCATTCTTTTTGTGATGATGTGAGATGATAAAATGCCTACATCATGAGATGAAATGGAGTGAATGATGCAGATGTTGTGGCATAGCATGATGCTACTACTGATTTTCTGACAATACCTCAGAAGAAAGATCATCTGCTACCCTACTGTGGGTAACTGCAACCATGGGAAGCAAAATTGCAGAAAGGAGGGGACTGCTATAAAGTGAAAATAGAAACAATTATTCAAGGAACTATAGCCAGCAAAGAAAACAGAAATGTTTTTAAAATTTTTTTAATGTTTATTTATTTTTGGGAGACAGAGATAGAGTGTGAGTGGAGGAGGGGCAGAGAGAGAGAGGGAGACACAGAATCTCAAGCAGGCTCCAGGCTCTGAGCCTGATGCGGGGCTTGAACTCGGGAATGGCGAGATCATGACCTAGGCTGAAGTCCAATGCTTAACCGACTGAGACACCAGGTGCCCCAACACAGAATTATTTTTGACAAAATGTTCAGATAAGTAAATAAAAAATTAGTGACCTAGCCATGTGTTTTTCTCACATACTCCTCTCTTTTTAATGGATAAAAACTAATAAAAAGATCTGATTGAATAATTTCTAGAATGTTTTTAGTATATCTTTACATGTATTCTTGTTTTTGAAGAAACAGGGTCATATAAAACGATGGTTTATACAAAAGAAAAAAATACAAATCATTTGAATTAATATATATACAATATATAACTATATATATTTATATCTACATATACTCACTTTAAGGTATTACTACTGAAGATAATCCTGAATTGAAATGAACAAAGGAAGTAGATCCTTTTCATCATAACACAACACCTAGTCATTTTCAGATACTAAAAGAATTTCTTGGAGTATATTCTTCTCCCAGTTAAGAATAAAAATTGAGTTGTTCCAAATGTCATTTTGTAGAGTGCAGAATATCCGCACTACGTCTAAAAGATACCTATGATGAAAATATCATTTGAGTGTACCTGGGCATGTGCAACTATTTAAAAATGATTTCAGAAAAACTCCCCTGTCATAGTGCCATTTCCCTAGCAGCCGCGGCGGTACCAGTAGCCAGACGACAGATACTGGCTTTTCTGGTTCTAAGGACCGAAGAATGTTGACAGAAAGCACCACCCCATGATTCATGTGTCAGACAAAGGCTTAAATCATTCTTCAGTAGAAGAATTTCCAAGGTTATTCCTTCCCAGAAGCTTCATATTTAAGATACTCTGCTATCCCCATGGTTACCAAAAGGGTAAAAAAAAAAAAAATCCAACATACTTCAAATTTCAACTGCTGTGCTGTTGAATCCCAAGCACAAAGTGACCTTCACCTGAACAATGTCTTCCGGATGGTTCCAATTTTTCTCATTTGATTCTGGATATGACTTATTTTTTAAAACAATGAAAATAAATACTCCAAACAAATAACAATGATACATATTTTCTACATGCATAATAATAAAAGCTAGATTTGTGTAACTAGCTATATTTTTTAATAATTTGAGGGAATTGGTCAGTAGGAAGATCACTCAGGAAAAAAAGTGACTTGAGAAAATTTTTTAAATAATGATAAAAGCAAATAAAATGAATTATTTCTTGACTTGGGTTGCTGAGGTCAATAAACCATGTGAATGATCCCTGCCAGCTGCAGTTAAAGGGACTATTTTTAGCATTGTAGTTAGCAGGAAATATTAAGACACAAGAGGAAAAACCATCTAGGTTATATGGCTCATTGGTCCTATCAAAATTCTTTTTTCCTCAAAAAAAAAAAAAGTAAGGAAGTAAGGCAAACGAATCAAAACAAAAAGACTGAGAACAATAAAACACACACCTTATCTCTGTTTATCTAAATGAATCTACATTTCTAGTTTTAGAGTTGGCTCAAACCTCATTATCCATTTTGGGAATGTTATGAGATGGGTGTTTCCAGAAAGTTCTGTCCTATTCTGGCCCCGAAGCAACAACACAACCTGATCAGCACCAGAAATTCAATACTGTTATTGTGTCATCAGTGTGAGCACGAGACACTGTAGAAGATCCAAAGACGGGTGTAATTGAATCCTTGTTCTCCGTGGACTCACAGGTCAGCCGAGGAGCTAAATACCTTATTCTCCTTTTTATGGTAATTTGATTTCTTCCTTGGTGCTTGCACAAGGGAATGAAGTGAAAGTGTGAAGGAAAAAGAATACCTATTTGGAAAAATCAGAAATGACTTCCTAGAGGCATTTGAAAGTGTAAAGGCATGTAGGCTGGCATTTTGGGTCATAATGAGTTGAGAGGTGATGTTATGGAGGAGGTAGACTGCAGGTCAGAGAAAACTAGCAGATGAATAAGTAGGGTCGTTCTATGGAGAATCTAAAATGCTGGCTTAATAAGAATGCATTGTGATCTATAGATAATTGAAGCTCATTAAATGTATTTTTAAAGAGTACTGACTGAGCTTCTTGACATGCAGTCCTAACCATATTGTATCTTGACTACAAGAAACATTGTACACAGCAAGTCCTCCTCACCCCCACTCGCCCCCAGCAAGCTTTCATGTGCAGGGTGTCCAGACAAGCCTCCTCCAGCATCAATCCTATCCCACTGGGAATGTTTCATAAACAATGTGTGTGCTGGGCAACACATCTGTATCCCTAGGTATTTAGATAAAGAACTGGGCAACAATCAGCCTGATATCAGGGGAATCTTTCTGGCTAGGTACAGTGGTTAACTTCAGAGAAATGTTGTCCACAATTTATTTTTGAACCACCCCCATCTCCCCGACAGCCCTACCTCTGGCCCAAACAGACCTATAGAGATTCTTGGTTCTTCCTAATGTTGAGAGGGTACAATATGGAATGAGAATGCAGTGAGGTGATGTTCACAGGAAAACAGCACAAGTAGAAAATCTAAAGCCTAGAGACCTTGGTTATGTCACACTCAATGCCGGTCCTACCTCAGAGATACAAATCCACAGAGCACGCATTTAGTGGGGATGATATTGCCCCCCAAAGGGAGAAGACTGTTTCTTGGGGAGTAAAAGCATCAAGCTTGTATGAGGTGTAAAACACAGACACACATACAGTATATGGACAGTGTCGTATATCTGTGGTATTGAATTGTCATGAGGGAAATTTTATTAACTCACTAATTTATTAAGAAAAAACCTGTGTCTTAAAAGGCTCCTTAGGAGATCAATGATGAAAAAAGATTGAGAAACATTGTCATAGGGGCATAGGAGCCTCAACCTTGCCCCACTGTGGGTTCAGTGGAAATGGACAGAGGGAGTGAGAGGGAAATCTGTGAGCCCACCTTGACTCTATCCCCAGAGCCAAGGCAGAGCTGTCTGAATACGTAGCATCCGCTCTTGACAAGGCTGAGGTAGGTATTAAGAGAGCTGATGGCAGAATATGAAACTCCCGGGTCTTGCCAGGCTACAGAGCAAGCTTGCTGAGTGGCAGCTGGGGAAAAAAGCAGGCTCTGCCAGCTTCAAAGTGTGCGCTCAACTTGAGGGTGGGAATTTCCCAGAGCCCGAGTTAGAGTTCAGGCTTATACAAAGCTGGGGTTTCCCGATTTGCTCAGTGCCTGGGGACAAACATGCAATGTTGAGCTTAGCCATGAATGCTGTCTCTCCAAAGCCTGCAAGTCTCCCTCCTCATGGGATATGGAGATATTCCAAAGGGAAGTGCTTGGCTACGCTGGGCTTCCCGTAAGCCAGTGGACTGGAATGGAAGACCACTTTGGTAACCAAATTCTGCATGGAGTGATGGCGTATTCTCTTCCTTGTAACTGAGGGACAAACAGATGGAGAGAACCAGCGTAGGTCTGAGGCCATCCGGGACATCAGAGAGGGAGTCTTCTTTGTTTCTATTAGAGTTTCTGTGTAATTGTTTTGTCCACCTACAAACCATTGGACTGTTGCCTAGTATCTGAGACTTGGGAAGAGGGTGGGAAAATGAACAGAACCAGAGAGGCAGGAAGGAGGTGGCCCTGTGAGGAAGGCATATAATATTAATCATGGGGAGGAGAGCTGGCAGTGAGGGGTAGCTGAGAGACCGCTGAAAATGGAGGTGGCAGTGGGCTCTTAAGGGCATTTTAACTAAGGAGAAAGAAAATATGAAGAAAATTGCTCTGAAGACTAATTGACCAGATATGTAATTTTCTCTAATTATGTTGTAGGAGAAAATTATGCATATTTATATATGCCGAGACTGTATATCCCATACAAGCATGCAAACACATGTATATCTCATCTTATTATAATGTGTGGAATATTTGGGTGTGCAATTTTCTAATTTGATAATTATTTAATGAAGTTCTTCTTTCAAGGTACCTTCCTTTGAATTTCTTTTTGTGTTCCTGTATGCTAAGCAGAAAGTGAGAGGATACTTCCAAAAATGGAAATGCATCAAGGTAGGCAGTAAAAACTTGATGAGGCTGTCACCCTTTAGATCTTTAAGGGATTTCTCGTGAAGGATGAATAATACTCAATATAATTACTTGCTGAAGGATTAGGATATATTTTTTAATTATAAGTTTATCCAGGTAAATGTTTATGGGCTTGCACTGACAAGCTCAAGAGAGGTAAAGGAGTTTTAAGTCTTGTGGGAGGAGAAGCAGGTCCACAAAAGGAAGTAAAACTGTTATCCCACGTCACTTAATGTGGAATCATCTTCGGAATTTATGTTCACGCCTTTTACGGTTAAAAAAAATGGGGACTTGATTTGCATTTGTAATATGTGCTCAGGTTCATATCCTGTTAAATCCAACTGAGTTCACATGCGCCATGTCGTTCTGACAAGACTGAGGTGCAGATGAAACTAAGGCTTTTCTAAGTTATTCAGACCAACATTAGAGCCATGCCTGCAAAATGCAGTGGAAGGCCCGAGACTTTTACCATGTGAAATTCAGGAAGGAAGAGGTCCGGGTTTTCCACGTTTCTGATGTGTTTTAAACCTAGGTTGTCCACACCATATTCACTACCCTGGTAAAACAGAATCCAGCCTAATCTAAGTTTCAAAAGGGAAATTAATTATACGAGGGTGCTAATATGGCGTGGAGAAAAAGAATTCTTAGTCATAAATCAAATATGCACCATTGAAACCACATGCTTTAAAAAATAATAGCTTCCATCTTTATAGGGGAAAAAAAGTCACAGTACTTGAATACTGCAAGCTTTTGTGCCCAACTTTGCCTCTCCAACCCCCACCCCCACCCCACAGCGGGGAAGAGTCAGCTTGTCATCAGTGCATTCCTTTCCACAAATGTCGGTACCTTTTAGAAAGGCGCTGCCAGGAGCCAAGGTCATTCCTAACAGCGCAGGGGCTCTAGCTTTAGGATGCTGATTCTCACCTCCAAGCTTATACTTACTTATGTAGGGATGAAATGTCTTTGCATGAGTTGTGCTTCACAGCTGTGTTTCTCAGATGCTTTTGCTTCCTTGGTAGGTTGGTGTCACGTGCTCACCACTATTCTCTATACAACTTATGTGGGAGAGTCCCCTAATGTTGTCAATTCTCAGTGAATATTTACGGACATCAAAGCTGAAGAATATAAGACAAGTGGTTTTGGTCCAGGCTCAATAAACATACTCTGTCATTTCTGGTTTTTTTTTCTTTTAAGTTTATTTATTTTGAGAGAGAGAAATAGAGAGTAGGGGAGGGATAGAGAGAAAGGGAGGGGCAGAGAAAGAGGGAGAGAGAGAAAAATTGTCAGGGCAGAGCCTGACACGGAGCCGAACTCACGAACCAACTATGAGATCACGACCTGAGCCAAAATTGAGTCAGATGCCCAACTGACCGAGCCACCCAGGTGCTCCTCTGTCATTTCCTTTCAAACATTACTAAAGAGTTTTTTGCAATTAAGACCTTTGGTTCACAACAGTTTTTTCAACATGTTTTTATTTATGATCAGGAGCAAGGGTTAAAAGAGGTGAGCAAATGCCAAGACTTTTTTTTTCTGTATTTTCTCTTTTATTGTTTCAAGAATTTTTGGTGATTTCGTTGTTTTCTCTTTTCAAAATCCATGTGATACAAACCCTTTTCTAACTGCAGAATTTGGCTTTGATGTCTTGTCATGAGCCATTCCTAAGGAAGTACAAAGTAGAAATAACATGAATAGTTATGCTTCAATTATTAATTCACCTTTCCACCATGACAAAGCCCAGTATATGGTGAAATAAAAGTCATCAGTTCTCTATGCAGTACGAGAAATTAAGGTCTTTAAAAAAACAAAACCAAAATATTTCTGCATGTAAAATTGTAATATTCATGGCTCTAAGTATGGGATCATTCATTTCTCAAAAAAATATTTTGATGAAAAACAATTTTCCAGATAGAAATATCTACATGAGAAAAAAAATTTTTTCTAGAAAATGTTAGGGGCACCTGGGTGGCTCAGTCAGTTAAGCGTCCGACTTCGGTTCAGGTCATGATCTCACAGTCCGTGTGTTCGAGCCCCATGTTGGGCTTTGTGCTGACAGCTCAGAGCCTGGAACCTGCTTCAGATTCTGTGTCGCCTTCTCTCTCTGCCCCTCCCCCCCCCTCTCTCTCTCTCTCTCTCTCTCTCTCAAAAATAACATTAAAAAAAAAGAATATGTCAGGTTTGAGCCTATAACACCAATACTGATGGGCTTTCTTTTAATTAGTCACACATTTGAGCCAAATTTGAATCACATATTTGAGCCACATTTCCTGAGGAAAAACAAACTGCATGAACTATTGGTTTTCACAATATTCCACCTTCACTGGCATAGTGAATGGCCCCCATGAAAACAAAGTCAGAAGATCATGAATCATACATGAATGAATGCCAAATGTTTTTTCTCCACCTAAGGAGATGTTTGAAAGGGCAACAAGAGCTTTTAAAGTATGCCATATGTCCTGTGTAATCCTAGTAATGTGTTAAAATACTCAATTGTAAAAAAGTCACCAAATAGAAGAACCTATTTCTTCCATATCAAAAACCAAAGTGAAAAAAAATAAAATAAAAACAGAATATCATGAAAGAAAAATAGGAATATCATTTACTTTAAATACATGGACTGAACCTATAAATGTGGAAGAATTTCCATTTCTGCAGGGAGGATTGCAATGTTGCTGAGAATTGCGGGTGTGGCTGCTTGCACCATCGCATTTGAAAACTATTCAGAACTGTTCTAACTTCATTAAAAATATAAGAAGGGCTTATGGTGATCTAGACAATAGGAATCTATTCAACCAAAGCTTATTAAAATCTAATTTTTATGATGTTCCTGCAATGTGTAATTTTTTATTCAGGTAGCCACAGCAAAAAACACTGGAGAAGATCATCCTACCACATTAGCCCATATTCGTAACAATAACCCTTTAGTTAGCTGATCTGGTGACCCTTGCCATGTTCTCCCTAATATAGTCCTTTCCATGGACAACTTCCAAATATTGACACAACCATTAGTAATAATGTGAGTAGGATAAAAGAAAACCCTTGCAACACTCAATTCAGATAATCTAGGTTATTCTTCAAGCTTCCTCACTTCTTATCTTTAATGTAGATGGTGCCTAAAAACAGCTTCCTAAATTCCAATCCAGTCTTTAAAGTCAGCAGATCAAATTGCACAGCCATTTAATAATCAGTAACAACCTCTAGCAATCTATTCCTTCATCTGTAATATTAGAAGACTGAATTGATTGATCTCAAAAATTCTTTCCAGATTTACAGTTCTTGTTCTAACAGCAAAAGAAATACAGAAAAGCTTCAAACAATGTTGGATGGGAAGCTAGTATTTGTAATGTCACATGGAGAGATTAGCTCACCAATTTCCATTAATAGGAGTCATATGGTGAAATCTCCCAGAGATATTTAGAAACAAATCTCTGATTGCTTAGAACTATAGGTAAATCCAGTTTACTTTGACTTTTTTTTATTATTAAAAAATTCAAGGTATTTGAGGGTTATGCTCTGTCTTTCTTAGGATGGAGTAATAGAGAAACATTTAGAGAAGAAATTTTGCCTAGGTCAACACTTTACATGAAGCAGAGGTTTCCTTGAAAATCTTTTTCAGATGAATATTGAAAAAAGACGGAACCAAGCAGCGGATGGGGTAGAGAAGAATGAAAAATGTTGTAAAGGTCATAGGAGCAGAGAGAGCTTTGGATTGGCATGTGATAAGTGTTTCCATGTCTTATGGTTTCTCATGATGGTAGGCTAGCTTTCCAATTGTATGTAACACCTTAAATAATGAAAGAGGTTTTGAGATATTATGAGCAGTTGCATTCATCATTGTATTTTGAGTTCGTTGTGGAATAGCTCATGCAAGACACGGCAAATGCCAGAGTCAAAGAGGGAGGACCAAAAAAAAAAGTTTTCAAAGATTTAAAAGAAACACTTTATCATATTTTCCTCCTTTAAAGCAGGTGTGTTTGGACGGAGGTGCTGTGTAGGGTGTTGGGAGGGAGTGTTATTTTTCATGTAACGTGCATTTATAAAATCGTTCCTAGAAAATATTGCTAAATGGTTCATATTCCTGCAAATACAAAGAATTTTGGATTATTAAAAATAGGAATTGAAATATTAGAATGAATACTTAAAAATGAAATCGTTTTTGTGCTTCACATTCATATGACTCTCTTCAATTATTCTTTAAAAATACCTACATGATTTAATGGCAATAGATATATACATTTGAAGAATGGCTTTTTAAAATTTTGAGAATAAAAAAATTTTTAAGGTGAAATGTACTAAGAGGTTGCAAATCATATTCGATTCATATACTATTAGCATATAATAGGAATTCAGCAGTCAAGGCAAATTGATGTGTACAAAAAGTTTAGAACTCAGAGGAATAATAAACTAGCTCTAGTCCCTCTATGAGATCTTCTCTGATAACCCATGTGTAGTTTTTGGCATTCTTTCTCCTCTGCTCCCAGTGTATATTGTGTTATAAATGTATTGTAATGGACTTGTGTATTTACAGGTCTATCTACTCCTGGTACTAAATGATCTTTATAATCAGGGATCATCCTTCTGCTTTTCTTTAAGTTTATTTATTTATTTATTTTGAAAGAGAGAGAGAGAGGGACAGAGCAAGAGGGAGAGAGAAATCCCAAGCAGGCCACATGCTGACAGTGCAGAGCCCGAAGTCACAAACTGAGAGATCATGACCTGAGCCGAAACCAAGAGTCAAAAGCTTAACCAACTGAGCCACCCAGGCATCCCAGGGATCATTCTTCTACCTTAGTGCCCTCTGTGATTACTGAATTTAGTGGGCATTCAATAAGAATTTGCTCAATAGCTTGGTATTGCTGTATTTTTAATGCAGATAAGGAGAAAGGTCATGTTTTAATCAAGTTCTTTAAGACCTAAATGGTAATATTGGGACACTTACAAATTAAAAACTTAACAACAACAGCCTGGAAGAAAATATTTGCATAATATATAACAAAAGGAGTACTCCTAAGAAATAAGGAACTACAGAATAACAAGAAAATCACAAACAGCCAAATAGGAAAATAACAATAATTGAAAGATATGAATAAAAATATCAAATGGCTAAGAAGCATATGAAAAGGAGAGAAACCCCACTAATAATAATAAAAAGTCACATTAAAACAATAGAGAGCTATCATATTTGCTCGTTTCATGACACAAAACTTCAAAAGGTTAATAATGTCAGTGATTGGTAAAAATGTAGGGAAATGACACTCATATATTTTTAGTGTGAGTATAAAATAGTACAGCCCATTTTGGGGGAAGGAGTTTTCACTTTCTAATCTATTAAATCTAAAACACATGTGTCCTTTGAACCAGCAATTTCACATCTTGAAATTTATCTTAAAAAAAACACTTGTACAAAGAAGCATGTGTCTGAATGTTTCTGGCAGCATTTGTTGCATTAGTCAAAAATTGGAGGCAATCTAAATACCTATTAATAAGGTGCAGGTTAAATAAATTGTGGTCTGTCCGTCTGCAGAAACCCGTGCAGTCATAAAAAAGAACAAGCTGAATATGTGCTCATTGACAAGGGGGTATACCTGTGACAGAGCACTGTGTGAAAAAGCAAGTTGTGAAAGAATACATATACTATGACCTTTTTTTTTTTTTTTTTGGCAAAGCATCGTAATAAAAACTATGCCTACTAGAGTTCGAGAAGATGCCTAGCTTTAATAGTTATTGACTCCTGGGCATGTAGGAGGCAGCCAGAGACTTTCATTTAACTTTCATATACTTTTGCATTGACTGATGTTACCACTAAATAATTTTTAAACACATATGTTTTAAAAATAGAAATGCAGAGGGAGGATTGTGTATGCTTAGAAGAAAGTTGGTAACATTATAGATGCTGTTTTTTATCTTAACTATTTCTAGTGAATATAATACAGGCATATGCTTTTAAAAATCACGTAATACGGGGAGAGAGGGCCCTTCTTCCTTCCATCTGTGCCGGTGGCTCTGTGAGCCTGCTGGGGAGCTGCCCTTCTGGGACTTCCTTCAGCTGTTCTCCTGGTTTTGGATACACTTGAGTTCATGCTTTTCTTTTTCTTGGTCTGTTCCCTCATTTTGCTGAAGACTATCCTCAAAAACTCCTGAAAATGTTTGCTTGGGAAACGGAATCTCTGAAAAGAGATTTTTTTTTAAGTTTATTTATTTTGAGAGAGAGAGCATGAGCAGGGGAGGGGCAGAGAGAGAGAGATGGGGGGAGAGAGGGAATCCCAAGCAGGCTCTGCGCCGTCAGTGCAGAGCCGGACACAGGGTCTGAACCAGCAAACTGTGAGATCATGACCTGAGCCAAAAGCAAGAATCAGTCAGATGCTTAACCAACTGAGCCACCCAAGCGTCCCTTAAAAGAGTGTTATTTTTTTTTTATTTTAACATGACGTATACTAAGAAGTTGCAAATTAGATCTGATTCATATAGTACTGGAATATAGTAGGAACTCAACAATTAAGGCAAAATGATGTGTATAAAAAATTAAGAAGTTGGGGCACCTGGGTGGCTCAGTCAATTAAATGTCTGACTTCGGCTCAGGTCACGATCTCATGGTCTGTGACTTCGAGCCCCATGTTGGTCTCTGGGCTGACAGCTCAGAGCTGGAGCCTGCTTCAGATTCTGTGTCTCCCTCTCTCTCTGCCCCTCCTCGCTCACGCTCTGTCTCTCTCTCTCTCTCTCAAAAATATATATTAAAAAAAATTAACTCACAGAAATAACAAACCAGCTCTTTCCCCTCCGTGACTTCTCTGATAATCCACAGACAGCTGTGACACTTCTAATTTAAAAACATAGAAGACAAACAATAGCCTGGAAGAAAACACTGGCATCATGTATAATAAAAGGAGTACTTCTAAAAGATAAAGAACTACAGGATAACAAGAAAACCACAAACAGCTAAATAGGAAAATAGTAATAATTGAAAGATACAAATACAAAATACAAAGGGTTAATAAGCATATGAAGAGAAGATACATCCCACTAACAATCAGAGAAAGTAAAATTAAAACAATAGTGAGCTATTATTCTTGTCTGTTGCATAAAACAAAACATGTACTCAACCCACCATCTGGAACCAGAAGTCATAGATAAGCTTTCAAGGACAAATTTTCATGTCCATGTTCACGTTATATTTGCCTTCCCATGCGACATTTATTAAATTTTCACCACAACTTCATGAAACAGACAAAATTATCTCTAATTTACAATTAAAAATGAGATGCAGTCACATTGATTCCCTCAAGGCGAAAACGCTGGTTAGAAATGCAAAGTTAAGTATTGTAATTCCACCACCACCAATACAACTACAGCTTTAGAGACGTGCTTTCCGTCACTGGCATATTTTAGGATGAATGATGGTATCGTGTAAACAGCCCTGGGCTGGAAGAGTCAGGAAGCCTAAAATCTACTCTTATTTCTCCTAACTATATCAACCACACCACCATGGACTTAGATTACCCCATCTGTAAAGTGACAGGGTCATACGTGATGACATTTCCTGCTGTAATGGCTTATGTTTCTATAAACCTAGCGAACATGTCACCAAATGATATTGTTTGGGATTTAATAAACATTACCATAGAAGTGTTTTCTGAGCAGGTTGTTGTGGATTTACAAGGCCCTGTCCTTAGTGGGATGGGCTCCATTAAGAATTTTCCCGGGGCACCAAATTAAGTCTAATAATATTTAATAGTGAGGACTCTTGCCTAATTGGGACAGTCATGCTTACTTAGTTGAGATGCCTCTAGGTGATTGTGTGGTATTATCTGCAGAATTTGCGGTGAGTGAAGACTGGTGATGCCTTGGGCTTCTTCAAATAATTCTGTTAGTGCCCGGTCAGCAGAGCAGCCAAGAAAGAGCAAACTCTTCCCCAGAAAAACCATCTCTCCTAGGTGAGAAGAATCAATTTTCCCAGGAAGATTACTCTTTAGGTCACTGGTTAAGATCAATTAGTAGAGAGCACCCTTATTTCCAGAGAGAAGGTACTCATCGAGAGCCACATTTAGTGTATTGAGTGTTCACTTCATGTAAGTGCGTACCACAGCAGAATAGTTGTTTGGTGTCTGCCAGAGAGAATTTGATAATCTACGTTAAAAAACAAATCCATATAGAGAAAGGAGGCAGGAGCTGAATCTGAGGCCTAATGAAAATACTCCAAATGTATTCAAACATACAAACACACTTAGAAGTCAAAATTTAAAGGAAAAGCACAGGGTCATATATTGTTCTTTACAATCTCCATAACCTCAACAGAAAGTGCTGAATTTCACACCTGCCTGTTTTTAGTCATAAGTCTTCTTTCTCTTTAGATTAAATGAGGTCTCTCTTTCTTTGGTTTCTTAAGCTGTTGCTCTATTGAGTGTTGTTGCCTTTATATTATGAAAATCTTGACTTTTTACATATAGTTCAATATAGTTTCAATATAGTTCAATGTAATTTCAATATAAATCTTGACATTTTCTCCACTTGGCATATATGACAATATTTTCCTTATAAATGGCATTAAGGGAAATTTTATAATAGAGAATTTTATTATTTTAAGATCTAAAAGATAGCACATTTAATTTTTTTGTCACTTTTTTTTTTGGACGTACAGACCCAAGAATTGTGAAGTGATTCCTTTCTGGCAAGATTTTGGCTTTATCTGATATATGTTTATATCATGTAATAATGAACATGTCCTAGAAGAATCACAATATTTCCTCGGTGGTTGAACACTACATGCATGCAGTTTGTTCTTAATCCAAATAATCCCAGACTGCATGTCCTGTATAATCACTGCAGTTGCCAACAGCAGACTTATGCTACTTAGTTTATTTTTTTCAGGCAGAGGGGTGGAGCTTTTAGATAATTCATTTAACAGAGCTAAAGGTGTAAGTTTAATTATTGCTTTTCAGCAGTTTACATTACATTTGAGCTCAGTAACACCTTTGAAATTTCTGCCACCCAAAGCAAGAATTCTCCATGCCCTTGATTTAACCCCCTCTGAACCAGGTGCTTACCTACACTATTATTAGCAAAAGTATTTTACAACCTACAGCTAATTCCAAGAGTCGGTTCTCTCCACTGTCTCACTGAGACACGCAGGCTGGGGCAAAAGACAAGTGGAAGTTTAGTGAAACAGTCTGCTGAAGTCAGGTGGGTTTCAGTGCCCCAAAGAGAGACCTGAGTGACTCTCCAGCAGGGACAACCATTTATTTAGAGCTCTTTCCTTTCCTTTCGGTGCCTCTTCACCCTCATGTCTGACTTGTTCTGAGTAGTGAATTGACAGTTTTCACTACAGTGGAACTCCATAATTTTGAATGTAATAAAATATTTGCTATATATGATTTTTATTTTAAAATTTTAATTATTTTGCCCTTATTATGAAATCCTTTGTTTATGAGACAAAGCCTGTATATTTCATATTAGCTTAAAGTACTGTCGGTGACATTGAAAGGTTGTTTCAATTTAGAAAGCAGAGCAATTATGCCATTTTTCTATTTGGTACTGTGTTCCTAGCAGGTACTCAATAAACAACAATTGTTGATTAGATAACTGCTAGAAATGTATTTTACAAAATAACCCATATAATACTTTATCAATGTTCTGATCCATCCGATGATTGTTAAACATGCGAACAATTTCAAGTATTAAATAACTTGCTTTAGTCCAGAGTTGATGTCTTTCTCTTCATCGCTGTGTACTATTACATTATTTATTCTTCTAAAAAAGGATATCTTGTGACCTACTGAATTCCTAAGAATCTCTACTCACTTAGAAATTCAGATTTATTGGATCAATTTATAAGGTCAAAGTTGTGCCACCGCTTCACAAAACAAGAATTTTTTCAGCTATAGTCTCGGGTTACACCTTGTATGCATTCCACGGAAGAGTTTTACATTTGATTCTGGACTTTAAAAGAATCTGGCTATGAGAAAGAAGGCTTGTGGATGAATTAATGAGGAAAGCAAAGTTCAGTGAGACTCTGAAAGCTGATCAGGTTTGCTGAAGTGCCTCAGCCACTTATGTGTCTGATTTTCCTTGGACCTCAGGTTCGCGAGCTCTACAGTTTTCAGGAGGTACCTAGCTCCATGTCTCTGGCTTTACAAGATGATGTTCATGGTTCTTGTTTTCCACATAGTTTCTCTAAAAGTACTTTCTAAAGCTATGGTAATCTTTTTTTTTAATTTTGTACGTTTTTTAATTTTTTTTTGAGAGACAGAGAGAGACAGCGTGAGCAGGGGTGGGTCAGAGAGAGAGAGGGAGACACAGAATCTGAAGACAGGCTCCAGGCTCTGAGCTAGCTGTCAGCACAGAGCCTGACGCGGGGCCCAAACCCACGAACCTCGAGATCATGACCTGAGCCGAAGTTGGATGCTTAACCGACTGAGCCACCCAGGCGCCCTGTAAAGTTATGGTAATCTTTTGAACCCAACAGCTGGTGACATAACAAAGGTCATTTTCAGATTTATAACATATCTAAATATACTTTGTAAATATAAAACTCTAACAAAGTCAAGCAAAGATACAGAAGTATTTTACCCTTAACACTCCGGTAAAATAAAAAAAAATCAAATCACACTTAATTATACATTTAAGTAATTGCCTTTTTTTTAATAAAAAGGCATTCAGAAATTGAGACAATGCCAGTAAGTCTCCATATTTATGATTGGCTACGGACTAAATTATGCTCCTAGAATGAGTATGTTGAAGCCCTAACCCCCATGTGACTGTATTTGGAGATAGGATCTTACGGAAGTAATGACATTAAATGACATCGTTAGGGTGGAGCCCTAATCAGATGGGACTGATAGCCTTAGAAGAAGAGGAAGAGATGTCTTTCTCTGTCTCTCTGTCTCTGTCTCTTTGTACACTCAGAGGAAAGGCCGTGTGAGGGTACAACAAGAAGACAGCTATCTACAGACTAGGAAGAGAGACTTCACCAGAAACAGAACCCCGTTGGACCTTAACCTTAGACTTTCCAGCCTCCAGAACTATGAGAAAATAAATTTCTGTTGTGTAAGTCATGTAGTCTGTGGTATTCTGTTATGGCAGCCCAAGCTGACTAAGACATTTTCCGTATCTATTAAAAGTGCACAGAAATGAATAAAATATGCCATAGAGTTCCACGGGAGTCTTCAGAATAGTTATAGTGCTAGTCTGTCTAGAATGCTTGGCTGTTTGGAAATCATGGCATGTAACTCTAAAAAAATCACTTTATTGGGTTGCAAGAAGGAAGTTCTGACTCTGGTATAGCTCTAATTACCATAAAACTTTGTGGAGTTAATATTCACATAATGTAAACCAAATGCATAATTTTAAACTAAACAACGGCAGAGCTCCTGGGTGGCCCAGTCAGTTAAGCTTCCGACTTCGGCTCAGGTCATGAACTCGCAGTCCGTGAGTTCAAGCCCCGCATCGGGTTCTGTGCTGACAGCTCAGAGTCTGGAGCCTCCTTCAGATTCTGTGTCTCCCTCTCTCTCTGCCCCTCCCCCACTCACACCTCTGTCTTTCTGTCTCTCTCTCTCAAAAGTAAATAAACATTAAAAAAAATATAAACTAAACAATGGCAAAGTCTGTCTATTTACAAACACTCAAGGTGATCTCTTAAGATTCATTTTGTCCAAGATAGAGAGAGGTAGAGCTGCTCCCTTCAGGCTAGAGACTACTGTGGGGGTACCTGGTATAGCTACAACATTGTTAGTACCAGCTTTCTTGGACTTGCAGAGGTAGTTCTGCCTTCTTTCACTGGAGTAAGCATGGAGAAAAACAGAAAATATTACAGAAGTCAGAGATGATTACTAGAATCAAAAGAATGCAACTGAGTCACCATCCACAAGCACAGAGAAGCTAAAGGTTAAGTGACTTGCCCCCAGTGCTCATTCATGGGAAAGAAATAGTCAAAATTTAAATCCAGGTCTCTCGAATTCCATTGTTCATGCTTTTACCAGTCTACACACTTAACTCTTCCTTTATACAGGAAGAATATGACTGGGCATTAAAAAATGTGTGCTACAGATTCCATGGCATAACAAGATACTTTATAATATCCTGGAATAGGTGCATGTTACTCAATGGAAAACAACCTGAAATACAAGATATATTTTTTTAAACACTACAGCTGTTTCAAACAACTGCATGTTGTAGTGTAATTGTTTTCTTTCCTTTATTATTTATCTTTATTATTTATTATTTATCTGGGATGTGGACAAGTCAAATGGTCCTTATATATGTTCAAAAGAAGTCAACAAACTTATTTGCTTACCTCGGCTGGTTTTTATTTTGTTGTCTCTTACAGAGGTGCATTCTTGAAAGAAAAATAATGATTTGGTTCTGCGATCTTTGTCAAAATAATTTGTAAACACTCCTCCGTAACGGAAAAGAATCAACCTTGAAATAAACTAAATCACCGTTGTTTTCTTGACTGAAAGTACTTGCCTAAAAAAGAATTTCAATTCTCTTTCAACTATCAAAGATGCTATATTGGACTTTTTTCCAGTTTTGTCGAGAAATAATTGACATACATTACTGTATAAGTTTAAGACATACAGTGTGATGGTTTGATTTACACATATTGTGAAATGATCACCACAATAGGTTAAGCTAACATCCATCTTCTCATATGAATACAATAAAAAGGAAAGAAAGGAAAAAACTGTTTTATTTGTACCACAGGAGCCTTTGAGAAGAAGATAAATAACAACAAAAAGTAATCTCTGAATTTCTAAGACAATCATTAAGGATGCTCCAAATTTATATGTCTGAAATTATGTAATACAGATTTTAATGGTAATTGAACTTGCTTTCCATTTAAAAAATCTTTGTCTTATAAGCAAAATCCACAACAGGTAATTATTTCTAATTGTAGTTTTTCATGTATTTTGTAGGATCTAGGGTTTTTTTAAACTTCCTTAATAAACTGGTAACAAATTATTATTTTGAACAATTCACAACTTGACAATTTAAAATTTTTCTATAACATTTATCAAGAAGAATTCCATTTGCTACTGAAAAGTAGTGTCATATTCTCTAATAGACCTTGTCCAGCCAAGGAAGTGATTCAGTAAATGGTCTCTCCTAACACCACAACCCTGTGGTTTATAGTAGAAGATGAAAGCTGAAATCATAAAAAAAAAAAAAAAACAGCTCACTCTGGGAATGGTGTTGGACAGTAACAGATATTATAAGTTACCATACTAATGAGTAATGATTCTTGTTGCATGAAATAGTTCCCTTCCCTTATGTATATCCTAAATTCCTCCTGTTGCACTTTATTGTGTATTTCCAAGAAAAATGAAATTCCTTGTGAGAGGAGATGAAGAGTGTCTAATCACCAACTTTTAAATAAGAAGTTTTCATTGGCTTGATAAGTATTTTATATGATCTAAACATTTTCTTCTCTATAGCGAATAATCTTGCTTCCCTGCATGTTTCCTGTATCTCCTCTCATTTCAAAATCCCTAATTCACTCTGAGAACTGGAAGGAACACTAGGTAAGGAATTAAATGTTAAGGCTCTAGTCACAGTTTCCCCATAAATTAACTGTGTGCTTTTGGATAAAATACTTAAACCTTCTGAGTCTCATCATCAGTGAAATGTGGAGTTTGGACAGAATTATCTCTAACTATTCATCTATCTCTAAACCAAATTTCTGATGCTCCCCTGAAATCTATCTAGTTCTCCCACATTAATTAGGGAAGCTATGACTGAACACAGCAGATTGGTGCTAAGTATAGAAGTTAGTATACAAAACATGCTGTATTACTATTTCTGAATACTGGTCTCATAATATCTTTAAATTATTGGACTTAAGTGGTGAAAGAATCATTTTATTATCCATGTTAATCTCAATACTTTTTTCCTCGCTAATCTTTCTCATCCTTACTAGCTTTGAATTTTTTTCTCAGCTTTGTTTTTAAGTGTATCAGCTGAAGACATACCTAATTACATTCATTTTGTTGCTACTGATTATTTCTCTAACATACTATTTTATTTTTGTAATCTGGGAAGCCATGGACTAACCAACCTTTCTACCTAGTAGTACATCATTTACTTCCTTAATTATTCTCACAAATAACCAAGGAAAATATGTAGTGGTATCAGGGATGGTGTTGGCCCCAGAATAGTACCACCAGTGTTGACACTGATCCTCTGATAAGTCCTCTCTGCAAAATGACCACAAGTTGTGTGATCCACTCTAGAACTATGTTCCCAATAGACTTATTTCCCATTTACCTATTTATTTGATTATATTTAGTACATATATGTTGTATTCATCTACTTTTCTTGAGAAACAGAAAGCAGCCCAAGCTGAGAGGATGACATCTAAGAACCTATTTAGATAACATACAACAAAAGGAAATTTAGCATGGAAGGAAAAAGAGAAAACAACAAAAATATTATAACCAACTAAACTATATTAATTACTATATTAAACGTGATTGGATTAAAATTTCCAATTAAAAACAGAGATTACCTGAATGGATAATAATATAAGACTGAAATATATGTTACCAATATGAATACACAGCTTTAAATATAGAGTTACAAATACTTTAAAAGTAAAAGATAGAAAAAATATACACCATCCAAACCGTAAGAAAGCTAGTGTAACTGAATTTACATCAGACAAAGTAGACTTCAAACAAGAAGTATTGTCTGAGATGAAGAGGGATATTTTATAATGATAAAATATTGAAATATCAACCAACATGATAATTTTGAACATAATGCACCTAATAACAGAGCTTTAAAGTACATGAAATAAAAACTGACAAAATTAAATGGGGAAAGGGATAATTTCACAATCATCACTAGGAACTTTAACAGATAACTCTCAGCAATTGATAGAACAAATAGATTTTGCTATCAACAATATCCAAACAATATCCATTTTATATATATATATATATATATATATATATATATATATAATGGAATATTACTCAGCAATCAAAAGAATGAAATCTTGCCATTTGCAACTACATGGACGGAACTAGATAGAGTGCATTATGCTAAGCAAAATTAGTTAGAGAAAGACAAATATATAACTTCACTCATATGTTGAATTTAAAATAAAAAACAGATGAACATAAGGGAAGGGAAGGAAAAATAATATAAAAACAGGGAGGGGGACAAAATATAAGAAACTCAAATATAAAGAACAAACAGCGTTGCTAGAGGGGTTGTGGGTGGGGGGATGGGCTAAATGGGCAAGGGGGATTAAAGAAGACACTTGTTCAGATGAGCACTGGGTGTTATATGTAGGCGATGAGTCACTGGATTCTACTCCTGAAATCATTATTGCACTATATGCTAACTAACTTGGATGTAAGTTTTAAAAAATCAATAGGAAAATACAAGATTTGAACAGCACTATCAACAAGTGACCTAACAGAATTTTGTAGAACAGTGTATCTGACAGTTGCAGAATACATATTCTCTTCAAGCACACAAGGAATATTAAATAAAAAACCCCCAATATGCTAGTCTATTAAAAACCCATAATAAATTTTAAAGGATTGAAATCACAAAGTATTTTATCTGACCTCAACAGGATTATATTAGAAATCAATAACCCAAAAAAAAACCCAATAAATTCCTCCAAATATTTGGATATTAAGCAACATATTTCTAAATGACACATTAGTGAGAAAAGAAATCACAAGAGAAGATAGAAAATATTTTGAATGGAACAATAAAAAGCACAGCATATTTAAATTGTAAGATGCAGCTACGAGAGTGTTTAAAAGGAAATTTATAGCTTAAGTGCTTATATTAGAAAAATAATAAAAGACTAAAATTAATTATCTACCCTTCCACTCTAAAATTATAGAAAAAGAAAAGCAAATTAAGGAAACAATAACTGTAAGAACAGACATCAATGAAATAATCTAAAATAATAAGATTAACGCATTTGGAAGTAGCAGAAGTTGGTTTTTCTAAAGAATTAATATGATTGATAAACCTCCATCAAAATTAATCAAAAATTAAAAGCAAAAAACAAAAACAAAAATGAAAGAGGGACTATCACCACAGATCCTTAGAAAGAAAATAAAATTTTAGGGGCATCTGGGTGGCTCTTTTAGTTAAGCATCCCACTTTGGCTCAGGTCATGATCTCACAGTTTGTGAGTTCAAGCTCATGTCAGGCTCTGTGCTGACAGCTCAGAGCCTATAGCCTGCTTTGGATTCTGTGTCTCCCTCTCTCTCTCTGCCCCTCCCCTGATTGTGTGCTCTCTCTGTCTCTCTCTCTGTCTCTCGCTCTCTCAAAAATAAATCAATAAATTTAAAAAGTTTCTAGGAACAGCTCTATGCCAACAATTTTGACTACATAGATGAAATGGAAAATTTTTTTGAGAAATATTATTTCCAAAATGGATATAAGAAGATATATAACCCAAATAAAAGCATCTCTGTCAAATAAATTGAATTTGTAATTCAAATTTTCCTACAAAGAAAATTCCTGGCACAGACACTGGCTCAGGGTAAATTCTATTAAACATTTCAAAGAAAAAAAAACTTACACAAAACATTTTTGGAAAATAAGAGGGATGGGATGCATCCCAATGTGTTTTATGAGGCCAGAATAACCTTATAACTGAAATTTGAAAATGACATTACAGGAAATGAAAATTACAGACCAATATTCCTCATGAATACACATGCCCACAAAAACCTTAACAAAATTCAATAATATATTTAAGAGATAATACATTATAAGCAAATAGGGCTCATCCAAAGAATGCCATATTGGTTTAATATTCAAACATCTATTTAAATCACTGTATTAAAGTATATGAGAATATCACCCAATAATTTCAATAGGTATAGAAAAAACATTTGACAAAATCCAACAAATTCTCAGCAACCAGGAACAGAAGGAAACCTCCTTAATATGATAAAGGAAATTTGTGAAAAACCTGCCGGTAACAGCACACTTAATGGAGAAATATTGAACACTTTTCACCAGGGCAGATATCAAGCTAGGAATGTTTACTTTCATCCATCCTAGCCAACACTATATTGATTCTAAGAAAAATTTAAACTGTCTTTATTTCAGCCAACAGGTTTGTGTATGAAGAGAATCCTTAGGAATTTAGCAAAAGCAAAACAAAACAAATCCAAAACTGAAACCAAAAACCTATTAAATGTAATAAATGATTACGTGATTTCAACGAGATCACAAGATTTAACATTAGTATACAAAAGTATCAATTCTATTATTATATACTAGCAATAAATAGATGGGAATAAACATTTCAAAATGATGGCACCAAAACATGACATACTTAGGAATATATTTAGCATAATATGTGCAAGACCTATACTTTGAAAATGATAAAATATTGCTGAGAAAATTAAACACCTAAAAAATGGAGAGGTGAGCCAGATTCCTGTGTTAGAAGACTGAATATTGCTAAGATCCCAGTTTTCCCCATATTTACTGCTAAAATCCCAAGTCTTCGCATATTCATCTATAGATTCAATGCAATTCCAGTCACAATCCCAGCAACAGTCTATTTTTTTTTGTTTGATAAGC
Source organism: Cryptoprocta ferox (assembly GCA_028646485.1). Taxonomy (NCBI): domain Eukaryota; kingdom Metazoa; phylum Chordata; class Mammalia; order Carnivora; family Eupleridae; genus Cryptoprocta; species Cryptoprocta ferox. The sequence goes on along the minus strand of CM053578.1, from coordinate 30,822,436 downwards.
TGAAACTAAAATTGGTACTGAGAATGTAAAAGGCTTAGAATAACTAAAACAACAGTGCAAAAGAAGAATAAAATTGGAGAATTTTCACTACATATGATGAGTTCATATAAAGTTATAATCGAGAAAGTGTGGTTGGTATTTATGTAAGGAAAGATAACAGACTCATGAAATGATACAGTGAGTGCAGAAATAGATCATACATTTATGGTCAAAATGTTTTTTTACAAAGATGTCAATGAAGTTTAATAGCAAAATAATTTTCCCTGACAAAAGATGCTAGATAAACTGGATAGCCATATAGTTTTTTTTTTACACTATACACAAAAATTAACTGGAAAAGGATTACAGACCTAAGATAGAAGTTAAAAACTAAGCCTATAAAGAAAACAGCAGGAGAGTATACTTGTGAAGTTGGGGCAGGAAAATATTTATAAACTGAATGCAAAAAGGACTCAATATATATGGAAAAAATTGATAAATGAAACTTATCAACATTCAAAAGATACCATTACAGAAGTAAAAAAGTAAACCACGGGCTGGAATAAAATATTCACAATGCATATACGTGACAAATAACTAGCATAGAGAATATTTTTTAAAACTACAAATCAACAGTAAAATGATAATACTCAATAAAAATGGGCTAAAGCTTTGCACAGATACTTCGTAAAAGAGAATATATAAATTCCCAACAGACATATGAAAATATGGGAAATACATAAGAGAACACAAGTTAAAACCACAAAGAGATATCATTATACATCCATTAGAATGGCTAAAAGTAAAAATGCCATATGTCAGGAAAAATGGAGGGCAATGGAATCATTCACACATTGCTGATGGGATAGTAAAATAGTACAACAGTACTAGAAAGCTGTTTGGCAATTTCTCATTAAGTTAAATATGTACTTAATCTTTGACCCAGCAATTCCCTCCTAGGTATTTGCATACACACACCCCTCCCCTGCCAATGAAAACATAAGTCCCCAAAAGCCATTTACAGGAATGTTCACTGTACCTTTCTTCATTATAGAGAAAAACTGGAACTGAGCCAATTTGTTTATTAACAGAAGCATAGATAAGTTGTGGCATATTCACACAATGGAATAGTACTTAGCAATAAAAAGGAACAAATTACAAATACATGCAATCAAATAGATACATCTAAACATTATATTAAGCAATACACAAAGTTCAGGAATAGGCAAAACTTGGGTGCCTGGGTGGCTCAGTCGGTTGAGCGTCCGGCTTCAGCTCAGGTCATGATCTCACGGTTTGTGGGTTCGAGCCCCACATCAGGCTCTGTGCTGACAGCTAGCTCAGAGCCTGGAGCCTGTCTTCAGATTCTGTGTCTCCCTCTCTCTCTGACCCTCCCCTGCTCACGCTGTCTCTCTCTCTCTCTCAAAAAATAAATAAAAAACAATAAAAAATTAAAAAATAAGAAAAAAGGAATAGGCAAAACTAATCTATGGGGATAAAATCAAAATCATAGTTGTTCCTTTCAGAAAAGAAATTGACTGGAAAAAGACCTAAGGAAAATTTCAAAGGCAATGTTTTATACCTTTTTTGGGACACTGGTAACACGAGCATATACATTTGTCAAGATTCACTCATCTGTACACTCCAAGTCTATACTTATTACTGTATGTAATTATACTTTGATAAAGGAAAAAAGTCCCCACACCCCCAAATCTGTATGATACACATCATCATGGGCACGTATGATACGACAGTTGTGTTTGCAGGTGTGCATTTAAAGAACCAACTCATTTGACCATGTGGCAATCTGCTATTCTGCATTGGATTTGAATGTATTTTTTCTTAATGGCTTATAAAAGATACTATTTAGACAAGACAGAAATTAAATGCATTATAGGCCAATGACCTCAACATATCATATAGTTGGATCCTTGAGTCAAAATATAAAATGCTTCTTGAGGATCTGGGTCCTGGAAACGTGGTATCAGTGTTCAGGGCCCTACGTTTGGGAGTCGGGTGCTGGCGGCTAATAGAATAAACAGCAGGCAGTGGAGGACATCATTCTTCCTATTTATCTAAAACACAATCTAAGTCATAAACCATGGCTTATTAAAGCTGTACAAAATCCCAGAGGTCATCTATGTCAGGTGGAGAACTTGACACCCAGAGACGTTAAATATTTGCCCAAGATCACACAGCTAGTTAGGGGTGATCAAAATATCCATATTCCCAATACCATGTGAAGTCATTATATCTGGATGCTTCTCACGCCTATAATTACCCACAATTTTCAAAGTAAAAGTGAGAGGACCACCAGTGCATACACTCTTACATCTAAACACTGCCTTTTGAGTTTCCTCCATCCCCTTAAGACTTCCTTTGAGAGATATTTGAACTAGATTTAGATCAGAAAGGTAAGAGTGAGTAACTAATGGTGTTGCCTGAGCCCATAAGCCTCTAGGACTGGCTCATGACTGAGAAAGGGTTTCATTGCAAGGAACTGCATTTCAGTTTCTTACGGCAGCTTTTCCACAGAGGTTTTAAGATCAGACGAGGGAATGCAATACATTACTGAATTGAAACTGTCTCTGTTTCAGGAGGTGAGCAGAACGGTTCATTTGCACTTAATTGAAATAGTAATTTTATTGGTCTTTTTAAAAAGAATTTAAGGATCACTTATATTTTCAGGATGTAAGCAAAAGTTTGCTCTCCAAACTGTAACTTTATTGTTTTTACTCCTGTGTAATTTTAGGAAACCTAACGATCATGCTTGTAGCCCAGATTTCCTTTGGAGGTAGGGTTTGTAGTCTAATGGTCTGTTTATGTTTTAATACAAACTGATTTTCCTCATAGTTATGAAAAACCTTGGGGACTTATGTGTGTGGGAACAGCGGACATCAGGGGCCTGGAATTATCCTAACAATTTGCCCCTCCTTTATAAAACATTTCTGTTACACTTGCACCCAGACATTTTGGGGTAGCATAGAATGAATTTTCATGATGAGAACTGCGGTTCCCAGAGTCTTTGTTTAAGGGCCCCATGATAAGTTCTCCCAGCATCAGTCAGTTTGAGAGCCTTTAAGAGGTCTTACAGATCACAGAGTGTCCCAGGAAGTGAGTTCCAGAAAACTGCAAAGTCTTCTGATAGTCTTTTCTCCAATTCTTTTGACCGGATTTTCCAGTCCCTCTGACTGAGAACTATAGGCCAGGTAGCACTCAACAAGGCTGTTGAAAACACAAACTGAGAACTCTGGGGAGAAATAAAACTATGAATTTATATATGTGGAAATCACCATTTGGGACAAATTTCTAAGATGTATTAATTGGGCAATCGCTGTTAGCTTTTTGGGAAAATGAATCAAACTTGAATGACTTCCATTGTACATTATAATAAATAAGCCTCTCTTTAGCATGCTAATCTTAGCCTTTCTTTCTAATTCATGCTTTTTAATAAAAATAAATACATTCATATTTTCCCTATTTTTTTTTCTTTCACACCATGCCAAAATCTCTGATGTACTATAAAATTTGGTTTCAAATGTCTGTTTTAATTGTATATGAGCTGCCATAAATGCCCTGGTGCCAACACGTTAACAGCCTTAGTGACCTTGTCTGACATGAAGCTAGACTTCTCTAGGTGGGACTAGATGACACGGGGGGACTCCTAAGAGCAGTCATCTGACTGATTCCATAGCACTGCTGGGACAATGTGGGAGCACCAGGAGGCATATTTAGAGGCAGCATGGAGGCTATAAGCCAGAACCATGTATACTGGCATAAATCCTCAGTAAATATTTATTAAGATCAATGGCTATATACAATGTGCTGATGGCAGCTTTTTGCTCTGAGCTAAAATAAAGAGGAATTGTATAATTGATGTATTACGACCTCCTCTTTGCTTTTAAAGCACAAGACAGGTTTTTTCCCATATAACTTACACATCTTGCTGGTTGGTTACCAGACATTGCATCATAACGCTTACACATTTCATTTAACCTATGGCCCGTCTGTAGTGGTTTGGTGACAGTAATGTGACCTATAGAAACGTCTTGGATAAGGGCCAGGATCAGATTGTGGTGAGTCATTTGACCTCTACTTAGGTGGCCGGTTTTAAGGCGTTAACAGTTAGTTCATAATCACATTCAACAACACTCAGTAGGAGCTAGCATTATAAAAAGCCGTGCCTTTCAGAGAGGGTTCCTTGGAGGTTGGTGTGGAGAAGGAGGGTTGAGAGGACCCTCAAGACTAGAAGATGTTTATAGAAGATAAGATTCTTGCTGGCCAGGGATAAAAGAGTAATTTTCTTCTCCCTCATATATATTTTTAAAAATTAGTGGTTGCAAGACCTTATCTGGACCTGCATTATCTTGGATATTCTTGAGTACCATTTTGAGCATTTGGGCTATATTTTCCAGAATGCTCTTTTCCCTTAAACAGGTGTCCTCCAAGGAAAGAATAAGATTTGGGATTTTAATTTATAGCCAGATATAAAGAAAATTTAACTGGAAGGATCTTTTAGGATAACACATAAACTATTTTCACTAACTAATTGAAAACAAAGAAAATAATTTTGCTCCCCATTTGGCAACAAAGAGGAAGAAAGAGTTGATATTGTCATATTGTCTATAGTCTTTAACAGGGAAGCCATAAACTCTTTGGTAAGTATGACCCCCTCCAACAGAGAATATGAGCTAAAGTACTGAATCTGGTCTGCTGCAGGCAAATCAGTAACGTCAAAAAAGAAATGTTCCCCCTCTAAACTCTGGTTTAAAGCAACGATTCTTAAATTTTAGGTTTGGCTCTTATTCATACATCATGCACCATTCAAGTTTAAAAATAAGTCATCTAAGGCACTCAACTTTTAAATAAATATTATAGGCAGTCTACAAGGCCTAGATACCCCTTCAGAGGCTTACCATCAAAATTATTGCAGTTTGACCTCTAATTCTGGAGGTAGTTTCCCAGAGAACATCTGTGGACTGTTCTTCTTGATTGGTTGGTTGGTATTTATGAAAGTAGTAGCCCTCTGCCCAATCATACATGGAAAGCTACTAGTTTAAAGAACACTATCTGCAATTTAAGGTTAAATGTATTGAAGTCTACTGTCTTTGTCTTTGCCTAAGCTAATGAACTCTTTCAATTCAACCTAGCCAATCATTTTTCTGTTTCTTCACATTGAGCTCAGGAATAATAAAATAGTGGCTTCTGGATGTTTTTAAGTTTGATCTGACAATCACTGCCTTTTCTTTAAACAAACAGTAACCTCAACTTGTTTTTGAGCATTTCATCATAAGGGACAAGAATTCCCACAAAGGATTTTTCCAGAAACTTGACAGGACATCTCTGACTCCATCTTTTAACTCCTGGATTCAAATATTGAATGCCACTTGACCATGCATTGAGCCATAAGTAACTCAGCTCTGTAAATCTCATCAGATTAGCAATGCGGCTCTGGCAGTCTCTGAAAGATGGTCTGATCTGTGCTCAGTAATAATCTTTGCTTTTCTCTGACTACTCCCAGAATACTGAAAAAGATGTGTGTATCTTTTGAATGTACTATATGCCTTTCAAAGAAAACAAGTTACGAAGCACTCATTTAATTTTTTTTTTCCTTAGGGAAGTTCCTTAAATATTTTTTCATATTGCACTGGCCAACTGATATAAAGTATATACTGATGTTTAGTATATTAAGTAAACCATGAGTCTTATAATCCTGTATTAATCTTTTATGTGTTGATCTTTTTGTTTCCCCTAAGAAACAACTGACCTATAAAGAAATGCCATCAGGAATCAAAGACACTGAAGTTTGGAAGGGGCACTTGGGAAGGGTTATGGATGCCCTATAATATCCACAACCAAAATTATGTGGTCCTGGTCGCTGAAGAATGCAATGAATTCTTTGTCAAATTTGCTGTAAACAGAGGAAAGGATGATCAGTTGGGCAATCACTTATTATTCAACATTCACACAGCTGTGTCATTTCCTGTTGGCCAAAGGGTGAGAGCTAAGTGTACACAGCAGCAGTAAATCATATTAGCAGTCGGCATTCATGAGGAAAAACAAGACCAATTTCTGCAATTCAACCAGAGTTGCAAACAAACTACACAGCTTCCTGAGATGCCCTTGACAGGGCAATCAGCCATAATTTTAAAAGGAAATAAAGAAAAAGATTGCCTTCCAAGAGAACAAACTCTTCCCAGATAACAAGTTCAATCCACTGAATTTTGTGAACCTTCTTTCCTCAATTCCTCTTTCTCCAAAAAAAAAAAAAAAAAAAAAAATTTCCTTCTATTTTGTTGATGTTACATAAGGGCAGCTGAGTGACCATCCCAACAAGACAACTGTGGAAGTGGCACCCTTCAGAGCAGAGTGTAGTACATCCTGACCTTATTTTGATATTGAACTTCATGTTTTTGAAGCTATTGCATACCCAGCATTTTATTAAATTCTCAAAGAGAATGCCCATGACTCATGTCCCTATCTTCTGACATGCTGCCTAGGAAAACATTCTGCATGTATTCTTGATTTTTATATCATCTCTCTGCTCTACTGACGATGCCTTTGAGAGACCTGTGCTTTCTCCTCATGATGGACTTGCTCCCTTCAAACACTTCTGCTGGAGTCTGCAGAGAGGCAGCAACCATGAATAAACAATTAGGGGCAGCCTTCCACTATTCCACCATGAGCTAAGATCTCCATAAATGCCCTGAACCTGAAAAGCGGGGTGTCTGCAATGTGTTTCTAAAGAAGAATGAAAGTATTGGGCTCATGATTTTCTAAGCAGCCTTATTTTACAGTTTGAAGGAGGCAGATGTCATCATCCTCTTGCAAGGATGAAACTAAGGGAAATAATTCAGTCAGTGTTTGTTCAAGTTCAGTGTATTAGCATAACCTGGAACTAAACCCAAATTTCCTGACTCGCAGTCCAGTGCTCAGATAAGAACCCAGAGTTATTGCTTATCATTTGATTCCATCCCTAGATGGCTATTCTCTGTCAGTTAACCTCCTCTCCAGGCCCGGAACCAGCCCTGTTTGTGCCAGATAAAATGTAGTTTCTGTGGGAGGGATGGCTTCCCCCTAGTAAATAAAGGGTTAACTGCAAAGGAAAGAATTCTTAAGCTCAAACCTCTTAAGGCAATTGAATATTGAATACAGATGGTTTATCACATCTCCAAGGCCCAATTATTTAATTTTTTTTCATTTTTTTTAATGTTTATTTTTTGAGAGCGAGAGAGACACACACACACACAGAGGGCAAGTGGGGGAGGGGCAGAGAGAGATGGAGATACAGAATCTGAAGCAGGCTCCAGGCTCTGAGCTGTGAGCACAGAGCCCGACACGGGGATTCAGGCTTATGAACTGAGCTGTGACATCATGACCTGAACCAAAGTTTGATGCTCAACCTACTGAGCCACCCAGGCTCCAAGGCCCAATCGTTTGCTTCTTGCCTGCTCCCTTCTGCTCTGCTACCCATTTTCTCCCTCCTTCAGGGGCCTCAATCCTTCTGGCCCTCTTTCTGTTCCTCATACCTGCCAAACTCTGTCTGCATCTGACCTTTTCACTCTCAGTTCCCTTGCCATCCAGTGGACCTTCCCATTGCTGATTTGCTCTCATCCTTGAAGACTCAACCTCCTTAGAGAAGCATTGCCAGGTCACTGGGTCTAATCCCTATCTACCATAGTTTAACATGACTTCCTGTTTTTTCTTCATAGACCTTAGCACATTCTTATTTATGTACTTGCTTCCTTATTTATTGTCTTCCTCTTACCTGGAATGTGTACTCTGTAAGAGCAGCAAACAGGCCTGGCTTCTTTACTGTTACATTTACAGTTCCTAGAAATGTACCTGGCACATAGCAGGTGCTTAATAAATATTTGTTGAACTAAATACTAAGTGAATTTTTTTTTAATTGAGTATCTATTACACACTGAGCACTAGACATCCAAAGAAGTAAAGCAAAGAGTTCTTGCTCTAACGAGACTCAGAGACGGTTACTTCAGGCAGTTGGTTTTCTACTCTGTTACATAGCCATTAAATTTCACTCTGCAACTGGCAGATTCCTGGAGATTCAGGTCACCTGATTTCCAAAAATAGTTATCCACTATGATTTTAGATTATTCACTGGTAAAGTGATTATGGCTCTCATTTTGCCTGGGATAGACCCTGTTTACAGCCGCTGTTCTGACATAATCATTAGTAGTACTCTCTTTTGCTCTCACAAGTGCCCCGTTTATATGACAAATTACATAGCTATCCTATTCATTGTCAGCCAAAAACTAATACTTCATAATTATTGCTAGTTAGAGAGGTTTAACCACATAGACTACATGAATTCTGGAATGTGGAAGGTCAAATCATAGTTCTAGAAAAGGGCAACTTCTTAACTTAAAAATCTAAGAAAAGCTGGGGGTGGATCTATTCTCCCAGTTCCAGTTAGTGAGTCCACTAATGAGGCCAGTATTTCCCAAGATATGTTCAATAATTCTAAGATGTGTAAACAAGAGTTACATGCAAAATATAAAATAGATTGGAAATTCTTTATTGTGCCAGAAACTATTCTGCAAAATTCATTTGCATTTCCTCATCATTACTTTTATGATTCCTATTTTACAGATGAAATTGAGGCTTAGAGAGGTTGAATAAGGTCACACAGATACACTTCTTTGTGATCTCCTGCCCCCAACCACAGTGCCCATTGCTTATCGAATGAATCAGCAAATAATCTGATAAAAAGTTTCCTGTACTCAAGTAGATTTGGGAAAAGCTAGGTTAAACTATGTTAAGTAGGCTACTTTTCCCTAGAATTTTTCATTGTCTGTAACATGTCAGAGTGCTTGGTGCATCTTCAAGGGGTGATATGGGCACAGTGTCTCCATTACTCACTGGGACACAGGACACTTTTTTTTTTTTTTTTTTTGAGAGACAGAGAGAGACAGTGCGAGCAGGGGAGGGTCAGAGAGAGAGATACGGAATCTGAAGCAGGTTCCAGGCTCTGAGCTGTCAGCACAGAACCCAACGCGGGGCTCGAACTCACGAACTGTGAGATCATGACCTGAGCCGAAGTCTGATGCTCAACCGACTGAGCCACCCAGACGCTCCGGGACACCTATTGTGAAGAGAACTAAATTTCTGCAGAGGGAACTTTGGCCAGTGCTGCTTTGGGAACCTGATTAGGGCCAGCTATCCCTTTCTCTGTGGGGCAGGCCAGCATGTATGTAAACAGACCCACACGCTGGGGGTTAGGGCACCGTTTTCTCAGCTCTGAAAGGAAGACAAGACCATCCTTGGACCCATGAGGCTTCATGGTCTTAGCATCCAATACTTACATCTGTGCTTTTAACGCCCTTTCAGTGTGCCTTTTCACTCCCCCAGTTCACATACTGAACACTGTGCGTTCTCACCTCACCTTCTCATTTACAAGCCTAGAAGTCTTCATTGGGGTTACCTATGAGATTTTAAGCCAATGTTCTTATTACAGTTTGGGGGGGGGGGAGAGAACGTGGGAAAGGGGAAGAGGGAGAGGGAGAGAGAGAATCTTAACCAGGCTCCATGCCCAGCACTGAGCCCAACCGTGGGGCTCAACCTCATGAGATCATGACCTGAGTGGAAATCAAGAGTCAGAATGCTTGATCGACTGAGCCACCAGGGGCTCCTGTCCTTACTAAAATTTAATAGTAGAAATCTTTCCATTTGAAGCACGGAAGCTGAAGATGAGAAAAGAAGGGCTTCTGATTAGGGAAAAAAAGAACAAATGCATGGCCATTTTTACTCCTTTTTTAGATTTTGGGTTGGGTGGGTAGAGGATGGGTGTAAAGAAGAGGTGGGGAGGGAACGGAAAGTTGTACCTGCAGTTTCTAACTAAGCATATTTGTGTTTTCTGGGTACAGCTGAAGTTGCTTTAATTCTAGGGAAGGGGAAGTTACAGATAGAGGAAATAAAGGCAGGATCAGAACCCCTCCTACACAGTCTCCTCCTTACTGCAAGAGGGGCAACAGCTGCCTTGTGTGTTTGGGTCCCGAGTGCAGGAGGGCTGAGTTTCTGACGCTTTTGCACTGAGTTATAAGCATCTTCTGCTTTCCATTCTTCTCTGCGTCCACCTCTTTCACCCACTCCCCCAAACCTTTCTGCCTCCTCCTGAGTGACTGAAACTGACAGCTTTCAGAAACCAGTGTGTTGCTGTGACCCAGACAAGCTAGTTCCCCCATCTGAAATAGCCTGGCTTAGCTATTGTTCCATGGCCTATATACGTGATACAAACCATTTCTTTCTTTAAAAAAAAAAAAAAAAAAAAAACCACTTAACCCTTCCCAACCCAAGGGTTGCTTCTTATGCTTTTAAACTATGTTTCAACTTGGGTGAGAAATGTTTTTGCTTTCTTCAATGTTCATGAGGCTTATGGAAAGTAGCCCCTACTAAAACGTTTTTAAAGGAATCCTAATAAAAATCAACACGCACAGATACCCCATTTCCCACCTCCTTCTGGACTTGTACCATCATATCCATCGGCAAAGCAACGCTGGGATCTCCAAGTTGCCCCGGAGACTTAGTATTGAATTAGATCCCTTACGGTCACCCTAGAGGGCGCACTGTTTACATTTTCCGCAAGTAACGAGACGGCGCTTGCTCCCAGGCTCCATAAAAGGGGAGGAGGCGGATCAGTTTCCTTCTCTCATTGAGAAAGAGGATTGGAAGGCCGGGCGTATAAAGCCGCGCAGAGAGCGTGAAACAAAGCAGTCGGATCGGAATTGGACTTGGGAAGCGCGGTGTGGAGTCAGGCATAAAACTTGTTGGAGGGGAGTAACGAGCCTGCTCCTCTAGCCCCTCGTCTGCGCTGCGCTTCAGGAGTTCCCACCAGCTTTGCGTTTTATTTTTATATGTTTTTTATATAGAGAGAAATATATTTTTTTCCTCTTAAGAGAAAATTTCTGTTCCAAGAGAAAATAAGGCAAGATCAATGAAGGAGAGAAGAGCCAGCCAGAAATTATCTAGTAAATCTATCATGGATCCTAATCAGAACGTGAAATGCAAGATAGTAGTAGTGGGAGACAGTCAGTGTGGGAAAACTGCGCTGCTGCATGTCTTCGCCAAAGACTGCTTCCCCGAGGTGAGTGTGGCCGGCGGAGGCTTGGAGGAGGGGGTCGGCCCTCGGGAACCCCCCCGTCTTAGGTTGGGCTTCTCCTTGCTTTTCCCCTTCACCCGATTTTCTTTTTTTAAGCAGTCTTTCTTACTACTTTCCCCCTGGTTAGACTGCCCGGAAAGGGAAAGTGAGCTGGAAGCGTGTAGGGCACGCATCTTCACATTCTATCAGCTTCTGAAACTTGTTCGGTCATGTGTGCGCAACCCCGGGTTGGGAGGTTTGGATCCTCAGGTCTTGGAGAGCAGGGTGGTGCGGATGGTGAGTCAGGGGTTTTGGAAAGGGTCTGCGTGCTTAATGTGTGATCTGGCGTGTGCGACATTATATATATACACACACATATATATACATATATGTATACATATATATTTTTTTAAATCGGGGAGTGAGGAAGCGATTTTCAGAGGGTGTTCTGCGGGTGTCGTGCATTTTAGATAATCTCTTTGCCCTCTTCCCTTCCTCTGTTCATTTTGTTTGTCCAGAATTACGTCCCTACAGTGTTTGAGAATTACACGGCCAGTTTTGAAATCGACACACAAAGAATAGAATTGAGCCTGTGGGACACTTCGGGTAAGAGAGTCATCGGACCGCGTGGCGCTTGGGGCGGGTTTCCAGCAGCTCCTGGGCGCGCGGCTGGTCTCGGGACCCCGCGTGGGGCTCACTCCCAAGCACACAACCGCGCACCACCAGCGCACTCGGCGCCCCTGGGTTAACTTTGCCTCTTCCGTGGGATTCCCGCAGTCCCTGCTGGGTGAAAATTTTGTCCCTTCCGGGTGGGGGTGGGGGTGGGGGTGGGGGGCGACAATGGGTAGGGAGGAATGGCGGGGAGGGGGGGGGGAGAAGAGCGCTGTGTGCCCGCTGGGTGACCCCGCCGTGGGAACTGCTTGTAGCCAGGTGGCCGGGGGTGGGGGTGGGGGTGTTATGCCAGAGTCGCCTGTGGGCGGCCAGGGTGGCCCGCTATTGGGGAGATGAGCGCGACGCCCCAGAACTACCTGGCTTGCGGCAGGCGCCCCTCCGGGATCTAACCTGATGGTTGTCGGACAGGCGGGGAGCGCCGCGGGAGTAGGGGGAGGTGGGAGAAAATCCCCGAAGCAACGCAGTTACGTGTGCATTCAGCTCTAGGAGGGAGAGTAAGGTGAGCGCAAGCAACCGCGACGCTCGTGACGCCTACAGCCAGGAATGCGCTGGTGGCGCGGGCAACACCGGGCCGAGCGGCCGCCTGCCCTGGTCTCCCGCCGCCGGCCACCCGCGTAGCCTCGGTGCGAATCTGTAGATCCGACATCCCCCGCTGGCCCCGCTTGATCACGCCGCCACACGCACCCCCACCCACCCCCGGCCCTCGCCGTTCCCTCCTGACCCCCATTGCATCACCCTCTGCCAGCCTACAAGGCCGCGGGCAGCACAATTCGCCTTTGACCTTCCTGTCCAGTTGAATTATTGGCTTCGTGGTAAATTATTTTCAAGGGTCTGGGGTTCAAGGCCGGGTTATCGCCTCCTAGGCGCCCACCCACCTACCTGGCGCGCGGTGGGGAGGCTCCCAGCGCGCGGCTATTAGGGGTTTGGGCTGGGTCAAGCTCGGGGAGGGCGGGAGGCTCCACCTGGAATCACCCGCTGGCACCGGTTCCCGCCCACCCCCAGCAGTGCTGGGCGGGGGTGGGAGGGAGGAGTCCCATTTCCCAGAAGGGTGTCACCTCTGGAGGAGGAGGAGCCACCGGGAAGGCCGGGTGAAGGTCTCTGCGCTTGGGTCTGGGAGTTTAGCGGGGAGTTGGGCTGCTGCGGGCAAACCGAGCCAAATCCCGGGTGAAACTAGCTTGGAGGAGAGCGCAAGTGCCAACACGCAAGCGTTGCCGTCAGGCAGGGAGGCCCCAGAGGTGGACCTGCGCCCAGCTAGGAGTGGCCTCGTGGAGGTGCTTCTGGACCGTGCGAGCTTCACGCAGCCCTCGGTTTTAATCTCCGGAGTCCCCGGGGGACTCCGGGGATTAAAGAGCCCGAGGAAGATACCAGACTGACAGGGTCGCCAGAGGCAGTCCCTGCACAAAGGCAAAGGAAAAGTCTCGCACGAGCGCCTCTCACGGCCGGGTGCCAGATGCTCCGAGTGTTGCAGTGAGAGGCACGCATTCTGTTTCCCCTTGGAGAGTCGGGCTCTTCTTCAAGCTTGGCCAGGAGCAGAAATAGAACCTCACCCTGTTCTGTATCGGGGTGTGCACACAGTCTCACGACTAGGGGGAAGGTGTTGATAGAATTGCAGTGTTTTCTTACTTGAGTAGCTCCTATTATCGGAATTGTTACATAGCCTAGTATTTAATGGGCTCTAATTCCCAGACATATCATGATATTTGTTATGCCTAGAGTGCAGTACAGCTGGTTTGGTGCCAGTAATTAAGATCAGTACTTACCCTCCCCCAATCTGTTTGGACCTAATGCATGGTAAGAATTATTTTGGCATGGGGTCTGTAAACCCGATCCTGTCGTTGATAAAAACCTGTGTTTAGATCTTAGCTACTGGTTACCACGGCTTTCTGTGTGCAAATCTCTACCTCCCTGAGTCTCATTTCATCATCTGAAAAGATACAGAGCTAGACAATGTGCGGGATCTCTCCTAGCTATATACTTCTTGGCCTTAGTACGCCAGACAAGCAAGTCTTTTTGTTTCCCAGGACGTTGGTTGCCTTCAGCTCTTAGTCTCAGTAGATCCGGCACCCCTTGCTGGGGTTTTCACACCTACAGAGCAAGCCAGGTTCAGAACAGAGCCACTGCTCCCTATCCGAGTTAGGATGGAGACTCATGTGGACAGGGAGAGGCATGGCTGGGCTTACAGGAATGCTGGGTTATGCCTCCCCCGGGTCATACCCCATGAGTGGCAGGACCACCAATGGAGATTTTAGATTAGGTGACCAAAGGGCTAAAGTGATTTTTTTTTTAAGGGGAGAAAAGGCACATTGTTTTTTCAAATGCTAGAAAACAAACAAAATGTGGTCAATTTATAGTGGAGGCTATGCTTCACATGTGCAGATAAATAGCACTTCAGATGTCCTCAAATGTTTAATCCAAACCCGATAGTTTGTACACCTGATCGTGATGCTGCACACGTAGCATCACGCCTTGCACACAGTAGTCACCCGCAAAAATCTGTTAAATGAACAAATGAATAATCGTATGCATAGTTTCCAAGGGGATAAGTTTCCCTGACATTCATCACCGCTGAATTACCTGTGCGCAAAGAATGGCAACTTTATAAATACTGCCTTTCATCAGATGAAAGATAATCACCTGAAATGAAGTCTGTAATGCAATAATCACTTGTATTTTTATTTAACGAAACAAAAACTATGCATGTTTAACTCAAATATAAAGGTTTGAAAACTGTGATTAAGAAAACATCACACTGCAGAATTAGCCAGTAATGAAATCTTCGTTGGAATTTGGATTTATACAAATGGAAAAAAAAGTAACAAGGATTATTTAGAATCCTATTATGTTATCTGTGAAGTGAAATGTTAATTAAGCATGGCCACCAAGTACTGGTTAACTTCTACGAAATAGATTGTTTTCACCCAAAATGGTTTATCAATCAGGAGTGAAAGACATCTAGCGAGAGCCACTGCATCAGCGGCTCATCATATCAAATACTAAACATTTTTCTATTTCATCTCAAGGTTTTCATAACAAATTTCCGAACAGGATTATTTTGGACAAATATTTGACATTTTCTTTGCCCACGAGGACATTTGTTTAATTCAGGTTGTGAAAATAATTGCATGTGCCTGATGCATTCTGATGCATTTAATTTTTCCAACTGCTATCAGTTTATCTCTGGAGAGAACATTCAAGCCAAAGACTCTAAAGTTCTAAATGTCAGATTTTTTTCCCCCTTCTGGAACTTAGTGAAAGTTAAAGATTAATAGGAAAAATGAGGTATACATAACTTCTGTTAAGTAGGAAGAGAGATGGCTTAAACATCCTTTGCATGGCATGTTTAGCCTCCTAGCAGAGGGTGAACATTCAGGAGACAGAAGCAGTTCTCTTTGCTGGCTTCTGTACTTGGACAGCTTCTCATAAGGGGTCTCCTTCCCCCACCCAGCAGTCATGGAATTCTGCGTAGGCAAAAGTGCCAATTTGGGTAGAAGAAAGAACATCAAAAGGAATTAGAATACGTGGGACTTCTGCACCAAGAGAATTCGTTCCCACCTTTTGAGGCACAGTAACTTAACAGTTCTTTCCATCCCCCTCCCCCACCTCTCTCTCTGTCTCTCTCTGTCCCTCTCCTTCCCTCCATTCCTTTCTCCCGTCTCCCTTTCCACCATGAACAGGCCTTCTGTTAGGCCTTAGAGATGCATTATTAATATATAGTCCTGCTCCTAAGAGTCATAGAGCCCTGGTGGGGCGGGGGGGGGGGGGGAGAAGGAAGTTCCTCCTGCCTAGGGAAGTTCAAATTCAACCCATGTTGAGCTAATTTTGTCAGGTTCTTGAACTCAAGTCCACTGTTCCACCTGGTTGCAGTGTATTTCCCTTGTCAGGCATCCCTAGTGCTGGTATATCCTTCGAATCCTCCTCAGGTAGGAAACACTTCCCCCTCCCACCCTCAGTGCACACACCAATTAGAGCAACCAAAAATGGCAATTTGCCAGCTGCTTGAACTTATTCCAGACCCCCCACCCCCACCCCAGCAAATAAAGCCTTTTAAATAATGCTACCATAAATCCTCTAAAAGGGAGGATATTTCAAGGTAGTCTTTGGATGCAGATCCAGCCTATCTTGATTTTAATGAGAAATATTCCCTTTTCATTGATAAGATGAGTACTTGTGTTATAGTTGCAGAAATGCTCTGAATGAGTCTCAGATTTACTCAGGGAGAGCCTGCAAAATAATGGGTAATGGTTTCAACATTTTGAAGTGGTGAGACCAAAGTCGTTCTAATATCTTGACTATGAATGTTCTAATATCAGAATGTGCCACACTTGCCAAGCACAGAGGCAGTTTGTAGCCTGAAGCCAAATGCCTACTAATAATAGAAACTTAGCCATTTGAGGATCACCATATCTTTTCCTAAGTGATTTGATTGCAGTGTAATTTCAGCACTCGCGATTTAGGGAGTAATAATCATTCATGCCAGCTTTTAACCAACGCACGTTAATGTACAGTTTATTTAAGGGATATTATTAGTTATAAAATACTCAATTCAGCTGCTAAAATTCCCCCACAATAACTATGCCATTGCTTCATGAACACTCTTTTGAATCTTGTCATGATTCAAAAGCTACTTTTAGTCCATGAGTGCTAAAGTTAGCACTTCCTGTATTAGTTTTTAGCAAATTAACAGAGAATGTAGTATTCTTTAATTTTTATACCTAAAGGAAAAGGGAAGAAAGAAGAATGTTAATGACTCCTGGCCTGACTTTGAGGACATACTTACTCCTCTACAAACATAAATCAATGCATACTGTGTTTGTACCTTATACATCACTTTGAAGAATGGTCTTTGTGACGAGCACTGTACTGAAATAGTGCTTAACAGAGATAGAAGTGTTGGAGCAGTGTTGGGGATGAGTGTGTACTTAGTTCAGAAAAGCAGCTTCAAAACAGATAGTTCATTGGTCCCTATTTTTTGTGATTTAACACGTAAAGTAACATAGCAAGGCAAGACTTAGAGAAATGATTATAAAACCGGTAAATGCTTTTTAGGGTATTCTGTGTGCAGGAATTCTGCTAGAAGCTGTGGGAACAGGGGAGGGGATATTGCAAAGCAGTTCCTGCCCACAAAATAGTCATGGCCTCCTCCTTGGTACTGACTGTAGTCCTTGTTTATAGGAGGGTGAGTCCAGAGGTTTGAAAGCTGGATTCACCTCCCAGGAAGAAGGTACAAAGAATAATTGAAGGCCATCGGGCCAGCCCAATCCCCCTGACTCATTCTCACTCATTCTCACTGAAGCCCACCACAATTCCATCCTTATCTCTAGAAGTTGACTCAGTTCTTAAGAAGTCTTTAACATCCTTCCCACTTGGAAACATGCCTGCATTTAAGGGCTATCAGTGAAAACAAGATTCCAAAAGTTGAAGAATTCTCACTTACCTTGACCTTCTGAGAGAAAGAATTTACAAAGAAGCCAAAGAAGCATGAGGACCTGTGATGTGAATATCAGGGAAAAATTGCAGAAAACTAGTAATGATCCCTACTAGCTTAGAGTTTCAAAACCAGGCTCAATGCAGTTTTCACCCTAAAACTCTGTACGAGATGCAGATTAAGGGAAAACAGAAAGCTCTGAATTTGTATGGTGATTTCTAATAAGCAATATATAAAACTACATTTGGAGATTTGTCCAAATGTATTTAAATGTACCGAAAAAATATACCAAATGTATTTCAAAAAGGTATAAATTTTCTTTCGAAGTCCATATCTATCTCTAGACCTTTATTTAAATCTAATTTAGTCCGGTTTGATCCCCCCGCCCAATCTTGTTTCTTGCTAAACTGCACATTGCAGTGAGGTGTACAGTTTATTCTGATGCCACCTGAAATAGCCAGATATTTCTTCATTAATCCAGTTCCTGCAGGTAGATATGACACCAAGGACTAATAGTTTCTCCAATTAGCTCATGGTGCCTGGTGGCTATGCCAAATGAATTGGTAGTACTTTAGCGATTTTCTGATGCCCTTTATTTTTTTATTTATTTAAAAAAATGTTTATTTATTGAAAGAGCGAGCATGCATTCACTGGCGTGAGCAGGGGAGGGGCAGAGATAGAGAGGGAAAGAGAGAATCCCAAGCAGGCTCTGCGCTGTCAGCACAGAACCCGACATGGGGGCTTGACCTCACAGTTTGATCTCACGAACTGTGAGATCATGAACCTGAGCTGAAATCAAGAATCTGATGCTTAACAGACTGAGCCACCCAGGTGCCCCTGATGCCCTTTAAACATCTTCTCAGTTACTGTTTATTGGCAACTTTATTCAAAGACCCCCTTGACAAAACAGAAATTTCATTGACATGGAGTGTTGTATACATTGGTTTTGAAAAATGAGCCTGAAGACATGGCATGTGGCAAGGTGAATTTACTCATGGGCCTCCCTCCAAGGACTCAGACACTTATGTATAATATAAAATACAAAATCTTCAATCTATTACAGAATATAATGTAATTTAAAAATTGCCTGTCTACCCTTACCCCTCAAGACCTACCATGGTTCTCCTTTATGTAAAGTATTTTTATTCTTCTACTTTTAAGTATTTCAATAAGATTAAGAGTTTAAAGTTTAAGCTAAAGCTTTACGTAAAGCTCAAAAGTAGCAATCATTTCTACCTCTTTGACCTCCTCTCCAACTATGTAGCTGCATTGCCCTCAGAAATGCAGAACATTGATTGTATTTTTATAGCAACACAGAAATACTCTCACATTTTCATAAAGTCTGTTCATAATTCCTATTAATCTGAACCTATAAAGAAATAAAGGAGATATCCTCTCTGGGAATGTTTGCTGCATTTTTACAGGCATGGCGCTTATCCTTCAGACTACTTGGGAAAATGAATTCAACAGAGTCTCATACTGAGCCAGACACAAAAGTTCTGCCCAGACTTGATTCACATTCTTGAGATTATTGCTGACTTGAAGCTTTCACTCTGAGTGGAGTGGAGATGGCATGAGGAAATGGAATCTGGTAATAATTGGGCAGATCGTAGAGGCTCACATGGCAGCTGCTGTTTGGTAGAGATGTTCTTTTGCTGGTCACTAAAAATACCAAAAGTTAATATGTTTTCTCTGCCAGAATTATACAACATTCCTAATTTTACTGTTCTTGGTAGGGATTTCTTTTCAGGGAAAGGGAAGCTTTTCAGGTTCAGGTTCCAGGAAAGGAGTATTTCAATTATGAAATATTCGAGTAGAAGGGTTTGCAGTTCTCAAGCTCCTGTAAAGCCTCAGTGTTTGAACTGGTTTTGCAAAAGTTTCCATAAAGCCTCCCTTTCGGGCACGAATCTTCTTACATATACATTTAATTATGTACATATATGGTGTGTTCTATCTTTGTGCAAGGATGACTTAAGCAAGCAGGTATGTGTCTGCAGAATAAGTTTCTGGGTGAGGCATTTGGTGACTATTCTTGGGCTGGAAATAATGCCATCACCCAGAATTAATGACCCTAAAGACAAAGATGGTTAGACCTGAAGTTTCAAAAAACTTTTTGGAACTTTGCTGATGTTTGCCAAACTTGAAGAACTCAGAGAACCCCAAACGTGCACTTTTTCCAGTTTACCCAGAGCAAAGCCCTCTGACTATATGGGGGGTGCACATGTGCCATAGTTGTTTCTTTACAACATAGAGTTTCCTGGAGTTTTCCCTTTGATGGTCTAATGGTGAATTAGAAGGGACTTTGGATGGTGCTATGTGCTTAAGAGTTTCGTGTAGTGTAAGAAACATGCAGCATGTGGGAATTCCCATATGCATGGAGGCTATTCTATGTGCTGAGAGTGAATTGTATTTGACAAGCAAAGCTTAGACTAACTGCATTAGGCCTGAGAACATTCCTGGATACTAGAGTACCTACCATATGTACCTCAGTACCTACCATGTAATGGCGATTCTAGTTCAATACTTGACTATATAATGATTGGCGCTCTTCCATGTGCTGTGTTCAGTTCTACACTTATTCTGGAAGCTTTTCACGTGCATCTTTTAAATCTATAGAAGTTCCTTTTTTTTTTTTTCTGTTTGGCTTAACAATGTTTTAAGATTTTTATGGAGGGATGTAGGAGTTAGAGGCAGATACTGTCCATTTCATCTGCTTGCTTTCTGCTCCTCACTTTGGTGTCACTTCTGCCTCTCCACGTTGCTTGTCATTTCACAGGGGCATTCCTGGAATTCCTCTTCATTTCTCCTTGGCTGGTGAGTTATCCCCCGGATGCCAGTGATTACACTCTGCACTCTCCAGCTTTGCTTTTCTTACTTCCTTTGTGTAGTAGCATGGGCTTTATAGATAGGGAAGAATAGAGAAGAATTCATAGTGCTTAAACACAGAGAGAACACTGTCAAATCACATAGGATTTTTTTTTTTTTAACTGAAGGTCCTGCTTCATTGGTGAATTGCTAGATTTTTCCTGGTAGAACAATTCTCTTATAATTCTATATTGTCTTTTTTGTCTTTTTTTTTCTTTACCACAAAACAATACAGATTTTTCTATCCAAAAATGTTCTAACCTTACTCTAGCAAAAATATAATGAACAAATGGCCTTTTTATTTTTAATGCCAAATTACTCTTGTAGTTAGTGGTTGGACAAATTACACCTTATAAGTAATAAATGTGAGGATCAGTTTTATTACCACCTTTGGACACTTGTTGATCTAAAAGTACCGTTCATTAGCAAAAGTAATAAGACAGGATCAAAGTGTCATTTCTAAGTAGGTCTTGTTAAAGCTCTTTAAAATTACTGTTCTATCTCGTCCAGCAAGGAGCTTTACTTCCCCTGAACCTTTACGTACAAATGTATTGTCATTCAAAATATTAAACCAAATAAAAACAAAAGCAGAAACAAACTTCCATAAGAATTTGGTTTCAGTTGCAAACCCCTTTTCATTTTCAAGCCAGGTTGCTGTCTAAGTTTTGGAGATATGTGTGTTTACCCACTAAGCACAGAAGGCAGCTCATTTGATGAAAGTAGTGAGCAAGAGTCTCCAGCCTTGACTGAGGGCTGAAGACAAAGCCAGATCCTATTTGTGGCCACAAAAATGGGTGGGGGAGGGGAACCCAGTACGCAAAGGGAAGGAGGAGTATTCTCTGCAGTTACCTGGTGACCTAAATGCTGAAACCATTCCCCTGGAATTTACTGGTAGTCCTGGTTTTGTTCTATTTTAGCACCTTTGTAATTCTCTGGTTGTCTTTCCTAAAGTTTGTGTTTGGGAAAGATAGACTCCATTGTTAAGTAGAGTACTCTTACTACAGGAAGATCAGAGTACTCTCTGTTACTTTGAATACTCTCATCCAGTCATAGGTCATGTTCTGAAGGCACCTGGTTATGCCTTTCATCCAATTCCAGTTGACCTGATTGAGGCTGGAAAGTAGCCACAGTGAGATAGTTGTCTTTTGTATGTGAGTGATTTCCAAGAAAGACCTCTGAGGCCCTAGGCCATCAGAATTGTCGGAGAGCTGTACTTTGTGAATTTGGGGTCATGTCATATCTTACTAACTTGGAAGAGCAGAGGAAGTCTTCATGTACATGTCTGACATTTGTATTTCCACTCTGTGATCTGGAATTTTCTGACTGTGCCCTTGGAAAAAGATTTCCTAACTGTTTACAGAAGAAGCTGAGTCAGAGTTAGACTTTGGACACAGAAATGAGAGAGGTTGCGATTAAACTTCATGGGACAAATACAGAAATAACAATTATACCTAGAAACAGTGATAAGCCATCTCATTTCTGATGCCTCTCAAGAATGTTTAAATTAGTGAGCTGCTTGTGAATTATTCTCTTGACCTTAAATTTCTTCTAGTGGCTGAAAAAGCTGTCACAACTTTTCAGAGACAGCGCCAATCCATTATGCCTTGAATATTGAAAAGGACTTGATATTTTTTTAATTCTAAACCCTTTAAGCTTTTGAAAAATGTCTTTCAGTCGTCAGTCTCTGTAACACCAGAGTCCTGATTCCAGATGTGAATAGGAAACTACTGCAGCTGATGAAAAATCCTGGTTTAGATTTCTTCTTGGTTCCTAGAACATTCCCTCCTTCCTTGCTTGTAGACACAGCTGACCTGGAGTTGTCCCCTGTCCGTCCCGAAAGCAGCTATCGAAAAGGCCACAAAGTTCCTGGGGTTGCACAGTGAATGCTAGATGCACCCTAACCACAGTAACTTCTAGGTCTCAAGAGCAGCCTCCTGAAGAATGTTGTTTTGATAGGATTGTAAAAGATTATTTTAAAAGCTTCTTTATTGTCTTTTTCTCCTTCTGACTTTGACTATCGAGGTTTTGATTTATCAGGGGACAACATATCATGTTTTTCTGCTAGAAAAGGAAGGTGATGTCAAAATGAAATTGGGTTTCAAAAAAACTTTGGTAGCTTAGATTTTCTTTCTCTCCTCTGGAGTCATATACCTACATATATAAAATGATTTTTCATGCTATGCTTGTAAAATGTTAGTATACTGAAAATGATGTAAAAACTAAATAACATTGGCAAGCTGTATTTAACTTTATAGTCACACCATTGTGTAATAATTGACTTCATGTAATTGCTTATCTTTTGGGATTCTAAAAGAAACAAATTTTCTAAACGAGGAGACATTTCTGTGGTTAAGTTAATTGGCAGGTAACTTGAATCTTTTGGGTGCCCTGGATTTAACTCAGGCTGAGACCCTTGCATCATGCCCCAGTGTCACTCTCAGAGATAGAACTGTGTAGAAAAGTGAGTGACATGACCAATATGGCATTTATTACATTCTTCGGTTATAACAGAAAAAGAGTACACATAGGGTTTGGGGGTCAGGGTAAGTAAGCAAGCTCACAAATCAATGGCTTATTCAAGTGTGTAACTTTGAGATAGGGTGACTCTGTGTTTACTGCAGTGCTCTTTTCAGTGCTGGCCCTGCCCTCCCTCCCCCACTCATCCCATCCTACTATCAGAGAGATCTTGAGTTCTTGTCTCTTTCCCAAGAAGTAGCTCCATTTATGGTGCTTGCTACCACTCAGCTTGTAATAGCAACAATACAACTTGCTTTGTATTGTTAAGACTTACCAGTCCTTTACTACATGCCAGTCACTGCCTGGGTTCATTTAATCCCAGGTGTGGGTATTGTCATCTTCATTTTAGGATGAAGAATAAGAGACACAGAGTTTAAATCTACCTTGCCTCCCACCTTCAGTGATGGAGGTGGATTTGCCTGCCAGGCCACCTGACTCCTGATGCTTCTGCTCTGTACTTCACCCAGGTGCCTTCGGGGACCCTGAACCCTACAGATTTCAGCTTGAGGCCCTTGCTCCTCCCCTTGAATTTAAGACAGGCTTAAATTCTGTCTTAAATTAAATGAGGCTTCTTTATCTGCTGGTAGAAACAATTACCACTGGGCTGTTGCTTGTTTGCATTCTTTTCTAAGAATTTGAGAAGGGATTCTCAAATGGAGCCATGTGATATTCAACGGGTTTAACTCAAAAGGGTAGAGTTAACAGATGACAGATAAATGGGATTTTTATCTGAAAATGTGTGTTTCTTTGTTTCTTCTCAGGTTCCCCTTACTATGACAACGTCCGGCCTCTCTCTTACCCAGATTCAGATGCTGTGCTGATTTGCTTTGACATCAGTAGACCAGAGACTCTAGACAGTGTCCTAAAAAAGGCAAGTGCTGGAGACAATGGCACAGTTCGGTGCTGGACCATGTGTAAAACAGAAACGAGGTTGACTAGGGAGCTTCAACACGCTGGTTAATGCCTTGCTGTATATTTTGTCATTAAAATGTTGTAAACAATATTCTCATACTACAGCAGGGTTTCTACACACATATGTCACAAGTTTTGACGATGAACCTGCTTAAAATTTTCTTTCATTTTAAGAAAGTAGATGCCCTTTAAAGAGCCTCTATCTTTTGGACGGAAATGGTGCAGCTAAAAATATTAATATTTGATTACTCTCAAGCAGGTGTTTCTTTTTTCCATCCTTCATTTCTCCTATAGATTGTATCTTAGTTTACAGGTTTCCATTTGACCTCAGTTCAGATATTGACATGAATGTAATAATAGCTGTTTTAATAAAGAAGCTGTGCTTCAGTTATGATGTCATTTATTAGAGGTAGTACTGTTAAAGGAGGAGTGGAGGTGTGTTTTCAGACATTAGACGAGGTGAGTTGTGATCAGATAGATGTCAGAGAGTGATAAAAACAGTAGTTGTAAACATGCTCCATATAACACATCTGGTTTCTGGAGGTTCGTGAGGTTCTGTAGGTGGAGAAGGGCCCTGAGCAAGCTCAGGCTGGAACCAGGGGAGGTCAGGAGGAAGGGAGCCCGTTGGCAGGGCGGACCATAGGTCCTAGGGAGGCCAGTGGGAGGGAAGCGTGTTCCTGGGCTTCCACCACCCCTAGGATTAAGCACCTGGCTAGTCACAGAAGGCCTGTGCTTGTCCATGGATAAGCATGTATTAACCACTGCTGTTTTCTCAGTCCCAGCCTGAGTGCTGTGAGGTTTCAGAATCAGATCCTTCTGTAGATCACCCACCTCTTCTCCAGGCACTAAGGCTTAGACAGAGGCTATGGTTGAGAGCAAGGTAATGTTTTTGTATCTTGTGTGTTTTTATTAGTTTATATTCCCCTGTTATATTTGACTGCTCATCTTAGATGTCATTATGAAATTAGGATTTGAAGGTGATTTATTCCCCCCACACCTCGGTCTCTTTAGCAAACATAACAAACACAGTTAGTTAGCGTCATGAAATCAGAATTTCTTGAAAGATCCAAGGCTCTTTTTAACTCCTTTCAATTTTGAGTTATGTGTTATCTAACACAAATAATGCTAATGTTTGTCAGATTCAAGCAGGAATACATCTTTCCTGTCTTCGGTGCTTGTAAACGATTGCTAGACACGCAGAAGGAAGCCAGAGTCCTTTCACAGCCGAAGAACACCATAACGACACGTCTACTGCTTGTCAGTAGATAAAAGAGATTGCTTATTTGCTGGAGTTTTTACCTGATGTTGTATCAGGTTATGCATAATTTATGATGAAAAGCTTTGCTCTTGTTTTATTTTGCTTTTGTCTTCTAAGACCTAATGAATAGTGACTTTGGCCTTAGAGATATTAATGAATGTGTTTTACATTTGTGTGAAGTTTAAGGCTCATGATAACCCGTGCAGTGGTTTGTCTTGATTAATTGACTCTTTAAGTCCTTGAATATCAAACAGTTTAGAGTGACATAAAGCAGGATAGATCTTTTTTTCTTTTTCAGTTCATCTTGCAGTTCCTAGTCCAGTGTCATCTAGCAAATGGTAGATGCTTCTAAATAACTCTGGAAGGAAGGGAGGAGGGAAGGAGGCAGTTGGCGAATAAATTAGGCGCTTGTGGAAAGCATGTTTGTTCCTTTTAGTCTGCCCAAAGTGCACCTCTGCATCTGGAGATGTCCCCTCTAGTGGTATTTTAAATGACTCTGGCAGGATGTCCCTCTTATCTAGTATTATATACATGACCTTGTCACCCCTGCTCCTGGGTGAATTCCACAGCTATGTCTTAATCATCTTTGTAATGACCACAGTACTTAGTAGATCACTTAATGTGTAGTTGTGTGTGTGGACTGGGAGAGCCAGCCTGCTTCCTGATCTTGGCCCTCCATTCCCTCATCCCCAGGACCCTGGGCTCTCCTGGGAACACTCTGAACTGCTGACTCCCATCCTGATGGTCATCTGAAGCTTGAGGAAATGAAACCACAAAAAGTCAGCTGTTTGCTCTTTAAGAGGACAATAGGAATTGCCTCCTAGGCATTTCTGGAGGTTGTAATAAATCTTGCTAGGTCACAAAAACAGCTAACCAAATTGGACTAAATTGAAATATTAAACAATTTATGTAATTTAAAACTAACTCAAGGGCGTACAGCTGTAGGACCAGAGGCTTTCCTGATAGCCCGGAGATGGGCCTTTGTAAATTTCATGATCTGTGTTGATTCAGTCACTTGAATGGAAGTTCCTTAAAGGCAGGACATTCTGTTTATATATATTGTCTCCAGTCCCTGAAATCTCATTGGAAATTTTGGCACATGGTGGCTGTTCAGTCTTTCTTGATGGGATTCGTGAATGCATACCTGTGCTTGTGTTGGCTCTGCCTTATTCCCAGCCTTCCATGCTGGTAAGTACCAGCTCAACATATCTGAGGATACAGTCATGTGTTGGAATATATAATTATTCCTAGGGCACTTTTATCTTTCAGAGATACCCCAATGATTAAGAAATTATTGAAGCTACCTTCTGACACCACCCAACAAGTCTCTTGCTTAGGGACAGGTAATGAGTCACAGAGAGGGAGAAGAGATAATAATATACATAAGTGTTCCGTAATGAATCCACTTTAAAAAGTAGTAAAACTTAATAATCTACTCAAAAGATACAGGCAAGTTTGCTTCCTCATCTGAAGTGACATTTTCTTTTAAATGTTCTTTTTGAGTCTCCATTTCCGGCATCCGCCAGTGGAGGAATTGTTTGCCGATATATAGATGCCGGCACTATGTTAATTTTTCATCTTTCTTCTCTCTTTTCACACCCTCAGTGGAAAGGTGAAATCCAGGAGTTTTGCCCCAACACCAAAATGCTACTGGTTGGCTGCAAATCTGACCTTCGGACAGATGTTAGTACATTAGTAGAGCTCTCAAATCACAGACAGACACCAGTGTCATATGATCAGGTATGTATATTGTCAGTGTATAAATGTGGATTTCAAAAAGAATGACAAAAGTGGAACATCACTCATTATAAATAAAGTAAAAAGCAGCTCCTTTTCTAAAGGCGCAACCAGTGGTCAGCTCCAGGTTAAAGACTCTTGAGTAAAGTGCACAATGAGCACCATGTGTCCGGATGGAGAACATCTGAAACACAGTGGAAAGGGCTCGCATTCTTTGTGCCCATGCCTTTACATCGAGCATCTCAGGCCCTCATGACAGCCCATACCTCAGACTGCGAAGACTGCAAAGTGACCTGGGGCAGGGTTCAGCTGAGATTTTGATGGTACTTTGATGCTGGACCCTCTCAAAAAGCGTTCCAATATTTTTTTTAGTAGTTTATAAGGATTATATAAGGATATGTGTGTGTATATAAATGAGTTTGGAAAACATCTTTTAAAATGAGAAATGCTGTGTCATTCAGTAGGGTAATCACATGATATTTGGTTACTGAGTATATAAACAGTGGATCATATTCTACCCCTTGTATATCATCTCTGCAACTTTCCCTGAGTTTAAAGCTAAATAGACCTAAGAGAGAATGTGGTCAAATCAGTAATACTCTGGGAGAGAGTTCACCTTACTTTACACTTAGCGGTACAATAAAATACTTAAGAGGGACATTGCCAGTAAAGTAGAACACTCCATAAAACCGTCTTTTAGAGATTCATCGTTTCTGTGGACATTTCCCTCAAGTATCTAGAAAGACTTGGTTTCAGAACTTCATTCTCCTAAAACTTAACAATCGGATTCTAAAGAGAGTTCATGTTGAAATAGCCAGAATTTTCCTTAGGATTCATCACTTTAAATACCATGGTCATGTGTAATTAATAAAAATCTAGTTACTTAAATAAGTCATTTTGATGCACACATGCTTATTACTGCTTACACTGGTTGTCTGGTCCATGTTTAGAAATTCTGTATTTTGTGATTCCCAAAGTTATAGGTATCATAACAGTGTTATTCATTTCTTCAGTTTATTTTGGCCCTGAGACATAATCACATGCATCGCAAATTTGATTCTAAATTCCACCCATTACCCTTGTTTTCTATACAACCTGACTAGTTTTGAGCACCATTTAGCCTCAAGAAAAATCAGGATTTCGCACCTCTGGGAAGTCAAGCACTATCTACTGAGTGATGATAATTGAACATTTTAGGACCGAGTCTTGACTGCAAATATTCATGAAATAATATTGTTATTATAATTTATTACAAAAGAATGCGTTTTAAAAACTGGAGGGTTTTTTTGCAGCAACGCTTGGAAAATATAGCTCACATATTTGAAACGTTTTGTGATGCCTTATTATTCTGCGGTATTAGGAAGACACTTTATAACTTTCCCAAAGACTTATTGCTGATTGCAATCCATTCTTCTGCTTCTTTTGCTTCCCAGGGGGCAAATATGGCCAAACAGATTGGAGCAGCCACTTACATCGAATGCTCAGCTTTACAGTCAGAAAACAGCGTCAGAGACATTTTTCATGTGGCCACCTTGGCATGTGTAAACAAGACAAATAAAAATGTTAAGCGGAACAAATCACAGAGGGCCACAAAGCGGATCTCACACATGCCCAGCAGACCAGAACTCTCTGCAGTTGCTACAGACTTACGAAAAGACAAAGCGAAGAGTTGCACTGTGATGTGAATCTCCCATTCTCTTTCATGAGGGCAAGGACGTCTAGTGTAAAAAACACAAACAACGAAACAAAAAGGTGAAGTCTGAATGAAGCGCACAGCCAAAGTCACATATTCTGGAGGCTTAGGAGGTGTTTGGAAAGATGCTCATCTTTTTGGAATCCCGTCCTTAGGTTCGGCATGTAGAACAGGCAGTGCAGTGAATACATTGAAGAGTGTTGAGGTGTGACTTGAAAAATATGCCAAAAAAAAGAGAGATTCAAATGGGCTAGAGGTAGATAAAGAGGAACGAGAGGACCTCCAAGAAGAAGAATCACGCTCTGAATGGTGCTTGCGTTTTTTGTTTTCTTTGTTGCAATCTCTTCATGGATCTCT
This sequence comes from Cryptoprocta ferox, assembly GCA_028646485.1. NCBI lineage: Eukaryota > Metazoa > Chordata > Mammalia > Carnivora > Eupleridae > Cryptoprocta > Cryptoprocta ferox. Next base: position 30,793,923 of record CM053578.1, on the reverse strand, counting down.
ACTTTGATTTAATTTTTAAATGTTTTAATCTCCTTTACAAAAAGTATATATTAATATACCGTCCTCACTGGGGAACTGGCACTGTGACCTTAGCGTTTAGTTTTCTAGAGGATGTGATCTAATTTCTTCCTAGCTCATCATTAAAATGGAAATTGTATCAGGACCCATGGGATATCCAGAGGAAACGTTTGTGAGGCTTTGAAATCTTGCCTTCCTGAAGAAGATAGCTGAGCGAGATGGTTCTAAAGAAAGGCTTTTGGAGTCTTGCAAGATATGCAGACCAGCACTACAAAGATCAAATCGATCAAATAGAAAAAAAGGCGTCCGTTTTTATTCAGTCTGATGGTTCTGTTCATCATTGTGATTGTCATTAAAAAGTGGTAAATTGCTCAATGTAATATTTTTGTGCGCTGTTTAGAAAAAAGGGTGTGTGATTTCTTTTGCCATCATTGATGAAAGTGCAAAGTCAAATGAGAGGTGTCTTGATTTGATGTCATATAATGATCCAAGGGGGGAACATGTAGGTACTATTTTCACCTGAAGAGATAATGAAGGAATAGTAGCAGAAAGCACAGTTTGTGAGTAAAGCTGTCTGGAATTAAGTTACCAAAAGTACAAAGCAAAAGGCCTAGTATTTTGGGATGAAGCTCCAAAGTTTGACAGCATCTGATGATCTCTTGGTTTATTTCACTTTCTTTAAAAGAACATCTCTAGGAGAAGGACCCTCTTACCCAAGCTTTAGAGAATCCTTAGAAGAAAAGTGTGTGATGTCAGTCCTGACACTACACTAGGGCATTTCCAGAGAGTGATTGCTTAACCAGATTCAGCCAAGGCCAGTGTTCAATACTTGATTGCTGTTGTTACGTAAAATAATCAGCATTTAAAATAGTTTACAGATATTTTTTGACCAGTTCCTTTTAGAGCTTCTTTCAGAGAAGAAACCAGATCTGACCTGTTTATTGTTGGCGCTTGTTGAAAACGAGCTTTCTTTCCAGTGATAAAGCTTCATTTTTGAAGTGTTGAAGCTGTGCTCCCGTTAAATTGTAGCAGGAGAGGAGATTAAGGTAATTACAACACTCAGTTCTTTGTCTTACAAGCACTTTGTTTTGTCTCTGCAAGAAAACACCATTCCAGTCATTTCCCACGAAATACAGAGGTTTTACCAACATAATATGCTTTGATTGATGCAGCATTATGCTTTGGGCAGTATTACAAAATAGCTGGCAAGTGCTTTCTGTATTTAAATATTGTAAAAAGAAAATAAGTTATAACTGTTATAAAGCAGAACTTTCGTTGCATTTTTTTTTTAAATGTTGAAGTCACTTTGTATGTTTGGTCAATGTTTCCGCAGTATTTATTAAAACATACTTTTTTTTTCCTTCAAATAAAAAAGTAACCATGTCTTTGTCTAAATGTGAGCTGTCCTTTATTATGTACTTCCTGGTTCAGCCGTTTGGTTTTGTTCTTTAATGGAGACGATGAGAGCATCCAGCCTCACATTTTCTAAACTAGTAAGCTTTGGAATTTTTTGGTTCTTGCCAGTGGTGGAAGTTTCTTGGGCAAAGCTGAGACTGCATATATAAAAGGTTTTTCATAATGATTTCAAATCACAAGAAGAAAATGGAGTATTATCAGACTAAATGGTTTAATCATAGAGCTACAATACTGCATAAAATTAAAAAATATGGAATAAATTTCAAAATGATAAAATTCTGGAAATTCCTTGAACCCTAGTAGTGAGCCAGTATGAGCCTGTCTCAGGTCACAGGTTTATTTCTGCTTATGAGCCTGGTTTGCTTTCCTGCTCTTCCTACCCACCCCACCTCTCCCTCGCCCTCACCCCCAGCCTCAGTCCCTAACCCAGCCACCCACTTTGGATTACCTGTTCTTGTTCTGAGGCCCGCTGTGTAGATGACCCAGGACCTAGCTATTAACAATTACAGGGAAGGGGGGCAAAGAGGACCAGACAAACTGGCCTTGTTTATGGTAGCAGCATCTGTAAATAACTCAGGGAGACAATATGAGCTTCTCCAGTGATAGGAAAGATGTAAGCATAGAATAGCATAGAACCAAGAGTGGCCCAGGTCCCCATAAACCCAGTTGGTTCATGGTCTTTAGCTAAAACTCTTACACATAAGTTCTACATAAACATCCAAAGATATTCCATGTAGGACTTTAAACCTCAGCTCTTCTTTCCATACAGCTAAGTCACTTCATAGGAAAATTGCATCCTTGTAGCTTTTTAAAAAACGCCTTTAGCAATCTTTGGGGTACAGTTCCTTGGAAATCATTCTCAGAAGCACCAACCCAAGGGGAAAACCAGAGGAGTTGGCACGAATGAACAAATGAAAGAGCACTGACATAATAGGATAGACTTATAAAAAAAATGTAAAGAGAATTACCAAAAATGTAACTCATTCTTGTCAGTAAGCAGTAAAGGAAATAAAAGGACTTTCCTAATCCTTGGTGTTGAGTAACTTCTAGGCTTAATATCTAAATCAGGCTTGCAAGAAACTCGTTTCTCGACAATGACTGGCACAGAGGAAAAGAGAGAAAGAAAGAAAGAAAACAGCTAAGTTTCTGCTGACCTTGGCAGTATTTTATAGGTTGTACAGTAATATTTCCCTCTAGTGAATTGTTCTTTTCCAGCAGCTTTAATTTGTTAAACCAAAAAGAAAAAAAGTTTGTCTTCAGCCCTGGGCATGTATGCCTTCCTTTTCTCCTCTGACTTTTTGCTTTAGCAAACATTTATTCGAAGCATTCTGTGAACATTCCTTTCTATTGATTAATGATCATGATTAATGCCTCTTTAAATACTAAAAGGTGATTTTCAAACTTGGAGTAAGATTTTAATTGTGTCTCTCTCACTCCTATTAATCTTTTCTAGGAATAGTTGCTTGGAAGATTCTGGTCTTTTAGAAAATGTGCCTTAAGTGCAAATTTAGAAATAACCCAGGGAATTATTTTTTATTAAAAGAAATTTTAAAAAAACACCTCATTTCCTTCAGACTCCTGGAACTCTGAGAGCTTCATAGTCTCTTTTTGATGGATTATTTTGACATTAGTATTCTGTTTTAAATCTCCCCAGTTTTTATTGATGTCATTCTTTCATCGACTACATCTTTTTGAGTACCAGCTATGTGCCTGGCACTTTCCTAGGCTTGGAACATAATCACGACAAGAAAAATCTTCGTCCCGGAGAGTTTACAATCTAGTAGAGGGAGACAGTTACCATGTCTGGGTGTGCTTGCTATGGACATAAACTGAGCTATAGATGGTGGGCTGGTGGTAAACATTCCAACATGTAGCCAGGTACACCAATGCAATAGCCGCACGTGTTCCACTACATTTCCAATGTTGTGATAAAGATGGTGCAAAAGGAATTTTCAGGTGTATCCTAATAGCCGAAGTCCATCAAATAAGAGCAATGTGAATGATGGTTGCCAGTCATCATTCTAGGGCTTGTACAATGACTTAGATTTCTGTGGCTGAATAGATGACCAGTGCGGGGAAAAGTCCTTCCCAATCTGAACATGAATGACCCCCAATCTGCTTGTTATAAAATGTGTGGGCATTGTTATAGATTCGTACTTTCCTTCTGTGAAGTCTTCATTTGTTGAACATACTGGAAAAGTGAAAACAAAATAAAGTTTGAAATAAATGAAATAAAACAGTTATAAAATGAAGTGAACTTTCAGGGGATTACAGAATTAACTCGGGGGCTTTGGGTGAAGATGAACCCATTATTCATCTAATGTTGAAAATATGTGTTTGATGGGAGTTTAAAAAATCTTTTTGAAAGTATTGACTAACAGTGAATTCTAAAACTCTATGTCTCTGACCCCCTTGGGAACACAGAAAACAAATTCTAATGAACCCTAAGACAAAAACTTTCAGGATTGGCAAAGCCAATTCACCTGGGATTTTTTTTTCAGATTTTGTTTTTTTTGAAGGGAATTATTAGTGCCTTTCTTCCATGAATAGTGAAATACTGACAGTGGACCTTTATTTTTTTAAAAAATTAATTTTTAAAAGGCATTCCACAATGGAAATGAAAACTAGGTCAGCATATGGTCAACCCTGTAAAAGTAATAGTTACCACTGCAATTGCACAGATTCTAAATGGTTTATATAATAACTCATTCCCCATCACAAATATATTCAGTAAGTTAAGCGCCATCAAGTTCCTCTTTTTCGGAAGAGAAACCAGATATTTTCTTCAAGATCACATGGAAAACCCAAGATTAGAACTCAGGACGGCAGTCTGGCTCTGCAGTCCCACCCCCTTCACCACAACACTATCTTGCCGTAGACAAAAATTTCATGTGTATAGTATGTGTCCCAAGTGCATGAAAGCTGACATCATGGACATGCATCTGCTTGCTGAACCAGAGTGTGAACATATCCACCCTGATCTCCACAAGTCTGTACCCATGCTAGTCTTTCCCATGATTCTAGCCACTTTCCAACTCTCTTCACACTCTTGTTCCCTCTTTCACTTCTGCCTTTATTTCTATGCCCGTTTGCCCTGCTTCTTGGGTGGTGAGAGCATTCTCAGGAGACAATGAAAGGACCTGTCTTAGTCTGCTGAGGTTGCCATAACAAAATACCAAAGACTGGGTGGCCTACACAACAGATATTTATGTGTCACAGTTCTGAAGAATGGAAGTCCAAGATCAAGGTGCCAGCTCATTGTGTTCCTGGTGAGACCTCTCTTCTTGGATTATAAATGGCTACCTGCTCACTATGTGCTCACATGGCCTTTCCTCGGTGTGTGTATGGCGATCGAGAGAGAGAGAGAGAGAGAGAGAGAGAGATCGAGCTCTTTCTCTTCTTAAAAAGCCACCAATCCTATTGGATTAGGGCTCCAACATCTATGACCTCCTTTAGCTTTAATTACCTCCTAAAAGACATCTCCAAATATAGTCACTTTGGGGGTTAGGGCATCAATGTATGAATTTGGGGGACACAATTCAGCCCATAACAGGACACATGGATGGCTGACACTTAAGGCCTTTCAAAATCCAAGGGGGCCAATTAGAGGAGGAAGCTACTCTTATTCACTTTTGGTTTCCCAAGAGTACACCCCCAGTAAATTACTATTTAGGATGTTGAAGAGTAGCTAGAACTTACTTTCCTACACACCGTACTGATGTAGTTCTAGAGAACAGAGATGTACAGAGAAAACTTGACTCAATTCAAACAATGCAGCCATTTCCATTTGACTGATCATCACCAGGGTGATTGGGCTAACCATAACAGAGCTGGGAGAGAAATGCTACATGCACCTGTTATCAGGATCGTGTGGTAGGGTTTCCTCTTTTTTTTTAAGTGCCGTTGTACACTTGCAGAAAAGAATGTTGTCATACTCCTCTTGTTTGCCTAGGTCCCAACTTTCTCAGGCTCTGCCCTTCCTCCATTCATTGTCCGACTGAACCATGTGATCATTTCTAATCATTTGTTCATTTTTCTTCAAACACATGCTATGGAAAGAAAGTGAAAAGCAATCAGGCGATATGATGTTTATGAGCCTTTTTAACAACATCAAAAAGTCTCAGAAGATCTGGACTTTCTTGGCCACTTTGTGTCCAGATTTTTCCCAATCTGTGAGTGTGGACCTCCTTCTGTGATAGCCATACCTCCCAGGTGTCTTGGAATGCTCTTGACTCTTAGTTCTGCAAGGAAGGGACTGTTTAATTTACCAGTGTATACCCATCATTTGTAACAGTAGATAGCAGGTTAATTAATTAATTAATTCATAACTTGAACTACCAAATTGAAAGGGTGCTCTTTGGGTTGCTAAGACCTGACTTTGAATCATTTCTAACAGTCTGGATTAAGCAGAATTCTTACGATTGTCTCAACCCCAAATAAGCTTGCTGTATCTGGGGTTACCCTATTGGGAGGAAAGGATTACACAGGAAATCTTTGTGTATCTGTGGCCATCTGGCATATACTCACCCCACTGTTACCTCCATCCCACGTTTTCCTCCTTCTCCACCACACACATCTCTACCAGGAAAATATCAATGTATGAGAATGTTACACAACATTCTCATTTCATTTAGTTATAATGCACAGCTCATGTATTATAATAATATTATTGCAATATATAATATATTATTACTTGAGAATCTTCCCAATTTTCCTGCCTTCTATATAAATAGTGTAGAAATGAGATAAGTAAGTAACAAATTGCTGGGGAGGGAGACTTCTTCATTCTTTGTGCCCCCAGAGGCAATTGACAACTTGTTAAAAACTTTAGGTTTCCTTCAGCTCCAAGCACATAGTCCCTTCCCCCTTTTCTTACCACCTGTTCATACTTAGCTATATGAATTCCATCTCTGCTTTTTCCTTCTCTGCACATAATATCCGTGAACATGACTCTTCCTACAAAACCGTGGCATTAAGAAATAAATAGAAGCAAGCAAACATAAGGTATTGTATAGGTTGAAGAATGGCTCCCCATGCATGCCTGCTTCCTAATCCCCATTAACTGTGAATGTCACCCTCTGTGGCAAAAGGGACTTTGCAGATGTGATCAACTTAAAGATCTTGAGATGGAGACACCATTCTGGATTATCCAAGTGGGCCCGATGTAATCATAAATCCTTATAAGAGGGACACAGGAGGACTCAGAGTCAGACAGGGGCAATGTGATGACAGAAGCTCCCCAGAGCGACAGAGAGAAGCAATTTGAAGATGCTAAGCAGCTGGCTTTGACTACGGAGGCAGGGGACCAATAGCCAAAGGATGTGGTTGGCCTCTAGAAGTTGGAAAGGTCAAGGAAAAGAATTCTCCCCTGCAGCTTCCAGAAGGAATGCACCTCTGAAGAGCTATTTTAGACTTCTGACCTAAAGGACTCTACTATAATAAATTTGTGTTGTTTTAAGCCACTAAGTCTATAGCGATTTGTTAAAGGAGCCATAGGAAGCTAATCCAGGTATGTTAAACAAAACTCTTCTCTTCCTTCACCCCTTATACGTGGCTCCTTCATGTTACGAGGTAATAGGCTTTGTTCATAGACTTACTACCACAGACCCAAGCCACTCCTCTCACTAAATGTCTGCCTGCCATTCCTGGTGAGCGTCAGGAATCTTACCTCCAGAGTTCCTAGGCTACGGTCTCACCTCACTGGCATGTTATGTGGATAGTCTCAGCAAACAGTCCTACTATCTCTTGAGCTCTTTTTGGGTTAATAATATTTATAGATCTGATCCCAGAAGACATAGAGTATTTGAGGGAAAATAGTCCATGTTCTGGGATAAAACACATCTACAAAAATTTTCATTCAATATTTACTGTGCGCATTTGGAGAAGTGAAGGGCTTAGCTCCACACTCAAATAATGTAGATGGAGTTTAACCAAGACATACATAGATATTTAAATCATGATGGGTACCATGAGGCAGTGAATGACCAGGGGCAAAATGGACAATTAGAGGAAAAAAGTATTGTGGCTGAAGAAGTTTTCTTAGAAGTATAGAAATTTTATAGGAGAAAAGGATATCAAAAGTTATCTATTCAGGATTTTCTTCACCTTTACTTTTTAAGTTATTTTTCTTAAAAAAGAACTTGATGATAATATTTTTTTCCAAAAAAAATGCATATGCACATTTACCCATGTAACCATATCATTTTACACCTAATTTCAGGAAGTTCACAGGATTGCTTTCATACTCATCCATAAATCTATGTATGCTCTCCAGGTTAGAAATTCCTGTGTCCAGGTTAGAAATTCCTGTGTCCAGCTTCTCTATTATGCAAAGAGAATGGAAGCCCAGTCACATTTGGGGACTGCCGAAGGTCACTAGAAGTAAGCTAACAGCAGAGACTAAACATAGGCCTTCGAATTCCTGAGTCGCTGTTTTCCCTGACCTTGACCAATGAGCAGCCTATTGCATGAGGAGGCCCAGTCACTGTGCATTTGCCATTTGATTGGAAGAGAATACGTAGTTTCTTCCAACTCTGGATGTGGTCCTACAGGAAAATGCAACAAAACTTTTCTGAGAGTGAAAAATAGTATAACAGAAATTGTTGTTCAGGTGATGCCTCATGCTTTGGGGGGAGGCAGTCATTTCCATAGTCAACAAATGCTTTTTAAGTGTCAGACACTGTGGGTTTTTTTTTTCTTTAGACACTGTCCTCTATGCTTGGCATAGAGAGAGATAAATCAGACCCTGCCTTCATCCTTACGGATCCCAGTCTAAGGGTAAGACAAATACAAATAAAATCAGAATTCAGAGTGAGAAGTAACATTGGATAGCATAAACAGTTCTCTCCTTTCTGTTATTATTATTGTTTTTGATGTATTCTGCTCCTATATATCCCCAAAACAGGTTCTTATATGAATTAGAAGACAAAAAGATCAGATCAGATTACAAATTGCAGTTATCCCCCTCCCCCCAATAATTCCATTGAGAACAATGACTAGTCTAATTCTGTCAATGAAAAAAAAAAAAAAAAGTGATCCTTTGTCCTCCAAATGCAAGCTCATACTTTTCCTGGGATTAAAAGACAGAAGGCACAGGTGTTCTCCTGATCCCATATACAGAAGCAGGAGGGTATTACTTTTCATAATCAATAAGAAAAGGAATGACATGATTTCTCAATAAAGACATAAGCACCATAGTGTAAGTGGGTCTTGCTAGGGATAAGCAGGCACTGATCTGTAAGGTAAGACCAATTAACTTCAAGAGCAAAGTAGCAACAACAGCTGAGCTATCCTAAAGAACAGAATTCAGCAATTCAAATCCAAAACCTTAATTCCTTACCGGGAGACAGTGTGAGTGGTGTCTTTCCTTCTCATTCCAAGCCATTTTTTAATTTGTGAGACTTTCACACTGCTTACCCAGGATCTGTTAACCCCACCTTAGGCAGGACTTAGTCATCCTCTCTGCAGCTTTAGATAAAAGATGGTGGGAAATCCCCTTAATGCTGACTTAATTATAAAGAAATGGGTGTCTGGAGAAAAAGGAACAGATTGCTTCTATTTTTAAAGAGTCATCTAGATTTATGGAAATAAACCTTCCAGCTGCATAAGGCTGGGTGTGTTGGCAAAGCATGGCCCTGAAATGAAGCTGTCAGCCAAGAGAAACCAAAACTTGTCGGGTTTCCTATCATGGCTACTTTTTGTCACTCTCTGATGTCCTGCTGGGGAGGGAAGAAAATATCTTTCTAGAAAGAATGCTGCCAAATTCCTTGGCATCTCTTGACATCACACAAGAGAAAAATTGAGTTGAATTTCCAGTTCCCTAATGACACAAAACAGGTTGAGGAAAGGTGGGGGAATGATGACAGTCTGTGGGAAGAACACAGGCAGAAGAGTAAATGATAAGCTTTTAAGCAGCAGACCCCAGATCTCTGAATTTTTTGTACGTTGTTACTCCTTTAAAGGCTGCCCACAATTAGATGGTGAGAAAATGTTTCTGGTGATAATTTAAATATGGATTTATTCTAATCAAACTACCCTAGAATTATCAACGGGGCCATTTCTCATAAAACTGGATAGGAAACAGTATCAATTTATTTTTTATTGGTGTTAGTTCTAGTTTAATAGAGAAAAAAGGAAGTCATAAGAGAAGGAGGGATGGATAAAATACAACCTGTTACCTTTCCTTGTGAAACAACAGAAATTGACTTAAAACTATGGCTTCCCTTTACTTTTACAGTCATGTGCTACCATCTTGACGTAGTTTATAAGGCTTTAAGTTTATAAGCCCCCTCTGTTTCTTGTTTGCCAGTTGAACCTCATCTTTCACCACATTTTCCTTCTTCCCAGTCACTAGTTTCCCCTACTCCTGTGGTCTGCTCCAGCCTTAGGTAGCTTCTTTAAGTTCTCTTAAATCTATAACTCTTACAGTCCATGGACCACTAGTCCCCCCACATCGGTCATAATCTAATCCCAAAGTTTATAAGCAATTGCCTACAAGGGAATTATTTATATAATACTACATCTACATATAGGATGTAAGCTTGTTTCCCCTCCCAAATAAAAGAGTAAAATACTAATATATAGTCTTTTGCATTCCTTGGTTTGCATGAAAACTAGGAAAAAGGCCACTGTCATTGTATCCTCTGTCACATATGCTATTCCCTCTGCCAGAAATACTCCTCTCTCTTCCCATGGTTGGCCTTGGTTCTGGTAAACTCATTCTGTTCCTTCAAATCTCAACTCAGGTAACACTGATGAAGGTGTATTCCCACTGACCTTACAAGTTGGATTACATTTCCTGTTATCAAGATCTAAGGGATTTCCTATATCACAGGATGTATCACAGTATGACGGGACATAAATGCCTTTTTCACCTTTACAACAAAACATCCGACTCGGTTCTCGCCCACACTAGGCTTTCAATAAATATGTGTTTATTGAACAATCAGCAAAGTGAATATTCTTTTTTCATTTTCCCTGCCAATACTAGCCTACTCCTGCAGAAAGGAAGAAAGCAAACCAGGGCTGGGCTCATCTGTAGCTAACAGATTGAAACTCAGCAAGAACATGTGCCAAGCAGAGTTGCAGAGGAGGGAAGGAAAACCATAAAAATTTAAGATGAGACATAATTATCACTATTTGAGAAAATAGGAAAAGGACCTAGGACATTTTTAATGTGATTCCAAGTGAATACATGAAAAGGTAAGCAATTATTTTTGAAAAAATATATTCAGCCTTGGAGTGAGGGGTAACAGTACGGAAGATCGTCTTCAGGAAACTTGGACCTAACCTTCCACTAAATTTTCAGAGGGACTTAGTCAATGCAAATTGTGATGCTGGAATCAGGCCTCTAACACAAAAGAGGGATCAGAAGGGTCTGGAGTAGACCTCATTATAAAACAAACTTCAAAAACGATGAGAATACTCTAAATATGAAAAGTAACCTCATTACTGCTTTCAAGTAATTCATGTTATTTCAAGATACACAAATGAAGTAACAAGACTTGCTTTTCAAAGGTGGCTCTTGGAATTCAGCTTTATTGCTCTGTTGTCATTATTCAACTATGAGAGAGCATGGTCGACATTTTTCATTTTTGCTTAGGAAATAAGAAATAGAAGCTAACAGAAAATGCAATTATAATACAACTTGCTTTGAAGAAGAACTTTCCAATAAGAAGCACTAAGTATTACAAAGGACATTGAAGGAAGCACTGAAGTCTTAAGAGACTTCCACCTGTCCGGAGGTGAGGTTGATGATGCTTTCCTAAAACAAGATCTCTTTCGGCCTATCATCATGATTAATGTTATCATCAGCTCATCATATGCACGAACCTCAATGTGGTAAATAAGCATGGAGACACAGGTTCAAATCCTGGCTCTTCCACTTCTCCATTGCTAGATATAGCAGAGACTTAATGCTTTCTTCTAAAATGTAAATATAATAATACCTACAGCATAGGTTTGCTATGAATGTCTTTTTTTCCCTCCCCTCCTTTTCTCCCTCCCTTCCTGCATTCCTCCCTTCCTTCCTCTTTTATTATGAAAGAAATTTAACACCAGATCTATTCTCTTAACAAAATTTTAAGTGTAATATATAGTATTTTGACTATGATCGGTACAATGTTGTACAGTAGTTCTCTAAAGCTCATTCGTCTACTTCCTTTAGATCATAGCATGATTAGCCTCATCCTGGGAAACTCTTCTCAGCCCATCTAGTGATGTCACTTTCTTCATCAGACAGTCTCATAGTACTGTGTGCCCCTCCTTCTCAGCACCACCACAGCTACAGCCTTATATTTACATCTGTGATTCTTTAATGTGTGTCCCTAGTACCCAGTCTAGCACCTGGAGCCTAGTAAGTGCTCAATAAATGTAAATTGATGAATGAATAATTGAAGGAATGAATATATACCTGAATAAAGATTAAGATTAATAAAAAAGAGACAGAAGTGCCTTGCCTCTTAGGTGATGCCGTATCCTTCACTAGTAAAATTTCCCAATATAATCAAGACATTTTCAATTTCACTTCTTTGTTTGCTTGCTTCTTCAGAAATGCATGTAACTTCGATAGCTACCAACAAGCTAATCCAGGAGATACTTGGGAATTTTTGGGAGCCAGAAGACTTCAGAGTGCAGTTTCTTCTGTTTGTTCCCCAGCAAGATTTATCTTTGTTTGTCCTCCAATCCCTGCCTATAATCCCACAACCCTGCAGACAAACATGCCTCAACCAAGTCTATCTGAAACCGCAGGGACCACATCCTTAAATAACAGATAATTACACAGTAGTGACTTTTTTTCTGGCTCCCTGATCTATAATTTTTTCATCCTCCCTGCTTTTTTTCTCTCTGCCTCATGGTTCTTGTGTTTTTAACCCAATGAAGCTGCTTGTGTTACCATGAATCACTCACCATAGTTTTACATCCCCTGATAATAATGTCAGAGACACTCATCGTGCTGCCCAAGCTAAATAAAGATCGTGGGCTCCTTTTTACAAAATTAAGGAAATTGTTTTAAAGTTTTAAATAAAAATGGAACCAGACAATTGGGAATGTAGTTCTTTAAATCAGAATTCCTTTGTAAGGCCTCCCAAAATTTGTCATGTATATTGCTGTGATAAAGATCACTAAATTGTAAGATCTGTGAGCCTAGGTTGTCTATCCCAGCACCTAACACAGTATTTTGTGTATAATGATTATCCAATAAGTATTTGTTAAACAAACAATGAAAAATTATTATACACCAAAAACATGGGCCTTCTTTATACAAGGTATATTATAGCAGTGAAATACTCTTGGATAGAATTAAAAAGGGACCAGTTTATGCCCTGTATGAATTAGGATTATCAAATTACATTGTAGTATAGTGTAGCATAGTATTTTAGAGATGAAAGGGAATTCTGAATCTCTTCATGTTGACCAAAGTAAAGAGTAGCACAGAGAGGCAAAAAATATACTTCTCTCAAGAATATAAACAATGTAGGTAGAAACTTTAAAGGGATTTAAATTATTATTAAAATTAGTGAAGCTGTTACAAAAATTAAAGCCTAGATTGACTGACATCACCTGATGAGAGAGGACTGAGTCATATTCTTCTTTTTATCCCTCCATGGCATCTTTCATACGTTTAGTAACTATTGGTTTACAGGTTGCTTACACAAATAATGTACAGGAATTTCCCTGAGTTGATTTACCCACTTTTTCTTTTGTACCTTCTTGATCCTTCCACTTTTATGAGCAGCGTGATTTGGTGAAAGCCATTAGCTGACTTTTCCCCTTTAAAGGAAGGGTCCCATATGGGCTTGTTATAGTTCCATATGGTTTTGTGATAGCCAGATCTTCCATAGTGTTGATGCTTGCTCATGTTAACATAAAATACCACCAGAAAAAGCCCTTTTTTCTTCTTTTCAGGGGTCCAGATCTCTGTGTAAAACTAGACAGTGAAACTAGTGCACATGGAATATATGCCTGAAACTTGGGTTCTTTTCCCTGTAGTAAACTGACAGGTTTATTAAAATAGCATATGCCTTAAAAGTAGCCTTCTTAGGGGTGCCTGGATAGCTCAGTTGGTGAAGCATCTGGCTTTGGCTCAGGTTATGATCTCCTGGTTTGTGAGTTTGAGCCCCACATCGGGCTCTGTGCTGACAGCTCCAAGCCTTGAGCCTGCTTCAGATTCTGTGTCTCCCTCTCTTTCTGCCCCTCCCCTGCTCATGCTGTGATCTCTCTCTCTCTCTCTCTCTCTCTCTCAAAAATAAACACTAAAAAAATATTTTTTAAATCGCTTTCTTAGATTAGTTTTTTTTTTAGGTGTCATTCAATTTTAGAGGACCGTTATATATCTATATAAGAGACTTCGGGTTAACACAGTTTTGAAACTTGATGGGAATCAGTTTAAGATTTAAAGGTCCTAAGGACTTTGGAAAAAAAAGTTTTGGGCTTTCACTAGATTGCTGCTTATGTAGTAATTGTGATACAGGTGAACTTTTAAGATGTGGACACCCCAGCCACAGAGCTTGCTCTGTAGGCAGATACTCTAGAAACAAATTCATTATTTATGGAATCCATGAATGTATTCCTGTTTTAGGAAAATAATATGTAGAAAACAGAATCCTCTATAATACCAACTCCACCCATCCTTGCTTCCTTTCAACGTCACCCAGGATTTCAGCTTTGCTTTTTTTCCTATTTTACTTTGCTCATTCACTGGTCTTAATATCCATATCCTTCACTTTCTATTAGTTTTATTTACCCATTAAATTTTGGCACTCGGCAGTGAATCAGAACCCAGATGACAGAACCATTTACTGTTGGTACAAAGGTCCTGTGGAAAATGTCCACACAATTATCCCCTAAGCCTCCTTCATCACCATCACCGCCACCACCACCATCATCATCAAGACACCGTGACTAACTGCTACTGTAACTTCAGCCTCACACATTCCCTTTAGCTCCCCTTTCTGTTTTCTTTTCCCTTGTAGAGCTTTTCTTTATTTTCCCCAGATACAGAGATTAAAATTGAAGTAAAAAACAGAAGAATAATGGAACTGGATTTATGTAAATTTATTCTCTAAATCTAAATTCTCTGGTGAAACCTTTTAAAATAATATTTGTTTATTCGTTTATATCTTGCCGTATTCCAAGAAGGATGAGAGGTGACTTGTAAAGCATATACAAAACAAGATAATAAATTAAATACACAAAAAAAATGAGGAAAGAAAAATAATTTGAATCAAGACCTGTATCACATAGACCTGCAATTGCTTTAAAATGGACCACAATTTTGGCTTTGATTTTCCTAGGAAATCAAAGAGAAAAGCCTTCAAATAGTGATAGGCCACGAAGGCCATTTTTAAAAAAACAGTTTTAAGTGCAGTCCTAATTTCAGTATAAAGATATTGATTTCTATAATTGATAGAAAAAGAAAAGAAAAGAAACAGCAACAATTCAAAACAATTCAAACTTCCATAAATATTTTGTCTTTAGATACATAAATTCTCCAAAATCCTTTCTCCCCAAAGAGATATTTTAAAATGTACAAAATTACATTGAACATATTGATTATCATCTAGTCAACCTTTAGAGGGTGACATTATGTACCGGGAACTGTGTGTCATGTAAACTATAGTTTCTGTCCTGTAGAATATCTCTGTCTATTTGGGAAGACAGATGTGTACACATAATTCCAGCAGAGCAAGAACATCCTAAGAGATGGATGGACAGAGTCACTCAGTGTGGTGGATACACGTTAGGTTGTAAAAATGGTAGACAGCAGTTCAAATCTTTGCTTATCCACTTCTCCATTGCTAGATGTATCTGAGACTCGATTCCTTTTTCTAAGATGTGGTAATGATAATACTTATGACAGGTTTGCTATGAATTTATGCACTTCTTCTAAATCTTGGCATAATTAACACCATCCCAAGAAAGGTCTTCTCAGTCCATCTCAGTGTCACTTTCCCTTTCTGCATCATGTGGCCCTCCCCCAAAGCTGTAACCTTATAATTATGTCTGTAATTTTTTTAATTAATCTGGGTCCCTAGCACCTAGACCAGTACTGGAATCTATTGGAACCTATTGGATACTTAGGTTGATAAATGAATAATTGAAGGAATGAATATTCCTAGTACTCTTGGTACTAGGGTTAGATAATCAAATCAGAAAAGCCTTTAAAAAATTACACCTTGAATCATAGTTAATGATTACTATTTATTCTAAAATCTCAGTTATAGTATCAAGGAGAGCCTTTTTCTCTTAGATCTTTTAATACACTAGCATATATAAATTGATCTGTTTATTCCCCATGTGTTGAATAAATGGCACAAAATAGGAATACCTTAAAAATATTTTTAAAAATTTAATAGGCATACCTATCTGATTAGAGCAGTTTTTATTTCGTGGTGATAGAGGAAATGTCCAAGTACATAAGGCAAAAATCTCTTCATGCTTTATACTTATAGATAATTATCTTTTTAATATCTGACCTAACGGTAAGCTTAATGAGTACAGCAACTTTGATTTTTTTTTATTCCTTGATCCTAACACAGTGTCTTGCACAGTGTATATACTCAATAAATATTTAACAAAAGAATGTATGATTGAATAAAGGAAGGATTGAATAAATGAAAATGGATGTGAGGACTCAAGCAATATTCCATTATGTCTTGGGGAGAAAGCTCATCTGACCAATAGAATCTCAGAATTGTCCATTTAATTTTTTAAATTTAAATCCAAGTTAGTTAACATACAGTGTAATAATGGTTTCAAGTAGAATTTAGTGATTCATCACTTCCATGTAACAGCCAGTGCTCATCACAGCAAGTGCCCTCCTTAATGCCCATCACCCATTTAGCCTATCGCCCCACCCAATATCCCTCCAGCAACCCTCAGTTTGTTCATTGAATTTAAGATTCTCTTATGGTTTGCCTCCTTCTCTGTTTTTATTTTTCCTTCCCTTCCCCTATGTTCATCTATTTTGTTTCTAAAATTCCACATATAAGTGAAATCATATCATATTTATCTTTCTCTGAATGATTTATTTCCCTTAGCATAATTATTCTAGTTCCATCCACATTGTTGTGAATGGCAAGATTTCATTCCTTTTGATTGCCAAGTAGTATTCCATCAGATCTTCTTTATCCATTCAGCAGTCAGTGGACATTTTGCCCATTTATTTTTTGAAAATCAGCACCTTCGGTCAGTAGTCTGAATTTTGTAATCTATTAAACTTTGGTTGTTACCCAGAGTCAATGTTATCCACACAAAAGGCCACCAAGAACACACCTATAGCAAACAAAGTTGGATTTATATCTCATTACAATGAGAGAATCAGGGGTATCTCAATGAGAAAGAGTTAGGAATGACTTATTGTGGATCTGATCTTATATTAGGTAATTTGGGGAAGGATTCAAGGAAGAGAAAGTTCACAGTGGACTGAGTGCTGTCAGGAAATGGAGTTAATTCTATAGTTGAATATCTTAATGATTTTTAAGTAGACAAAAAGGAAGAATAGAAGGACACTAAAGCTGTCATTGGTAAACATGCAACAGTGATTCATATTATCTGGACAAGGGACAGTTTGGTATGTTGTGACAGGGACAATGTTCATGTTTTGTTATATTCAGGCATTGTTACAGAGTAGTCTCATTTTTTTATAAAAAAATTTTTTTTTAACATTTATTCATTTTTGAGAGACAGAGAGAGACAGAGCATGAGTTGGGAAGGGGAAGAGAGAGTGAGACACAGAATCCAAAGCAGGCTCCGGGCTCTGGGCTGTCAGCACAGAGCCCTACGCTGGGCTCAAACTCACTGACCGGGAGATCATGACCTGAGCTGAAGTGGCACACTTTAACTAACTGAGCCATTCAGGTGCCCTCAGAGTAGTCACATTTTTGCTTTAGTCTGTCATGATCTCAGAGTAGCCTCGTCTGGTGTCCATGTTCTGTGAGATTGTTATGTTTCACAGGCAACACCAAGAACTAGTTGTGATTGCCAGCCGGCTCTTGGATGTCAGGGACTGCTTTTCTCTTTCTACTGGGAAAGTGACATAAACAAAACAACACACACACAAAAACCGGTTACCATCTATTTAGGTTAGGTTGAATCATTTTCTTAGTTTTCTAGCAAAGTCTACTAAGCAAAAAATAGTCAAACATGGTTGTTTTCACAGGGAAAGAAGAGGAATAAATTTTGAATCAGAAAGGCAGAAAGGATTATCTCATTAGAGCAAATTCAGGAAGTTGGGGTGTTTAAAGACACATGAAACATGAGAAGAAGGAAAATTGATCATAAATTTTACTTACTTTGTGTTTCGAATTGTTGAGACTGAATTTTAGAAATAAGATTTTATAAAATAAGGACAAAAAATGTTAGAATTTTTTTTTACTAAACTTACAAATAGGATTTTTGTAAAATTATGGAACACAGAACATTAGAATTTTTGATTTTACAAAGTTATGCAATACCATTGCTAAATTATGTATAAAAGTAGTGTAAAGAACAAAATAGGACTCCATCTTCTAACCAAAATGCTCCGATCAATTTGAGATTCATACCTAGAATTTATCACTTTAATTTTAAAATAACATTTTAAAGATAATTATATTTGTGAGTGATTCATATTGTTCTCTGATTAGGTAAATAATCAATAGAACTGAAAACAGAACTTTACTTTTAGATTAAAATATTCAAGCTTCTATATATTTAAGTATATTTAAAATCTTTCTTGGGGCACCTGGGTGGCTCAGTCGCTTAAACTTTCAACTTCAGCTCAGGTCACGATCTCACGGTTTGTGGGTTTGAGCCCTGTGTTGGGCTCTGTGCTGACAGCTCAGAGCCTGGTGTTTGGCCGCGGAGGCAGATGTGACCTTCAGGCGCCCAGACAATAAGAGCTACTCACTATCTCAACACTCCCCCACCCGGGGACTTTCAAGGGAACCATTCACCTAACTTCTCCGCCCTGAACAACGGACACGTCCTCACCCGGAACACTTCATACTCCCCACCCCAAGCCAACGCCATAAAAAAACGCGCTACCCCTTCCCAGGCGTGACTTCCCTGGTCCCTTTCTGTACGGACCAGGGAACCTCGCTGCTTCGCAGGGAACCAACCAATAAAGGCTTTTTACTTACATATCTGGCCTCGGTTTCTGCATCACATTCTCTACATTACACCTGGAACCTGCTTTGCATTCTCCCTCTCTCTCTGCCCCTCCCCTGTTCATGCTCTGTCTCCCTCCAAAATAAATAAAAGATTAAAAAATTAAAAAAAAAAATCTTCCTTTGTAAAAGATCAATCAAGTAACCCAGAGATTGTATCTCTATTCTTTACATATTTTGTCATCATCCATTATATGCTGTCAGTGATATTAGCTGTTTTTGGCTAGCTCCCAGGACCTTTTACAGGCTTTCATCTTCAGAAACTCAATTGCTTCCTGTATGGGTAAACTCCGGAACATAAAACCTGCCCTTCCACTGATTTGGACGGAAACTTTCAGCATAGCTTATGCATGCCTTTTTGCTAAAGACATGATTATCCCGTGGCTTCTCACACATGGAAGTTCCTGACTCCCCCAGCATCCTCATTAACGTGCATATTGCCAGAAAGAGCTCTAAGTACACAATTAGTTTTTAGTCTCTGAAGTTTCTTTCATCACATGTGTGGTCCTCTCCTTTCCACAATTTAATACAGCAATTACATTTTTTTACTTGAGGGAAAACACACACACATGTGTACCCACATTCAGCATACAGTCTTCGCAAAGACTCAAGAATCATGCCATCAGGGGCGCCTGGGTGACTCAGTTGGTTAAGTGTCTGTCTTTGGCTCAGGTCATGATCTTATGGTTTGTAGCTTCAAGCCCTGCATCAGGCTCTGTGCTGACAGCTCAGAGCCTGGAGCCTACTTCAGATTCTGTGTCTCCCTCTCTCTCTTCCCCTCCCCTGCTCACACACACTCTCTCCTCCCTCCAAAAAGAATAAACATTAAAAAAATTTACAAAAAGGAAGCATGCCATTAAAAATGAAACACTGCTCAGAGACCTCTATGAGCTTTCATCTACACAGCCATAATGAAGCAGAGATCTGTTAAGTTTCTGGTTAATTAAAACTTTTCAATCTGGTTCTCCGTATTAGGTTACAATAATTAGACAATGGGCACATCTTTACTTCACTATGTGTTAGGTTGGTCCGCTAGGTTTAGCACATACACACTGTTGCTTCCCAAATTTCTTCTATCATCCCCTTGTTTGGGTAGAACGCTAAGCATGCCCTGTTTAGAGTTGAGATAATTGCCACATAACTTAAATAAAATGCTACTGTAAAAACAATTTCCTTGTTATTTTTTGGACCTGTATAATTCACATTCAGTGAATTCTCTGGGTCATTTAAATGATTGACTCTATTCAAAATACAACCATACTGATAGTACAAGGTAATCAGTTTGGTAAAGACTAATTAAACAGTTCAACAGTTTCTTCAATAGTAATTTTTAATATTTCCACGTAATTTAAATCATAAGTCACCTTACAAATCTGTGCATATAGAAAAGACACGAAATTTAAAAGTCAGACTCAAGAGTCAAAGGCAAAGGCTGATGTGGACACTTTGGCTAATGAATTATTATTTATGGAGCTGCTTCATATTTAATATTGCTCCCAATTGATTCCCATTTTTTATTATGTAATTAATATCTTTTTGTTGGAACTTCAAAGGATCCAAAACAATGTGAGATACTTCAAAATAAAAGTGTGGATAAAAAACATAGATGATATTAATAGTTGAAGTTAGAGACCACTTTTTATCTGTTTTTCTTTTCTTTTAGTCACGCTGCATAAGCCTGTGCAAACTGAAGGGGATAAAAAGGAAGAAGAATCCTTACTTGTTCAAGTGTTTCCAAAGCAAATATAATCTTTGCCTTTATAATTTCTGCTGAGAAGTGTGGGGCTCATGTGGGTGGTATTAAACAGAAATGGGCAGCCAGGTAGGGTTTGAAGCTTGGCTTCAGACTGTCTAGAGATGTATTTCACCGAAGCACATGTTAGTAGTGTTTCCTCCTCTAATAACACAGTTTATGTTTCCTACCGGATACTTCTTCATTTTCCTCAGGATAAAACATCTCCAAAAGTTCTAAATTATAATGTTGACTTTTATAAATTAGACTTTTCAGCCTCAATCTCAAAAGGCTACCAAATTACTCCAAAACTCATGTTGATGCAAGCAATTCTGCAGAGTGTTCAGAAATGGGTAGTTAGGGGGCACCGAAGTGGCTCAGTCAGTTAAGTGTCTGACTCTTGGTTTCAGTTCAGGTCATGATCTCACGGTTTGTGAGACAGCCCAGAGCCTGCTTGGGATTCTCTCTCTCTCCTTCTCTCTCTGTCCCTTCCACTCCCTCCGCCCCCTTCTCTCTGTGTGTCTCTCAAAATAAATAAATAAACATTTAGGAAAAAAAAGAAAAAGAAATGATGGTTTGGAATCACAGCTGATTGGTGGTCTGGTATTCCAACAAGGTCTGTAAATCATTCCCAAACTTCTCACTGACTTTTTCATAAAGTACCTGGGCAGACAGAGAAGAAACCAAAAATTTGCAACATCAAAAACCAAAACTGACAACTGACTCACTACTAAGATCTTAGATAATTGACACTAATTATAAAGGAGTCGGATTGAGGGAAAACCTCCCCAGGCTGCCACTCACAGCAATAATGGCAAACAGTTATGTGATATTTACCATTTGCCTGGAACTGTTCTAAGACTTTTTTTGTTCTCATCATGTAATCTTCACAACAAACCTATGAGTTCAGTTACTATTATTTTTTCTATTTTTCTGTTGAGCAAATCAGAAGCTCAGAGAAGTAAAGTGACTCACATAAAGCCAGTAAATGGTGGTGTTGACCGTGAAGCCTAGAACACCTATCCTCTTAGTCATCATAACACACTACTTTTTGGTATCTCACAGTTTTGTTTCATGAAAAAGGAGTCACCCTTCACAACTATTTTAGTATATGTTCATTACTTTATGACTTGAACCAGTAAGAGTGAAGAACTGTACAGCCATGACTCCTCTCCACCCCTGGGTGCTTTTCCAGGGTACACCATACCCCCATCAGCATCTTTCTGCATGTTTGTAAATAACATACAATGCAGGAAATAACTGGAAGAAAGCGAGAGGGGGGGCGGTTCTGAGCCGGGTCAATTGTGACTGCAAAGCTTTCACCTCAGTCAGGATCCTTACAGAGAAGAAACTGAATCCTGCAACGAGAGGGGGAAAGCTATGGTAAAAAGAAAGGAATTGTAAACAAGAAGATCCAGAAAAAGATCTTGTCTTTGAAAATGGTCATCTATAGCCTCAGGGGAAAATTTCAGTAAACATCTGGCAACCTTACAAAATAGCAAGGAAAAACATGCCTGCTACAAAGCAAGAACTGACAATTATTTTTTAAAAAAGGTTGAAGTAAAAAAGCATCTAAATGAAGCACAAAAGAAACTGGATAAGTAAGCAATGAGAGTATACTATATATAATGTATATTATTAAGTATATCTATATATATCTACCCATACACATGTATATATAGTAGAGTTAATACCTCAACTGAAGACATTAAAGAGCCATTATCACAGACAAAACTAAGAAACTTTCACGGAACAAGGAAGAACACAAAAATATGAGGAAAGTTAGAGGGAAAAATGGTTATATCAGTAAACAAGAAAACATTCTTACAGGAAATAAATAGGTAATCAAGTAGAATAATTGAAAGTGGATGAAAGAACTATGCAGTGGTATGGGTAGGGTTAAGGGAAACCAATAAAGATTGATGAAGCAACTAGGACGAGCAATAATGTAGACCAGTTAGCACCTCCAGGTCAGAAAGGGTGAACGAACCTCAAGTAATGAGCCCTAGAGAAGGCAGTAGAAGCAGCAGCTCTGGCTGAGGCCCAGCCCAGCCGTGACCCAGCACTGAGGGATCTGAGGGAATAAATTTCCAACTTTCTTGCTCTCCGATAAAATGTCTTTCACCGGCCAGAGACAACCGGAAAGCAGAAGGCCAGGAAAACCAGTTACTCAGCCGCAAAAGTCAGACTCTCAGAGCCTAGAACATAGTGGAGAAGGATGGAGAATAGATCTGTGGGAAAATGGAGAATATCAAAACGCAATGAATTACACAGAAGGGGAAGGGCAGAAAACTGTGTAACTGTGTGGCAAAAACAACACAAGAACAAAAACAAAAACACCCACAAATGGAAGAGGAAAAACAATTAAAGATCTCTTAGAAGAACATTTTCCTTAGGAGGCTGTACCTTGAAGGTGATCAGCATACTGTAGGCACTATTAAGGACAAAGACTCACAGCTATATGCATTTTGGCCAAAGTATAGAGCAAAACAATACAGGGTTCAAGAAAGGCAGTTTACTTACAAATGAAACAGAAAGTGCTCTTGACATGCGTAATAGAATGCCAAAGCAACAACAACAAAAATAGGGTTATATCTACAAGGTTTTAACAAGAAACAATTTTAAGTTAAGAATCCCAAATTCAGTCAACTTGTTTTTTTACGTGTAAGGAAATCAGAAATGCATACGTATGAGTAGGCATGGAAAACATAACACCTACATATCTTTCTTGAAAAACTAGTCTTAAATATATACTATGAGAAAGAAAATAAAATGAGCAGTTGGATAGAGTTATAAAGTCACAATGATTGACCACATAAAAGCATTTTAAACACACACACATACAGCCAAAGGTTTAGCTACAAAACAAAATATATGCATGTGTCACAATGCTTTCAAAGTATGTAAAAAAATTGTAAGATAAAAATTAAAGCCATAATACCACTAATATATATTGCAAATCTAATAACACTACTATAAATTCTAAATCTAAGCTTATATAAATAAAGAGGAAAAAAGGACAGGAACAGTGTGATAAAGTTCTTAACTCATATATGGAAATATATTCTTCACTCTGATATTAAGAAGTAATAGTAGTAATACTTCTTACCTTTATTCTACCTCTTACTTTTATTACTACTTCTTAGAAGTAGTAATACTTCTACACCTTTTATTGAATGCTCACTAAATGCCAAGAACTGCTCTGAATAATTTATGTGAATTTATTCATTTCAAACTTAATATAACTCCATTACACTGATTCCATTGTTATATTCATTTTACAGATGAGAACCGTGAAGTTAGATTACTTGCCAAAAGTGAACCACCTGGTTTTTGAGTTGGTTTTTGTAGCCACTATTTTATACTTACTGTATACATTCAACAATAGAAATCTGATTAAATAATAAATCATGAAATATCAAAAAAATAGAATATCTTCCCCCAATATTATAAATTTTGCTGATATGTAATGATATCTGTTTTCAATCACATGTGAAAATATTTACCTTGTATTACATAGGAGACATCGGTTTTGACTTCACAGCATACAAGAATACCTTGGAGATATTGGGGGTTCAGTTACAGACCACTATGATAAAGTCAGATGAATTTTTTGTTTTCCCAGTGCATACGAAAATTACGTTTACACTATACTGTTGTCTATAAGTGGGCAAGAACATTATGTCTAAAAAATATGTACATACCTTAATTTAAAAATACTTTATTGTTAAACAATACTAACCACCATCTCAGCTTTCAGAGAATCGTTTTGCTGGTGGAAAATCTTTGCCTCAGTGTTGGTGGCCTCTGATCAGGATGGAGGTTGCTGAAGACTGAAGTGGCTGTGGCGATTTCTTAAAATAAGACAATGAAGTTTGCTGCATTAATCGACTCTTCCTTTCACAAATGATTTCTCTGTAGCATGTGATGTTGTTTGATAACCTTTTACCTATAACAGAACTTCTTATTTATCAAATAACTGTATGCAATATTCTAAATCCTTTGTTGTCATTTTAACGATCTTCACAATATCTCCACTAGGAGTAGATTCCATCTCAAAACAAAAACAAAGACGAAAGCAAAACACTTTCTTTGCTCATCCATAAGAAGCAACTCCTCATTTGTTAAATTTTTACCCTGAGATTGTAGCAATTCAGTCCCATCTTCAGGCTCCACTTCTAATTCTAGTTCTCTCGCTGTTTCCACCACATCCGCAGTTAC
Source organism: Cryptoprocta ferox (assembly GCA_028646485.1). Classification (NCBI taxonomy): domain Eukaryota; kingdom Metazoa; phylum Chordata; class Mammalia; order Carnivora; family Eupleridae; genus Cryptoprocta; species Cryptoprocta ferox. The sequence goes on along the minus strand of CM053578.1, from coordinate 30,769,386 downwards.
TGCCTCCACTGAAACCTTGAATCCCTCAAAGTCATCCATGAAGGTTGGAATCCACTTCTTCCAAACTCCTGTTCGTGTTGATATTTTGATTTCTTCCCCCAAGTCACAAATGTTCTTAATGGCATTGAGAATGGTGAATTCTTCCCAGAAGTTTTCAATTTACTTTGCCCAGAGGAACCACTATCTATGGTGGCTATAGCCTTACAAAATATATTTCTTTAATAATAAGGCTTGAAAGTAGAAATTACCCCATGACCCATGCGCTGCAGAAAGTTGTGTTAGCAGTCACAAAAACAACATTAATTTTGTTGTACATTTCCATTAGAGCTTGTGGGTAACCATTGTCAATGAGCAGTAATATTTTGAAAGAAATCTTTTTTTCTCAATAGTGGGCTTAAAATATTCAGTAAATTATGTTGTAAATAGATGTGCTGTCATCCAGGTTTTATTCTTCCATTTTTAAAGCACAAACAGAGTAGACTTAGCATAATTTTTAAGGGCCCTATGATTTTCAGAATGATAAGTGAGCACTGGCTTCCACTTAAAGTCACCAGCTGCATTAGCACCTAACAAGAGACTCAGCTTGGAGGTGCCTAGGTGGCTCAGTAGGTTAAGTGTCTGACTTCAGCTCAGAGCTTGAAGCCTGTTTCGGATTCTTTGTCTCTCTCTCTACCCCATCCCCATTCATTCTCTCTCTCTCTGTGTCTCTGTCTTTGTCTCTCTCTCTCAAAAATAAACAAACATTAAAAAAATTCTAAAAAGAGAGTCCACTTGTCCTTTGAAGCTTTGAAGCCAAGCACTGATTTCTCTCTAGCTGTGAAAGTGCTAGATGGTTATGTTCTTCTAACATAAGGCTGTTTCATCTACACTGAAAGCCTGTTGTTTGTTGTGGCCACCTTCTTTGATGATCATAGCTAGATCTTATGGATAATTTGTTGCAGCTTCTACCTCAGCACTTGCTGCTTTATCTTGCACTTTTATGTTATGGAAGTGGCCCTTCCTTGAAACCTCATGAACCAGTCTCTACTAGCTTACAACTTTTCTTCTACTGCTTCTCAGCCTTCATAGAACTGAGGAGAGTTGGGGGCCTTGCTCTGGATTCAGCTTTGGCCTAAGGGAATGTAGTGGCTGGTTTGATCTACTATCCAGACCATTAAAACTTTCTCCATATCAGCAATAAGGCTGTTTCGCTTTCTTATCATTGGTGTGTTCATCAGAGTAGCACTTTTAATTTCCCCAAAGAACTTTTCCTTTGTATTCATAGCTTGGCTGTTATAAGAGGACTAGTTTTTGGCCTATCTTGGCTTTCAACATGCCTTCTTCGTCAGGCTTAATCATCTTTAGCTTTTGATTTAAAGTGAGAGATATGTGACTCTCCCTTTCACTTGAACACTGAAAGGGACCATTGTGGGGGTATTAATTGGCCTAATTTCAACATGATTGTGTCTCAGGAAATAGGGAGACCCAAGGGTATCTGAGATCTAAGGGGAGGGAGAGAGATGGGGAAACACCCAGTCAGTAGAATAGTCAGAATACACACATTTATAAGTTAAATTCACTGTCTTATATGGGTATAGTTCGTGGGGCCCCTAAACAATTACACTAGTACATCAAAGATCATTTATCACAGATCACCATGACAAATATAATAAAAATGAAATTTTTTTTTGAAATACTGTGAGAATTACCAAAATGTGACACAAAGACATAAAGTTAGCAAACGCTGTTGATAAAATGACAATGATAGACTTGCTTGATGGAGCATTGCCACAAAACTTCAATTTGTAAAAAACACAGTATCTGTAAAGTGGAATAAAGTGAAGCTCACTAAAGCAAGTCGTGCCGGTATACCTCAGGGACTTGTCTAAAGTGTCAATGATTGCACTAGATTAAGCCATGTCTCAATCTATCAACCTCTCAGTTGTAAGAGCCAATAAATTTTCTCTTTTAAGCCAGATGGAATCAGGGGTCCTGTTATCCGTGACTGAAGGAGTATTAATGATTATATATTTTTAAGGAAAATGAGTTTCCAAACTATATGATACTTAAAAAACCAATACATGGATACATATATACATACATAGTGACTAAAGTCAATGGTTGCTATTAGTCATTGTTAATAGTAGTTGAATTTGGAGAGTAGGATAAATGACTTTAAAATTTTGTATTTCTAATGTGTCCTTCAACAAATATGTTTTTATTGTGTAATAAAAGAAAAATAAATAGGACTTCTTGGAACAACAGTAAGATACCTTTAGATACCATTTCCTTAAAAAAGTTTTTTATACTATTTGTAGATCAGGCAGTTTGAGGATCTTTTTTCTTATGAAGGTATAAATATTTACTGAATGGATGCATAAAACATTTGGGAATAAAGAAAAGAGAATCTGAAGGGATCTGGAGAGGTGGTTGACCTGTCTCTTTATAGACATGGGTAGAAAGAGATCTTATAGTTAAGACTAGACTTTCTCTTAAGATATAAGACTTACCAGTTTTAACACATGAATGAAGGGTAATTTCTCCAAATTCTGTAACATACAGCTATATACAACATTTTTTAGGGAAAATTATTTAAACCAGTCATTACCAATGAACCACAACTGCCTTAGGAAAAAATGTACTAATCCTTCCATTTAATGTCTAGATTAACCAACCAACAGTCATCTGGCCAAATACATTCACAAGAAAATGCAAGAAATGTATTTTTTTTGTTATTAGAAAATATTTTATTGTTTCTATTTTTCATGGTACCTTCCAATATCATAAAAAATCAAACATGTTAAAAATAACAGTCATTGTACCTATGTGCCAAGTGCTTTATTTATTATTTATTATTTATACATTATTTCAGTCCTTTAAACTAAGTTTAAGATGGGGAAACCCAAAGAAGAAATTCTGATGGGGAGGCTCAAAGAAGAGAAATACCTTGTGCAAAGTTATTCAGTTGATATGCTGTGAACTTGATATTTGAACTCAAACCCACTTGATTCCCAAGCAGTTTCAGGACTACACTATCCTGCCGCTTTTCAGGCCATGTGAGTTTATGCTCTGCATTTAAAAATGCTAGAATGCACAGTTGTGAGGGAATGAGAAATGACTGAAGTTATTTGATTTTTGCAATTCCTTCCTCTAAACCAGATAGAGCTCAGACTCCCTTACCATCAGCAGGGATTATAGGCGGGATTGTATGTAGCTCAAGGACCTGTGGCTCTAGGGGGTCACATGTCTGTGGTTCTGGGGCTGACACCAGGGCGATTTCCTGAATTTAACTTTGTCCTCTCCAAGTGACTTCAAGATATCAGAAAAACCAATAGAGATGCTGGCACAGAACTACACTGAAGTTGCATGAGTAGTCATAATTTTTGTTCTATAAATAGCAAAATGAGAGAATGCTGATTTATAATTAGATCTTATATTCCCTATTATATGCTAGAAAATGAGAAAATAGGTTATTTCCTCTCTCATATCAAGGTAATCTTATTTTCTCTCATCTTAAATTATGTTTAACTACTGCAAGACAGTAGTTAAACTTACTCTAAGTTAATTTTCTGTAATTGTAGATTGCTTCTAGCATATACAAAATAAATATTAAAATCTATAAGTAAACCAAAAATGTCATATTCATCCTACTCTCTGAATTGGGTCAAAGTAGTTATTTTAGAATGCTGAGAGAGGCAAGGTCATGGGCATTTTTTATTTACAAAAGATGGACCAAGAAGAGATGGTCAGAGCACTCCTTCTCAACTGTATGATTTTAGAACAATGCCATAATTAAAGTTAGGAAGGAGAGCCTGGAATTTAAAGTAATTTCCTCTATTTAACAAACAAACACACAAACCAACCCCAAACAGTAAGACTATACCAGAGGCTAAAGGGTTATATGATATCATTGTTTGTTTGTTTGTTTGTTTGTTATTTAAAAAAGGTTTGCCTTCCCTGTAAAGGGATAATTTAGTTTGGATGGTGGGCTGAGGGTGTTTCCTTTCTGAAGAGTCAAGTTTCTCTTTCCAGATGGTTTCTCCTCCCTTAACTCAAAAACAAAAAATTGCTTTTATGGCTATTGATTTTGGGTATTGATTTTGATTAATGGATACTGTCACGGAAAACCATTTTCTTTTTCTTGAGAAGAACACAGACCATTGTGATAGGCGAAAAGTTTAGGTTTAAAACCTTCATCTAATATTAACCAATTGGATTGTAAAAAGGACCCTGTCTAAGAGTTCTTTCCATGGTTTGAAAGGATCCAGCCTCAATGGTAAAATCTTAATTAAAAAAAACCTCTTTTTATTTCTTTTCCATTCTGTGCCTAGAATACTATGGCTGGTGAAGAGAAAGCTTATGACCCAAACCCTAATTTCGATTCAGGAATATAATTAATGTTCCCAGGGTCAGTTTCTTGCCTGGTGGATGCCCCATGGGCTTCCAATGGCTGAGCAGAGGGAAGTAGGCAGGGGAAAATCATGTCTGCAAGCCAGCTGGGCTTCCCCTGTTACCCCTCTCTGACTTGGCTAACCCCACTGCATCCCCGACCCTGCTGGTATCTGCTATCAAGCAGAGCCAGAGGAAATTGATGGAGACAGTGCCAATATCAGTGCCCCTGAGGGTTCCTCCTTTGCCAACATTAGCTGTAAAGAAGCTGGTCTCATTCACAGTTAAAGCTATTGATTTTTTCCCTCCCTCAGGCCAGCCCTGCATTATGCTCTTTCCAGGCTCTCAAGGGCTGTGTCTTTCACCAATATGTTTCTTTTAGAACATTCATTTACGGAATCAAAGAAGATCTCCCTTGGGTATTCTGTTATCTTGCCAGTCCTGACCTAAAATACAGCTAGAAAATGCAGGCAGCTTTGTAAATAACAAATCTGACCTTCATTACTTAGCACTTCTTTGCACACTTCTTGTTCAAAAAGACTCTAAGAAAATCAGGAGATTGTGTTCGTTCATTGACCGCTGCTTCTCTGGGTACCTGTGTTTAAATCCCCTTCTGTGAAAATGATATTAATGGTTTCTATTTTCTCATTGGTGGATATGCTTTGCAATTGGTGGTATCTGTCTTAAATAATCCATTCATTCATTTAATCCATATTTGCTTATTCAGGCAATTGACTCATTCATGCAATCATTCATTCATTCATTCATTCAATGCTTAACTTATTATTTACTTAGCAACTTCATGCCAGGCTTTGCTAGATGATGAAGCTTTTGTCTGGAACAAAGCAGACCTCATTTCTCTCTTCATGATGCTAACAGAGTAGTAAAGCAGGTAGTATATGAAGAAATGTGCTATGTGATATCAGAAAAACCAGAGTGTTTTAAAACATTATAGCAATTTAGATAGGGGAATCTGGCATGCCTGGATGGCTCAGTCGGTTAAGCCTCAGACTTCAGCTCAGGTCATGATCTCACATTGGTGGGTTCGAGCCCCGCGTCGGGCTCTGTGCTGACAGCTCAGAGCCTGGAGCCTGCTTCGGATTCTGTGTCTCCCTCTCTCTCTGCCGCCTCCCACTCCATGCCCTGTCTCTCTCTGTCTCAAAAATAAAAAAAAAAAACGTTAAAAATTTTTGAAAAAAAATAGGGGAATCTGCAGAAGTGACATTGAAGGTGACACAGCTAGGTGTTGGAGTACTTGATCTCCACATGTCTTCTCTGCGAAGACTAATTGCAGGGAATAATGGGCACTGTACTGCAGGCAGGAGATGAATAAGATTATTGCTCAAATGCAGGGGAGAAATGATGGCTCACCTGACACAGGAAGGACTTTGGGGAGTAACTGATGATATTTTCCTTGTCTCGTTTAATTAGCATAGAATAATATCAAATATATATATTTGATTAAAAGTTTATTTATTTATTTTGAGAGAGACAGAGACAGCACGAATGGGGTAGGGGCAGAGAGAGAGGGAAAGAGAGAGAATCCCAAGCAGGTTCCGTGCTGCCAGAGCAGAGCCCGATGTGGGGCTCAACCCCAAGAAGCTTTGAGAGCATAACCTGAGCTGAAACCAAGAGTCAGATGCTTAACCTACTGAGCCACACAGGTGTCCCTTGAATACTAAATTTTCATTTGGAAGGAGGGCACATTCTTTTATTTCAAAAGAATTCAAGTTTTTGCTTAATCTTTAAAATCAAAATAATATAGAGTAAGCAACAGAGTAAAATATAAATGACAGTGATAATATCCCATTCACCCACAAACTCTTTCTTTGCCAGTTTTCTGTTAGCAGCGAGGGTTAGTTTCTTTCCTTACTTATTTCCTTGTGTCCCTGTGTACGTGCATGAATGAATGTGTATGTACATGTGTAGATATATTCATGCATATATTACATAAAAGAAATTAATACTATTTATCTTATCATAAAATTACTTTTTAATTAATATAGATGTCTTTTCATATTAGCACACATAGATAAACCTTATTTTTAATGGTTGAATAATATTGCATAAAATAGAGATGAAATTACAATCATATTTTAATAATTCCACAGCATTCCTACTTTTTTTTTATAGTTTTGGTGTTTTACCCTTCAGTTTTTTTTAAATCATTCAAAACTTACCTCTATATATTATTTAAAGTGAGATTTATTTATTTAAATTCATTTTCCCTTCAAAGCATTCTGTTTTCCCAAACTTATTTATTGAATACTTCATCTTTTTCTTATCATCATCATGTACACATTCCCTCATAGACATTAATGTCCTTTGGAATCTATTTTCTATTCCACTGGTATATTTATCTATTATTACAGCTGCACCACACTGTTTTATTAAAGTTCTATAGTGCTTTGACATTTTATAAGCAAGAGAACTCAAGAGCGGTGGTTAGGATGGTAATAATCACTGGAGCCAGATCAAATATCACTCCAAATTCTGGAGCATAATAATGTATTTACTCTCAATACTATTCAAGATGAGCACATCCCTACACCGGTATGGTATAATTATCAGTATATTGTAGTTCTGATTATGGTTAAAAATTGATTTTGTGTTGCTCTCAGCAATAGATGTATAGTAAACTATTTTTAAGAAAAAAATATTGGAATTCTTTAAAGCATCATTCTTTCAAAAATTATCTACTTTCTTGTAAATAATTAACTTGGACACAATGGTGACTTTAATAAAGTTGTAAATAAAGATGTCTTAGATAACTTGGTGACTGTCCATCTCCACTGTAAACTAGCCCTACTGGCCAAGTCCCTGGGTACAAAATGCAAGTATCTTGAGGCGTGTTTTATAGTTAGCAGCACACATCAGGGGCAGTTCTTGAAGAAAGGGAGGAAGCGCCCGAACAAAGCACATATTTTTGGCTCCTATAAGAACAATAATACCTGCTCTAGCCCCAGGTTGCCAGACAGAGGCTGGAGCAGAGAAAGCAGCGTCCACCTAGAGACATTACAGCTGACCCTGGGGACCAAGAGGTATACTCAGAATCAGTCCACTAGACAAACACCAAGAACAAAACCTCTTGAATAAACTGAAAGAAAACACTCATGAATATGAATAGTGTGTTTCTGGAAATACGTTAGAAGGCAAAAGATGGCAAACCTTGAAACACTGCTTCTGATTCAGATTCTGCAGGGGAAGTCGGATCAGGGGGCTGTGTGCGGGATGGTGGGTCACCAGGTATATCTGGAGGTATAATTTGAGCTGGTAAGAGAAGATTGTTGACACAAAATAACCGGAAAGTCAAATCTAGGTACTGTTTTGGGGCAACTTGAACTGGGAAGCCCAAGAGAAGGATTTTTAAGATGAAAACACTGAACTCACAAAATGGTCCTAGTAGTTCAGCAATATACTATTTAACAAGCAAGATCACCATTTATACTAAAAATAGTAGGCACCCATCAACATAACATTACCCAATTTATTGGACACTGAATCTCTTTAAATAGTACCTAGAGCCAAGTTAATTTACACAGCTGGATGCAAAAGAGAGTTTTATAAGCACATCCACAGACATCCATTCCCTTCTCTCTCTCCATCTCCCTCTCTCGATCCCTCCCTCCCTCCATCTCCTGTCTCTGTCTCTGTCTGTCTGTCTGTCTGTCTCTCTCTCTTTCACACACACACACACACACACACACACACAGCCTATTGAGAGATTGCTATCAATTCTGGCAGTATTGACTAGAGAAATAAGGAGGCAAGGACTTGGTAACTACTCTCCCTTTCTCCTTTGCTTTAGTCACAGAGCCAATCTTATTAAAATATTCCTCTGTCAAGTTTCCTCCAGCTGTTTTCCCCCCTCCCCCCATTGCTGCTGTCTCCATCTTTGTCTAGGCCTCAATGATGGCAATAGCAGACTAATTATTTTCTATCAGCCTTTCCTCTTGCAGTCCATCAAAAGATGGATTTATCTTCTGCACGAGCAGATTTATCTTCTTACATTGCACTCATCATCTTCAAAACCTTTAATGGTTTCTAATTTTCTATAGAACAAAGACCAAATTCTTTATCTTAGCCTTCCACAATTGGTTCCCCAACCACCACTCCAAGCTTGTATCACTGAGCACCATACACCACAGCACCTAGTGAAGCAAACTGCTCTACTCACTGCTCCCCACCCACTCCTTGTCCACTCTTGCATTTGTATTGGCATGTATGTGATGCCACAAAATCTCCCCCCTTCTTTTTATTTTTTTATTTTTTGTTATTTAAAATTTTTTAAATGTTTATTTTTGAGAGACAGAGAGAGATAAAGCACAAGTGGGGGAGGGGCAAAAAGAGAAGGAGACATAGAATCCGAAGCAGGGTCCAAGCTCCGAGCTGTCAGCACAGAGCCCAATGCGGGGCTTGAACTCACTAATTGTGAGATCATGATCTGAGCCGAAGTTGGACACTTAACTGACTGGGTCACACAGGCACCCTCTTTTTATATTTTTATTATTTTTTAAAGTTCATTTATTTATCTTGAGAGAAAGAGAGAGAGTGCAAGTGGAGGAAGGGTGGAGAGGGAGAGAGAGAGAATCCCAAGGAGGCCCCATGCTGTTAGCACAGAGCCCAACATGGGGCTCAATCTCACAAAAGCCAAAACCAAGAGTAAGATGCTTAACTGACTGAGCCACCCAGGTACCCCATCCTGCCCCTTTTTAAAAAACTTAAATCCTTTTCTCAAGGTCCAATTCAATTTCCATGTCTTTCCTGTTGCCTTCCATAATTTCCCCAGTGTCAACAACCACTCCTTCCTCTGAACTGTTTAAACAACCATTAATCAAGTTGCTAGATGATACTAATTCTTGGAATGTTTTTAAATGTTGAGAGGTGGAAAGGGGCAGGGAATATGGCCTTTCATATTGCAAGCAGTTTTCTGTCTCTATAGGTAAAGACTCCAAATCATTTTTGGGGAATATAGTCTTTGGTGTGGCAATCATTAATTTTAGTCAAGTATTCCAGATCTGCCTTCTGGGCATATTGTGGGACTACCCATCTCTGCTTTCTTGAAGTTAGGGGTGGGCACATGATTTGCTTTGCCCAATGAATTGTGAATTTAAGTGATATGTGACCTTTAGTTTTAAGCATTAAATCAATGTACAATTTTCCAAATTCTTTCCCTTTCCCTTAGCAACCAGCAATATACTCAATAGCAATTGCAACTTCAATCTAATTTTAGAGTATGATATAAAGAAGAGTCCTTCAAATCACCAAAATCACCTCTCTTTTGTGAGCCAGAGCCCATAAACTCGTGATTAACACAGAGCAAAGCATGAAATTAATCTTTGAATTTTTTCAGTTTATATATTTTTATTTTGATAGAGAGAGGGAAAGAGAGCGAGAGAGAGTGAGAGGGAGCACTCAAGCAGGAGAGAGCAGGGAGAGAGGGTGAGACAGAATGCCAAGCAGGCTCCTTGCTGTCAGCACTGAGCCCAACTTGGGGCTTGAACTCACGAATGCTGAGATAATGACCTGAGCTGAAATCAAGAGTCTGATGCTCAACGAACTAAGCCACCCAAGGGCCCCTTAATCTTTCATTTTTAAGCCACTAAGATTTAGAGGTTTTTTGTTACTTCTGCGTAACTGCTACCCTATCCTGAATGATACACTTCATCTAAGAAAATCTCCAAAATGCACCTTTAATCCCACAAATAAAGTGGTTGTCCATCGATTATTTGGAGGGAAACTATGAAAGCGTTATTTACGTAAATGCAGGTATTAAATTGCTGATAGTTGAGCTGAACAGTTTCACTGAGAGTTTATAGCAGAAAATCAAGACTAGAGAATCTGAGTGTCAACATTCAAGAAGGCATTTCAGGACTCTGGAATTGTATAGTGATGCTCTGAAAATCAACAAAACAATGTGGCACGCTTTTGGGAAAAGGAGGCAGTTTTCCTTGTTTCCATAGCAATTAAAACTACTGTGGGGGCGCCTGGGTGGCTCAGTTGGTTAAGCAGCTGACCAACTTTGGCTCAGGCCATGATCCCACAGTTCGTGGGTTTCGCACCCCACATCAGGCTCTGTGCTGACAGATCAGAGCCTGAAGCCTGCTTCGGATTCTGTGTCTCCCTCTCTCTCTGCTCCTCCCCTGCTCATGCTCTGTCTCTCTTCCTCTCTCTCAAAAATAAATAAACATTAAAAAAAAATCCGAAAACCAAAAACCAAAAACACTACTGTGGCTTCCAGAGGAGGGACTTTTAGAGCATCGATACTACTGGCTTCCCCTTGAAGAGAATCAGCAGTGGGCGAATAAAGAGGCCCCCCTGGACACTTTGGAGGACTGTGACATTAGCAGAGGGAATTGTAGTCCCAGAAGAAAATCACAGCAGTTAGTTATTGGTTGAAGGTAAAGACTAATTCTAGCAGACAAATTCTTTGTGAGCACAGGAGAAGTAACCCTTGGGGAATACCAAAAATAACTGGAGGATAATATGGAATTAGGAGTTTGAGTCAATGTCATTTGGACCCTATAGGAAAGTTGACATCATTTACTACCAGATGGTCCATGTTAGTTATGTAACATGATTATTATTTGTAAAGCTCATCAAATTTTATTTAATCAAAATGAAAAAAACCTATCTTTATTAGTTGGTTTATAATTATAGTTTGTCACTTACTACAAAAATCTCATCTTCACAAATGTATCATTAGCTCCTGGAAAGCAAGGACAATTTTTAGCATACAGTGGGCACTTAATAGGTGATGTATTGATATTGATAGTGAAGTTGTGGAAGAAGTTTATTTGGAGGAAAAAGATTAATTTATTTTCATTTTGGGTAGAGTTGAATGTATCTCTAGTAAATCAAGAATCTGAATTTTGATAATAGAAAAAAAACTTGGGAGATAATTTTGTCCAGTGGCTTTAAAATGTGCCTGGAGAGCCCCTGCTGTAAGTTCAACAAGATGTCAGATGCTTTCTATATTTCCATGCAAGCAATTCCTCTTCTGTTCGCTGTTAGTGGGCTCTCCAGTTGAATTCATTTGAAGGATGAGCCTGCTGCTAACGTGAGATGGGCATAGACCTATGACTGGATTTAGACAGTTTAACTCCCTAATTTTATGCAGGCAGAAATAGGTCAAGAGATGTTATATGGTTATCCAAGGACACATATCTGGTGAGTACAAAGGCCAAGGATCACATCTCCTGTTACCACAGTTGCCTCTCACAGTTGTTCTTGCTGATTTTTATTCCTTATTTTTAAGACTCATTACTTATTCATGAATGTCCCGTGAATGTCCCATTTTACATACTTCTGCTTTAGCCAGACACTTTTCTAAAAAGTCTTTCAGAGATGGATGAAGTAGAGTAATGAGGAGGAAAGGATCCTGGTGTGGTTGGAAAAGTCCCAAATCTTAGAATCCTACCCTAGATTTGGAAGTAGCTTGATTTGTCCTTTGTGCAATATGTCAGTTCTCTTCACAGGAACTCTACTAAGAAAAAATCATGCCTGTGATGGATGACTGGGAAAACCAACCTTCCATCTTGAACAATTGAGACTGTTCTCTAATTTGGTCTTTCACTGAGCTTCATTTAATAACATTTTAACCATTTTCCTGAGAATATGGATACATATGCCAGGGGCCATACTTCTGTTTAGCTTGCCCTTGATGGAATTTAAACATTTTTAAAATTAGTTATTATCATTCACAAATCAAATGTGGTGCTAAATAGAAGCTTCCCTCTTTATACAGGAAATTAGCTCTTCAGTTTTCCACAGTCCTACCCTTCCCCTGCCCAAACATATTGCCTTACATCTCATTTAATGATAACCTTTCTCAATACAAGGCATTCAAGATGGGCTCTCTGTGCTACATCATAAATATACTGATGTTGTTGTGTTTGCCATTGAAACTCCATGGACTTAAGCACATGTTCACACGCTTAATTTCTTAAATGAGTATATTAAGTACCTGATGAATGAGACCTGCCACTTTCAATTTCCAGTTTTGTGGTTTATTGGGCATGAAAGGGAGAAATCGGGTCTAGTGAAATACAACAAGAGGAAGAAGTGTTAATTGTGAGGTTCAGGAGTAGTATGAATAAAAGAGATCCAAGGAAATGTATGTCCAGAGGAAGCAACCTGAAATGGGAAGTGTTTTCGTAGTGGGGAGGCAGCTATTTGCATCCTCTGAAAGACAATCAGAGACAGCCCTCTCAGTTGTAAAGTGAAGGGCAGTCGTTGTGTGGGCTCGAAGAATGTCCAGCTCTTGAGCCTGGTGCAGACAGGGAGCTCGGCTCCGTCGGTGGCAGCGGCATCTCCAAGTGCAGATGGACGTCGCCTCTGTCACGCCAGCTCTCTCACCTTATGGCAGCTCTCTAGGAGGCAGTCTGGAAACACCATATGGGATATAGCCTTTCCCACATAATCCCATGAAAACTGTTTTACAGTAACACATTATGAATATTTCATTTTTCTTCACAGATCCACTTCTAAGGTGTGGAATAGTCCTTTTATTCTTATTTTTTTCTCTTTCTTGGACCTTGGTTCAAATGGTTTTCATTTCACTAAATGGATGTTTCTTTATCAAATTTAGGATGTTCGTAGCTGGTTTAAAATTATTTACCACTGTGGTAATAAATAGGAATATGCTGACCTTTCTTACTATGCATATACAATAGCAAACAACAAAGTAGATACTTATACATAAAACAATTGGTTTGACCTCCCTTCCTTCCTTCCTTTCTTTCTTCCTTTTCTTTCTTTCTTTCTTTCTTTCTTTCTTTCTTTCTTTCTTTCCTTCCTTCCTTCCTTCCTTCTTTTCTTTCTTTCTTTCTTTCTTTCTTTCTTTCTTTCTTTCTTTCTTTCTTTTTCTTCCTTCCTTCCTTCCTTCCTTCCTTTCTTTTCTTTCTTTCTTTCTTTCTTCCCTCCTTCCTTCCTTCCTTCCTTCCTTCGTTCCTTCCTCCCTTCCTTCGTTCCTTCCTTCCTTCCTTCCTCCCTTCCTTTCTTTTTTTCCTGGCCAGAATTGGTATATTTTAAAAAATAAAGTTGTTTAAGTTAATTTGGTGCTCTGGTTTCCTGGAAATGCAGCCTCTCTGACCCAGCTTAAAGGGGTCCTCTTCAAAGCTTCTTTTCCATCCTATGATTTAATTTGTAAAATATTAAGCATCAGTCATTTAAGTTTATGTATGGTTTTAAAATCCAGCTTTATGGCTATTGCTTTGTCTCTTGGTATTACAAGAATCGTTCCATCCTCCTCGAGTGAATGATAGCAGCTGGTTGACAGGACAGGGCATGCTGCAGACTGTGCCCCGAAAAGGGAGGGAAATACCATATCTAATTAAAGCAGCAGGGAACGTTTTTAGCAAGGCAAATTGTAATCCTTATTTGGAAACCAGCCAGGGCATTAGGGTTAACAACCCTGTTTGTGAAAAATAATAATAAAAAAAATATACCCACCATGGTTTTATAGATCACAGTGTCTGGGATGTCCAGGTTTACATCTCATTTAATAAGCTTTCTTACATTCAGTATCCTTAACGCCTGCTGAACAATATGGCAATAATTTGGCAACTACAGAAAGACGATGTTTGTTTTAAAACTAGTCATGTACCTTATTTGTCCTAGATATTTTAACAAGAATTCTAACTATGATCTCCGGGGGGAAAGTCAGTTGTGGTTTTAAAGTAACATGGCATAAAACAATTAAAAACACGTTTCTTATAAATGGACCTTTCTTACTGGGTCAGAAGGCTCAGGAATCAGTTCCAGCTTCACCACTTTCTAGCTGTGTGACATCTAGTGAGACACTTGGCCCATCTCATGCTCAGTTTCTCTGTTTGTAAAATGAGGGTAATAATATTCGTCTATTACCTTCTTTGAATAATAGTGGGGATCTGATCCAGTACCATCAAGCTTGTGAACACATGTGACAAACTGAAAGCAGCTTACTAGTGCAAACTGTTGTTGTTATTCTGTTTCAGTTTGTGCAATCGCCATTTATATGGTAACTTTGACAAGCATTGGTTGCTATGAATGGGCAGGAAAATTCCTTAAGAACAGGTTTGATCCACCAACCTAAACCTTCGATTTCATTCAATCCATCTGAAGGTACTCTGGGTATAGCCTCTAGGTGATCTATCAGTTCAGTTACAGATTAAACTGAATCTGTTTCAAAAGATGAATCATACGGGACAGTTGGGAACTCAACAGGCTGAAACAACTGTTAATGGGGCAGACCCCATGGAATCATAGGTGAAAATTTGGGAAGAAGAGGTCAAAAGTCATCGGAAGAGTGTTTCAAGCTTCATTCAAGGGTTGAGTAAGCAAGTTCAAACTGCAGCCCTAAAATTCAGGCAAAATTACAAAAATGAACTGTGGCCTATTATTCCCATGTTTGAAAATACCTAATACCCTGCCATTTCAGGCTGTGCCATAGTCGGCATAGGCTCCATCCCAGAATGACAGTCTCATTTCTAGGGAGGTAAATTCTAGCTCCAAGACGTTTCTCAAAATAAGAAAGATGCTAGTGGTAAAAACACTGTCTATATCAACACTTATACTACTTCTGGCTATATTAAAACAATGCCTAAGAATACTTGTCACATGTAAAAAATGCTTATTTGCTGTTCTATGTCTTTGTATTTTAGAATTCTCTAGATACTGACTTTGAGTTTTAGACAAAGAACTTCTTTACTTTAATTCAAACTTCATTTATAACTGCAAAGATTTTGATCCAAATGCCTATTTGCTATTTGGAAACAGTCATCTACACAGTAGTTAGGATAGAATGAATGTTGGATCTATTTTGGTGTTGTTATGGTTAAATTAATGTGTTGTGTTTGGAGAGAAGTAAAAAACCCAGAACCTCAGGAGTAATGTGTTGGCCAGTTGAATTTAGGTGGTTTATCAAGAAGAGGTACTTTTCCTTAGTGTTTAGGTGGTGCCTGTGACCCTGTGAATCATTTTCATTCAACAGAAGTCACAGTCCAGATGTGAGACCATGGTGAGGACATGGGCCAGGGGACCTGCCAAATACAGGCCGGAGTTTGCATATCTTGCCCTTTACTCCCATTCCCTGTTCTCCACCTAAAGTCTACAACATTGTTTTGGCTCTGAATTGTCCTTCACAAGTACACCTGGAGGGCTCTGATCTTCTTTAGGGTTAGTGTCATTGACTATTTCCAGCAAACTCTTGGGGCAAAAGGCTCATCTGGTATCAGTGTCATTCATGTGCAAAGTAGAAACTGAACTGAACGCATTATCTTTGAGCTGAAATTGGTCTCTCCAACAGCACCAGCCTCTTTACAGGGTGGCATGCACTTGAAGGTTGGTTATTAGTTCCAAAAGCTGCAGAAGCATCTGCTCTTGACTAGCTAGAAATCATGTTTAATAACAAGAAAATCTACTCCAGCCAAATCCCTGTTGGGAGGGCTCTCGCATGAACAAAAGGCCCCCACTTGCCCTGATTTCCATAACAGATGTAGTATCTGATGCATGACAGCTCAGCGCAGCCCCGAGCCATTATTCTCCTACATATCCATCTGCAAGAAACTGTGCTTTCATTTTATTAATTGCTCTGGTGGACTACACGTTATTTTTTGTTGCCCAGAGAGTATTCTGTTTGTGCTTCATGCTACACTGGTCACAATAATAGTTATTTTTCTTAATGTTAAAGGTTATTAGCTTTCTTCCTTTACTTTGCTATGCATCTTCCATACCCAATAAACTATTAATGCCTCCCTGGGGGGTTGACAGTTTCACTTAAGTTGGTGTGGTCTGGTCCTCCCATCCCTGGTGCCGCTTCTTTGTCTTCTTACTGAACATTCTTGGGACAAGCCAGTTATGGGGGAAAGTTATTAGCAGAATCCTAAAGGCAGAATGCAATTCCTAATGACAAACAAAAACAAAAACAAAAACACAAAAAACAAAACAAAAAAAACCAAACCAGAGCGTTACTTTTGACATTAGTAAATCAGCAGCCACTTTAAAATCACCTTACACACACACAACCACAGATAAAAGTATTTGCTACTTTGGAAAGACAAATGCTCTTAACAAGCCCTGTGTCAATGTTCTTCTTTTGAAGGAGCTTTAGGTAAATAGTGAGGTGTGCTGCCTAATGCCACCAGCCAGCCAGCTCTAACACAGGCTGGTCATCATGCCATGTCACTTTGTCACAGGCTGCACCCTAGAAGCTGCTGCACTGATGGAGCACAGGGAAGGAGGGAGGGATTGGCCACGTGGTTAGACATGAAAAGAATAAAGAAAAGATGGAACCAAAAGGAGAAATCTTAAGTGTAAAATTGTAATAATATATAATCTCCACATTTTCCTTTCTGATAGAAAGTTGGTTGATTTGTTTAATTTTTTTAAAAAGAAAGTTTTAATTTTTTAAAATGAAGTTTAGAATTTGAAACATCATAATTTGAAAGAAGGATGTTGCATCTGATACTGAGTCCCAAATAGCATGAGTGCAGCTTTGTTAAAAAAAAAAAAAGGTATAGGCACATCTACAGAGGACCAAGGGCAAAGCCACCACAAGTACGTGTGGAGTTGCCGAGGTCAAGCACATTTACATATAATTTGCATGTTTGTGTTAGCTGGTTATATAGAACTTAGACATGGAACAGCAGGATAAATGAACTGTCTCTATTACCAGAATCTCCTGAATGAACAATCAAAACATCAGAGCAAAACTGAAATATCCAAAATGGTATTTGATAACACAAGTGAAAGATATACAGAGAAAAAAATGTGTATTTACATTAATCTATTTCTTTTATGGTGCTAAGTATCCTTGCCTACTGACTCTAAAAAAGAAAAAGAAAATACCAATCAAAACAAAGATAGCAGCAAAAGTTATAACATATTTACTTAAAAGTACCATGTTGCTGGAAAATTTTCAAGATCCCTTTATTTCTTTTTGGACCTGATACATGCTTATAAACCCACTGATCAATCTTTTTTTTTTTTTTTTTTTTTTAATGTAAAGGGACCACTGGGTGGCTCAGTCAGATAAGTGTCCAAACTCAGCTCAGGTCATGATTTCATGATTTGTGGGTTCAGATTCTGTGTCCCTGTCTCTCTGTCCCTCCCCCCACTCGACTCTGTCTATCTCTCTCTCAAAAATAAATAGACATTAAAAATTTTTAAACGTAATTATAATAGTGATCCTCCTATCACCCATGTTATGGGCTAATGCTTTTGTATTAGACATTTTTGCATAGGGTTATATTTTGAAGAACCTAACTTGAAACAAGTCTGCACGACTGAAATCCGTAAAATGTGAAAGCATCCTATGACCATATATAGTACTTCTCTTTTTGTTGGGTATGTTTTGAAGGGTGCCCCCCAAATGCTAACACCAAGAGAGAACATAGCTATTATATTTTGCCAAGTATCATTTAATAGAAACTCAATATATTAATTTTTTAAAATAGGCTTTCTTATGTATTGCATTAGATAACTCAAGAGGAGGCAGGAAGTGATTTATAGCTGGTAAAGAGAAGACTGTCAGTGCTCCGCATCCTGTCCCTGACTTTACCCCTGTACATTTCTCAACTCAGCTTCTTAATGAGGAGGGCAATTTATCCCCCAGCCCCGGTCACGAAAGCTGGAGTCGCAGCTGGCAGCCACAAGTACTAATCAAAATAGCCCTTTGTGGGATTTTATTTCTTGAAGTCTATGATGGTTGCATGGCCTTCTATTATTTTCCTTCTGCTTTCCAGTCCAACTTTACCTGCCGCACACAATAGGGCTAATCCTCAGTGAGCATTCTAGTCCAGAAAGAGACATTAGGGAGACTCTTACTCATTCCCTACCT
Source organism: Cryptoprocta ferox (assembly GCA_028646485.1). Lineage (NCBI taxonomy): Eukaryota > Metazoa > Chordata > Mammalia > Carnivora > Eupleridae > Cryptoprocta > Cryptoprocta ferox. Next base: position 30,751,199 of record CM053578.1, on the reverse strand, counting down.
TTCACTGGTGAGGATCAAGAGTGTCACAATTACACAAATTGCTTACAGACAATACGAGTCTAGGATTCTGTTTCTGGATTAGAAAAAAAGCTTATGATCATCTAATTCACAGGATAATAAATATGCTACCATATATGTATAAGCTTTTCAAAAACATTCAACATATTCACATGTAGTATGTTTAATATTCTTATCACTGCAAACTTTCAAAGAGACTTGGTAGGCATCATTATCTCAATTGGCCATGATAAAGATAGAGGAAGTGTGCTGGGGCAATTAGCAGAAATTCAGACACAATGGAAGAGTGAGAAAGAGGTGGTGAGAAGTCTTTCTAAATATCCTCTGGAAAGCACTTACTTGTTCCTCACTATGTGCCAGACATGGGTCTCTAAAGATGAAAGACATAGTTCTCATTCTTCAGGAGCTGGTGGTCTAACTGGGCAGTGGACTGTGAAAAGCAATACTCACAGCATAGCTATATAAGATGCTTTCGGAGCAGAGGGAGGGAATGGAAATATGTACTTGCAAAAAACAAACCAAGTTGGAGAGGACAGGATCATTTCTCCTGGGCCCTTACAGGTGAATTTGAGTTTGGGTTCACCAGCCAGACAGAGATAATAGCATTCATCACAAGGAGCATGACATACAGAAGTACATAGTGGGGCTCAGGAGGTGATGGGCACCTCATGAAGGGGTTCATGGGGGTGTTACCAACAATGCCTTTGACCGCTCTCTGCTCTGCTTTTTAGTGTTACTTTAAAAAAATTTTTTTAAATGTTTTATTTATTTATTTTTAAAATATTTTATTTTTGAGAAAGAGAGAGAGAGAGACAGCGTGAGCAGGGGAGGGTCAGAGAGAGAGGGAGACACAGAATCCGAAGACAGGCTCCAGGCTCTGAGCTAGCGGTCAGCACAGAGCCTGACGCGGGGCTCAAATCCATGAACCATGAGACTGTGACCTGAGCCGAAGTTGGACGCTTAACCGACTGAGCCACCCAGGTGCCCCAGTGTTACTTTTTATCATAGACAATGGATAGTTACCAAGAAATGCTTGGTAACATGTATATTAGAGGAAGTATAGTGAGAACACAGCAATAAACAGACCCAGTAAGTTAGAGGAAATAGAAGAACGGAAACCATGTAATAATATAAAGAATGGGGTCATTTGTACAACACCTTTGCCAGCAGCAATGGTATAGGTGTATTCTGTGAGGAAGAGTGTTCCATAAGACCGATAGCATTTCATTAAGCTTGGGTTAGTTTATGCCGCACTCCCAGATTTATCTTCTTTTTTTTCCCTTCCCCTCTAACACAAGGAGTGTCTAAACTTGTGGCTAATGATGATCTATGTCTTGTTCCAAAAAGACTTGAATAACAAGTAACCGGCTTTGGGGCCAATAGCGGTGCTTTGCTCCAGGAGGGAGAGGAGGTGAATAAAGAGCGAATCAGCAGCCTGCTGAAAAGCCTGAAGAAAGAGAATGAGTTTGCAATATTCAGATGCACAGGGAACAAGTTTCTCCCTCACTTTTCAAAGTAGTACGAGCTCCTACTCACCCACCCGTGCTGCATCCTCACCACTGGACAATCCTGACTTGATAATGCTCTGCCACTTTTCAAAGGCAGCATAGGACTGGTTCACTTCTGTAAGGTTCCCCCAAACTCACAAAGACCTTTGGAATGAAAATGAAAACTGCATCTCATTAAGTGGGTATAAGGCAATTCAAACAGAGTCAGAAGAAGGAAACTGGGATAGGCATCACATAAATTAATATTATGAAAGGAGGAAATTTCCCTGTTCCGCTGTTAAACAGCATTCTGGATTTGCATAGAAATTCCAGTGTTGAAGCCTTTTAAGTTTTAGCAGCACTGTTTCTTCTCTACACCATTGTCTTTTTATAGAAAAGGAGGCGAGAAAAACCTGAGGAGGCCATTTTGGGGGTGCCTAGAGGTGGGGTGTGCTTGAAAAGGAAACGTAAAAGGGCTTAAGTCCATTCATTTGGCCCTTTCATTTTGCTCTAAATGAAACACAGCGGTGATGCCAGTGCCCAGGCCAGGGGAGCTGGCAGAGGGACTCGGCACTGCGAGGCAGCTGAAGCCTTTCACAGTGACAGCTTTTCTCCCAATGTGTCCCGGTAGGAGTTTGAGTTGACAGACAACAAAGGATGGGGAGGAGAGAGATCGCACAAATGAGCCAAACAACCACTACCCCTCTCTCCATAACAGAGCCTTGGCTAATGGACAAAGGGAACCAGTCTACCCTGGGAAAGTGTACCCCCACCGCTCGGGTTATCTTTAGTGACAGGAACTCAGGGGTGAGGCCCTGAGCGTTATCCCCCTGTGAGTTGGCCATTTGGGGGGCTTGGGAAAAGGAAAAACTCCTTGCAGTTGGGTCTAGTGGCAGCAAGAAAGTCCTTGTAGGAACTTGTTAAAACACTACAAGGATGAAAACTTATTTCTTAAAACTGTGAGCAGAGGCTATGAAAACTGTCTTTCTCACCACCCACACAGTGCCTGGCACCCAGTGGGCGCTCCAACGAGCCATGTTGAAATCGAATAAAAAAAAAAAGAAAAACAGGTGCCAGAGTTTGGGATATTACCCAACTCCCGAGACCAATCCATGTTTCCACCTGTATGGCACGTCTGTGTGATTTTTTTTAAAGAATTCTCCCTCTTCTGGAAAGAGCTGGGTGGCATGTTGGAATTTTGCAAGGAAAGGGAATGAAAACTCATTTTTATTTGAGCTTTTTCTGTTACATGCCTGGAAATATCTGATGATATTTCAAGTATCAGACCATCAGTGGTATCAACCGCAAAACCCTACAATAGATTTTTACATTATTTTTGATAAGCACATCTCTGAGGAGTATTCCACGTGTGGGTGGATTCGTTAAGCAGAGCCTGTGAAAGTGGTCAGGAAGCAATTCTGACAAAGGCAACAAATGTATTTCTTCTTTGCTTTGCCTCCTGTCAGCATGTGTTTATATGTTATGACAGAGAAAGAACCAGAGCAATTCTGTGTTGAATGTTATTAGAGCAATGCTACCACATAAAAACATGACTCTGGGTATGGCTAGTGAATAAGTCTCCGGAGACATGTAAAGGCTCAGTTTATAGACAAATTAACAAACAAGTTGATTTGTCTGGATATAAAGGGATGAAGTGAAACCCGAGTGGTTGAGATAAGGTCCCCCAAAAGGAGGGCTCACATATGCTAGCGTCCCAAGCAACTTGATAAATATTCCAGACTGTTCTTTTGTGAAATCCCTCCATGGGAGGAATAAATGATGTATGAAATAAAGATGCCCCAGCTCCACGGGGAACACAGAGAGGACGCTTCAAGCTATAATGTGTGGTTTCTGATGGGTTTTGGCTGTGACCCCTGGGCACAATTTCTATTCAGCTGCGTGTAGCCAAACAGCCTTCCAGCAACTCTGAACACCAGAATCGAAACACCCTCTTCTTCTCCTGCCAGAAAAAACACGCTCTCCCCTAAGTTTGCTTGCAAATTTCTTTCATCACAGACCCTTCACCACCTCAGCACCCCAACAGCCAGCTATAGTGGTGACACCTCGTAATTATAGTTATCCAGCAAGAAGTATTGCAAAATCTGGTGATAAGTCACTTGAATTCTGTGAAATTACTGTCACCAGTGTATCCAAAGCTTCTGTGTGAGACAGAACTGCAGGTGTGCGGGCCCGTTAGGGCATTCAAACACGATTTTTTTTTTTTACTCCAACTTTTGTAATCCAGGCGGGATTGCATTTGTGTGATAGGAAATTTATGTCCATCCACGCAGCATCGAAGTCAGGATAGGAAGGTTAGCATTGTAAACAGCGAAATGTGACTACCTCGACGGTGGATTATTGTGAGAAGTTATGAGTTCTAAGATGCTCTAATCATTAGTTACCAAGCATGCTTCTGGGACATCTGTCCTTAAAGGCACTTGATATATGCTAAGATATTAAGAACAATATTAGTTTAAGTAATGAAATGATAATGTAAAAGATAACACATTAAAACAAAACACACAATCACATAGAAATATATATATATGGGTAACACAGTTCCAATCCAGGTTCACTTTTGGGGATTTTATACTATCGTTGTTGTTCCTACACACCAGTGAAAATAATTAAGCAGTTAGTGCCAGGGATCTCCCAAGATACCTAAGTATGGATAGCTTTTGTATGCACATATCCCACCTGAGATGGTTTGAATGTTTGTATTCCCCCAAATTCATGTCAAAAACTAATCTCCAATGTGATGATATTAAGAAGTGGGGCATTTGAGCAGTGATCAGGTCATGAGGGTAGAGCCTCATGACTGGAATTTGTGCCCTTATAAAAAAAAGGCCAGAGAAAGCTCCCTTCCCTTTCTGCTTTGTGAGCTTATAGTGGAAAGACTCCTGTCTGTGAGGAGGCGGGCTTGCACCAGACACAGAATCTGCCAACACCATGTTCTTGGGCTTCCAGCCTCCAGAACTGTGAGAATTCAATGTTTGTTGTTTTTAAACCACCCAGGCTATGGTATTTTTGTCATAGCAGTTCGAACAGATTAAGATGCTGACACACCATTATTTTTTCCTTTGGCCACCATCATTTCTTCCTTTTGGGAGCTGCCCCATCTAACATGACTGAAGGTACTTGGTTGACCCAAGCTGATCCTGTTGTAGTATCCAGTCCTCTTGACTCTAACTCCTACTGGGTCGTTTACAGTCCTACCCTGGATTCTTTAACTTGGAACTATAGAGCATGTGAATCAAATTCCATTGAAGACAGACTTTGTGGGATTAAGCTCTGAAGCTCTGAAATTTCCCATCATGTGGAGGAAGGCAGACTGCTGGGAGGGAAAATAGCAGTGATCTGCAGAGAGAGGAGGGGTATAAGAGAGACTACTCTCTCTTTCTTGGCCTGCTCTAGATTAGGGTTGCCAAACTGAGCAAATGAAAATACAGGATGAAGCTCAGTTAAATTTGAATATCAGACAAACTAGTAATACTTTTTTAGTATAAGCATATTTCATGTAATATTTATTATTTTCTTTTACCACAAACACTTCTTTACCTCCTTACCTTGACTGCTGGCTGTGATGGTGATACTTCTTTAAAAAAAACTTTTTTTAAATGTTTATTTACTTTTGAGTGAGAGAGAGAGAGAAAGAGAAAGAGAGAGAGAGAGAGAGAGAGAGAGAGAGGGAGAATGAAGGGAAAGGGCAGAGAGTGAGGGAGACACGGAATTTGAAGCAGGCTCCAGGCTCCGAGCTGTCAGCACAGAGCCTGACACGGGGCTCAAACCCATGAACCGTGAGATCCTGACCTGAGCCAAAGTCAGATGCTCAACTGACTGAGCCACTCACGGGAAATTTAAACTTAACTGTGATCCTGTTTTATCCGGCAACCCAACTACAGATATATTGCTTCCTCACTGTGCGTTCACATTCCAGACACTGTCCTACTTTAGGGACTATGCCCAAGATGTTCTGTCTGTCAGGATTATTCTTCCCCTAGATATCCACCTGGCTATTTTCTTAATCCCCTTCAGGTATTTGCTCATGTTTCAATGTTTTCTTCTCAGTGAGGGGTATACTGTCCTAAATTTCACAGTGACCAACCATACTCCTACTCCCCATCACCTTAACCATCTTCTAAATTTTCTTTTCCTATGATATATCACTGAAACATACTATATACCTCAATTATTTATTATTTGTTTCCCGCTGCTAGAATGTAAGCTCCGTGGTGGCGGGGATCTGGTATATCCCGAATTCCCAAAGTGCCCGACACGAATAGGTATGACATAAACAATTGTTGAATGAATGACAGAGAATTCACTCTCTTTCTGAGACCTATTTATGTTATTTAAATTATTTGAGCCTGTAACTTTTGTTTTGCCTGAACTTATTCACATTCCAGATTTTTTGCAACCAAAGACTCCTGGCTTATATGAAGCTTTTCCAGAAGTTGAGAGCGAGTACTTTCTCCCTCAGGCTCCTCATTCATCCATTCACTCACTCATTCATTTATTCATTCAGCTAAACATGCATCAAGTGTCTTTGTATCCTAAGCACTATGCTAGGCACTGGAGATAAATAGAGGAATTAGACCCAGACCTTAAAGCATTCACAATATAAAATAGGACATGGGACAAATTATTTATGATCTATGGGTTTCAGTTCCCTGTCCATAAACTAGAGGTAGAAATGGTGCTCACTTCCAGGTTTTTGTTACACAGATGAAATGAGATGACAGAGGAGTAGTGTTTGGCCTATATTCCATAAAAAGCAGCTACTATTATTAATACTAGTAGTACAGGCAGAGCTGTCACACTGACAACTCATGTATTCTATAATGTGAATGGTATTTTCTGGAGTTGGAGGAGAAAACACTTGCATGGCCATATGTGGCAATCTGAGGTAGAAAAGAGACTTGTCAATCAATAACTTAAGACATACTGTATTAGATACAATAACAAAAGTATGTACAAAATGCAAAGAGAGCATAAACAAGGAAGTGATTGACTCCTGGGGACACAAAAGAACAAATGGCTTTCCAATTACAAGAACAACAGATGTCAAAGGCAGCAGAATGACAAGTTAGTTGTCTGATCCTGCCAGAGCAATAACTGATGGTAGAGAGCGATAGCAGCCAAGACATAGGCAGGAGGCAACTCATAAGGGATATTTTCTGTTATACAAAGAGTCTGGGACTTTGGAAACAGGGGGAGATATCATCAGATTTGTACTTTCAGGGTGCAATGAGGCAGAGGCTTGGGAAGGTGGGCAGTGGGTATCAGGATGGACACATCATGTGTGTCTGATCAGGTTTCATGAGCTGAGAACTCTCTGATATTACCTATTTGTTCTCTTCTGATTTACCTGTTTCTCAACAAGACTCTCAAAGTATTTGTGTTATGCCTTATCCACTTTCTCTTCTGATAAAGACAGATCAAGTTGACCACACTGGGACACTTTTCCTGGCTGCACAGCATAGCAGTTGATGGTTCACTCCCTGCTGAATCGGGCTGTGAGTGCATCTAGGGTAACCTCTTGGCACAGACAAACTGAAACCAGATAATCTTATACTGAGAGCAAACTCCCTGCCCCTACCCACTCCCCATTCTTATGGTTGACCAGCTCATGTTTGGATTATGATTCTAGGGACTAAATAAAGCTCTGTGCATATAATTTTCTTCTTCCTCTCCCTCTTTTTTGGGGGATCATTTGTGGACATTATAAATGGAAGTTTTCTTCAGGGCAAGAGCTGTCCCTACCAGAGATCAGCTACTGTATGACCATTCCAAAGACAAGACTAAAGAGCAACGGCAAAGAATGTTTAATTTGGTGTAACTTTTCCCAGAATAAAGGCAGGTACAAGAACATGAGTCTGCTTTGCTTTTCAACAAAAGTTTTAAACTAATTTTTTGTTCCCACCACCAAAACGTGCTCCCTCAAAATGACTAGAAAACAATAGTTTATGAATGTTAACATGGAAAGAGAGGAAGATTAAAAGAAATAAAAAGAGCAAGAAAATATCTATACTATACTCCAAAGCTAGATAACTATAATCATTTTGTTAATCTTTCCTTTCTTAGATAACTGGGAAATTACTTTTCCAGCTCCTTTATGATTTAAAATAAACAAACAAAAAGAACAGAACAACAAAAACAAAAACTCCTTGTCAGTTATGGACCTCTAAGTTTTGGGCTAATAACTGCTGTCTTTTTCTGAGCAATCAGTTTTTACGTCAGGTTTATAATGGTCTTAAATAACTTGAGACTGAACATTTTACACACTCACATTACAGAAGGAGACATCTGAAGCCTTTGTTTACTCATCAAAACCATATTCTATAGAAGAATTTAAAGCCAGAGCACGAATGCAATTTTTTTCAATTCCCTCAAGAGAATTGGAGAATGATTTCAGTGAGATGGGAAGTCATACTGAATGATGTACCAAGATAGGTTGTGGTTCTTAATTTTCAGTATATTGGAAAAAATAAACGTTTGAAAGTGAATATAAAAGATTTCAGATAAAGAAATGAACAGTCATTCATTTAAGAAATATTTAATGTGCCAGATATTTTTCTGGGTTCTGCAGAAATTGAGAAAAATTAAAAAGGTGCAGACCTCAAAGTGCTTACACTTTAGCTCAAACGCAAATTAGGATTTAGGGGGAAAGAAGAAAGTAAGCTGATACTTCTCAAGGACTGCTATGATTCAAGCAATATATTGCTTCCTTTTAGTTACTTTCTCTTTTTTGTTCTTACAACTGGCCATGGTATAGATGTGTAAGGAGTCATATTTTTATAGATGGAGATATTTATTAAAGTAACATAGGGCTTCTTCACATAGAAATATTATCAACTTGTATCTAGAAAGTGAAACTGGGGGAGGGCGATTATTTTTTTTTTTAAGAAACAGACCAAGGATTGAATCTTCTAGGGAAATGTTTTCCAAACTCTTTCAGATCTGATGCATGTGGAAAATGAGAGTATTTGTATAGAATTTATTACTCCCTTTGTCTTGTAGAGCTGAGGAGATCAAAATCTTGGGAAGCCTATATTCCATGTGGAGGAGGTATACCAGTTGGCTTTGCCTAAAGAAAACTCAAAGAGTTAGCAACATTTAAGTCTGACTAATTAAATAAAGGAAATCCAAGAAGAGGGGTTTGTAGTGACCAGAAAGATTATTTATCAGGAATGTGCTTAATGGGAAAACAAAACTATTGTTTTTAAATTCTAACATATAAAAATGAATGAGATGAAAGTACTGTGCCTTCAATTCCTTGTCTATGCTCTTTTCTTACATATTTTTTAAAACAAAGACAAAAATCTAGACAAATTTTTGTGTTTTTTAAAAAGCAAAATCTGCATAGAGAGTAGAACAAAGAAATGTTTTCCACTGTACTGAGTCCTCACCAGCATGGTATCAGTGTTTTTCTTATATTCTAACTTTTCATGTTCTTCCTCCTTCCTATTGATTACACAGCATGAATTTAATATGATAAATCTTGCGTCTTGGAACCACCATATTACTTCTTCCATTCCAAAATAAGTTTTCAGCTTACATTTATACAATGTTATAGTGTAATCATATCTCAATAAACCTGGCGGGGGAGAAAAGGAAGTGAGGAGCATACTTTGTGAATGTTTTAGTAAAATATTTAAAAATGAGACCCTTAAAATGTAAGCTCTGGACATTAAGAAAATTTAGATATGAAGGTATATCATTTTTTGATGATTTTAATAAAAGGTTAATTTTGGTTAAAAAATAAACATCAATTTTTATTAAAATCCCACACCAAAAAGATTTCTATCAAGATAAGTATAGTTATGTGGACCCATTTATATATTTGCCAATGTTGCCACATACCTCGTATGATAGAAAGGCCTGGATCCAAGTTGACTCCTGACCCTGCGTCTTGAGTTACTTAACTACTGTTAGCCTCAGTTGTTTTATCTGTAAAGTGGAAATCTACTTTAGAAAATATAGAATGTAGCACTTAGTACTATAGGTGTTCAATAAGTGTTACTACTCTCCAACGGGTAGTTTCAATTCCCTGGGCTCCAAGAAGCAGAGGAAACTAGATCACACCCTCAGGTGCTGACAGTGACACCTAGGTGCCTCAGGCAAATCCCTGTATCAGCCCTTCTATCAGCTATTTGACATAGGCTCCATCAACTCATTATTTCAGGCAACCAATTCTATATCACTCTGAGTCCCTAATTTGTCTTGTTAACATTTTGTAGTTTGGTCCTAATTGAGGGGTTTCCAACACATGCTTACCACACATTTTGTAATTTGGCAGAATCTATGAAATATATCCCAATTCATGATAATTTCCTCTATCAAAGATTTGGCTTGAGGAGGTTAAATCTCCTGACTATCAGATAACTTACAATTCAGACATTTGGGAGGGGAACTTATACATACTGAAATTTTATTCAACTCAGTAGTGAAATAACTCAATAAAAATGAATAAACAAAAACCGTTTACCTGTAGACTTGGTTGGCCAACAAGTAACACAGAGCTACTGAATTCAGAAACGTGTTGGCAGTTAGATAAAACAGAGCTGGTTTTGAGACTAGAGAGAACATTTCGGCAGCAACTTTACCTAATTAAAGCAAATTCCTGCTTAGAGAGTTATTGAGAATCTGAGATTTTGAGGTTTTGTCTTGGTTTCGTTTTTAATTTTAGAGTTTGGTTCTCTCTAAGATATTTAATTGCTTACTCCTTAGTTTGGTCTAGTTAAACTGTGCTGGGGTTAAAAAAAATCCCATCTAGAAGCTCAAAATAAAAAGTTTATTTATCATTCATGCTATGTGGTTGACATTGGTCCACTGGAGTGCTGCTCCAAAGTCATTCAGGAAGCCTGGTGGACAGAAGCAATGCCATTTTGTAGCAAAGCCCTCTTCAGTCATGAGAGGGGAAGACAGAGAAATTGGAGAAATGACCACTGGCTTTTTATTGCCTTAGACTGGAAGCAGAAATAAGTCACTTCTGTTCATAGTTTATCAGGCAAAACTAGTCAAATGGCTTAATCTAAATGTAAGGAGACTGAGCAATGGAAAGAAACAAATTGAATATTGGTAAACATTACTATATTTCCTATTTTTCTTGCATTGGCAATTTTTAAACTCATTCACTAACATCCAGCATTGTTTCCAGGCCAGCAACCGATCTTTCCCCTCAGTCATCAGCATTTATAATTAAACAATTAAATTTACTCTTTCCTAAAAGATACTAGGCCTTCTCATTGGCTCTGTTTTATAATGCAATCCCAACTTTTCTGAGCTTTCCATTTCATGAGAGCTTTGAATCATATTTATCGAAGACCAACTTACCCACTTTGTAGAGTTCGAGTCTCTGAAAAAATTCCGTTTTCATTTACATAGCAACAAGTTTGCTGGCAGTCTGATTATATGGTTCACTAGGTCTGTGAAAGGGCTGTCACAAACCCCCAAATCCCAAAGCAAGTGTCTAATAATTTTGCTTCCCTCCACTACCTTCAGCAGCAGAGGAAAAAGGAGAGAAACACCTGTTCCTCGGCATCCCAAAGGAATTCACATGGAACATATATTTTATAAATGTTACCAGTTGAAGGTTAACCCGAAGGAGCAATATGCTACTAAGAAGGTTGCCCTGGGGCATCTGGGTGACTTGGTCAGTTAGGCGTCTGACTTCAGCTCAGGTCATAATCTCTTGGTTCCTGAGTTTGAGTCCCACATCAGCTGTGCTGACAGCTCAGAGTCTGGAGCCAGCTTCGAATTCCGTCTCCCTCTCTCTCTGCCCCTCCCCCAGTTGTGCTCTATGTCTTTCTCAAAAAAATAAATAACATTAAAAAATTGTCTTTATGTAAATCATCTTTTATAAAATGATAGTACTTAGCAAATACGAGTTAGCTGGGACCAAGTCCCAGATATATACCTATACCATCAATATAACAGATTTTAGCTGTGGACATGCAAGAATGTGAGTGTTGGATGCGTGTGCATGTGTGTGCACACCTAGGATCACACCAAGGATTAGAGATACACCAAGGATTGATCTCCAGGGTTCTCTATGCAACCATGTCAGATTACTTCTAGTGCTGAAATTCCCAAATCTAGTCAATTGCCAAATTTTACTACTATTCCCCTCTTTGCACTTATTCTTTCTGGCCTTTCTTTATTCCTCTTCTGTCCCATTTCTCTTTTCCGCTTCTCCCTCTTCTCTTTTTCTTGGACATCTTATTTGCTACCTTACGGAGTAAATGCCATAGGTGGGATGGCAGTATATTTGTGTGACCCAATGACCAATATCTCCAGTCTGCATATCAGACATCTAGATAAAATAGGAAAGCATCAGCGGCCTCTTCTGCTGGCCTCTTCTAGGCATTGTGGTGAAGAATCTTTGGCATTATTTTTGATCAAGCCTGTATGACAGATACTGCAAATTGGCTCTTAGTATACAGACTCCCTTCCTTCCATAATGATAGAACAGACAAATTTAGCTGGGATCATGGCCAACAATCTCCTTAACAGCTAGATTAAGCCATGAATTTTGGCCTATGGAATATAAGGAGTGTCATGTGAGACTTTTGAGAAGTGAACTGAAGGAAATATGGATTATCTACGTTTGTTCCTTCCTCCTTTTGCTGGTTGGAATTCAGAGATGCTGTGGTTAGAGCTTGAGTTTTTGTCTTGGGCCATTAGGTAGATGTCACAGGCTGAAGATGGGACGGTGAGACAGCATGAAAGAAGGAGCCTGGTTGGGTTCTTTATGACTCCCTGACACTGCCCTACTAGCCCTGCCCTACCATCTTCAGACCGTATGTGTGCACATCAGAGAAATGTATTTTTACTTTACGTCAGCCATTTTAATTTTAATTTTTTGTCACCGCAAATTCAGTCCTAACACATACAACACACACATGTGTATGGCCTTAACAAACACAAATCTTCATTTTTCCTTGCCTATGTCCATGCTTAAACCCTGAGGTTTTTGAAGATGTGGGGGAACAGGCTGACTCTGGCATTTGATGGCTACATGATCTTTCACTCAACATGTTTCTAGTAACTAACAGCTGTTTTCATGACTTGGTCATTGGTTTCTTCTTCTCTCTTAAAACTCTACTCAGCTCATCTGCCAGGTGCTTGTCTTGGGGAAGACAGCCAACTTTCTCCCCACTCTGGCAGGTCTGTGCTGACTCACTCTTTGAATGCAGGTGGGAGAAGTCAGGAGAGGGGATTCTGCCTAGAAAAGGTGGATGAGCGACTAGTTGCTCTACAGCTCTGACCTCTTATATGTCCCCTCTGCCGCCACTCTCATCTAGGCTCCCATCTCTTTATGTCTCAATTGTGACCCCAGCCTCCAATCCTCTGGTCCATACTACAAGTGGCTCACAGATTAATCAAGGGTGAACACAGAGTGAGCACCTGATAGTTTCTTTTCTTTGTTTTTGGAGAGAGAGCATGAGTGCACAAGTGGGGAAGTAAGGGAGAGGCAGAGGGACAGAGGGAGAGGGAGACAATTGTAAGCAGGCTCCATGCCCAGCATGGAGCTCAATGTGGGGCTCAATCTCACAACCAGGAGATCATGACCTGAGTTGAAATCAAGAGTCTGATGTTCAACCAACTGAGCCATCCAGGTGCCCCAATAGTTTCCTATTGACTGATGGATGTTTACCTCTTGCTTTTTCAAGAGTACCATTATGGCATCTTTGGGAAGAAAGACAGCTGCCTCCTACTGGTATTAGTCAATCCCCACTTTGGTCTGCCAATCAACCCTTTTCTCTGTTACTGGACTGGACTTACCTCATGTATCCACATGACAAAAGGAATGAGGTAGTTGCAGAGTTTTAAAACACAAGTTTTTAAAGTCCAATAGAGTAATATGGGCTGAAGTTGGACAAGGAGTACCCTAATATTCACAACTCTCTAACAATATCATTCAACATGGGTTTTTCTTGCTCATTACTTGGCCTGACAATGTAGCCAAGAGAAATCCTCTGGAGTGCTGAAAAGGGTCAGGCCTTAGAGCAGATAGATGCTGATTGGACTCCACAGGGATTATTTTTTTTTAATCTCCTTGAATCTCAGTTTTTTGCTTTTAGCTAAACAGGGATATTGATATATATGTTTTTAGGCATGTTATGGAGATTAGGACTAACGTACAGTATGTAAAGTAATGGGAACATGTTAGGAATTCAATATATATTAGATGTTTACTATGATTCAGTTGACATCTATTGATTCCCTGCTGTGTTCAAGGGTCTGTGTTGGGTGCTATCCAGACACTGAGTTGGCAAGCCCCAGGCACGACGTTCCACCTACTAGCTAGCCTCTTCATTCTTCCTTGTCCTCCATCTTGTCACTTGACTAACCACATTGATGGGTGCCTGGCCACAAGCTTCTTCAGATGAGAGCTGGGTCAGGTCAGGGCACTCAAATCTTTTTCACATGTTTCTGCCTAGTTTCCAGAGTGAATATCTGGACACATTCTATAAAGTGGTCTCCAGGAAAAACAAAAACAAATACAAAAAAACTCAAAAAACAAAAAACAACCCTCCCCCTCAAAACCCAGCAAATACTTGCAGCTTTGCTCTGGGGTTTCATTGAAACAGATGAATCCATGGTGCATGAAAAGCCTGTCAGGCAGGCTGAGGGTGGCTGAAAGCTGGTATAAAGCTGGGCATCTGTTGCTCCACGCCCCAATGTGAGGTCTGTTCTCCTGGGGGAAGCGAGGCTTGGCCAGACAAGCAGTACCATTGTAAGATCCTGACAATAGACAAGCAAGAGGACTTGGCTGTGATGAAGAAATCCCACCCCCTTTGAGTTTTAAAGGAAGGGATGCTGGGGTCCAAAGCCTGCCTTATTAGAGAGAGACAAATCACCCAAACCAATCTTTGTTATGAATGCGGAGCTATTGAATTTCCTGGGCTCTGTAAAGCCTATTGATTTTGTGACAGTCAAAGATAAGTTATGCGCACTAAAGCTTTTTTTTTCTCTTCCCTTTCCTTCACAACATATTTTTTTCAGACATATTGGCATTGGGGATTGTAAGTAAAACTGTTATTGGTTTCTTTTGATTTAAGTGTAGGTCAGTGCTCAAGCGAGGCTAAGGACCATTTTTACAGGGGTTTTCAGTGCAAAATAAATGAAGCAGGAATCTCCAGAGCTGGGGTCGCTCTGTTATGTTATTTCAGTCTCCAGCAGGAATGCTCCAGGCATCCCAGGCATCTCTGGAATTCTGACATTAGCAATGATCCACTTATTCACTTTTGTCCTCTCTATACCACACCACTCTCGCCTTATTGACCCCCATTCCCTTCTCACCAAGCCATACCATAAGGTCAGTGGACCAAGACTTTAAAAGGCAGCCTTTGACAGCAACACTCCCTGCAATGTAAAATGCTGTGGCATGTGTATGCATGAGTATATTCCGCATAAATGAAAGGTCTCTTAAACTGTTTCCTTTTAAATGGGTAGATATGATTCCCATATGTTACAAAGAGAGTAGTTCCTCTCTTGGTGATTTATTCAGAATTCTATCATATTACAAAAATATTTTGGTGATGTACATACAAATATGTAAAAGAGAGGCATGATGGATCCTACATCTACTGGCATTTAAAGAAAATTGTTACAGCTGCACCTGGGGGGCTCAGTTGGTTAAGCGTCTGACTCTTGATTTCTGCACAGGTCAGGATCTCATGGTTAGTGAGTTTGAGCCCCGCATTGGGCTCCATGCTGACAGTGCAGAGCCTGCTTGGGATTCTCTCTCCCCCTCTCTCTGCCCCTCCCCTGCTCATGCTTTCTCACTCTCAAATATAAATAATTAAAAAATTGTTGCAAACATATCTGGATGACAACAGCATTTATGATAGCTCTGACACCATTTTAAACCACAAAATAAAGCTCATAAGATATAAATATCCATTATTTCTGAATGTTCAAATACTGACTAAATACAAATGTAATATCCCTTAACATATTTAGTGAACTCTAAATATCAGTGAGTGATACTCACTTAGTGAACTCCAAGTATACCTGACTCATATTCACCAACATGTTCATTCATTCATTCATTCATTCAACAAACATATGTTGAGCACCAACTATGTGCCAAGCACACAATAACAATATTGTGGATTACTCTGTCTCTATTTTTAATTACAAGGAGCCTGATTTTGTAATTTACTGGCTCAAAAACCTATATTCAGATGAACCAGAGAAAGATGAAGACAAGCACTGCCATCACATTCTCTTTTCTCTTTTCCTCTTACCTCCTTTAGATCCTAAGACTCTCTATTTTAGTGGAGTAGAGGGCTAGTGGTTAGAGAAGATATTTTAGAAGGACTTTCAAATGTAATCCTCTCTGTTTTTGTTTCTCATAATCAATATGCATAGAGTGGCTTCTCCCCAAGTTAACAGACCAAAAAATAATTTTTTTCCAAATAAGAAGTATTTCATGGAAAAAAGGTAAAAAGCCATCCCACCTGGGAACTACTCTTCAATTTTCAACAAGGCATAAAGTCCACTTGACAATAGACTATGAATGAGAAGGAAGGGAGGGGTTGCCCCTTCCATAATAATTGAATCACTCTCCATGCATATATATTAATTGAAGTGAACATGCTCAATTGTGGAGTTATCAGAAAGTTCCACCACTGAGATAGCCTTCCTTGAGCAATAGGTCTCAGGGTCCCAGGGTCAAATTAGAAATAGGAAACGTATTATCTGAGGGTTAGACATTGCTCTCTCGGGGATCATCCTTCATAGTATATACCTTCTGATCGGAACACTGATAACCTGGAGTTTTATGGTATAGGAAAGAGGGGCATTTTATAAATGGGACATTTGTTGGGAAGGCTGGCACAAGGGAGGGCTGCAACAGGAAGCTAGGAGTAGCCAGCTTCTGGCTCAGGTAGAAGGAACCTCTGATAAAGTGAGAAATAAATGTGAGGGACAGATGTGCATGGAAAGAAACATTTCTCCACAGCTTTCTTTAAGGTTGACTCTAATCATTACCTCATTCTCTCCCATCCTTCCAAAGGGTGCATTATAAAAGAGAGTTTCTAAGATTTTCTAATATTTATACTCATTATACTTAATTAGGTTTACATTTTATATAGAAATTATTCTTGCAGTGTCCGTTTCATGCATAAATTTCTTTTTGGTAGTCTTAGGTTTGTTTAAATCTTAGACATGTAGTCTTTCTAGACAAAAGTATTGTGAAAAGAACATGGGTTTGAGAATCAGACAGATTGGGTTTAAATTCCTGATCCAATACTTGCTAGTCTTGGGCAAATTACTTAATCCCTCAAAGTCTCAAATTCCTTATCTATAAAGTCAGGTATACTTTATACCTCTTAAACCTATTGTAGCAAAAAGAAATTATAAAAAAAAAGTACTTGACACAGGAGTGAGGGCTTGGGAAAGACTGTATCATTGCCTCCAACTATATTCTATCCCTGATAAGAATAATACTTACCAACTCATTGACACATGGTTGTGCATGCCAAGTATAACATCCTCACTCCACTGATGAATGGCTTGACTAGGGCACGGACTTGCTCTGGATACTAGAATGTGTGTGGAAGGGATAGTTTCCAGCAGAAACTTTTTATGACATCATGTGATTCTGTTTACTCCTTGAGATTCTTTCCACCATGATAAAAAGCATACCCCAGTTAGTCTCCCAAAATAACAAGGCATGTGGAGTCCATCCAAGCCTAGCTGAGCCCACTAGAGCCTAACAGAGTCAGGATTAACTTGTGCATTCAAGAGCAAAAAATACATGGTTTGTTGTTAAAAGCAACTAAGATCTTGGTATTCTTTACTACGACAGCAAAAGCTGACTACTACAGTGTTCAAGAAGTGTCTGTCCTCCACCCTCTTTCTCTACGTAGAGTTTTTGTCCAAGTTAAATGAGAAAATGTAATAAATCCCTATATTGACACCCAGTTGGTTGCCTCTCCTTCCTCCTCACCTCCAGCTTAGTTTTCTTCTTGGTTTCCTAATTTCTTTGATATTTATTTGGGATCCAGATAATAACTAGATGGAGCTGTTACTTAGATTTCCAACCATTGTTATGGTTCCTCTAACTATCTGAACTCATAATTGGATCAGTTTTATTTCCTTGGCTTCATCCTGCTAAAGGCCCTAGTGCTGGGTTAGAAATTCCAACACTAGATGGTGGTTAAATACACCCAAATTGTGGTCCAGATACAGCAGATAGGAGCCTAGGTTTGCCAGCCCCCAAATACTTAGTTGTGTTCCATAGAAACCAGTAACAAGGAGATGAAAATAAAAGCATGGGTCCCAAAGGAGGGGCATTGTTCACTGAGTACACTGGCTGAATGCACTTCACCCTTCAACTGGTCTGTTGCCATTGTTTTTACTTCTATCAAGCCCAATGACTGACTGCAAAGAAAGTCTGGAAGGTGCTGGATCATTATATAGATTGTAATATCAGGGGTCTTTTTGAATCCATAACCTGGAAGTAAGCTTTGTGAGCAGATCCCAAAGGGATGAGTAGAAGGGATGACAATACAACTCTGAGACATATCTGCAGGCAGTTAAAAATCTAAGGCTTAGAATTGTGGGAAAGCCGAACTGGGAACTAGAGAGATCTAATTGGATGGAAATCAGAGCAAAGGCTCAGACATGGGAGGCTCAGATAAATTTTCCCTGATGGCTGTCCTCTCAGCTGTTTTTATGGTTTCAGAGGAGCTCCCTGTCTGTAAGAGGACTTTAACCCAGGATACCCTAAAAGGGATATTTAACCTCTGACATTCTCCTATACATGGGGAATGCAGGGTGGTGATCGATCCCAAAGGACCAGAGTGTCAATTTGTCCTTCTAGAACTCAGTAGAAAAGTGGGGTGTGAGAAAGCAAGATACAAAGGCCTCACTACAAGTCTGCCCTTTCATATATAAAGATTTCTTATGCACTTGATGTTAAGTAATCAACCCTGCCCACCCAGTACAAAATCAAAACTGTTTCAATAATCCCTTAAAATGTGAAAGAATTCAGCAAGTGAATAATTTTTACTTTTATTCATTCTCCAACTTTTTGGGGGGATAAAAAGGCTTAGGTTGAGTTGAGAGAAGAATACAGCTCAGCCTTCCTCATATAAAGGTGTCTATAACATGAAAAAAACTCCTTTGGGAAATGAAGTTTAATTAGAGAGACTGGTAAATCTCTTGTGGGATAGAAGAAGATTCAGGAGGTGACAACTTTAAGAGACAGCATGCTTTATGAATAATGCAATAGCTAGGCTTTGCCATCTCTTTCTGCAGATTTACATTTCTGAAAACAAAAGGTCAAAGTACATGGGAAAAGCATTTGAAGCCCTAGAAACCTCTAAGCTGGCAGGACCAGCCTCCACAATGTATTTGCAGCCCGCCTTTCCAACTTAATTCCTCTTATACATGCTTTGGGCTGCAGCAAACTGAACCATATGAGGTCTCCTGCAAACACCCACCCAAGCATTCTACATGCCTCCTGCCCCCCACCGGCCCCTTGTCTCACCACTGTGTGTCTTTTGATAGCCTCCCCCTGCAGAGGACCATGCAGATGCCTCTTCCAGTGAGCCTCCTTCAGCTACAGGTGATATCTTCCCTTCTAACATTTTGTTCGTCTCTCATGACACTTGAGATTTTCTACTTTTTATGATAGTATGTATTACGATATATCACCTCTATAGACTACTAGCCCTGAAGGCAAGGTTTGTATTCAATACCTCTGTGTACCAAAAGCATAAAGAAGATGCCCAAGACAATTATTTACTAAATGCAAGTAACAAGAAGAAAAATTAAAAACCAACATGGCATCAGCTTTTTATTTTCATGTTTACCACCCCCTTTGTTCAATTTTCATTAACAATCCTATAAAAAGTATTGATGCATATGGTTTAAAAGGACTAAATATTTCTAGGGAGCTAGTTGCAAAACAGAGGTACCATGCCCAAATATCCAGAGACAACCCCTTTCAATTGTTTTTGCCCTATCATAAGACCTGGAAGGTCTGAAAAATGTTTTTGTTCTACGCTCAGGCTTGACTGATGGTCTGGCTTTGTACAGAATGCTAATTGTAAATAGTTTTCAACCAGAATTTTGAAAGTGCTGTCCCATTGTCTTCATGCTTCAAGTTGTTGTGGAGACGTTCAAAGCCATTCTAATTCCTGATCATCTGTTTGTAAACACTTCTTTCCTCTCTGGAAATGTGTGTGATCTTTTCTTTGTCCCCAGTGGGTAGACATTTCACAGCAGTATATTGGGTTGCTGGTCTACAACGCATCTTGCTGGGCACTCAGCACAAAGTCTAATAATCATTACTTTTAAAAGTAGAGTTTTCTGAAGTTTTGTACATATATATATATGTATATATATATATATATATACATACCTCAAATTATTTTTTAAGTCACTTAGAGTTTATTATTGCAGAACTGCTTTGATATATAAACAACTAAAATTAGTATTCACGTAATTTTGGGCTTTTGCCAGGAAATACCATTGGTCCCGATGTGTTTTTAAACTCAGAAAGTAAATGGTAGAGATGTGTAATTATAAAGTAATTACCTATATGAACATTTGAACCCCGTTGAAATGCCAGGTGTTTAACATCAGAACTGGATTTTATGATGGGAGCAGCTGAGGGACCATAGGGGGAAGGAGCTAAAATGGTCAAACAAAACAACCAAAGATCTAAAGATGTGAAGTTGTCTGTGTCCATGTTTGTCCGTTCATGGCTGGGCCTTGACAAGGAAGCAGCAGACTGCTCAGCACCAGCAAATATGTAGAAAATAATTGGTCTGTAAGAGATACACTCCTAAGCCCATAAGGGAAGGGGCTAAAGGGGTTTCCACAAAAATAAAATTTAACATTTATATCAAAACTATAATAAATAGTCCCTCCAAAAAATCAGGGTCATATAAGTGGGGAAAAGGAGAATACTGCATTGCTTTGTAAGGAAAAAAAAACCTCTACAAATCAGAGAATATGAAATTATAATAACAGAATGTTCTGATTAACTCACCCATAAAATAAGATGTATGGTAAAGGTCACCAAACCTTAACCAGTGGCATAATTCTGGTTTGTCAAAACACCTCCAATTATTCCTCAGGGAAATTAGTTTGCTAGTTATGGAGCCAGTCTCACTAATTTTAGTGGCCAGAGTGGGCCACAGGACTGGTCGTTCAGAGCGTAAGGAGAAGACCTTAGAATGTGGGTGACTACCGTTGCCCCCTTTGATCAGAAAGTGCTCCCCAACTGCCGCTATCAATCACTGATTTCCTCCTCCCGCACGTCCTCCCTTCCCTTCCTGGACAAAGTGAAATTTTTGGCTCCAAATTTGAGATATTGCCATCGCTTCTGTTCTCCCATCTATATTTCCTTCTTCATTTTCTTCATGGCTGGTTTAAACTAACTTTCCCGGAGACAAAAAGTTTTGCTCCAGTGCCCTTGGAAAAAAAATTCCAAAACCAGGTTTAACATTCTTTGAAATGACGCATAAGAAAACAATATAAAAGGAGGATGGGTGGGGTTGAGATGGTGGAAGAAGTTACTTTGTAGATAATTGTACATGTTAATTTTTAACTGAGATCATTTTAGTGCTCTGAGAAAAAGAAATATCCCAGGTCATTCCACGCACAGTTTCTCTGATCACCGCCTGCTACATCCCCATTCCACACACAAGCCTGATTATAAACACGTGTCCTATGTCAGGTATGGATGAGACAAAGGAAACAAAACTTATTTATTTGCTCATCACATTTATTTGTATCTTTATAAAATTACATGTTTCATGATTTAAAAACACTTGGAAATAGAAAAACATATAAAAGTGAATATAAAAAAATCATGTCACATTTTATCACTAGGTAAAGACGTCTTTGAATATTGCAATAGATTTACTATTAATCATAAAAGAATTTAGATATATGTGTGTATATGTGAGTTTACTTATGAATATGAAATACTGGTGGAAACAGGCTGCACAATATGGCTCCTAAATATCGAGTCAAATGTATTTTTATAACATTAAATGTATAAAAACCTGGACTTTACTGAACTTTACTGAAGTACGTTTCACTCTTTGGATACATCCTAATTCTTTAAACAACACTTTTTTGGACATTAGTGTTTCTGAAATTCTGTTCTTAAGTTGCAGTATTTGTGGTCTTCATTACATTAATCTTTATGTTTTTCTCTGATTGTTTCCTTTGGATAAATTCCAAGGAGTGGAAATACTGGGATCAAATGTTATGATTGCTTCCAGCATTCTTAATATGCATATAATCAATGACATTTTAGAAAAGTTGTATCAGTTATCACTCCTGTAGCAGAGTGTGAGAATATTTTTTCACCAAGGATCCTTTCCAACACAGGTACTATTATTTTTATAATACTGCTATTTGGACAATAGGTTGTTAATTTATAGGAAAATTAAACATACACAAATGATTCAGCCATTCTTGTTTTAATTTAAATTTCTTTGATCATGAATGAGGTTGAACTTTTAAAAATGTGTCTATTAACAATGTGTGTATTTTGCTTTTTTGTTTGTGAAGTTCCATTTATTTCTTTTGCTAGATTTTTAATTTGGAAGATATATATAACATATATATAATATCATATATCAAATTTAAACATTAAATAATGTATTATTTAACAATATATATTAAATAAATAATATATACATAATTTTGTGTGTAGATTGTAAAAGTTCTTCATAGATAAGGATATTAACTCTTCTTTGATTTCTAACAGTTATATTGAAAAATGATTGACATACAGTAAACGGTACATATTGAAAGTATACTTTTGACCTGTAAAAATATCACCCCAACCAAGATAGTGAATATATCCATCGATCCCAGAAGTTTCCTTGTGCTTCTTTGTCATGCTCCCCTCCTTCATACCTCTCTCTGCCTCTGCCATGACCCAAGGCAACTGCTGATCTCATTTCTGTCACTATAGGTTACTTTTCATAAAAAAAAAAAAAAAATATTATATGACATGTATTCTTTCCTTTTTGGCTCTTCATTCATAACTATTTGGAGACTTATCTCTGTTCTGTCCATATATCAATAGTTCATTTCTTTTTAATGCTGTATTGACATAAAAGCTTGATTTAACCATAAATTTGGGTTGTTTCCAGTTTTTGAGCTATTACAAATACAGTCTTTACAAACCTTGCTGTAGACCTTTTTTTTTTTAAATATATACACATAAGCCTTCATTTCTTTTGGGTAAATGACTGGGTCAAGATTTATGTGTGTTTAACTTTTCTAGAATCTATCGACCTGTCTTCCAAAGAGGATATACCACTTTATATTCTCAACAGCAGGTTTTAAGAGTTCCAGTTGTTTCACGTTCTCACTAACACTGGGTATAGTAGGTCTTTTTAATTTAATTTTAACCATTTCAGTACATGTGGAGTGGTATTTACTGCAATTTTAATTTGCGTTTGCCCAATGATTAATAGTGTTGAACATACTTTTATGCTAATTTACCCTGTATATATTTTATTTGGTGAAATGTTTTTTCCATTTTGAAATCAAATTCAGTACTAAATGTATAAAACAATAAATCATGATGAAGTAAATTTTATCTAGGAGCACGAGGCTAGTTTGACATTTGATATTCAATCAGTGCAATTCATCACATGAACAAACTGAAAAAGAAAAATCATATGACCATCTCTACAGATGCAGGAAAAGTGGTTGACAACATTTAACATCCTTTCATAATAAAGATATTGTCACAATACTAGGCAGAGAAGAGAACTTTCTCAACCTGACAAAGGGTACCTACAAAAACTCCATGGCTCCCATAATACCTGATGGTGAAATTTTGAATTCTTTCTCCCTAAAATTCGAAAGAAGACAAGGATTTGTGGCCTCACCACTTTTATTCAAAATTACACTGGACATTGTAACAAATGCAACAAGTCAAGAAAAAGACATAAAAGGCATCAAGATTGGAAAGAACTAAAACCTTTTCATTCATATTTGATATGATTGCCAATAGAGAGCATCAGTTGGAATCTTAAAAAGCTACCATAATTAATAAGGGAGTTTATCAAGGATAAAGAATAAATTACATATATAAGTCAATTATAATTCTATATACTAGCAATAAGCAATAGGAAATTTAAATTAAAACATAATACAATTTTAAAAAGTATAGAATTAAGGAATATTTTGGGATAAATCTGAAAAAAGGCGAACAAGATGGGCATGCTGAAAACTATAGATAACTGCTAAGAGAAATTTTAAAAGACATAAATAAACTTAATCATATGCCTTGTTCAGGGGCCAAATATTCTATTTTTAAGATATCTATTCTTTTGGAAGTGGTTTATAGATTCAATGTAATCCCAATCAAAATACCAGCAGATATTTTGTAGAAATATATATATATAAAGAGAGAGAGAGAAGGCATACATTTTTAATTTTATAAAGTCTAATTTATCAATTTATTCTTTTATGAATAATGATTCTATCATTATATAAGAAATCTTTGCTTAATCAAAATCTACAAGATTTTCTACTATGTTCTTGCAGAAGTTTTATAGTTTTTAATTTTATACTTAGGTTTATGATCCATTTTGAATTAAATTATATATATATATGTTGAAGCTATTTTTTTGGCATATACACATCTAATCTAATTGTTGCATCACCATTCATTAAAAAGATCTTCCTCCACTAGATTACTTTGGTTTGTCAGGAATGATTTGTCCATAAATGTGTGGAAATGTTTGGACTTTCTATTTTGCTCTATTGATCTATTTGTCTATCATTTTGTACCAATTCTACACTGTTTAAATTAGTGCAGCAATAAGTCTTGAAATCAGGCAGTGTAAGTCCTCCAACTTCTTCTTCCTTTTCAAAGCTTTTTGGCTATTCTAGGACCTTTGCATTTCCATATGACTTTTAGAATCAGTTTGTCAATTTCTACAATTTTTGATTTTTGAAACATAAAGGTTTTAATTTTGTTCAGTAGTGAAAAGCTAAATCTCATGTTGATATTGACTCTGTATGTGGAAAGATATTTTTAAACTGTCAGTCATACGAGATTTTCATGTATACAAGATGTTCTATATTATAAATTAACTATACCAGGAAAAGCTGCCTGTACCATTGACCCTAACTTTGTAGCCCCAGTAAACTTCTGTGTGGTGATGTAACTGGGGTTAATGATAAGCAAAGAGGGCCAGAGAAATGCCCTGGGGACACTCTAAAACAGTTCAGAAATCAAAAGACTTTTCAGTTAGCAGGACCTTAGAGATGAGTTGTAGCCAATCTTGGGGAAATCGAACATGAAGGTAGCTGAGTGAACTGCATTATAGCAAGGAAAAACTGGGAACTACAGGCCGGTAGAAATAGCAGAAGGAATGTGCAACTAAAATGTCAAATTCTCCCAGAAAGCTAGCTCTTATAACAAATGCTCTGGTAACACGGCACACAGCCATGTCCAGTGGGGGCACCTGGAATTTCAAAGCCCAGCCCTCCTTATCAAGGTGTAGGATTGTTGCCCAAATCATCATCCTTAATTAAATTCTGGAAACAATCAATCTATTTTCTTTAGATGCCTGTCTCCCTCAATTAGTGGAGTTGTTGGGAATTTGGTAACTTTTGGAAGACGATGCATTTGTCTCTTTTTTACCTTCCTCTCCTTTCTCTCTTCCCTCACAGGATTACTTTGAGATGTCAGAGTGAAGACAGAAAGGCTTACTGCACTGCACAGGTATTCTCCTCACAGTCCCGAGCGTCCTGAGTATGCCCTTGCCCCTCTCAAAATTTTGTAAGT
Organism: Cryptoprocta ferox; assembly: GCA_028646485.1. Classification (NCBI taxonomy): domain Eukaryota; kingdom Metazoa; phylum Chordata; class Mammalia; order Carnivora; family Eupleridae; genus Cryptoprocta; species Cryptoprocta ferox. The sequence continues at coordinate 30,725,894 of CM053578.1, read as the reverse complement.
TATTTGAATAAGGTAGAGAAAATTAATAAAATTAATAGCCAACAATTGATTGATTCAGAGAAACTAGTGTCTCCTGGCTGCAAATATAATCAAAACCAGTTGTCTTCAAATTTTTGTTGAAGTATCTCCTGAAAGAATTATGAAAAAAAGACACATGAAAACCATCACATATTTAGGTATACATAAAATTTTTTATCTGAATTTAATAGTGGCAAATATGTATTTTTTCTCATATTGTAAACAAGGATGTTTTAAAAGAAAAATATTAATTACTCTTAGAAACGTATCCAAAAAATCAAAATACCTTAGTCAATTGATACTCACTCTTTTGTTTGTTTGTTTGTTTATATTTATTTTAGGGAAAGAGAGCGAGTGCAAGCTGGAGAGAGGGGCAGAGGGAGATAGGGAGAGAATCACGAGCAGTCTCCACGTTCAATGCAGAGCTCAGTGTGGTGCTCAATCCCATGAGACTGGGATCCTGACCTGAGTTGAAATCAAGACTCAGATGCTCAACAGACTGAGCCACACAGGCCCTCCTATGATAACATTTCCATATATGAAATTTTATGGAACCACAGGCCATAACTGTTCATTTTTTTTGAATTGAGTTATTCTTATTACTGAGCTACTATTATTATTATTACAATTAGTTCTCATACACAGTTGATCAAAACAAAATATATTAAAATGTTGAACAGATGATTAATAATCACAAAGAGAAAATTTTTATGGAAAGATAGCCCTTAATAAGAAGGAGAGCGTTATGCACCGTGAAATAAGTCAGTCAGAGAAGGACAGTTATCATATGATTTCACTCATATGTGGAATTAGAGAAACTTAAAAGATGATCATAGGGGAAGGGTAGGAAAAATAAGATAAAAACAGAGGGAGGTAAACCATAAGAGACTCTTAAATACAGAGAACAAACTGAGGGTTGATGGGGGTGGGGAAAATGGATGATGGGCATTAAGAAAGGCACTTGTTGGGATGAGCACTGTGTATTATATGTAAGTGATGAATCCCTGGAATCTACTCTTGAAACCAAGACTACACTGTATGTTAGCTAACTTGAGAATAAATTAAAAAAAAAAAAAAGGAAAGAGTGGATCTTATTTTTCAATGGGTTCATGGATCCATTAATAAAAATTATGTAGGCTAGAGTGAGACATGTTTTTGCCTTAATACTTTCCCTCTTTTCTTTAAATAAATGTAAGTTGGGCGCCTGGGTGGCTCAGTCAGTTAAGCGGCCAACTTTGGCTCAGGTCATGATCTCACGGTTCATGAGTTCAAGCCCCGCATCAGGTTCTGAGCTGATAGCTCAGAGCCTGCTTGGCATTCTCTCTCTCTCTCTGCCCCTCCCCCCTTCTCTCTCTTTCTCTAAAATAAACAATAAATAAATAAATAAATAAATAAACATAAACACTAAGAAATCTTGTTCACATAAATAAGTAGATAAAGATGGAAGGAATTTTTTCATAGTAATTTCCCTCAATTCTTTGAATTTTTTCCTGTTGGGGAGAGTTATGCATTTTTTTGTTTGTTTTTTTGTAAGGTGGGAGGAGAGCAATTGCAAAAGAGAGAGGTGAGCAAGTGGAGCCACTGGTGAATTCCCAGACGGATTGCTTTATTAATTAGGAAAAATAGCATACAAATTGAGGATCTAGAGATTTGATCTCATTAAACTACCTAGCTTCCTGTACCACTGGTAAAGTTTTCATGTATCTCTAAACACACATCTCGGTTTGAATATTATTTGTCTACACCAGGCAATTGCAAATGTGGTTCCACACCAGCATACTAAGCATTACTTGAGAATTTGTTAGAAATAGAAATTCTTAAGCCTCATCTTAGAATCAGGCATTGATGTCTACTCAACCAAGATAGGAAAACTACTATAATGAAATAAGTGCTAGATTCATCTGCTCCTCAAATAAATAGCTTGCAGAAAAGGGCACAAAGAATTTAACCTTTTCAAGAATGGCCATTCTCCTTGCTCTTTCAAATGAGAGCCTCTTCACTTACTGTGTACGTGCATTCCCACCAAATGCCTTGGAATGTAGGATTATTTGGGATAAAGCTGAAAAAGAGACAGAGGACCTAAAGCTAAGTGTAGTCCCTGAGGTCATTTTCTGATAAAATGTCTATCTTCTGCACAAAAGTTGTAGGTCTTTATATGGCAAACGCAAAAAGTTGTTTGTTAAAATTTAAATGGTGGTATTTAAATGTAATGGAACTGATACATTTGACATTTAAATAGTTGTCATTGAATTTATGTTCTTAGGTCAATTTTGCCAAGACCATGAAAGGAGGACTCAATGCAGTAACAAACCAACTACGATAAGGAAATAGAAACTGAGGCAGTACAATATGAAGAAGGAGAAATTGTTATCAATCACTCAGGACCATAGAGGCTACCAGTTTTGGAAAAGATTTTAGCATTTCATGCCCATGTATTTCTTGATCCATTTATTATATGCTTAGGCAATTTGGTTGAATTCTGTTTTCTGTGATTTTTATTCCATAAGCAAAAGTGATTCTTGTTTTTTATTTTTTTAATGTTTATTTATTTTGAAGGAGAGAGAGAATGTGAGTAGGGGAGAGGCAGAGAATGAGGGAGACAGAGAATCTGAAGCAAGTTCCAGGCTCTGAGCTGTCAGCACAGAGCTTGACATAGGGCTTAAACTCACCAGCTGTAAGATCATGACCTGAGCAGAAGTCGGACACTTAACCAACTGAGCCACACAGGTGCCCCAGTGATTTTTGTTTTTTAATACGAAATTATGAAAATGGTCTTGGTAATACGCTGTTCAAGTACATACTCCCCCTGCTGCCACTTCAGCATATCTGATCTCAGCTGACACCCTCATTCTCCACATGATGCCCAAAGAGTTTATGCCTCTGGCTCAAAATCACACAACAAGACATCAGTTGAGGTGGATGTGGATCAGGCCTTCCCATTTAAGTGGTTTACTGGCTACAGCACACTGCTGTAAGATTTTCTAGAAGAAATCCCTACTTTAGAAGTGGGAAACTCAACAGAGCAATATCAAGATTCTAGTAACAATATTACCATGCAATATCTGAAGTATTGGGTGGGTCATTTTATGTCACTAAATCTTGCCCAAAACTCTGTTTGACTCTAAAATTTTATGAAGTCTGTCAACTTCAAGACATTTTTTTCTGATGAAATTGAAGCTCAAGAATTTATGATATTTGTGATTTGTTTATTACTTCTATTATCTTCAATCCCCTTCCCTACTCTGCTCCATTTGGCTTAGCTAATAAACATTTTCTTGTTCTGCCCCTCGGGTTCACAGAGCCTTTTGAGGGTGTTTTAGAGTTTAGGCTTTGAATAGATAAAGGAAAATAAATTCTAACAAGATAGTGCTTCATTATTTCAAAGAAAAACCAATTCAAATTTGTATTTTATTATTGCAAAAAATAATATTAAGAGTTGGAAACTGTTTAGCTGTAAAAAGACTTTTTTCTTGGAGGTTATCTTTTCTTATGCAGAACAGACTCCATGGCCATGGTTCCCTGCCAAGCTTGAATGGTCTGATCATAGACACAGTAATTTCTGCAGCAAGGTCGTCTCTTGTCTTCTTTAACTTCTTCCAGGTCACCAAAAAAGAATATTTGGTCACTGAGGAATCCACTTCCTACTCTGCCACTCATATATTATTGTTCTTCAAGATATGCCATGGAATGATAAGGGGAGAAAATCCTCTTTCTATTGGTGGTGGGGAGGAGTGAGGTTCTGGAGTTCTTTGGAAATGGTTGTATTGGAGGTCTAATAACTCCTTTGAAGGACCAAGTCTCTGCATTTTTTTTGTCATTGTGTTCCCATCTATGCTATTTTCTGCAGTAATTTACTTGTCAGAAAGATCACAGGAAACTAGTAATTTACTTTGTGCACAAAGCATTGTGTGGCTATGGCTGCATTTTCTCATAGGGCTGTAATCTTTCATTTGTCTAAATGGAATGATGGATGAGCAGATTTCACCACTTGGCATGCCCAAGCTGCTATTTGTCCACGCCTCTTGTGCCTTCATGACATGGCTCCTCTGGCTGAGACACCCCTAAAAAACAGGGCTGTGGGACCTAAGACAGAGGCTCTGAAATGAGGATCTGCCAGACAGATTAATTATCACTGGAAACCAATCCCTAAAATTGGAAGTATTTACATTGCTCAGTATATTTTACTCTCTTTATGTAAGAACTAGATAAAATACCTTGTTTTGCTTATTGAACAAAGTTGATGAACACACTAAACATTTCAAAGTTGTCCACTGTGAGGCAAAACAGAAAATGCATTGCCTGTGGTTGACTCCTCTCTCTTTCTCAGCCAAAGGAAAGCAAGTTACTGCATCTGTTAATTACTATTGGATTTAGTTCATAAAGATGTTTCAAACAGTACACCTTTTAAGCCCAAACTGTGTGCTGAATGAACATAAACAGGATTAACAACTTCATAATTTTCCCAGGCTTCATTCCCATCCACCCATTTCACGTAAATGACAATAACCCAAATGAAAAGAGTTTAAAATTTAATAAGAAGGTTTCACTTGAGATAATTATAGAGCTCCTCGTAGGATTTCAGAACCCTCTTTATTATCAGAAATAGTTTGGAGATTTGACTTCAATTTTGTCTGGGCAATTTGTGGTTTGAATACATGGTCCAGGATCTCTGTTGTCAGGTACGTGAGGAAATGTTGAAGACAAGGTGGTTTCCCATATGCAAACGTCAAGCGCTCAGCGTCACCTTGTCCAGGAACTGGGGGGAAAAGGTGAAGTCTTTAATTTGGCAAAGAGTGTCTACAAAAACCTATCACAAAGATCATACTTAATGTTGATATATTGAAAGCTTTCCCGTGGGAGTTGTGGAAAGTGAAATTTTTGTCAGGCCGAACTTATCCTCTCCCTTCAACACACGTCCTCTCCGGGAGGTAAATTCAACAAAGATATATGAAGCATCTACTCCATGCTTAAACATTAAATGTACGAAGATAAATAAGACATGGGTCTTGCCCTGGGAGAGCTGATGGGTTGTTGGATAAGGCAGGTAGAATCAAACTGACTGCAACACACTGTGATAAGTGTGTACCAGCAGTACAAAGTACTGTGAGGCCAAAACCTCTCCAAACATGCACATGCATTACACATATTATGTGTGTGTGTGTGTATGAGTGTGTGTGTGTATTTCTGTAGAGAGTTTGGAAAATAATTATTGTGTCTAGTGGCAAAATAATTAATGTGTCTAGTGCACAGGGATTCTGAGTAATATTCATTCATTCATTCATTCATTCATTAATATATTCACTCATTTTAAACATTTAGTGGAGTTTACTCTATTTCCAGGCATTGTGCTTGGTCCTGGAGATCCAAAATCATTAAAAAAAATTTTTTTTTACATTTATTTATTATTGAGAGACAGAGAGAGACAGAGCATGAATGGGGGAGAGGCAGAGAGAGAAGGAGACACAGAATCAGAAGCAGGCTGCAGGCTCTGAGCTATCAGCACAGAGCCTGCCGCAGGGCCTGAATCCTCGAACCGCGAGATCATGACCTGAGCTGAAGTTAGTCGCTCAACCGACTGAGCCACCCAGGCGCCCCCTGCCCCCTAATCATTTTGAAATGGCTTCTTTTGTCAAGAAGCTGAAGGCTGGATATTAGAAAGGAGGTTGAAAGGCCGCGAATGATATGTAGAGGTTCAAACATTATTCTGCTTTTGTTTTTTAACAGGGGGATAAATGCTATGGTAAGATCTTCAGAAAGAGGTTGAGCTGGAGTGGGGGAATGACAGATGTCAGGGAGAAGCACCTGTCTTTGTCCAGATGATATGGGCTTGAACTAAGGTAGATAAATTAGATCTGGAGGGAAGAAATTTTTAAAATAAAAAGGAAATGGGGCGTAGGTCAAGACTTTTTAACAGCAACTCAGAAAAAAATGACACTGGCTGTGTAAGAAGAAAAGATTTTATTGAAAGGGTTTTATCAGACTAGTCTGGGTCATCATAGTGAAGCTTGAGAATCAGATTCAGAAAATGTGCAGCAAAAGCCTCTGGACAGCCAAGAGCAGGGAATAGTTTCTCCTCCTTCTTTAGGAGGAAAAATGTATCCTAACTGCAGTGGCATTGCTGTTGCTACTAGGCAGGACTCCCTGTAACCTGCTACCCTGAGTCTGCACTCTATTCCAATGGTGTTAAACTTATTAGGTCTCAGAATTCTGGGTGCCATGCTTGAGGCATGGAAGAGGGGAGGGGACTATGTGGCTGGTGGAATAATTCTGGTGGACTTTTCCCAACTTGAAAGGGAAGTTTGGATATTGAATTGCCTCCTGATGACAACTGTTCATTCCAAGAATATTAAGTCCTTATTGTCAGGACTCCAAGAGATCTAGATTTATTGACAGAGTGAACGATGATGCCATAATTGTGAATGGGACACGGAACCAAAAGGAATGCAACAATGACTCAGGGTCAGACTGAGTTTGTGTGATATCTTCGAAATAGCTGAGTAAAAGCGCAGAAGTTAGATACTGTGGTCTGGATAACAGGACAGAGGTCAGAACTAGAGATAATGACTCATGAGTTTCTTTATCTGGCAGGATTCTACTCCCTCCACTGCTACTTCTGTCTAGAGCCCAGAACCACTTAGAAGAATTCTCATCCTTGGCCTTTGTGCTCCTATTGTCTCACCCTCCTTTGGATTCCTGTACTTCATTTCATTCCATTCCGTGCGTGGTCTTTCAAAATGGTGTTTTGTCCCAGTTGGGAGGAAGTTAATCTTCAACTGCCCAATCTCAGCACCGATAATTCAGAGGAAAGAATATGCTAGGAATGTCCCCATATATACCCTAAACTAGACACCACTTTTTCTTTTTGCCAAATTAACCACTTTTGGGTAGGCTCATCCGTGATTCCACACATACTTAAGAGATCAGTGGACACAAGGCAAGTATTTTTAAGTTCAAGATCTCCCGGCTCTCGAGTGCATGCTGGTCAGCACACCCAGAAGGAGACAGAGGAGGCAGCCGTGTCTAGTCTGATTTCAGGCTCTCCTATCACCTGTCACAACAGTTCACCTGGCCTCATCCTCCACTCTCATAAGGTCTGGGATGCTGCAGTTCCTACCATCCCACACATCAGACCATCCTCATGAGACTTCCAAACTGGGATTATAGAGCAACTAAGAGGGGAGGTGAAGGGGATGGAGGAGGGGCCAGATTGGGATGGCTTTCGGTCTTCATTCCCTGTTTAACCAGAACAACTCTGATTTTATCTCTTTTGAAACTTAGACGTTCATATAAAATTTCCTTTGAGGACAGAGCTCTGATGTTAAAAACAAGTTTACAAACCATTACTTTCAACTGGCAGTTCTCAAAACTTTTTGGTTTCAAGACACCTTTACAGTTTTAAAAATTATTGAGGACCTTGAAGGGCATTTATTTATGTGGATTTTATTTACTAGTATTTACCATATTTGAAATTAACACAGACTATTTTTAAATATTTATTAACTTTTTTAAATAATAAAAATCCATTCCATGATAACATAAATATCATATTTTTGTTAAAAATAACTGTATACTCCAAAACAGAAATAATGAGTGAGAAGAGCGGCAGTATTTGCAGTTTTGCAAATCTCTTTAATGTCTGGCTTAGTAGAAGACAGATGGATTCTCATATCCGCTTCTGCACTAAATCTGTTATGATATATTGTTCGGTTGAAGTATATGTTTTAAAAAAACAGATCTCATAGTGATATATAGTTAGAAAAAGGAGGAGTATTTTAATAGTCTTTCTAGATAATTCTGCTTATTCTTCTTTGACACTACACCAAAACTCGACTATTAGTGGTTTCTTAAATGTTAATTGTATTATGGAATCAAATTCCTATTAATATCTATATACATTAAAATATATTGGTCTCTCTTGCACTCTGGATGGCTCTTTCACCCACGCATAACTTTGTGACAGCGTGTATTGGTCATCTGAGAAATATTGGTTCACTGAATTGTTTTTCAAATTGATACAGCTCATTTTACAGTCTCAAAAGACTATATTTGGTAATATGACCATCAATCTCATCAGAAAAATCTCTCAATATAGGGAGGCTATCAAACCTGCAGGGGTGGATACAAGTTTTCAAAATTCTAATTTTTGCTTGAAAGCATTAATGTTATTACCAACAACAAATCAGCTATTTTCTTTGAAGTGGTAGCCTCACTTTCCTTTCTGAAAAATGCTTGCAAAATAACCTATTGCCGAATAACTATAGTTTGTCCGTCAGTCCTTCTTTCAAGGTAAAAGTTATTTCATGGAAAAAAGTATCTAGACCAGCTTGCAACTAAAACAATCACTCAAGTATTTTTCCTCAGGGCAGCCATCATACTTCTGTATGCAGCTTAGAAGTGCTTTGTGTGTACTTAACATTTTGTCACATGGAATACTAAAAAGGCCTGTACTCAAAGGTTGATTTAATAAAACGAACACATATCTTATTCTTCCTCAAAGATATTCATAAGTGAAACTGGTTTATTATTACTATTATTATTATTGTTATTATGAGTGCCTGACATTGAAGCATCATAATGACTACAGGTTTTGTGACAGGGCCTTGATTCCAACTAACACACCAGCAATTTCACTTTTAGCATCAGTGAAAATGTCACTAGAATGAAAAAGGTACATACCATTTTAGTATTACCATGAAAATACACACACATACACATTTATATTTCTATTACACACTTGTATATAACCACACACACACACACACACACACACACACGGCTTTGCAGTATTGGTGACACTGGTTTTTGTTTAGTTAGTGAAAAACTTATTTAGATACTCAGGAAAACTGAAGAACTGACAATTCCATATACACCTGGTAAAAAGGTTAGCTTTCTTTGCCTTCTAAGACCACTAAATGCATTCCTGGACACATGCACATGACTTGCCATTCTGGAGGTGTCCTTGTCCTTGGTTAGCATCTAAGGTGTCCATGCAGAAGATAGTGCTGAAGGGATGCTTTCACTGAAGTTGGTTCTGCAGCATCTCTTTGGCCAGGATGTGACCTTGATAATCACTGGTCAGTGTTCTCCACATCTGCATGCCTTATGAGGCTGCCCGATATTCTACATAGACTCCACTCCTTCCTCTTTAGAACATGGTTAATTCTATTCACTTCTGATGCCTGGGGAGAATATTTTGAAATTTCCTTCTGACAGGTGCTAAGTAAAGGAATTATTTCACTTAACTGGTTTATTGACTGAATTGAGTAATTGATTTTATGGTTTGTAGTAATTCACTTCTTACTTTGTAAAGTAAAAACTCTAAGCAGTTCATATAAAACTGAATGTGGGAAAATATCCTAGTAGAATTTACTAGAGATGAAATATCTTTGTGAAAAATAGGAGGATTTCAGCAAGCAGCACTCTTTTGCTGCCTCAGACTTTACTCCTTTCTGGTTCCTATTGGGCTTGTCTAGGCATCACCACTAATCTTTTGTCAGAAAAGCCCCCAGGTTATGTGAAATCATTTCTCATTGATGTACTCCACTGACAACACCATCCATCACTGTTAGGTGGGAGGTAAAGAACTGAGATCTTGAACTGTGAAGAAATGAACAATTAAAACCAATGCGTATTTTTCCCCAGCTCACAAAGACGAACTAAAAACTGCTACCTAAGATCAAATAAGCCCTGCTCTCATTGTTGGCAGCACCGTTGTGGTCAGGAGCATTGGGAAGCTGCATCCATTGTGCTATGGTAGTTTATGTTTTTTTTATTTTTTTTATTTTTTAAAGCTTTTGTTTAAAGTCCAATTAGTTAATATACAGTGTAATATTAGTTTTAGGTGTACAATTTAGTGATTCAACACTTCCATACACACTCGATATTTATCACAGCAAGTGCCCTCCTTAATCCCCATCACCTATTTCACCCATTCCCTCCCAAAGCAATTCCCCTCTGGTAACCGTACATTGTTCTCTACAATTAGGAGTCTGTTTCTTGGTTTGCCTCTCTTTTTTTCCTTATGCTCATCTGTTTTGTTTCTTAAATTATAGAAATGAACCCACAACCAAATGGTCAATTAATTTTCCACAAAGCAGGAAAGAATATCCAATTGAAAAAAAGACAGCATCTTCAACAAATGACATTGGGAAAACTGGACAGGTACATGCAAAAGAATGAAACTGGACTTTTTTCTTATACCATACACAAAAATAAATTCCAGATGGATTAAAGACCTAAATGTGAGACAGGAAACCATTAAAATCCTAAAGGAGAACACAGGCAATAAACTTTCTGACATCAGCCGTAGCAACTTCTCACTAGATATGGTAGTTTAACTTGGATTGATTCTCTATACCTGCTTTGAGCTTTGGCTTGGAAGAGTGGACGCACGGTCCAGGAAGAGCAGGCATACTGAGATATCCAAAGTTCATTTCTTAGTACTGATCATAAAGAATACTTAGTTTAAATTTCTGCTTTAAATGTAGTATGTGGAAAGAAATGGCAGAAATCAAACCCCTTTCCCACGGTACTTCCTGAAGATGACCTTGTCAGAGATTTGGTCATTACCATGGCAGCTGAGGTCAAAGAGTAAATTCCACTTGTGCAATTTGAGTCCCCACTTGCTCTGGGATTTCAGCTACTTTGAGGCCCCAGGGGCCAGGTTTCCATAGGCTTTGAGGAAAGCTGCCTGTTTGCATAATGTTCAGGTGCCCCCTGCTTATTGAATATGCACAACTTCCATTTGTTCATGCAGATCTGGTAATTGTCTATTTAATCACCTATTTGCATGCACAATTACTCATTTTGGGCACATCCACACACATTTGCATATGTAAATCTTGACTTGGGCTCCTGCAAAATGACTGCACCTGCAAACTGCAGCCGGGCCCATTTATAAGCCCTTAGGGTTCAGCCTTGTCCCACAAGGGAAAGGAGGACCAAATGGGCTTGAAATCCAAATGTTGAGCTTTAATTCTATGTGTAATGAAATCGATTTAATCTTTCTTTAAAGCCTCAAAAGGAAAAAATGTTAGAAAGTATATTGATTATCCTCTAATAGGAAGGAAACAGTTAAAAACTTTTATAAGAAAATCAAGGAAGAAAACCTGAATAAAGAGTACTGTAAGATAGAAAGAGCAATATTGAATTGAATCTTCTCTCCAAACACTGTGTCAATATAACTTTTGTTACCTTTGATATTTAAAAGAACAGAATTTTGGAAACTCCAGGCCAGAAGGCTGAAATTGAAGTAGTGGCCATCCATGATGGAGAATGAAGCAAGTGGCACAGATCTGTGGCTTTATGAAGTTCTCTTTCTTCTCCCACCAGTAACAAAATCGCCTTGCGGTCCTGTGCATAAGATTGCTTTCTCTGCTCACAGAAAAGTTCAACTCAGTTACCTGGTGCTTCTCTAATGACTTTTAACTGTCAGCATAGAACATCCCCAGATAAATATAGGGAAAACCAACATGTGTGCAGAGAATGGAGGGAAATATAACTTTTCACTATTGTGCATAGGAACTTCTCCGCCACTGTGAAAATGCAGTTTCTCCAGCTTTCGTCTGAATGTCTCAACTGGAAGATTGTTTACATTTCAGATTATTAAACCATCCCAGAGACTGGTTCAATAGATGTGGCACTGGGCCTGAGAATCTACATTTTATCCAACATTCCCGGGGATTCTAATGCATATGGGTTTGGAGCACACTCTTTGAAACCCTGATTACTGTGGCTCTTAAGGAAACTGGTGCGTGTGTGTATGTGTGTGTGTGTGTGTGTATGTGTGTGTGTATTTTTTTCCCTCCAAAAACACAAAAAGCTCTTCCTGATTCTAAGAAGCCAGCTCCTTGACTGCTCATAACAAATATACATTGTAGACTTAATTGGTTTACAGTAAAGTCTATAAAAGCAACCAGGTTTGGCTCAGTATTAATATTAATGCCAATCTGTCATACCAAACCCCATCTTCATGAAGTATTATACCTGCCTTTCTTAAAAGCCTAAGATACCTTATTTTTCCTTCCCTTCCCCGTGTTCATCTGTTGTGTTTCTTAAATTCTACATATGAGTGAAATCTATGATATTTATCTTTCTCTTACTGACTTATTTCACTTAGCATAATACACTCTAAAAACAGAGAGGGAGGCAAACCATAAAAGATTCTTTAACACAGAGAACAAACTGAGGGTTGCTGGAGGGGTGTTGGGTGGGGGATGGGCTAAATGGGAGATGGGCATTAAGGAGGGCACTTGTTGGGAGAGCACTGGGTGTTACATGTAAGTGATGAATCACTAAATTCTACTCCCAAAACCATTATTACACTATATGTTAACCAACTTGGATTAAAAAAAAAAAAAAAAAAAGCCCAGGAAACCAAGAAGCCATAATTCAGCCCCAGCAAAGATCAGCTCTTCCTGGAATCGGTTCGAGCCACAAGGCCAGGCTAAAAGCTAAATAGAGACGTTCATAGGTCTTGATGGCTTATCTTTGTTGTTGTTGTTAATATATTGATTAATTCTTCCAGTGTTTCTCTATATATAATTTTTTAACAAGTCAATAATATTTTAATTCTGTCATTACCACCTGATATTTTTCTTTAGCACTTTCCAACATCATTAAAATCCTTTCCACATAGTTTTGTTCGTATAATATTCTATCTTACAAAAATGTTGTAATTTACTTTACTATTTGCTATTTTTAATTTTAAACATACTGATCATTTCCTCTTTTTAAAAATGTAAATAGCAACTGCAATGATGATTTTTGTACGTGTTTAAAAATTTTATTTTAAAATATTTTTAAGACAGATTGTTAATAGAAATTGATACAGAAGGTAAATTATTTATTGGTTTTGATCATAGAAACAGCCATGCAATAAAGAAGTGTTTAGTGAATTTTGTTTGCAAAAGGAGTTTATTTTGATTCACTTTTTGAAAGTGATACATTTAAAAGGTCCTGGAACTGATTTGTTATAGTGCATGTGATAACCAGGAAACATCATTTTCCAAAATTTTTTTAATGGGAAGAATTGCAAAAGAGAAGGATGGCTTGATGTTGATTGTGTTTGGGGAAACTTCTAGATCAATTAATTTAGTTTCTAGAATGGGGATGGTTATCTCATTTAATGCTCACCAAACACCTGGAAGATGGGTATTACTTTCTCCAAGTTGCAAATGAGGAAAGTACGGCTTACGAGGTTAAGGTATATGCCCAAAGTCACAGAACTAAGAGTTGAAAGATGCAGGATTTGAACTGTGGTCTTTGCCGCCCAATTCTGAATAGTGTCCTTGCTGCTTTCAAGCAGGCTGGGAAACTGACATCTTCATCCATCCTCTCTCCTGTGAATGTTCTCCCAGAGGAAGGGCTGGCCATTAGTTCCTCTTTCTACCACTGACCTTGAAAACCATCTATCTCTTCCAGTAATTACTTGGATGAAAATGGTGAACCCAGCTGCTTCCCTGGTGATTCTTTAGCTCAGCATCATAAAAGCCGCCTTTGTAGAAGCTGCTGCTTGTCTCTTTCTTTTACTTGATAATTCCCAAGGGCAAGATTACCTACTACCAGCTGCTCCTCTCTACATGCAAAGGGACTAAGGAAAATCAAATGCTGATTAAATCTACACATTGTCTTTCCCATTCCCCTTCAGTGAACACCAAGAAAAATCACGGGCGTCATAAGACATTGGCTTCAAACATTCTGGGAAACTCCAACAGGATTATTAAACCGATGAAAACAAGAAACAACAGAACAGTTCCTTTTAATCTACATGGAGACTGTGTCCAATGATTCTCTACGTTCTTCCTCCACCCGGGAGTTTTTATTTAAAATTTAGCAGTCATAGAGACACTCATGAGAGAGACAGGTATCTTTCAGAGTCAGCCTGCCCATTAGAAACACTTACTCGGAAATTCTGCCCCTCCCAGGATACTAGGAGAGTTTTTAGAATCTCTTGTTTATTATATATAAATTGGAAATCCCTGCCCAGGTAACTCCTTTTACTAATTAATTGTTAACCAACCACTTATTACAAATGCCATAAATAAACCTTGTTTTCCAGTTGTTTTGAAACATGTGTCTTCTTGCTTATAGCATTTAAAAAAGAATGTTTAACTTTCCCTAAGAGGCACTTGTGCGGAGAATCAATCTCTATATTATATATGATGTTAAAATGGGGCTCTTCCAGAATTTATATATACAGACATGATCATGTGATAACTATCAGATACCAAATGTGCAAAACCCCAAATGCAGAATTTTTGAAGGATATTGTGGAGGACGAGTTCTCCGGCTCTTCGATCCCTGTAGGATCAAGAATACATAAATAAGAATCAGAAAGAGGAGAGAAATAGTGCAACCACTTTGGAAAACCATTTGGCAGATTCCTCATAAGTTAAATATAAATTTACCATATGTCCCAGCAATTCTACTCTTAGAAATCTACAGGGAAAAATTAAAGCATATGTCCACACAAAACCCTGTACACGAATGTTCATAGCAGCAGTATTCATAATAGCCAAACCTGAAAACAACCCAAATGACCTAGGGAACAAATAAACAGACTGTGGTACATCTGTATAATAGAATACTATTTGACAATAAAGGAAAAAATAGTGAAACATGCTCTAACTGGAATAAACCTAAAAAATATGACACTAAGTAAAAGAAGCAAAAGACCACTATATGATACCATTGGAATGAAATGTCCAAAAAAAAATCTATAGAGACAGAAAGAAGATTAATGATGGCTTAAAACTAGGTGTGAGAACAGGTAGAGATTGAAAAGGATCTTTTTGGGGTGATGAAAATGTCCCCATCTTAACATCTTGTAATAATAATGTGTTTGATTTTTAGCACAAACCCCTCTTGGGAAAAGTTAAGCACTCCTTAAAAATGCTTTCCTGTGAATCTTTCTTTTTTTTCCCCATGTTTATTTATTTTTGAGAGAGAGAGAGAAAAAGAGAGTGAGAGCATGAGCAGGGGAGGGGCAGAGAGAGAGGAAGACACAGAATCTGGAGCAGGCTCCAGGCTCTGAGCTGTCAGCACAGAGCCCAATGCGGGGTTCGAACCCACAAGCTGTGAGATCATGACCTGAGCCGAAGTCGGAGGCTTAACCGGCTGAGCCACCCAAGCATCCCCTGTGAATCTTTCAAATAGATGAAAAGACCTATGCTTCAAAACTACTGGAAAATAAGATCTATTTGCACAGCATTTCTAATATGTGACTATTGCCAACAATTAATTAGTAAAAGGTGTACATAGGCAAGTTATTTTAAATTTGTGTATAATAACAGGAAAAATCCTAAGAGTTCTAAAATCTGACTGAGGCAATGGCTGTACAACTCTGTCAATTTATTAAAAATCATTGAATCATACACTTAAAATGTAAGAATTTGATGGAATGTAAATTATACCTTAATAAAGCTGCTTTTTAAAATGGAGAATATAGAAGAGAGATTTTCAATAGATCTGCATTGTCCAAAATGATAGCCACTAGCCACGGGTGGCTGGGCCAAATTGAGGTGTGCTTTAGTTGTAAAATACATGCTAGATTTCAAAGAGTTAGTGTGGGGGTAAAATTATAAATTATCTTATTAGTAATTCTTATACATTGGTTACATGTTGAAATGATGATATTTTGGATATATGGCATTAGATAAAATATATCATTATCATTATTTTAATGTTTTTTTGTTTTGTTTGTTTTATTTCATTCATTATTTTTTTATTTCTTTGTTATTTTTTATTTTATTTCATTATTTTCAGTGTGGTTACTAGCACATTAAAATGATCTGTGCGGTTCACATTGCATTTCTGTCGAACAGTGCTGCTAGAGAGAGCTGTCACTCCCTCCCTTCTGTCCCCTGGGAGAAGAATCGAGTCTGCTACAGTCTCATCCCAAACCTAGCAAGGACGTTTTTCAAGTGGAACTTCCAGGCAGTTGAGAGATGATCACTGCAGTCACCAGGCTGTGTACAGTGGCCCAAGCATGCTAAAGCAGCCTGGGTAAAAGAAAGCAGCAGGCTACACACATCTGCCTGCTGATCAGCCAGGACTTGCAGGGTCAACAAGTGTTCAAGTGTGTCTGACCCAGATGCGGGTCACATGAGAGAAGAAAGTAGCCGGGAGCTGGGAAGAACACCCCGAAGCCCAGTCTGAGCGAGGAGGACTGACTGCAGGGCGAAAGCTGAGGGCAGGTAGAAAGAAGCTGGCCAAAGGAAAAGGCTTATGGCCCATATCTGAAAATGGAAAGACAAATAAGAATGAGCTAGGTTTTTTTTTTTTTTGCTTTTATGTTTTTCTTTTTTGTAAGAATGGGGTAGGTTAGGGGCGCCTGGGTGGTTCAATAGTTAAGTGTCCGACTTTGGCTCAGGTCATCATCTCTCAGTTCGTGAGTCTGAGCCCCACGTTGAGGTATGTGCTAACAGCTTGGAGCCTGGAGCCTGCTTCAGATTCTGTGTCTCCCTCTCTCTTTCTTTCTGCCCCTCCCCTGCTCACACTCTGTTTCTGTCTCTTAAAAATAAATAAACATTAAAAAAATAAAAGAAAAGAACGAGCTAGGTTCTAACTCTAACTCAAATTCTGTTTGTTCATTATACTGATGACACTTTAAGAACCCTCTCTTCAAAAACAAGTTTGCTTCAGTCCAGAATTCCAGGAGCTACCATTCACATCAGAGCCCGGGTGAGGTGGCCAGGCATGGGGAAGGCCTGAGAGCCTCACAGATGCTCAACAGATAGGCACATGTCATCACCTGGGAGCATGAGGCCAGCTCACAAAAGCACCAGATCAAATGAGAGTTTTCTGATGCCTTTGCTACCTGCTTTCTCTCCCATGCAGGAGTCAGAGACTGGCTAGCAAAAAATGGAGTAAGGTGAGAGGAAGATGGATGGAAAGAAAAGTGAGGAGAGAAATAGATCCAAGGCTATCTCTATGTCCTTTTCTCATCTCAGACAGTTAGCCTACAGCTGACTTGAGCTGGAGCTGGGGAAAGACCTGACATTGAATGGATCTCCGGCCATTGATTAATATATTGGACTAGAGTCTGATTTCTGATTTAAGAACTCATTTACGACTTAGAGAGGCTGTATGATTGTGATTTAGTTAAAAGCTACGAAAGTCATGGGCCTGCCTGAGTTTTCATCTAAGGGCCATAAAATGTAAATAAATTTAAAGTGACAGTGACAGAAGAGCTGAGTTCTGATTATAAGGCAAGTTGTGCTCATTCAACATAATGATCACACTGTAATACCCTGTCTCTTCAAAGGCAGGGAGGTCACAGAGCAGAATTCCTGCAAATGACATCTCCTGGAATTTATAGGGCAGAACCTGTGTGCCCTGTGCGGCAGCCCAGTTCAGAGCTGAGTCCCACGGGGTGGGTATGGTTGGGAGTTAGGCCAACCTGGCCTGAAATTTCTTTAAATGATGAAAAACTTTGAAAAGATACTAAGTCTAAGGTTCAGTCTCAGGGTAATCCTAGTTCCCAACGATGTGCTCCTTACTCTACCAGGGGGTAAAGGGTCAGATTCAGCACATCTGGAAAATGATTCTCGTTTGTGAAATAGGATCCCTCGTTCAGAGGCCTGCAGGGCTTACAGTGACTTCTAAAATCAACAACGCTATCACTATGATCAATAATGCTATCAGTGCCTCATTGATTGTTGCTAAGTGAGTGTCAGAGCCTAGGAAAAGGAAATGTACCCTACACACATTAAATTCCATGCCCTTTGGTGCTACACCTCTGTGCTCCCCAGTGGACGAAGCTTAAGTGAAATTGGATACAAGGTGTGAAGCCTCCAAGACTAAGCAATTTAGCTGTGAGCATTATCTAATATTCATCATGAGTCTAGCTACCCCGAAAACACGTATTTTTTGGATTTGTAATATTGTGTAGGAAGTTTTTCCACAACAAAGTCATCCTTATTATTTCTGAATATTCTTTTGGGGATAATGTTAACGCTATGAAAATATGATAAATGGATACTATATTGTATTATAAAATGTACCTTAGACATAAATATTTCTAGCTCCTCACGTAACTTTAGATTTTCATGACTGTGTTCTCTTAATTGACTGCTCAGCTCTGTTTTTTACCTTGCAAATTGTATCTGATTTGCCTTTTGAGTGCTGGCCAAACTCTTCCTTGTTCCCATGTCATGCCTGAGTGATTGTTATCAAGATGATAAGAATCTCTAGATGACAACACAGTGGTCATGGCTCAGATGGCAAGTTTATGTTTTAATATTCCAATCACTCAAAGAAGAAGCAAATGAGATGTAACACACAGAATGCACACCGAAGAACTATGGCTAGCCGCCCAGAGCGGCGTACTCAACCAACCATTTTCTGGATCCATTTTCCCGTGTGGCCAGCCGAAGGCAGGAGTCAGTTTCTGCCCATGACTCTATCTCACATCAGGGCCTTTGCATGTGTCCTTTTCTCTTCCTGGAATGGTTTTCCTTTCGTTGTCTACACATGGACACAGCCTTTCCATCCTTAAATCTCAACCCACGTGCCATCTTCAAGATGCCATCCTTAATCACCCAAGTGGGCTCTTCTATCACATTCCTCATCTCAGCCTTTTTATTTTCTCCTTCATAGCACTAATCACATTTTGAAACTATTGTATTCACTACTTTTTTCCCTTCCCATTCTAACATATGCTCTGTGAAGGTAGGGGCTCATCTCTCTTGTTGATAATCATATCACCATAGTTCCTGATTTATATTTATTGTTCAATAAACACTTGGTGCATGAATTAATGGACAAATGAAAAACATCTTGGCATCCTGATGATAAGAATTTAAGTTTATTTGGCCAGATATTTACAAAACAATATCATACAGTGATTAAGAACATGAACATACTCTTGATTTCAGGTTAGGTCATCATCCCAGGGTCATGGGATTGAGCCAGAGCGGAGCCTGCTTAAGATTCTCTCTCTCTCTCTCTCTCTCTCTCTCTCTCTCTGTCCCTCTCCCCTGCTTGCATGGTCTCTTTTTCTAAAAAATAAAAATAATTGTATGGTGTGCCTGGGTGGCTCAGTTGGTTAAATGTCCGACTTCAGCTCAGGTCATGAACTCACAGTTCATGAGTTCGAGTCCTGCATTGGGCTCTGTGCTGACAGCTCAGAGCCTGGAGCCTGCTTTGGATTCTGTGTCTCCCTCTCTCTCTGACCCTCCCCTGCTCATGCTCTGTCTCTCTGTCTCTCAAAAATAAATAAACATTAAAAAATTCTTTTTAAATAAAAATACTTGGGGCTTCTGGGTGCCACAGTTGGTTAAGCATCTGACTACAGCTCAGGCCATAATCTCATGGTTCGTGAGTTCAAGTACCACATCAGGCTCTGCACTGACAGCTTAGAGCCTGGAGCCTGCTTCGGATTTTGTGTCTCCCTCTCTTTCTCTGCCCCTCTTCAACTCGTGTGCTTGCTCTCTCTCTCTCAAATAAATAAAACTTCAAAAATAAATTTTTAAAATTTTAAAAAATTAAAAAAATAAAAGAAGCTGAGTCCTGTGGCTATGGTTTTGCTGGTCACTAGCTGTGTGGTCTTGGGGACCTTTCCTTTTGAGTCTTGATTTCCTCAGCTGGAACATAGTAACTCACTCATTGAGTTGTTGGGATATCAAATAAGCAATGCATGCATGGTGCTTAGCAAGATTTGTCCTCTAGCTAGTAATCAATAAGCACTCTCTACTTTTACTTAAGATCTCTAGAGAAGGATATTCCAAAATCATTTCAATTAAGATAATAATATATAAATCCTCTTTGTGACACTCCACCCCCACGACCAATATATACCTATTCTTTAAGCCTTAGCTCAAGTATCCATTCCACCAGCAAACTTTTCCTGAACCTCCTACCTTGCATTAGTGCTCCTGATGAGTGCTCCATTGCCCTTACAGTCTTCCAGGGCTGTGATCACACAG
Source organism: Cryptoprocta ferox (assembly GCA_028646485.1). Taxonomy (NCBI): domain Eukaryota; kingdom Metazoa; phylum Chordata; class Mammalia; order Carnivora; family Eupleridae; genus Cryptoprocta; species Cryptoprocta ferox. Next base: position 30,705,948 of record CM053578.1, on the reverse strand, counting down.
ACTCTAATCCGGTGTCTCCAAAGTGATCTGCCCTGGGGGTGTGCCCCACACTACATATCTGGGGCAGGTAGGAAATATGAGAATGTCTATTTCGGAGAAAAAACAAATCAAGAGAGAAAAGAAATTAAGCACAATTCATATTGAATACATTGTTTGATCTTGGGATCCTCTCTTATTCCCTTGTCAGACAGTGAGGTGTCAGGAGTGCCACCCCAGGAGGCTCTGGAAGAGAACGGGATGCCATGGGGCTGCAGGAATGTTAGTGCAACTTTGACAGTTTGGTCTCTGGGTGGTTCGTGTGGCCTGGGTGAGTGGAGCTTTGCATGATGTCTTCTGGGTTAAAGTCACTCTCATGAAAGGACAAGTGACTTAAAAAGATTCTTAAATTGAAAATATAGATTAAAATATATGCTAATAGTGGAAGCATAAATGAATAAGAAGATGGCAGAAATGACACTTTTACTACTACTGAGTCATGAAATCAGATCTGTCAAAATTTGGGGGAAAACAAAGTATGACATTTTTTAAAAGTTTATTTATTTTTGAGAGATACAGAGCAGTGTGAATGGGGGAGAGGCAGAAAGAGAGAGAGAGAGAGAGAAAGAATCCCAAGCAGGCTCTGTGCTGTCAGCAAAGAGCCCAATACGGGGCTCGAACCCAAGAAACCACAAGATCATGACCTGAGCCAAAAAATATGTAAGACGCTTAATCCACTGAGCCACCCAGGTACCCCCAAAAAGTGAAATTCTCAAGAAGAATGTAATATATAATTCATAATTATATATGTGTATATATATATATATATATACATATATATATATATATATGTTCATCTTATATGTAGCTTTGATAAAAATGTTTAACTGGCAGACACATGTGCTCAAATATGTGTGAAGGCCACTGATTCAATTAGTAGTTTCCTTCTGGGTCTCATGCACCATTTTGCTGCCCTGTATGTTCCCATAGCGAAATTTGTGTTCTAATGACCCTACATTTCTGTTTGAGGCCAGATTTTCTTCATATACTTCAACCAAACATTACTCAACAGATTGAATGTAGAGGCAGATAGAAGAATACAGCTACCTTCTATTAATTAGATATTAAGAAATTTGCAAGAGAATAAAATAATAAAATTCTTTTTACTATCTTCTGTTTACAAAATATAGTGATTTTCATAAAAATATAGTATTTATTCCATAACAGTTTATAATTGTTACTTTTAAATGACTTAACATAAGTATTGAAAAAAATAGGCAAAGGCTCTTTGGTGTCCTCAATAGTTTTAAGGGTGTAAAAGAACTCCTGGAATTAAGGTTTGAGAATTGCTACTCTTCTAATGCAGGGCTCATATTGTATTTGTCTGACTCCAGTACTTCCCATAAGGCCTGGCACATCACAGGTTTCTATTAAAATTTTTGAGTAAAAAAATTTTTTTGGAGTGAATCATTGAATGACTGAAATTTTTAAAAATCTGGTGAGTTCATTGTCTTTTGTAGGGAGAGCTAACATCTCTCTGCTTACATCCCACTAGCACTTGGTACAATCACATTCCTCGTGGGCACAGACAGGGTCCCCACATTCTGAATATCTAGTTCAGATAAGGATGTGAAGTGAATAAGTGCTTCCAAATGGTTATTGTCTAAATACTAAAGGGAATTCATTACACCTCCCGTGTCTGGACTCCAATTCTAGACCCTGGATTGATGGTACAGAGAAAGTCACCATTTGTGAAGACATCTATTTAATTTTTCAACTTTGTTTATATTTTATCTTAACACTTTTAAGAGGCCAGAAACCTTGGACACTGGACACCAGTGGGGAAAAACAAGGTGATAAAATGAAAAATATTTCTAAAGGTGTGACCCATCACTGCAACAAAGTCATCTGATGTGCTTGTTAAAAATACAGAGTGCTCTGGGGCGCCTGGATGGCTCAGTGTCCAGCTTCGGCTCAGGTCATGATCTTGCGGTTCATGAGTTCAAGCCCTGCAGTGGGCTCTGTGCCAACAGCTTAGAGCCTGGAGCTGGAGCCTGCTTTGGATTCTGTGTCTCCCTCTCTCTCTGTTCCTCCCCTGCTCACACACACACTCTCTCTCTCTTTCTTTCAAAAATAAATAAAGATTAAAAAAAATACAGAGTGCTTGATGCACTCCTGATCTGTCAGATTGGAGGGGAGCCCAGGACTCTGCATTGACATATACTACTAGGACAAGGTTACTCAGTAAAATACACAATGCCCCAGTTAATTTTAAATTTCAGATAATCCAAGTGGGACACACTTAAGCTAAAAAATTATACTTGTTAATCTGAGATTCAAATTCAACAGAATTTGTATTTTTATTTGTTTTTCTGGCCACTCTATCCTAGGGAGAATCTTTTTGCACAATAGTCTAAGAGTCACTAGATTTTGAACTTCTTGTGGGAATTTGGTGAGTGGATTAGAAGCAGCTTCTTTGTCAATACATTTAGAGGAGTGTTTCTGAGCCATTGGAATCACTAGGGGTGCTTTAAAAATTATTGGGCCCCACCTCCAGAGATTCTTATTAATTGATCTATGATACACCTCAGCCACTGGGAATTTTTCAAAGCTTCTTAGGTGATTCAATGTGCAATCAAAGTTGAGACCAAGAATGGGAAAGGAGAAGTGGAGAGATTGCTGAAATTAATTATGAATGGATGGCATTAAGCCTGGAATATAACATTAAATGGTCAGGGTGTCAGCTCATAAATCACTGAGGTGTCTAATCTATAAAGTCCTGGGTTTGTGGTCAGTGATCCTCAATTTTTGTACATAGTGGTGATAGGAGATGGGGAGATTGCATGTCTTGGGGAGGATGGACAAGGGGAAGAGATTGAAGCTGGATATCAGAGTCTCCTAGGAATTCTGTCCAAGTCCTCATACCTGGCTAATCTCATACATCCCTTATCCAAGGTATTCTAAAGCTTCTCTCTCTAACCCTCATTCCTAACTAAAAAGTTAGAGAACTATTATTCTAGCTAACAGGTGATACAAGCTAAAATAAAAAAGGGAGAGAAACCATGAAAATAGCTTAGGACAACCAAGAAGTGGGGGTGGGGGGGGTGGGAAGCACATATTAGGAATAAGCAGAATTTGTGCATAGTAGTATAAATGACCACATAACTTATTAATATTTAGAAAGTTAGTTTTGCCAATATTTGCTCAAATTGGGTGGAAAGAAATAAATAACTTGATAAGTAATTAGAAAGAAATAAGTAAAATAAATAAGCATTAAGTACTCTTTTCTAATTTTTTTTGAAAAAAAAAACACACACTCAAGTCAATGGTAGGATATATTGGATATATCATCCTGTTCCTTAGTTAATGAAAGTTTAAATAAATCTAAGTGCTATGTTCTGCCATTTACCTAAGGACCCCCATCCTGAAGAGTAGGTATAAGGCCTTGAGCAAATTAAAAATATTCTTTAGAGCTATCCTGGCATCTCTCAAACATTTGTAATGTGCAGGATCTTTTAAGCAAATTTCTTTGAGTAAAAAATCTGTTCTTTCACATGAAAGTATAATTTTCTAATTAATTCTTACTTCTCTTTATTTTCTTTATATCATGCCAAGGGCTGGGTGGTAAAGGCTGAATTGATTATCTAGGGATTGGACCTAGACGTATTCTAGAGTCTAGAAGTAGACTTGCTGTGGGGTCCCAGCATGGCCAGAGGCCAGCAAGCCAAAAGGCTCACTCAGGTAAATGCCTATGAGGCCAGTGGAGAACACCACCCCCGTCAAAACAGAGCAGCCTCCATTGAGCTCCAGCTAGTTATCATTATCATGACAGTAATGCATTTTAAAATACTTTAGCAGAAGCTGATTGTCAGCTGTGGTCTTTAAAATCACCTGAGGACCTTTAAAAATATATTGATGTTCAGGCTTTACCTGAGCCATTAAATCAGAATCTCTGTGGGTAGTGTTTGGGTATTGGAATTTTTTTTAAAGCTCTCTAGATGATTCTACTATACAGGCAGGGTAAAGAACAGCTGGCCTAGACAGTGTGATATGTTGTGTGTGGCAAGGTTAACCTACAAACCAGATGTAGCAAGCATTCTGATCAGAAAGTAATTCACACTGCAGAAATAATCATCCAATAATATATGAAAAAGGCCACACTCCAGAAGTGACTATTACTACGAGTGCTTCTGTCAGATCAACATCAGAAGGTTAGTTTTTAAACATATGGAGTGCCAGAGATTTTTTTTTTAATCAGTGAATTGGTGATTAGCATAAAGGACTTGAGAAATGGGCTCTCTTGGTAGCATTAAAGTATGTTTTAGATCACTATCCAAACCTGTACAGACATTGTATAAGAATCTAGTAACACCTATTAGGAAGGTGCCCAATTCCTAGGTGCCCAATAGGCTACCCTATTCTGGCATATTAGAATCCTGCTTCTAGAATCATGCTGCATCTTCCTGGAGTGAACTTTTTGTGTAAAGTTTGGTCAGAGTACATAAAAAGACCAAGAGCTTGGTAGGGCTTCAAAACAACCTCACAGAACAAACAACTTGCTAGCAAAGGTTTATTTAATAAACGCTCAAGCAGTGGCAGAAATTGGCTGAGACTTGGTAAGAACTTGAGAAGAAGAGCTAAGTCTCACCTTCCTAAAAGTTTTTAGTGTTTACTGTCTACTTATCAAAAGAACCTGAGTTATATATATAACTAGACTGGCTTGGGTCAGTTTTGTAAGTTTTGTAAGGACAGTATGATCCAGTATCATCAAATTCTTCTATTTGTTTTTTTAAGACAGTCAGCTGTGGCCCTCAGGAACCTCAGTATCTGAAAATCAGGGATCAGTCGGGTAGGAGGACAAAATCCATTCTTGATGGCCAAGTTAAGATGGTGGCCAGGCCAGGTAAGAGTGGGAGCACAGGTAGAAACTTTGGCAGGAGACTGTTCCTCAGTACCTCTTCCACCTTCTGCAGGCACGGGGCAGTTCTCAAATGCAGAGCCAGAAAGGAGCTTGTAAATGTGCCATGACCCTCAATGGAGAAAGCAAGAGGAGCAAGTGCTACAAACAGGGAGAGATTTATTGACTTGCTGACTTTATCAATATTGTATTGAGCATCTGTTACGTACTCAGTCTCTGACTAAGGCACTGGAATAAGAGAGATAGCTGGTGTCTAGGAAAAACATTCCTGTGTTTTCCTTCACTCCCCCACACAATACTTCTGCCACCAGATTCTGCTTTTTTTTCCCCCCCACACCAAGCAATTCTGTGAGACACCAGCTGGGTATCTTATAATTTAATCCAATTTTGACACTATCTACCTGGCGTTAGCATCAGATCTCACAAGTTAAGGTCCCACAAAACGGCACCCACTTCAGATGCCAATCGCCAAATCCCAGGTTGTCACGTGTACTTCTGACCTACTGGCTATAACTCATATTTTTCATAATCCTTCCCGTGGATTCAAAAATTTGCTAGAATGACTCAGAGAACTCAGGAAAACACTTACTTTTACCACCTTATTTTAAAGGATATAATAAAAGATACAGATGAACAGCCAGCTGAAGAGATGCATAGGGCAATATATGTGGGCAGGGGCATGAAGCTGACATGCCCTCTCTTGGCACGCCACTGTTCCAGCCCCTTCATGTGTTCTCCGACCTGGAAGCTCCTTTCAGCCTGTACTTTTAGGATTTTTATGGGGGCTTCATCACATAGGCATGATCAATCATTAACTCAGTCTCCAGGCTCCACCCCTCCTCCTTCCTGAACGATGGAAAATGGGGTGGAAAGTTCCAAGGTTCGAATCATGCTTGATCTTCCTGGTGACCAGCCACCATCCTGAAGCTATCCAGGAGTTCACCAAGAGTCACTTCATTCAAACAAAAGATACACCTATCGCTCAGGAGTTTCACAGGATTTCAGAGCTCTATGTCAAGAACCAGAGTTAAAGACGAAATACTGGAACAACAGATGATCCTAATGTTGTTATCAATTAAGACATTACAAGGAGCTCTATCCCAGGAACCGGGGGCACTAAGCAGCCTTCTAAGGAAAGGTCAGGAGAGGTTCTCAGAGCCCTTGAGATCTGCCAACGGAACACACTATAGAGTATTTGGACCCAAGCTTGGGAAAACTCCAGGGAGCTCTGGGGGTCTGTGCGCTTGGGCAACTCCTGGCCACCACATGCAGATGCTCCTTTCTGTTTAATTTCAGCCGAATGTGAATCCTATGCAAGGGTTGCATATAGGTAGAAGTAGAAGTCTTTTGTCCTCAAGAGGCTTGGGATTCAGAGAAGGTGATGCCACAAAGGGAGGACAGAATGAAAGGAAAATGGGGACCTCTGTGTGTAATGTGACCAGTCCGCGCTGATAAATAAAATAAAAATGACCATCCTGAGTGATTTAATTTAAATGTTGAGGCATGTTCTGTGTTTGCATCCAGACTAAACCCATGCAAATGAGGGATGAAAGGACCATTTTTGGGGCCAAAAAAGCAGGTCTGTTTGGATGAGGAAGATAGACATTTTATTGTTTTACTATCCCTTTTTTTAATTGAAAAATTAATGCATTAAGAAGGCCAACTACTCAGCCAATACTAAAGGAAATGCAATAGAACTTTAGATTTCTTTCTATCTTGGACCCTCTATCTTGAGAAGGAGAATATGAAATCTCATCCCAACTTATGGTCTGGGACAGAGAGCTCTGGGTGGTCTGGAGCTCCAAAGTTTATCCATGAGGTGGTATTGTCACCAGCTGGTTTTACTGGGCTAGGCAAATGGTACCAGCACTTTGTCTTATTTATAGACCATACCACCACTGTCATAGGTGATGCAAAAGGCTCCATAGAATGTGGAAGCTAGAAGGAACCCTAGAAATTACCTCTATCAATCCTCATTTTATGAATGGGGAATCAAAGCCCAGAGAGTTAATCAGCTCACATAAGATCCCACCATGGAGCACTGGCTAGGGTCTGTCTAGACTCATTCTGTTGCTTTTTACTAACTGTCCTAACACAGTGTTGGACACTGGCCCTTGGTGCAGCTAAAAGAAAATAGTGGATCATGCAATGTGATATGTAGTTTGCTACCATACCGAAGAAAGCTAGTTAATCCCTAATAAAAAGTTGAGACTATTAAAAAACAAAATTAAATCTTTTAAACAAATAAATGAATGACTAAGGATATAGAGAGCATCAAATATGTAAACTATAGACCAGAACAGGCTGAAAAAATAATAATTAGGATGCAACATAAAGTTAGTAATTTATCTATTTCCAAATGTTTAAAACTCAATTCAATTCAAAGGTATTGTTTTACATCTTCCATTGCTCAGTGTTGTACTAGGTGCTGTGGAGAACAGAAAAAAGGCTAAAATGTGTCTGTGCTGTACAAGAACATTGAGCACCAGCGCTCTAGCCCCAACCACTTTATGAGGACATTATGTTCACAGAGGTAAGAATGGAGACTTCGAGTTTACAACCACTTGTCACAGTTTGTGTCCAGTAAGCAGCAAAAATGGGGCTGCAACACAGATTTTTTAAATTTAATTCCACATCATAAATATTTTTCACTGTACATTTTAGACAGTTTAAAAAATCATACAGTGCAGAACATGATAAATACTAAAAGAAGTAACATGGTGTCTTTTTCAGCAAGTTCTTTGAAGTGTAATTGAGTGGCTTAAAAGCATTGACACTGGAGTCTGAGTTTGAATCCCAGCTGGCCAACTTCACCAGGGATATGATCTTGCCCTGGTTACCCTGATTAAACTCTCCAAGACCCTAGTTAGGGAATATGTATGTGTATCTCATAAGGTTGTTTGGAAGATTAAACCAAGTGACTTAAAGCACATAAGAATTTCATACTTGCTGACTATATAACTACTGGAGAAATAGTAACTAAAAATAATAAAACAAATATGGGAAGTCATGGAAAGCCTCTTTGAGGAGGTGCATCATGCTTTGTTTCTGGTACAGGCTTCTATTCATTGTGACTTTCCAGAAGTATTGAATATGAATACGCACAGCCCTCTCGCCCTTAGCAGTAAGAAGCCATGGAAAACATTTCCATTTTTCTCACCTCCATCTATCCCCAAGGAAGCTCCTGCCATACATACTCTAGAGATGAAAATGGGGTGAGAAATAGCCCAGGACATGGTGATAGAGAAGTTGATAAGTTTGTTCTAGAGAGCTTGGCTCTGCCTTCCCTGGGTTTATATTTGGGGTCATAACCAAGGGATCAGGCATGTTGCTTTGGGTGGTGGCCAGATGACCCTTGGGCCTTAGGATGACACACAGCAACATTTTTTGCTGCCCTAATAGGAAAATTGCTTTATCTCTCTCCTCTCTCTGCTTTCCCTCTTCTGTCTCTCTTTCTCTTTTTACTCTTTCTCTCTCTCCTCCTCCTCAAAATTTGTCTCCAAAGAAAAATCAGTGTTTAGGGACTAGAAAAAAAATAGCTCTCCATCTTGCAAGTTTTTATCCCTTATATATTTAACCCCCGGAGACAGTTCTCAGAATGGAAGGAAGCAAAGAAAGAAAAATGTATTGATCTACTAGTAGACATGGGATAAAAGCAAATTTCCCAGATTCAGATGCGTGTGAGCTAACTTCATTATCAGGGCCACTACTATAATATGGTAAGGCCTATTATGCTGTTAGTCCTAGTGTCCCAGAAGACACTTTCGTCTCCTAAGTCCACTGATAAAAACCCCAGATGGCTGGTATCTTTTTTCAATTTGTTGTTTTCCATATGAAACACCAGGGACGTATTTGTATCTTAAAGCCCGGACAATAGTCATTAGCTTTAGAGCCCTCATAACCTGCTGGGGTCACATCAGATGCACACAGTTTCCACAGGGACGTGATGTCTGGAGTCAGATTGTGTGAGGGCTTGTGACACCAGGCACTGACTGAGCTCAAGTGCTCCACTAACTGACTCTGCTCTTTTGTGACTTAGAAAGAGAAATGCCCACAGGAAAAGGAAACCATGGGCATATGCGTTATGTAATGAGAAAGGAAGTAATAAAATCACAGCACCATCCGTTTTGGTGATTGTCACACCTCAGGATATCTCCCGCTATGCTAAGCAATGTCATAAAATTCTCAACACAACTCTGTATTGAAAATAAATACATATCATCTAACACTTGAGCGGGCTTGGCTAGAGAATAAAAATGTCACAAAGGACAGAAACCACTAAGCACTAAGGTGGTTAAGAATCATTCATCTGTATGTGTAACTAGACCAATGTTATGGCAATTGATTAATGCTTCTTAATACTTGCTTTCTGTTTCCTGGCCTTTCTGATAGCCCAGCACCAAGCACTAGTTGTTTCCAAAAACTTCTCTGCTCTGCGTGTCTTCACTGGTCAGCTGTGGAGGTATGAAGTCTCTGTTCTGACCCCAAACTCCCTTTCTGTTCTTGGTTCTTTCCATACACTTTCACAGAGCTGATGCGTCAGCCACACCAAACTACTCTCCCCGTGTAGACTCAAAATGTTCCATAAGGGCAGTGTGCTATTGGGCAGTGAGGTCTCTGAGGACAGACCGTTGGGGTTGAATCCCAGCTATGCCTTCCTTTTGTCTGAAATCATGGGAGAGTGAATTGGGTTTCTGGGACCTGAGTTTTCATATCCTGTACAGATAAATGCATCCATCATATAGGGTTGTTATGAGAATCAGAGTTAACACATGAAAATGCTTAGAATGGTACCTGGCCCAGAGTAGGTCCTCAGAATTTATAGTCTGGTATTACTTCAGACTTTTATGGCTTTGCTATTTCCTCTGCCTAGAATGCCTCCAGCTTCATTCCCCTTCCTCTGTCTCCTTGTTGGGTTTAAATGTAACCTCCTTTCTGGAAAAACTCCCTGCTTGCCCAAGGATCCCCATGCATTCCTGTGCCACTGCCCCTGAAATTATCATTAAAGCATTGTTACTAATTATATGTTATTGTCTAGTTGAGAGCCTCTTGAGGACGAGGTCACTGTGGCTCCTTCATGTTACTTTCCACCCAAGTTTTCCCCATGGGAGATTCTCAATCAATATTTACTGAATGAATAAATGAATTAAGCAACCAACCAAACAATTGAATATTGTCTATTATATGCAAATTAACAGAATTCTTAGTGATACATGGAAAACGTAGACTGAAAGCTTGCTGGGCTTGTATATTGTGAAGGGAATGATTAATTCAGTCCCTTTTGCAAACTGCCACACGGAAAGATTTTCTGTGTTCCGACTCAATTTGCTTGCCATGTCTATACCAGCCTAAAGCTAAGTCTATGCAGTGCCAGCTGACGTGGATATTTGGAATTCATTAGCCATAGAGTTATGGTTGGCAAATCCAAATAGTGTACACTCTAATGTATATTTTTAGAGAGTATGTCTCATCCATTTAGCCTTTATGTGACCATCTCATTTACTAGGCCCAATTCCAAATCTGTACGTCCTTTATCCACATCAACATGTGGCTCACCCTATTATGAAAAGGCCCCATTCACAGGAGCCTCCACAGACGAACTTACTAAGGGTTCACATACTGTTACAGCTGAATATACACTGAGTTGGCCACGGTCTGCAGGATATTGACCCACACCAGTCCTGGAAGGCAACATAACCCGAAGAAACCCCCTTTACCCATGAGCGGAGTTAAGGATCAGGTTTTCTGGAAATCCATGGCGATTTTGCATGACTTTTTCCTTGCCAACGAGTCTGCCGTAGATACCAAATGTTTTCCCCTCTCCTTAGGGATTTCTCTTTTCCCCCCATTTTCCCAAAAGGAACTTTCTAGCATTTTAATGATGAATCACACGGCAGAAATTCAGGACATCTGGGTTCCAGTCTCACTTCATGTATCTGTGCCTCAGTTTTACTTGGTATAAAATTGTTTCTCTCTTTTGGCTGTTAATACAGAACAGTTTGTTCTTAGAGTCTCATAATAAAGTGAATGCTCTGTTAATCCAAAAGAGTTTGTCTTCTTTGGAATATGATGGCTGAAATCCCTATGGCTTATATACAGCTGGCTTTCAGTAATTTTAAAAGGATATCCTTTCTTCTATGCAGGGAAAATAAAATGATTGAACCAAGTGATGTCTCCAAGAGCTAGCAGTTGTCTTGAACTGTAGTTATTTTCTTCGTTGTTTACCTTGCTGCTTATTTCTAGGAGGCAAAAATTACTGTGACAATACAGTCTGTCTACAACACTACCGTGGGTAGTACTCGTTTCTTAAGAACATGCTATAGATTTTAGGGTAATAGTAATCACTGGACAATATTACATCAACCCAGGTGAAATAAAACCATTGTGTCTCTCCACACCAAATACAGCTGTTATTAAAGAAGCAGATTTGATAGTAGGAATACGATTTTAATTTTATTGGCTCATTTTGGTGACTTGGAAAACTTTTCCTCTAAGAGTACGAATAGGGTGCTCCAATGGAGTTGTTATATTAGACCTGCACTGTAATTATTATAATAGTGTAATTTACATACATAATCTCTAAAACCATTATATATAACTTATTAATTAATCCTAATCTGTAAAATTTACCTAAAATAATTGTCCTAATTTTATTAAATGTGCTATCATCATTCATACTAAATAATTATATAATTCCATCATTGAGATTCATTTTGTGCAAACAAATGGATTCTTTCCAAGTTAATGAATCATGAACTCATTAAATAATATATCACTGGAATTAACATTTCTTTCATTAATTACAATTTTAATATGGCCTCCACTAGAATTCATAATGGACGAAGAAGGTATTTAAAATAAAATGCAGCTCTTTATTCTTGATTAATGATTAGTTAGTTGTTGAATTTGCTAAATTCTACCCCCCTGGGCCAGAAAGTGAGAAGGAAGGATTGGCATGAACTTAGGGGTGACAGTCCTGGACAATGATCCAAAGTTAGAGTAGAAAAGGAGAGAGTTTCCTATCACTGTGGACACCAGGACAAGAAGTGTTGGTCTCAAAAGGGAGTGTAGGTAACTGAACTTTCCCAAGATCCTCTAGGACAGTTTCTCAGTGAGATGATGTTGATATTTTGGGAGGGATACACTTGATCATGTGGCATCTTGAGAGCTGCAGAACAATTTATACCTCTGATCTTTACTAATGAAATGACAGCTGCCCTTCCCCCACCCATCACTGTCTCATTGATTCAATAAGATAAACTACCCCCCTCATTTCTAAACATCCCCAAGCCACTCATATCTTCATTCTCTTTAAACAAACAAACAAACAAACAAACAAAAGAAACAAAAACAGGGGTGCCTGGGTGGCTCAGTTATGCATTTGACTTTTCTGCTCAGGTCATGATCTGGTGGTTTGTGAGTTTGATCCCCACGTCAGACTCTGCTGATGGCTCAGAGCCTGGAGCCTGCTTTGGACTCTGTGTTTGTCTACTTCTCTCTCTGACCCTCCTCTGCTGGCACTCTGTCTCTGTTTCTCTCTGTCTCAAAAGTAAATAAATATTAAAAAATGTTTAAAAAATCGGGTAACTGCTAGGGTACATCATGAAATGACAGTTTTTCTCCCAACCTTATGCTATATTCCAGAGTAGGGTTTTTATGAAAAATTAGTCTGCCAAGGCAGCCCTACTTGTGTTCTGAGTATGATTGAATATCCTATTGATGCCTAGAAGCTCACCATTTTAGAGATACATCTTTCTTATGTTAAGTGTGGCTCTTTCTCCCTTTTCAGATGTTCTGCCTACAGCATAAAAGCACTAGGCATCTTTGGGAATGTATTAGTCTTCTAGGGATGTTACAATAAACTACCACAAACTGGGTGGCTTAAAGTAGCAGAGATTTATTGTCTCACAGTTCTGGAGGTCAGAAGTCTAAAACAAAGGTGGACAGGGCCATGCTTGTCCAAAGGCTCTGAGAGAGGATTCATTTAATGCCTCTCTCCCAGGTTCTTGGGGCTGCTGCCAGTCCTTGCTATTCCTTGGCTTGTGAACCCCCCTCAATCTCTCCCTCCATCTTTATGCATGGCCTTTTCCTCTCTGAGTATTGGGTCAAATTTCCTTCTCTTTTCACTTTTAAGAACATTAGTCATTGGATTTAGGGCCCACCCTAAATTCAGGATGATCTCATTTCAAGATTCTTAACTTGATTACATCTCTAAAGACTATTTTCAAATAAGGTCACATTCTCAGGTACCAAGGGTTAGAACTTGCACATATCTTTTGGGGCCACTTTAATCCACTGTAAGAAGTGAGTTTGAAAGTAGAAGAGAGAATTCAGAAAGACAGGTAGCAAGTGCTGAAGACACACATCCCAAATTTCCTCAGGTGATCTAAGCCATCAGGTGTACTTTTACTCTTCGTTTGGGTTCCCAAGTTGGTGTCTTGAGTCTCCTTTGTATGTATTTATATACAAAATGTAGAAAGGAAATGTCAGGAAGGAATATTTTTGGTTACAAGTAACAGAAGATACAAGTACAGTGGCTTAAACAAAAAGGAGGGTTTTTTCTTTCTTTCACAAAACAGGAAATTTGGAAATAGGTAGCTGCTGCTGATGGTTCAGTGACCTAAACTTGTTATGGCATCTTCATAGTTTTCTTGGATATTTCTTCATATTTGTTACTTCATAAGATGGCTGGCTCAGTTTCATGTTGCAAAAATGTATTCAAGGCAGGAAAAGATAATAGCAGTTCTACATATCTTTTATCTGAAAAGGCAAAATCTTCTCTACAGCACTTGGCAGACATTCAGTTTGCATATTATTGGCCAGAACTATGTCAACAAATGCCTGACACCACAGTGGACACAGGTAAAGGTAAGACAGGTATCCCCAACTTTTTGAAAGTTCACATCATATACCATTTCGTTTACAAGAGTTACATTAGTATGTGTTTTCACTAACCAAGTGAAAGAAATCTGAGGAGGATTTTTACTTTTATGAGAAAAGGAGAAAATAAAAATACCATTCAGCATTTTGTAGCGAGCCATCATCAAGCAGCGAGAACACTCTGCCAAGCTCCTTCCCTGGGTACCACACTCAGCATCCCAGCATCCAGCCATCATGCCTTTGAATTGTGTCCGTGAGCATCTGCACCTTATCTTGATTTATTTTGGGCATCCATTTGCAAGATGTGTCTTAACGTATGAGAAAAGCCTTAGAGAGGTTATTGTTTGGGTCTGGGAAGGCTCAAAAATGTTTCCATATAAATTAATGGTAATTGCTTTTTTGCTTGACATCATCTCAGCTTACAAAAGGTTTCATGGGAATGCTCTACTTTTGGATAGTAGAGGAAATCTGTGTTTAGCTTCTCTGGCCTCTACAGTCGAGGTGGCAAGGAAGAAGGAAGTTAGATTGTCTATTAGGTTTGCTAATCAACAAAACTGCCAAAGGGGGAGAAGTTTCGTCCATTATTTTAGCAACATATCTCTTTCACATATCTAGACAAAAGAAACAAAAGATAAGAAAAACAGTGAAAGCAAGGTTCCAATTTAATTTCACCATTATTTACCTTTAAATAGGTGGTGTGAATGTACTGGACCTCAGTTTTACCTGATCTGGAACCAGGCACTGGACCGGATTGCCTCTAATGTTATCTCTGATTCTGAACATTTATGATTCTATTAATCCATTACCAACAGGGTACTTTATAATTCCAGTGATGGTTTTCTACTGATCTGCCCCATCTAGGAGCATAATTAACATTGACGGAATCAGAAGGAACTATGCAGATAATGTGGTATACAGCTCCCTTACTCCATGAAGTATGGTTATACTGATGCTAAGGAGAGAAAATTCATCTTTTCATTTTATTCTTCATAACTATTTATGTATTTGTTTTTTAATCAGGGTGAGCCAACTTCAGAATATCGCCAAGCCTAGAAATGGCTGCAATCATTAAAAGGTTTATTTCAAAGCAATTACAAAATTCGACCAGAGTCTAACAGTTTCTGAAATGTTATTTTATTTTATTTTACTTTTTTGGTTGCCAAATGAGCCTCTGACCTTTTTTGAGTCCAAAGGATCTGCCCTCCCTCAGAGCATACCTGAGTTAATCATCTGCAGGCTGCATTGTCTCCTTGCTGGGCCCTGGTGAGTAAGACATTTTTTTGCTTACATAAGAGAGGCCTCACTCCAGTTTTCCTCAAAGGACTGACTCATGAGGCTATTCGGATGGAGCTGAATAATTTTCCATAGACATATATGAACTCAATCAGGCAGGAAATAAGGTGTTCGAATTAAATCAAAGATTGTGGCAGCCTCTCTATCTGCTTTTCCAAAACTCATGTAAGACAGGATTTCATTTCACATAGTATGAAAAATCGATAAGCAAGGAGTGGTTTCAGTCATTTAAGTTCAGTGTGACTAATTTTGGCCATGAAGAACCCACAAATCAAATTCTGTCATTAAATTTTGACACTTTAAAAAGCATACAAGTTGGTGAAATATATATTCTTCTGAAACTGTGCTTAAAGTACTTTCTCACCTGACATGAAAACATAAAATATTTGACACCTATGTAGTAAATGGGGGAAATATCGGTATCATTAGAAAACTCTGGCAGGCAAGGACTATTGCAGTATGCAAGAGTAATAAGATGAGCTATGTATAATTTTATCTATACTATTCTTGGCTCAGGCCTGTCCCTCTATGTTCACTCTAATCTCGACTCTTGAGTATATTGTCTCAGCTTTTGCATATTGCCTTCAACTAAAGACATTAAAGGATTATACACTTGAGACACTCCTCCAGTTTCTGTCTCCTAATTAGTCCAGAGTATGGGTGAATGGATCCAGTCTTCCTAGTGAGAAACATAAGGAAGTGATATTCAAACTGTTATGGTCATATAAGGAAAAACAACCTAAAATCTGTTTAATTTCCATTAAAAAGAAAGATATACCTTTCATATAGTTTTAGTTTGATATCTATAAATCCTGATCATGAGTAGTTTTAAACAACATAATTTTTAAGTGTTTCAAAAAAATATAAATTCTACCCTGTTGATAACATTGACATTTAAAAATGAAATGGTTACTTCAATATTTTAAATGAATCCAATAAAATTTAGATGTTTCATAATTTGATATTCATGATCATCAATTATTAAAATACAGAAACATGCTCCTCTTAACTGCATAAAATTTTATATTGTTCTTCTTTAATGTAAACTTACATTTTCATTCCACTTTTCCATATTTTTATGTTGGAAAGTATTTTATTAGTCACCCTATAACTTTCAAAAATTTATATATGTATACATTGAAACATGAAAGTTTAAAAAACATAGGTTCTTATTATTTAAAAAATAAAATAATTAACATTAGAATACTATTAACTGAAATAGTATAAATTATTGCACACTGGAATGCATACTTATTAAGAATAAAAATCAAAATTGTAGTGTAGCTGTATTTCTTAATAAGATGAATTGAACTTTAAAAAACATTAGCCTATAAATCCATGAATGAATATTATATGTTAGAATTAAACAGAGTTCATCCTTATGGTGATTCTACTTTTTGTTTTGTGATTGTAAGCACTAAAAAGACTTGTTTGCATAAATAAATAAATGAGAATGGAAGGATCTTTATTATAAAAATATTCCTCAATTTTTTAAACATTTTCTGAGTTATATAATTGCATAGGGATCTATCATTAAAAAGTTATTTCTAATGATATGTCTTATAATAACTTGATTAGGTCTTCCTTCAATTTCATTGGTAGAAGTCATGTGGAAACCACATGACTCACAAAAGAATGTGTTAGCCACCAGGAGCGTTATTTACTTTCTCAAAATCAGCCCAGTATTTCAATTTGGTCCTTGATTTGTTGCCCTGCTGGTTTTTACATGCCAGAGGAAACGCCAGGGTAAGATCCAGAAGGCCAACATACACCATACCGGGCTTGGAGCTGCCCATTGGCTCTTCTTTTTTGCACCATCTTCACAGAATGATACAGACAAGAAATTGTACAGGGCATGAAGGTCATAGCACTGCTTGCACCAAGTGGACAAATCTCAAGATTCGTGTTCATGTCTGTGTATGATACATTGACAATTTGAAACATATCTGGATCATAAAGAATATGAAGGAATATGAAAAGTAGGCCTTTGGAGAAATGGTTAAAGAAACCATTTTGTCAGGATTAGAAAAGGCATAGGAAAACATAGGTGGTATATACATAATTCAGAGAAAGATTAAGATTGTTCAATGTTCTTCCAGGAAGCAAAACTAGGATCAATGGTCAGTCCCATCACCGGGCAGAGCTTTTGACAACTATCACTCCCAACAATGCAATAAGAATCCTCACTCCCTTTACCACTTTAAATAATGGAGCAGAGACTATATTGTTTTTTCAAAAGATGCTGTACAGACAAGTTCTGCGTCATGCAGAAGGGTGGAGCGAATGACCTATAGGACCGTTCCACTTTTGAGATTCTAAGTATCTTAGCCTAGAGAAAACAGAAGTGTTCTAAGAGCCACAATTCCCAGCAGCAGGAGTAAAGCAGCATCTATGTTGAAATAGTAATATGTTCTCTATTCATAAAATGTGTTGCCAGTTACCTAATGTAGTGGAACATTATTTGAACTCTTTGTCTGGTAGTGTGGATGGATTTGCATGGATTAACCACACTCCTCTGTCT
This sequence comes from Cryptoprocta ferox, assembly GCA_028646485.1. Classification (NCBI taxonomy): domain Eukaryota; kingdom Metazoa; phylum Chordata; class Mammalia; order Carnivora; family Eupleridae; genus Cryptoprocta; species Cryptoprocta ferox. Next base: position 30,688,360 of record CM053578.1, on the reverse strand, counting down.
AATCCCCTTTGTGGCCAAGGGCATGCAGTTTGAGACTGCTGGGTTTGGAAGTACAGTCTGTGGCTAAGGCATAGAACCACTAGGCTGTCCACTTGGGGATCAAAGCAAGACATTTGGCTGTACTCAACCAGTTCTCTGACCAATTTTGCTAACCACATACACTTTTCTTACAATTAACCTCAACTCAGGGGGGTTGAGCTTCATTAAAATTCTATATTTCTTGTTAAGACCCACAGTAGTCAAACATTTAGCTGTCTAGGTAGATATTTGAATGATTATCACTTCTGAGAGGCTCCAAGTATTTCCAGGCTATCTTTTCTTAAGAGTATGTCTCTGGGTTGCCATTTGCTCACCTGTGGTTTACTATTTGCCTGCAAATTCTTCAGAAGTTACAATTAATATATTCATTTGTTCTGCATTTCATTTAATGTTTTAAATTTTATTTATTTATTTTGAAAGAGAGCAAGTGAGCAGGGGAGGGGCAGAAAGGGAGGGAGACAGAGAATACCAAGCAGGCTCCACATTGCCAGTGCAGAGAATGACACAGGGCTCAAACCCACTAACTGTACGATCATGACCTGAGCTGAAACCAAGAGTCAGAAGCTTAACTGACTGAGCCACCAGGCGTCCTCATTTGTTCTGCATTTTAAAATGCTTTTATGTACAATGAATTCAATTAACCTCATCAAATATGCCCCTTGATCAGACTTTATTCCTGTGCATCACACAGCTATATCTTCCCCTAACTAAAGTTTCCAAATGACAAATGGGTGATTCAGCCAATTCGTTTGAGTTTCAAAATTCATATACAGTGCCTAAATTGCATACAAACAAGTTCTAATATAAATTATTATTTAATTTGCCACATGTTTTATTTTAATTTCTAATGTACATCAATTTTTATGTATGTAGAAATGTAACTTCTACAAAATAATATATATTCATTCAAAAAGTCAAAACTATTGAAAACCTCTCTCGTTATAATTCCACTCCTCAGAAATAAGAATTATTAACTGTAATTAATCCTCAAAGACCTCTTAAATACATATATACACATAGTTTTAGTATTACATGCTGTGATGTAACTTGCATTTTTAGATTTAAGTAGGTATTTTTAACAAAATTATATGATTACAGATTTTAAAGGCTGAGCTTGTTGAGGAAACAGTCATCCCTAAACACTGCCCTCCCACCATTTCCTGCTTCCCAGAGTTAACCACTAAAATTTTTAGCTACTTATCTTGGTATTTAGTTACATTTCTTGGTAGCATGCTTATAGTGTATTGCTATTTTTTTTCAGTTTAAACATTATTTATTGACCCCCTCCCTGTGTGTGTGCCACACACACACACATACACACACACACACACACACACAAACCTTCACCTTCTTTCTTTCCATCCTACAGGTATAAAGTATTTTGAGTAGCTCAGTATTCAGTATTTACATTACTATGAGTATACACACACTTTTCATATCTGAGCAATGTGGGGATTCTATGGTTAGTTTTTCTTTTCTGCAACCCTGTTTTCTCAAACTTAATAGTTGTCTTTTTGTTGTTGTTGTTTGCTTGTTTTTTTTTTTTGTTTGGTTGCCTGCTTGTTTTTCTATAGACTTATCACTAATAACATCCTTAAACTCTCCCAAACCAGTGTAAATCTAAATTCCATAGGCTTAAAGATAGGCATTTCACCAACTTAATCTTCTTAAACAGATCTCTTTGATAAATGTGTTAAAGGAATACATTTTTTAAAAGGGAATTTGAGTCAATCTACTCTGGCTTTTGTCATTTATACCTACATCATATCATTCATACATCATATATACCTTATATTAGTCATTTATTCTGGTTGAATATGTCATACCAAATTCTGATTACATTTTATCCATTCCTACCACATATTTCTCACTATTTTGCATACAACCAATGCTTAATAAAATTTCCATGTAGATACTGAATAAACATACCTAAAGAGTCAAGGATGATTAGCAAAGTTATCCTATTATAATATTCCTTGACTTTGTGCTTTTCATGCATCTCAACAATAGCAAAATACCTTGAGGACACAGAATCTTACAAAACTTGTGAAACATGTTTGTATTCCATAAAGCCCTTTGTGGGAAAGCTCTTGTTGAGTCAGGAGGGTTAGAAATTGAAACTGTAGTGACTCTAACAGAAAGAATTCTCACTCATCTCTCTCAGACAGGTACTTAGGGGTAGTTGAAATCTGCTTATCTTTCTCTGTCATCACCCCCCTTCATGCCCACTCTGATCTATATCTAGCAAACCCAGTGTGCAAATAATATATATTTTCTGGCCCATGGTTTTAATCTTTCCAACCCCTTTCATTTCTCCTCCTGTAATAACCAGTTCCTATTGTTCCTTTGACTTGCTTTGAAACTACTTCTAAGTCGACAGCATTACTGACCCGTAGAGCTATAGTGGCCTGGGGGAAAGAATGGAAATCCACTTGCTCTGGCAAAAAGCTCAAGCTCAGCATCCCAAGTCCCCTGAAGTGGGATATTTCTTGGCTGTACAAGTTACAATGAGATGGGGCAACTCTATGTACTTCATGAAGTGATTTTTATCATGAACTGAATTCCAACAATTGCTAGAGTGAGGATAAACAATTGTGATGTACCGTTAGTTGTGAATTTGGATTTTCAAATCTGCAAACTATCTATCTAGGGAATAGAATAAAAGTTAGGGCAAAGTTAGAAGGTTTCACATACAACTTGATGGTAACCTATTTCATTTCATTTTGGAGCACTTTTTAGGTATTCCTCTGTTGCTGTTATCCACTCATGTTGATATGTGTTCTTTGATTCAAGCCCTCTTCTCCATTTTTTCAGTTATTCATACAACATAGATGGAATAGCACAAGCTCACTCACATCTGGTTGAGTGGGTGTAGTTGACTTATGAGCCAATTTCATAGCTCTCTCGCCAAGACACACCCATAAGCTCTACTCGATGGCTGTTTTCAGCATCTGTAATGCGGTTAAAAGATTTGGGTTTCCATGATGTATAAAAAAGTATGAATAACTATTTGTGTAATGTAGGCTGTTTAATGGTCCTTGTTTGAAAACTTCATGACAGAATTTTAACCAGGCATTTCAAAAACCCAAAGCTATAAATGCTCACATTTCCACTAATACCCAGTGGGAAACATCTTCATAAATCATGAGACTCTTAGCTTTCAGTCTGTTTCAATTATCATTGTACATATAGTGCCCTGTACCAAGCATGGTGCTCAATAATTATGTGTCGAATGAATCAATCATCATAATTCAGTATTAAGCAATGCCAATAAGAATTGCCTTCTCTATTGCAGCACTAACTACATAAACTCCTCAATACTAAATCCAATGGACACATCCTAACTCTTATTGGTCTGCTTTGCTGCCTTTTAAATGTTGATTACTCTTTTGTTCTCAATGATTTCACTTTCTTTGGTGGCCTCTTCCTGTATCAGCAAGTAATTTCTGTTATCTTGTCAGTCTTCCTTGTGGTCTGCTCTTCTTTTACTCACTCCTTAAATAGTAGTATTCTTCAGAATTTCTGACACTATCTGCTATTCCCACTCTAAATTCTTTTCTGGAGCCATTTCATCCAAGATAATTATCAGTTATAGATTGCATGTGGCACAGGAGAAAATAAGAAAAGAGAAGTGAGTACAGAACAGGAGTTTAGTTTTCTTTCATACAACAGGTAGGCCATCCTGCACTGAGGCACGGTTCAAGGATGTTGGGGCTGATGTCCGGTGGACTTTCTCTCATGATAGTCACAACATGGCTACTACACCTCCAACACTAAAATTTGCAGATATTCAGGCATCAGGAGGAGAGGAAAAGGACAAGAGTTAATTGAATCTGATCCTTCTTTAGATTATTTAAAGAATCTCCCTCTCAATAACATGAACTTACTTTTCATTAGCCCATATCCTGTCACATAGCTCCATCCATCTGCAAAGAGCATTGGAGAACATAGTTTGCTTTATTTTAAAAATAGGCTTCTCTTACCTCTAACAACATTTGCATGTTATGACCCCCAAGTTATTGCTTTAACTCTGGCTCCTCCTCTAGATTTAAGCTCGTTCATCCAAATGTTTACTGGACGTCTACACCAGTACAAAAAGTCACAATGGCCTTTCAGTCCCATATGTCTAGATACCTAAACTTTATCTCCATCTTATAGTTGATTTCCTTCCTTCACCATCCCATCTACATTCATTGAGTCAACCACATTTATTTTATAACTACTGTATGCCAGGCACCATGCTAGGAGGTGGCTTTACAAATATGAATGGGACATATTGCCTATCTAAAGGAATCTAGAAGTTCCTAATGGAATCTACAAGTGGGTGAAGTCAGGTGCCACCAAGATCTCCCTTCAGGACTGTTCTCCTTCTTCGAGGTGTTGGGAGTGTTGGATGCTCACTCTCCAAGAACTGCTCTAAACTGCAGAGAGCTTCCTTAACTATGATCCAGCATACTCCAAGAAGCATCTGGTTGAAGTGAGAGTGCAAAGCTTCCTTGTCTTAAGGTGGGGCAAATATGAAGAACTGTCCTAGCCTCAGAGCTTACTATGAAGTCATCTGAGGCTTATGAAGTGATTGTATCACAATTTGACTCCTCTCTCTGTTCAATTTTACTTTAGTCACTCTCCCACAGACACTGTTCCTGAGAGGGATCCCAAGTGTACTTCTCGAATGCAAAACTCTGTATGAGTCTGTTTTCCTGGGAATCTGATACACAAGCAACAGGGTACCAGGAGTGGTACTAGGAATAAGCAACTAAAATGGCATTTTGGAGGTGGATAATGATAACATATTTACCCCATCACATAAGTAGTACATGTAGTAATGATATAGCTGTGACATGCTATGGGACTACTGTTATAACTTTCACAGCTGGTGAACTGGAATGGGATAATGGTGGACAGGAATGCACTGATGGGGCAGGGTCCCTGGTCTTGGAAAGTTTGGGGAAGTAGTTATTAAAGATCTATTGAATTAGAGAACTGTTGCTGGAGGCAACTGATGCACTGGAGAAGGGCAAGGACAAGCTAAGGATGATGAATCTACAATTCAAAGTGAATTGTGAAAAACAGATAGTGTCATTGTTGGCCAATACAGAAGATTTCATCTGCAACCAGAGGGCAGAGAAAAGTGAGGGTCAGACCCATCACTGAATTCTAAGAGTAGCAGAATTCTAAAGGAGGTTGAATTTTCAATCTCAGCAATTCAGCTGAAAGTCCAGGCAAAGAATGGGATCCTGAAACTGGGATGGGGACATCTGGATCAATTCAAAAATCTTGAATCCCCAGATACCTTTGTTTTTTTCCGATTCCAAAGATGTGGCCCACTCTTTCCTATGAAAGTTTAGCTCTCCCTCCTCCCTGCTTGTAGATAATAGTGAAGATGACATGAACTTCTATCAGGATGTACACCCACTTCTCTACCTGGATGAGAAAAATAACTATAGCTAAGTTAAAACATAATATAGGTCAGGAAGTCCTGAGTCTTCTAAGAGAGGAAAGGGACTCTCTTAGAAGGAAGCTGCAGAATTTGGCTGGGGTGTATATATGGGACTAAAGATGCTAATCAAAGAGGGGGAGGTGGGTAGAACATAAAGTTAGAAGAAGAAAACCTTGTCAATATGGTAGCACTCTAGCATAATACAGGATTTCATACCATGGCAGGGACCCCAAGAACCTGGGCCAATGTGCAGATGGGCTGGCTTTTGGAAGCTAGAAGAAAGTGATGGCTCATGTTTGGTGAAGTAGAAATGCCAGAACTGCCATGACTGAGAGTGGAAGAAGGTGTCGAAAGGCTCGGAAAAGTGACATGCTAGATTAGACGCAGTGGATCAGGCTGGAAAGCCCAATAGCCAACACTCTTCTGTGAGACAGCTTAGGGGATACCCCATTTACCACAGTGATAAAAAATGCATTGGTGAAGAGACAACTTCACGTTGGTGAAAAGACAACCTACTTTTCCTATGGGAAAAGACATATCTGATAAAGAGTTAGTATCCAAAATAAAGAACTTACCCAACATCAAAATAACAACAACAACAAAACAACAAATAATCCAATTAAAAATGGGCAGAAGACATGAACAGACATTTCCTCAAAGAAGATATGCAGATGGCCAACAGACACATGAAAAGATGCTCCACATCATTCATCATCAGGGAATTGCCCACCAAAACTATGATGAGGTATCATGTCATAACTATAAGAATGGCTAAAATAAAAACTTAAGAAACAAGTATTGGCAAGGATGTGGAGGAAAAGGAACCCTCATGCACTCTTGGTGGCAATGCAAACTGGTACAGCCACTGTGGAAAACAGTATAGACGTTCTTCAAAAAATTAAAACTACAACTACCTTATGATAATCACAGTACTGGGTAAAAAATATGAAAACAGGAATTCAGAGGGATATATCCACCCCTATGTTTATTGTAGCATTATTTACAATGCCAAATTATGTAAGCATCCCGAGTGTCCATTGATAGATGATAGATGAAATCTTGCCATTTGCACTGACATGGATGGATCTAGAGAGTATTATGCTATGCCAAAGAAGCCAGTCAGAGAAAGACAAATGCCACATGATTTCACTCCTATGTGGAATTTAAGGAACAAAACAAATGAACAACAACAACAAAAAAGACACCAACCAAAAAGCAGACTCGTAACTCTAGAGAACAAACAGATGGTTACCCCAGGGGAGGTGGGCGAAATAGGTGAAGGGGATTAAGAGTACACTTATCTTGATGAGCACTGAGTAGTGTATGGAAGTGTTGAATCACTATATTGTACACCTAATACATACTACCATGGAATTAAAATTTTTTAAAATACATATATTTTTAAAATGCATTGGTGAGAGTGGCACAGCCATTGCTGTGATGATTGTTCTCTATTGGTCTGGACTGATGGTAGGAGGCACTCTAACAGAACTTGGCTTTCTGATAGCTATATGGATGATAGGGTCCCAGAAATAATAGGGGCTAGGTGGCAGTGCTTAACTAGAAGCCAGGTGGGCATTATTTCATAATAAGTGTTGAAGTTGGAGGAGCAGCCAGGAAAACTTAACCTGTAGAGAGCTATGGAGACGGTTAACAGAACACAGCATCCTCTGGGGTAAGATAGAAGGGCAGCCAACAAGGGTATTTCTCAATCTGGTTATTAAAAAGAAATTGAGGAAGGATAATCAGAAGGCTGAGGACAGCTGCTCGCCAAAATTGTCATGATTCTTTTCCCAGTTTATAGGCTAGATCCCCAGTAGGAAGGATGCTGTTTCGTATCCAAATGTCTTATAATAGTTTGTGAGTTGCACAAAAGACAAAATATCTCCTATGAGCGTGTGTACCTCAAACTCACACATCACAAATCATGATCCAAAGGCAGTTCTCAACATGAAACTTTACCTCATGTACTCGTACTTGAAATTAAAAAAAAAATAGTAATAGGGGTACCTGGGTGGCTCAGTCGGCTAAATGTCCTACTTCAGCTAAGGTCATGATCTCATGGTTTGTGGGTTCGAACTCCATGTCGGACTCTGTGCTGACAGCTCAGAGCCTGGAGCCTGTTTCACATTCTGTGTCTCCCTCTCTCTCTGCCCCTCCTCTCTCTCTCTCTCTCTCTCTCTCTCAAAGATAAATAACAAAACATTCAAAAGGTAAAAAAATAACAAAGCATAAAGGACAGAAAGAAAATATTGGATTAGGTCTATAATCTCAGAGTGAGATATACTGTAGGCTTCTCTCTCTCTCTCTTTCTCTCTCTTTTTCCATTTTAACTCCATTTGGACTGGAGATTTTCAAAATTGTTATCCTAAGAGAACCACAGTTTTGATTGGCTGAATGGTACAGGAGAGGACAATAAATGGGCTGGGAAGAGAGCACTCCTTGAGCAGAGTTCTTTAGGATGCCTAAAAACAGAGTTTATGTATTGTATGGACTGAACCATCAATTAATTCATTCGACATTTAAATACTTACTATGGTCCAGGCGCTTTCTAGGTTCTGAGAACTTAAAGTTGAATAAGACATGGTCTATGCTCTCCTGTAGCTTCTACTAAGAAACAGAGACTAGAAAACCAAAGATTATATTTCAGTGTGAACTGACCAAAAGGAGATAGTGGTTCAGCAGTGGCTTGGCCACGTGCTGGCTCATGTTATTTTTCCTCTCTGCATCTAAAGAAAATATCAGAAAAAGAAAAAAGAAAATATCAATACCTGCCTCTGAGGATCATTTTTGTAGGTAAAATGAAATAAAGCACATGAAGTACTTAGCAGAATGCCTAGTGCATTGTAAGTGCTCTGTTCATGTTTGCCATTACTACTACTATTTTTGTTGTTATTGTTGACATTATAAATAAGAAATGCTTCGAAAAAAATGTCATCAAATTTGCTACTGATTTAGACTCTCCCTTTAGGTGATAATTAGAAAGCAAAAGTGACTAAAGCCACAGTGACCTTTGATTTCCTAGTAAGAATTTCAGTCTTCTATACAAAAATTTTCCTTTTTGTTTTAATAAAATTGAAAAGATTACTATTGACTATTTTACATCCACCCTTTCTCTCATGCTCATTCATTCAAACCACCACTTCAGTGAGGGCCTACTCTCTTCTGGGCAATGTATCAGGTACAAAAGATACCAAGATGAAAAAGACAGTCCTTGTCTTAAAACAACACTACCTATTTTCATTCAACTACAACCCTATGAGTTATAGATTATTATGTCCTTTTATAAATAAATGAGTCATCAGGTCAGAGAGGCTAATTAATCCATCCAATATCTTATGGCCACAAAATATAGGTCCAGACCTGGGGCCAAGTCCTCTGATTGGCTGTAAAATCTATCCTTTTTTTCTGTGAGAGAATGGAGGGGATATTCTGGGGCAAGAAATTATTGGTCTTCTGTGATTAAGCATACTTATAATAATAATAAATAAATAAAATGAAAGAAGCAGTATCTTTGCTTGTATCTATAACCCAAAGTTTGAGACATGGCACTATACTGTACCTGCCTACAGTGCCAGTAAGAACCTTTTGTAGGAGAACATTGATACTGCTGTTGGTGGGACAGCTGGGACAATGACCAGGACCACTTCCAGTCTCTGGAAAGGAATATTGAATGTACAAAGTGTAAAACTGGAATAGAATAGTCATCTTCATAGACCATCAGTACGCAAATAGCAGGTTAGGGAGCAAACTACGTGTGGGGAAGGAACCAAAAATAAAGAAAAACTCAGAAGTAAAATGGGCCTGATACACTCAAATCTGTCAGGCTGCCTGAAATGCTCTGAAGGATCTTAAGCTAAGAGATCACCACAACACGTGTACCGAGAGCAAAACTGATCAATGAATCTCAGAGACCAGACAGAATCTGGATAGGCCTTAAAAAAACCTTAACTGTCAAGAAAACAGCATGAAAGGAATAAAACTCATCTACAGTTTTTGGATTATATAAAATTTTTGAGTTTTGTTTATAAGTTTAAAAAAACAAAAGAAATCTTTCATGACATCGCATTGTAACCACTAAAATGGACTCTACCTTCCCAGGGACCAGAAGAGGCTGAATAACCTGTGCAGGAAAATGAGGCGCACACACATGTGCGTATGTATGACCTTCGGCCAGACATTTTTGGTGGTTAATAAATATGCCGAAAATTGAAATTCAAGATCCATCAGTTGTTAGTTCTCAGTGCTGCTTCCTGAAAACAGCTAACATCCTCTTTGATTTTGATTTGACACATTTCCGCTCCCATTCATTTAGAAATGGCAGAGCCCTACACAATTTCCAGGAAAACAGTGTCAGGTTTCAGATGGACCATTAGAAGAGCTAGCGATATTAGTTTCATTTTCCTTGAATGTTTTGGGGGAGGGGAACCAGGAGGTTAGGGATGGACAGGATGGGAGGATGAGAAGTCCAGGTGGGGAAGGTAATAGAGGTGTAGATATCTTCTTTCTAGACAGCACTGGACAAAGTGTCCACTATCTGACAGAGGAGATCAATGCAGATAACAGCAGAGTCATTCATTCTCTGAATGATTACTTTAAAAAAGAAGCCTTACTTATCTGTTGTGCCTGATGCCACTAGCTAAATTAACCAAATAACCACAGCTTTGCCTTTCTTTTTTTGTGGTGGGTAGATAATAATTTTAAAAATCAGCGAAAGCTACAGTGCTAATTACAGCCTGGTCTGAAAGACCTTAAAAAAAAAATAACAAACTCCAGAAACACGTGAGTAGAGATGCTTTCATGCAATTCCACTATAGAATTGTGCCCAGTTCTTCCCAAAAGAGTGTTTTCTTAGCTTGATTTAAATAGAGATTAGGTAGTGAGCAGATGGAGCTTGTTCGAGGCATTTGGCCGGCGTGCTGATTAGACTGAGTAAATGGAGACTGGGTAGGGGAGTAGCTGGGGAGGACGAGAGGAGGTATTCCAAACAGAGCAGCGGTTTCCAAAAATCCTTCACTCTTATAAAATATTGGAACCTGGAACTGGATCTGAATCTGGATTTCAAGAAACTAAAAATCATAAAATATGTTTGGCCTTGCTCTGTGACTTCAACAGAAAGAGGTAGCTACAGGAATGTCAAAGCTAAGCAGGGTCGTAAAGGTCTAGGTTCAGAAAATACCCTAAAAAAATCTAGCTACTTTTGACTTATGTGGGGGAGTTCAGTTGATAACTGTCTAAAGTTTCAATCCTTACCTTACCCTAGGTTCTAGGCCGCAAAAGAGGAAAATTCATATTCAGGTCCATGTATTGTTAGATTAACTCTGTCCAAAAGAACTTTCTGTTCTATTTAACACTGCACTGCCCAGTACAGCAGCCACTAGCCACATGTGGTAATTGAACATTTGAAAGGAATTTTTTTTTCTTTGTTGTAGTCAAATAGAAGTTTAGTAAATAAGAAAGAAGTTTGGGGTAGATATAAAAAATAGTAAATCTACTTTTCAATGATACTTGGTACAAGAGGAAGGAAAGTTTAGAAACTGGTATTTCTCAATATGGAATTTCTATTGTGACTTGGCAATAAATAAATAGTAGAAGGCATAAAATAGATGAGTAACGAATATTGAGTAATGCAGAACTTAGAGTCTAGGTCTACCTAACAGTAGTTTTGGTTAACAAGTAAAAAAAAAAAAAAAATCAGGACTATAAAGATCCAGGGGTTCCCAAATTGGTTCCAAAGACTTATGCTGGTCAGGAATAAAGTCTAAACAAAAAGATAACTATTAATACAGATTTTCATAAAGCTGGGTTTAATAACTTTTTTGGTGCTAAAATTTCCTACTCTTTATGAAATCATGGTGAGAGTAGATGGATGGCACTTTTTAACGTCCCTGTTTTTGTAAGACTGAAATTTGGCAATGCTCATCATATCTAATATGTATTTAAATGACTACTGGATAATACAATGTAAAAAAATCCCTGAACCACTAATTCAGTTTACTTTTTACTTTAATAATGAGGAAACTGAGTCCTGGGATGTTGCCAGGACTTGCCAACACCCTGCCCTACTCCCCGAGCAGCAATACGGGGCCAGTGATCTTCTCTTCATCTCTCTTCACCACATCCATGGTCATCCCAAGTGTCTCACAACCCAAACTAGAGCTTATGGACAGGCTCGCAACATGTCTACTCCATAAAAGCTTTCAATTTTTTATCTCCCGTGGTTGCTTGGGAAAGTCTTATTGTTAAATACAATGCCCCTTTTTACAAATGGGATCTTAATGGACACCTGTACCCAAACCATCACAGATTCAGTCTTGTGTTTTGTAATGTGTGTCACTGAGATTTCAATGATACAGGCTCAGTGGAGGCAAATAAACTTCCAGAATTCCTTCAGGAATGCCTTTGCATGTAGCTTGGATTCAATTGGGGGATGGAGCCATGACACAGTATTAACATCTCAGTCCATTCTGTCACTTTGTGTAACTTTGTGAGTTTCAGACATGCATTGTATGATGGCAAATTGTAGTTACCAAATTTCTCTACAATGTATATTATATTTACACAATTAAGTTTTCCACGGTTCCCAAATTTTGGTTTATATGCATAAGCTGATTTGATTAAATTTATCAACATAACAGTTGAACATATATTATCCAGCTTTGACTAAATTTTTAAAATTATTGACCAAAACCAATTAATATGCAAAACTATTCTCTAAATTCTGTAAAAACTCAGTTTGTTACTCATCTATTTTCTGGTGGTTACCATTACTTTATTCATCAAGTCCTAGTAGAAATCTCTTATTGAAAAACATGTTTCTAGACTTTCCTTCCAATTGCAATGGGTGCCACTGGAAGGTAGATTTCATATTTTTCTTCTAACCAGAAATATGTTCTTTTTTACTAGCATTTTGTTTCAAAGGGAAAAAACAAAAGTTCATATGCTGTGTTCATTAGCCATACACAGCTCATGACTATTGAGTTGGATAATGCAGATATGGAACATTTTTATTATCACAGTAGTTCTCCTGGGTAGTGCTAGTCAGAGTATGCCATGAGTATGAATTTGTTTTTCTATCTAGAATTAGTGATTGGGATTGAGAAGAAGGGGAGGTTAGCCTTGGAAGAGTTACAAACTAAGTTCCCAACAGATGTAAAAATTAGCTTGATTTTGTTTGCTTTAACAAAGGGAAATATAAAATACTGAATTTGACTGCATTTCAAATGAAGAAGAATGGATGTAGATTCCATGATAAAAAATTAGTTCTTCAGGACACATTACAGCTAATTAATGCTAAGAAACAAAATGGGGGGGAGGAGTATATGCCTGTGCAGCAAAGGAAGGATTGTGGGAGGGTTAAGAAGTTACGTACTCAAAGCTTAAGTGGTTAGTACTGCACTAGGCCCTCTGAGGGACCCAAAGGAGGTCCAATCATTCTGAAGGTGGCAAAAAGAGAAGGGACAGAAAGGGGAGAGAAAGAAACTGTAAGGAAGATGCAGAATTAGGGTTCTTTGGGGGTAGATTCTGATTGTGAGCTTTTGAGTAAATCATTAGCTGTCTTCTCTGGCCTTTGAAATTCAAAATGCGTAGGCCAAGCTCTATGTGGATGCTGGTATATTGTCCCAGGAGAATGTTAATCTCAGGGCTTCAGTGATTCAAGCCAGAGAAATGTAATCTCTCAGAGCACTTGCTGCCAGCAAAATGAAATCAAGGGTAGACCTTGATCTATTTTACAACTAATGTCTTCAGAGGGATTTGGAGAGTCCAATGTAAATTTTGATATAGAAATATCTCATAGATTTCAGACACTCCTTAGAGAATGCAGGTCCATAATACAATGAATAGATTACACCATGCCATTAATAGAATCTTACCCTCTGTAAAATGTGTTATTTTACCCCGTATTGTTTCAGTTTTCATAATCTCTTCAGAATTCCTGCATGGGTAGTTATCCAAATGGTTTATAGAATACACTGAGGCAAACATGCTTAATATCTAGGACACTGAATGATTGTAGAAAATTCACTCCAGACAAACACAGCTATGGAAATGTCAATCTCCCCAGTTACAACTGTGAGTGGTCTATCCAGCAAGGTGGATAAGCCCCTTAGCCCCTGGGATCACCGGTGGCACGACACGATGTCCATTGGAGTTCTGGGGATCAATAAGTAAATTATAGGCAAATGAACAAAAGCACTTGAAAGGAAGAGGTGGAGTAGAAAAAAAGAAGCAAAAGAGAAAAGAGAGAAAAAAAGGAGGGATGAAAAGAAGGAAGAAAAGCAAGCAGGTAAGGTGGAAGCAGAAAACGGAAGCCTTAAAAGAGAAGGGAAAGAGAAAAAAAGGGAGGGAGGGTAAGAAGAAGAGAAGGACAGAGAACAGGAAATACAAGTGATGAGAAGAAGTGAGATGTCCCCAATAATTATTTTGAGTGCCACTCAATGAAGCCATGTCTGCTTTATACATCTGTACAAAGGTATTTATCTGAGAAGCATTTACTGAGCATCTATTATGCAAAGTCTCCGAGGTGATACAAAGACTTGTCAAATGAATCACAAGGGGCACCACTGAGGACAGCCTTGGAAACATCTCTTTATAATTTCAGAACTGAATTATATTAGTCAAAAGAAAAGTGCTAATAGCATTAAGTTAAAATAAAAATCTCAGCAGAAGAACAATAATAACACAGCCCTTTTGAAATGTTTCAAGCCTAAGATTTCTTTTCACTGATTTCCAGGTTGATATTCTGGTTTCTCTCACAAATTCCTAACATTCTTTCCACATTTTATATCAATTACTACTTTGACAGACTATAAGAAGGAAGTCAATTTGGTCTTCCTTTAGCTGTTTGCTGCTTTACTATTAATCTTTATTTTTCTTATAACATATCATATATTTCAGTTTTAAGAGACCCAGCAAGATACAAAAATTCACGATTGCCCAATTTGACTTGACCCTGAAGCTGAAAATCATGATTTACTCTCATTTTTTACCTTTATTTAGGAATGACAGTGTGGCCACCCATTTCTGATTGTGAATTGAGAAAAAATGTTTTTCTCAGTTTTAATAAAAAAACACAAGAACAGATTCTAAAAGCTCATATGTAAAAGGGGCAAAAGTGAAATACAACAGAACACAAAAACAAAACAAAATGTAAAACAAACAAAAAACAGAAGCAAATAAAAAACTATGATCCCCACACAAAAACACACACACAGATGTTTACAGCAACTTTATTCAAAATTGCCAAAACTTAGAAGCAACCAAGATATCCTTCGGCATATGAATGGATAAATAAACTGTGGTACATCCAGACAATGGAATGTTACTTGGCTAAAAGGAAATGAGCTATCAAGCCATGAAAGGACATGGAAGACACTTAAGTGCATATTACAAAGTGAAATAAACCAATCTGTGTAATTCCAACCACATGACATTCTGGAAAACTCTGGACACAGTGAAAAGATCAGTGGTTGTCAAGGGTTGCAGGGGTGGGAGGGATGGACAGGTGGAGCACAGTTAGGATTTTGAGGGCCGTGAAGCTTGTCTGTATGATACCATAAAAATGGATACATGACATTATACATCTGTCCAAATCCATAGAATGTAAAACATCAAGAGTAAACCGTAATGTAAACTATGGACTTTGTGTGATAATGATGTGTCAGTATTGGTTCATCAATTGTAACTCTGGTGGGGGGTGTTGGTAATGGAGGAGGCTATGCCTATATAGGGGCAGGAGTATACGGGAAGGAAGTCTCTGTACTTTCCCCTCAGTAGTACTGCCAACCTAAATCGCTCTAAAATATAGTCTTAAAAACAAAAAACAAACAAACAAAAAACCCTAACTAACTAACTAACTAACTAACGAACTAACTAACCCAAATCAGCTCTGGTAAAAACAATGTTATGTATATTCTACTTTAACCAAGTCTACCTAATCCTCACATGCCTCAAACCCCATGCCATAGAAACGGTCCCTCTACTCAAGCAGCCCTTGTCCACCACTTATTTTGGCCCTTTACCTCCTGCCACAGGCTGACATATCTTTGTGCACACAGGCATGGACCCTGCCACCATGCTTTTCTTGGCCACTTCCTTGTGATAACTTTTTCTGTCTTGCCAGGGCTTGGCAGCCTTACCTTTGACATTACAGGGCAAAGCTTCTTCACCTCAATCTCAGCAGCAGGGAGGTGGCTTCACTACTGTAAAATCACATTAGAATCCTGCTCCGTAATCTCAATGGGCTTCAAGGCCTTGGCCTCACTTCTTTCTGTCATCACATCTTTAGGTGATATGACTCTTCCAGGGGAAGCATTTTAAAGTGACTTCAACCCAGCCCTCTGGGCTCTACTGTACTTCCACAGACTCCAGCAATAAGCAGTCTTGGATCAGTCTTGCTGAGGTGCTTGCTTGTCAATCCAGTGTTTGACCCTGGGTTGACTTACTGGTGAGAAGAAATGTGGCAAAGAAAACTGTATAAGGAGCAATTATGAATACATCCATAGCTTGCTCTCCCACTGAGAGGTATCTTTCGTTCTTGATGCACAGCCACCAAAACCCATTACTTGATGCAGTAAGCAAGCACACCACAGCAACTGAGTCTGCTCTGTGCATACATTTGTTTTTAGAGTCCTTCCTTACCAACACGGATCTCAAACTTACAAGCTTCTGAATTTCAAACTCATGTGAGCATTTAGAAACATGAATGAGAATAAAGCAAAATCTCAAAGTGACTTCAAGAGGAGGCCCTTTGAATTAATGAAAGCAAGATTGTTAAAGGAAAGGAATCGAATTGCTCACTGCACCATAAAAAAGGAAAATCAGGAAGAGAAGAACTGTTAAATATTGTTAAGTAATTCAACAAGGAGGCCATTAGACTGAGGTGGTTCTAACACCTTGGCAGCCTGCGTAAGCAAACTGAACCTTAGCCAGTCAAGTCCTGTAAATGCCTTAAGATTAAGAAACAAAACTTAAGAACAACCAATAACAAACAGCTAACTAGGCTTTCCTAGATAAGGCAACTGCTTACAGCACAACCAGTCCAATAATTTTCCATTTTTGTACCACATCTTCTCTTTAAAAATCTTTCCCTTAGGGCTGCCTGAGTGGCTCAGTCAGTTAAGTGGTGAACTCTTGATTTAGGCTCAGGTTATGATCTTGTAGTTTGTGAGATTGAGACCCATGATGGGCTTTGAGCTGAGAGTGTGGAACTTTCTTTGGATTCTCTCCCTCTCTCTCTCTGCCCCTCCCCCACTCGTGTTCACTCTCTCTTGAAATAAAAAAAATAAACTTATAAAAAAAAAACCTTTTCCTTAAACTCCTTCCTGCAGAGAGAGCTCCCAGTCACTTCCTGATTTGGTGCTGCCCAGTTGGATTCTATGCTTGCTCACAAACCTTTGCAAATTTTAACGTGCTTCAGTTTATTTTTTACTAATATAAGACAGAAAAACTAATGCTAAAAGAATAATACTCTCTAAATTAATATAAAAATCAAATTGAATGTTGTATTGAACCTCAAGAAATCATTCCCTCCCCCAATGGACTCTTCATTTCCAAGACTTTTCTGAATTGTTTTGAAATAATTACAAGACAGTCAACTGTTTTCTTGATAATGACTCACAGTCTCTTTCCTTGGATTCCTTTTAGGAATAAGTCATCTATGATCATTGCCTCTATTCTTTACTACTTTTTTCCCCTTTGTATCTCCTTTTCTTCTAAGACAACTATCACTCAAAAGTACCAGTGGCCTCAAAATTCTTTCCTTCCCCATTTTTACTTGTTCTCATGAATTTCTGCACATGGATTTAACACTGTTGAGCATAGTATTAGAGTCACACAGACCTCAACTGGAAACTTCCACCTCTTATGCGGTATGTGATTGTGGCAAATTATCAAACTCTTCTCAGCCCTGTTTTCCTCAAGTGGACTTCATAGGATGTTTGAGAGAACTAAAAAATGACGCACATGAGAGTGTGGAACGGCATACTTTCCAGGCCCACATGGGCAGTTTCCTTCCACACGCCTTCCCTCCGCCCCCTGCAGTCATCTGCCCACGGCCTCCATTGTGCTGTGGAAGCTGGGTGTCCCTCCTCTGAACACCGCTTCCAGGACTTGTTTATCAAATGCTATTCCTCTTCCAAGGCTCTTTCCTCAGTGCTCCATGCCAACAGCTCCAGGCGCTGCCACGGAGGACTGAGTGCCATGTATACAGCTCCGGCTGGAGCATCACTCCCACGGTGCCTCTCAATCACATTTCTACCTGTCTGCTTGACCTCTTTCTGTGGCTGTGTAAACCTCACCTCAAACTCCATTTCACCCTCCCAAACTCTACATTCTCCTTCCACAGCACTGCTACCTCTTGAATCTCCAAGAACCATGCATTTGTTTACATAAGCTTCATCACTGCACTGGCTTATATTGCATTTAACTATCACACGTTCATTCACAAGATGCTCTTATGGAGAAAATGTCCAGCCACCTGTAAATCCAGTGTTGAAGACATTCATTACGTTGTTCCAAGATCTTTACCAAAAAGACAGCATAAAGAAGCAAACACTGAACCTGGGGATAAGATAGGAGGTTGAGTTTTAACTCTGGCATTTAATAGGTTTTGCAGGTTTCAAGTGATTATTTTGCCTCTGAACTTCAATTTCCTCAACTGTAAAATGGGGAATGATAATCACAGCAATGATTCATAGTTTTAGTTTTAAAATGATACCATATATGTGAAAGTCTTCTGTATGCTCAGATATGCTATAAAAATAAATCTGGTTTTGTGATTCTTTCAAAACCTGGAACATAGTAGGTACTCTAAGATTCTTTTTTGAATGTAATTAAAATATGAAGTACTAGCTATTGACATTCTCATGCTTGATCCTCAATGCATCTCTGAACATTTTCCTTTTTTATCAGTAATGACATTAAGGCCATAAAGTAGTAAAGTGACTGTGGGTGGAGACAATGGATCTTAAGTAGCCTGTTTTTAAGTCTAGTCTTTTCCCCAGTGTTGGTTTTTTTTAAATTATGCTGTCCATATTCAAGGGATATATATCTTGGGATAATTTTTTTAATGTTTATTTATTTTTGAGAGAGAGCGTGAGCATGGGAGGGGCAGAGAGAGAGGGAGACACAGAATCCGAAGCAGGCTCCAGGCTCTGTCCTGTCAGCACACAGCCCAACACAGGGCTCGAACTCACAAAAGAGATCATGACTTGAGCCAAAGTTAGCCTCTTAACACACTGAGCCACCCACGCTCCCCTAGCTCAGGAAAATTTTGGAGAGCAAACAGAACAGACTTCAAGGAGTTATCCTACTTTTCTCTGTTCCCATTCACTCACACCGTGTCAGCTTGATGCCCAGATCATGAGCAAGTCAAACAGAAAATCTGCCAAACATTTCAAAGCTTGACTAACTTTATAACATTGTAACATTGACTGAATGTTTGATGTTACATAGACACAGTCTCCTTTTAAAACAAACCAAATAATTTTGAGATCTTCACAAAGAAAGCTTTCAAGAGCACATTATCATTCACCGACTAAAAGTAAGTTATTTACAATTATCCTGTTGGAAAAATAATTCTGTGTAATAGAAAATTGAAAATAAAAACACTGCATAGGTTTGAATGTATTTCTGACTCCCATGATGTAAAATCCATGCAATTATTCCATTTCATAATATATATTCCTGTCTAGATGATATTACCTACAATAGAGAAAAGACTTAATTGAAGTAAGAATTTGAAATGGTCTAATATTGTGATGCACTCAAGGAATCCAATCAGATATTAAATGGATGCAAACACAAAAATGATATTGAATAATGGCCTTTTTATTCTTCAAAAGACTGCTTACACATGCCATTAAAAATGAAGATGCTGTCGTATTTACTGACTTAAAAGTTCATCTGCACATATTGTCAGGTGAGGAGAGAATGTATATGAAAACATTCTATTTGTGTGAGCTTGCGTGGGAATATTAGATGGACTGATTTACCAAAAGATGTTACTAGCAGTTATCTCTAAATGGTAGAACTGTGCATGATTTAAAAAAATTTCATATGATTGTCTCCATTAATACATTTCTTTTTTATGAGGAAAGTTTATAACTTTTAAAAATCAGGGGAACATATTTTCAGTTTGAGAATAAAGGAACAAAAGCTAATCAGTCCCATACCCATGGTCGGGTAAAGTGAGCACATATTTGAGACGTGGACCAGAATGGTAGTGTATATAGAGCACCACATTCAAAACCACCTTGACTTGCACCTTATTATGTCACTAAAGAAGCCACTGAAGAACAAAAAATAAATTAATTCAAGTGGAAAGACATAAAAGAGAGCCAGACATAGAAAGGGAGTAGCAAATTAATACATATGTGGCATCAGCAGGGTTTTTGTGTAATGATACTTGCGAGCGTCCTGTGTAAATACCAAACCTATAGATGTTACTGTTTGGCATCACTTTTGTAAGTGAAGACCATCTCAAGTTCCTGCTAATCAGCATCTTGCCTCTGGCCCAGCCTGTACCTCTTGTGAAATGCAAACACAGACACAGCCCAAGGCTGCTGGGTCCTACACTCTTACCCGCCGGTAATTTCTCGGGTTCAGTCAAAGCAGAGCGACGGTATATTGGCAAAAGTGAAGGGACAATTTAAAATCATGTGCATGTGCCAGCATTTACAGGGATTGAAAAGAAGACGTTTGTAGAGAGGAAAATGCCATTTTTTTTTACCCAATTTTGTTGGGCCTTAATTAAAGAGGCCTTTCCCCTCTTTTCTGCCACTTGGGCTGTGGGATTGCAGCCTCTCCGGGCTTAGAGGGTCTGTTTCATTGGTCCCTGGCCTAATTAGGGAGGACTCACACTGTTCCCCGGCCTCCTGAAAGACCAGAACAAAGGCTGCTGCTGGTAGATTGCAGCTCTGCCTCGATTGCAGAGCTGGGGAGTAAAAGAAAAAGAAAAGCTTTTGAATAGAAAAGCCTTTTGATGCCATGAAAGAAATTAAGAACTAAAACAGAGGCCCAGGCGCGGCTGCACACAGGCCTCCGCACAGACTCATTGTGTGTAGGAACAAGGTCAACAAAGCCAGTCTGATACTGAACCCCTCACGTTACAGAGGCATCTATTAGCTTCTGCATCTGAGCTCCTCTACTACGAAGCACTTTCCCAATCAGACCGGCTGGTGCCGTGATAAACACAGATAAATATGAGCAGCATCGTGCATTCATCTGAACAATTAAGGCATGATTTCCTTGTTGATTGTTTGCAAATACAGTGCAAACAATTTTGTTTTCTTTTTTGAACCAAACTAAACTAAAAAATTCTGTTGAGGAAACACACACACACACCATCATTTTATTAGGCATCTCATTGTTGTTCCACCAAAATTTAACCAAGTCCCTCTTCATATTTTAAAATAATTGCAATTTAACCAAACAGCATGAAAAGAACATCTTTTTTCCCTCATAGAAGAATGGAAGTTTTCATGCCAATGAATTTTCTAATAGCCTGGATTTACGAGTCACAAGTAACTAAAGCTAAACAGGTCCACTTGTTCTGAAAATTGCGGTCTTCATGCATTATCTCATTTAACTCTGAAAAATCTATGACTAAGTACTACTGTATCTGCAGTTGACAGATGAGGAGGCTGAGGCTCTAAGAGGCTACACGTAAGAAGGAGTATACAAACAGTAGGGCAGAGCAGAGCAGGAATGTGAAATCATGGCTTCCTGACTTCAGCGCCTAACTGAGGTGTTACGGTGGAATTCACATTTTAATGTGTAAGTAATAATGTAGAATTACAGAATCAGAAATCATGCAACCCACACTCCTCAATTTGCGGATAAGAAATTAGCTTCAGAGAAGTTACAGGATTTGTCTACGTTCACCCAGTTAATGTGGTAAATTGCAATCTCCAAATTCCAGAGAGCTTCTGAATAGGAAGTTTCCTAAACCACAGTGTGGATTCAAATGACATGGATGGCTGTACTAGCATGGGTCTCTGGGCCCCACGGCCACAGTTTCTGATTCAGCGGGTCTGGGTTAGAACCTCAGCATTTGCTTTCTAATGTGTTCTCCCATGATGCTGATGCTGCTGGTGTGGGAACCCCATTTTGAGAGTCATGATTTTATTCAATTCAATTGAATGAGCCTCAGAGATGCCTCCTTGAATTTTGCGTCCTTCTCATCCATTTGATGGTCACACACAATTTTGTGAAGTGTAAAGGCATTTACTGACAGCAGTGTGTCTTCCAGCTCAAGCATTCCTGGAGATTCTTTCTAAGATCTTTGGATTCATTTTCCTCTTTAAAGGACAACTGTGGGGTGCCTGGGTGGCTCAGTTGGTTGAGCAACAGACTTTGGCTCAGGTTATCATCTCGCGGTTCATAAGTTTGTGCCCAACGTTGGACTCACTGCTGTCAGCATGGAGCCTGCTTTGGATCCTCTGTTCCCCTGTCTCTCTGCCCCTCCCCCACTCATGCTTTCTCTCAAAAATAAACATTAAAAATAAATGAATAAATAAATAAATAAAAAATAAAGGACAACTGCAAAAGCTAGATGTTTCCCTGCATGCAGTCAGTTCCCTTCACAGGTTCCTCTCAAGCCATTTCCAAGCCAGAGATTTGGGTAGTGCAGCTGTACGATTTCTTTCAAAGGGGCTTGTGCCACCTCCCCGTTGCGCAGGTGACTCAGCATTGAAATGCAATTTACCAAAATGATTGGGATCTGGTAAATGTATTTCTTTCCTCAGGAAAATTGAAACATCCATCAGCCAAGTGCACTTTCCTTATCCTCTTCCCCTAAATAATTTTCACCTATTCAAGTCACAATCTGCAATTGCTCAACCTGTACAATAATCCTTGTTCAAACCTGTTTGTTATCTAAAAAGAAAATGAACGACCTTGAAGGAAAACTTGGATAAGTCCTGCTCTGTCCTACAGAACTTTTCATCTGGGTCACATCCCACGCCTGTTTCGTTATATCGTCAAATGAACAGGCATCATCACCATCGATTTGCTGATCTCCAGCCTGTATGGACAAGTCAGCTGAGATTGTCATTGGGATAAACAGGTGGCCTCCACTGGCATTAATGCCAGTTGTAATATTTGTCACCTGTTATTTGGGGATCTACTTGCTGCAAACGTGATAGATTAGATAGAAAGGAATAGAGCTCCTTTAAAGTGGGTACAACTTCTTTAAAGTGGTTTTCTGAGGAAGTCTGGAGAAGGGTTGAATGGAAAAAAATAATAGTGAAGCAGGGGCAAAGTGAACCTGGTGCTTTTTCAAAATGAATAATTCTCAGTCTTCTAAGCAGCCTTCTTTCCCTGTGAGCAGAAGGCATTTCCAAGCAATGATACCATTATAGCGCATGCTTGGAAACATTCCAGCAGCTTCATGGGGGAATTGTATGGGAGGTCAGCTCCCACGGTTACTGCGATACTTGCATTAATGCAGGAATGGGACAAGAGGAGGAAGAACGAAGGCAATAACAATTACAGCATAGCAAATGAACTTGGAGTGGCAGAGATAACCTGTAATTTAAGGTTTTTTCCTTCCAGATGGAGGGTTTTAGAACTTGATGTTCACTGATTTCCTAGGATCGATAACAGGAGGCGACCTGTGGGATGAACATGGGGCAGAAACAGAATGTTGTAGAGCAAAGACAGAAAGTGGAGGACCCTGGACGGAACCAAAGAGACATTACCCATCAGTGTGGAATGACTGCCAGCCGACTCTGACTGCACATAAGAGATTTTGTTCTTGGGTTGGTAGTTTTTAAAATATACTTCTAAAATGTGAGTCTATAAGTGCACCCATGGTTGGCCTAGAGCAATACAGCTAATAAAGCTGCAAGTAATTTGTACTTTTATGGATGTTAGTCAACTCTTAGCAAATCTACATAATTTATTTCAAGGTTCCATGTTTCATCTGCCCCAATTAATCGGTTGATGACCTTTATATAATCTGAAAACGAATAGCTTATTCAAGTGTTATTCAGGAAAGAGGTAGAAGTCAGAGACACTCAACCAATATTTATAGTTACTATTGATGTTTATGTAATATAGATGAATATCATCTATATTTATTTCAGACTGTTCTTGCTGTTCATTAAGATTTGTCCAGCATTTAAAGTTTATTTATTTATTTTGAGGGAGAGAGAGAGAGAGAGAAAGTCAGAGTGAGCACGAGTGGGGTAGGGCAGAGACAGGGGGAGAGAAAGAGAATCCTAAGCAAACACCACAATGTCAGCTCAGAGCCGGACACAGGGCTCAATCTCATGAACTGTGAGATCATGACCTGAGCCAAAATCAGGAATCAGGATGCTTAACCAACTGAGTCAGCCAGGTGCCTCAAGATTTGTCCAGCATTTAAATATTCACAACAGGTTCTAGCAAGGTTGTGCAAAGGTAAACTTGTTGTTGGGCTTTCTTATTTCCCGTGTGAGTATCCCTTCATCTTTGTTTCTCTTCTCTGCCTTCTCTGTGCTAATTTTTTATAGAGCACTCTGTCCTGCTTGCACTGATTCTTGTGAGTGTTAATTGGTGCTCAAAGAACAAAAAGCCTCATGGTCAAGAAAACTTGGGAAATGCTGAATACCAGATTCTCTCCTAGGAAAGTCATAATACCATTAGCATATTAAAGGCTCTGAAAGGTCCTGCAGGAAGAAAGAAACCTCTCTAATTTTGCTTAACTGTTAAACAAACCTATTTGAGCCAGGAAAGAGTTTTTTTTCTTGGCACATCTATTGACACACTGCAGAATAAAATGTCCTTAAACTCAAACGGGGAAGTATGAGCGTTAGCAAAACTTCAAGTTACAACCATGTCTAGACTACTTATATTTTGGCAGTATGCTTTGTAAACCCTTCTCAATACAAAGGATGTTTGCAAGGGTGATTGGTAAAGTCATCAAGTGTCTGTTTGTGAAGATGAAAAATTACAGAGGACTTTAAAATAACCATGAGGAAGAAGCCATCAGTTCATATTGATTTCAAGACAATGTGACCCATGCATTATGTTCCCTAAGCCGGGCAATAATAAACTAGAACACACACACACACACACACACACACGTTCAAATGCATAGCACAAGTGGCATATCATTTGCTGTTCACTCTTATTTCCATCTATTATTGTGTTTCCACAGAATGCCAAGAGTTTCAGAGACAGAGCTCAATTTCAAATCCTAGTTCTGCTACTCATCGGAACCTGTGAATGAACTTCTGTTTCTTCATCTGTGAAATGAAAAATTTACCTAAAAATTGTTACAGGGATTCCATGCAGTAACATGCATGAAGTATCTAGCATGTAATAGCCACTCAATAAATTATAATCCCCCCACAACCCTCTGCTTCTCCCTCCACATTTTGGAATCAGCTGATGTCCTGAGAATGACAGACAGCATTCTTCTCACGTGCTAATGATAAACTGCTATTGCACTGAATAAATTGTAATAAAATTGGCATTCCTGTCTATCACCCCATTGTGAGCTCCAGAGAAGCCGCGCCTGTGTTTAATTCACCAGGCTAGGGTCTTCAACATATTAGGAGCTGGGTACGCTTGTTAAATAAATTAATAATCTCCAACAAACAACTGTCCTTTATCTTCACAGTCTTGTTTTTCCAGCTACTAACGACGGCTAGTCAAAGCTACTTTGACTTGATGTTCACTCTCTCTCTGCAAGAATGCCTCTGCTCTGAAATAACACACACATCAAAATATCAGTTTAATACACACAAATTAGTTGCTCATTGCACTGTGATATTAGTTAATTTTGAAATTGTGTTATAGATTTCTAAATTAGACAGACTGCCTGCCTGTCACTCACATCACATAAAATGAATGCCAACATCAGGCATCACCTTTTTCTGGCTTTGCCAGACTGAAGGTCATTATCAATTGCTGTTTAATCAGCCAAGTCATGCATAGAGACACAGGTTAACTGAGCATGGACCAATCTGACTTCCTTTGTCATGGCAAGACAATTTGCGGCTTAATAAAGCTGCTCTGATTGCACTTAACAACACCTGCTTAAAAACCCAGCCTCATTAATAGCGAACTAATGAGTTAGGGATCTTCTGGCAAGGGCATGATCAAAGACAGATGATTTGCTTTCTGATTAAATGACCTAAATAACATAAAATGAAATCTCCCCATTTCCTTTAGGGAAAGTCTTTGGAAAAAGTTACAAAAGCTGTTGGCATCTTCAGATATGGTTAAAAAAGAAAAGACAGGAAAGGACCATCCTTTAGCTCTTTTAAATGTAGAACCATGCTGAACAATAAATAAAATTGGGGGGCGCCTGGGTGGCTCAGTCGGTTGGGCGTCCAACTTCAGCTCAGGTCATGATCTCACAGTTCGTGGGTTTGAGCCCCGCGTCGGGCTCCATGCTGACAGCTCAGAGCCTGGAGCCTGTCTTTGGATTCTGTGTCTCCCTCTCTCTCTGACCCTCCCCTGCTTGCGCTGTCTCTGTCTCTCAAAAATAAATGAAAAACATCAAAACAAAACAAAAAAATAAATAAATAAATAAAATTGGGCCAAATCAAGTCCTTGAGCTTTGAAATCATACTCTTAATACACAATATATCCACGGAGCAAGAAAACAAAAAGATGTGAAACTTATAAAACAAATTTTTGAAAATTTTATGAAAACAGTCTATCTTTCTAGAAATGTCCTCATTATTTGAATAATAAAAGTGATCTGACCCTTTATCACACACCAGAGTTTTGGAGTTTAATGTTGACTTACTATGCAAAGTCAGACATGTTGTTTATGACTCTGAATGGAGCCTCGTGTTCTGGTTCAATACAACCACAGGCTGAACTTTGAACACTGGAAATCTTGCACCTTTTTTTTTTTTTTTTAGCATTTCTGTAATTATTTTCTCCATACTAGAAATGTCAGTCCTTCTTGCCTGCCTGACAATTGTTCCTGGTAAGGGAATGGCTCTGCCCTAACCTCTGCTACAAAGGCCAGTGAGGGAATGGAACTGGGTGTCAGAAACCGAACCCGGGCACCCCATCCAGAGACTTGCCAGTAACCAAAGGTCATGATTATTGACTGGCCAATGTAAAGTTTTCTTGGAAATGGAATGGAATTGGAAGTCCAGAGAGAATAGGAGGCTGGCAGAGAGAAGCCAAAGTAGATATACACGTGAACAGACACAAGGAAGCTAGTTGACTCACATTTGGAGAGGAGCACAAAACAATGTTCTGCTAGGTTTATTTTGATCATTTGCTGTTAATCTTTTGTGTTGACATTCTTTTAAGCTTACAGAAAATTTGTAAGAATAGTAGAAAGATACCCTTTTTAATGAGATTCCCTTAGATATACTTCTCTAACGAGATGTATGTATATGTGCGAGTATATATGTATGTGTATTTGTCTTTATATTTATGTATCTGTAATTATTTTTTCCTGACTATTTAAAAGTTGCATGATGATGCCCCTTCACTGATAAATACTTTATTTTTTAAGTTTTATTTATTTATTTTGAGGGAGAGAGAGACCGTGAGCAGGGGAAAGGCAGAGAGAGAGAGAGAGAGAGAGAGAGAGGATCCCAAACAGACTCCTCACTGTCAGCGCAGAAGCCAATGAGGAGCTTGAACTCATGAACCGTGAAATCATGACTTGAACCGAAATCAAGAGTCAGAGCTCAACCTACTGAGCCACTCAGGTGCCCCTATCCCTAAATACATTACTGTCTTTTTCTTATAAAGAAGTCATTCTCTTACACAACCATAATATAATGATAAAAATTTGGAAACGAACATTGATGCAATAATATTATTTAATCTATAAACCATATTCAGATTTCACCAATTGTCCTAAATGTCTTTCGTAGCAAGAAAAAACCCGGAATTATGCATTACATTTCACTGCCACTGCTTTTTAGTTTCTTGTACTCTGGAATCTTTTCTGGGTTTTTCTTTATATTCTATGAATTGACAGTTTTGAAGAGAACAAGGCAATTGTTTTGTGGAATGTCCCTCAGTTGGGGCATGTCTGATGGTTCCTCATGATTAGATTCAAGTGACACTTGGTGTGACAGAGGTGTGGAATGAATTTCCCTGTCTGTGTGTTTACAACTCAGCCAGTTGACACGCTGCTGTTGGATTTTCCATAAGTCTCTTTCACGGCTTAATGTGCATCTTTTGAATTTTCTTGAGCAAGAAGCAGGAGTACGAATGGTTTTTTTTCCCCCCTTGAAACTTGAAAAGTTTAAACAACAAATATCTTTATCTTAGTTGCTTATTTGAGGCGAAAGACAGTGAACATATACTTAATAAGATGGGATCTGAATCCTGACTGTCTGGTTCCAAATCCTAGCTCTACTACTTACTTTCTAAGGGATTATACGCTACTTAATCTCCCTGTGACTTAATTTCCTTATCCATAAAATGGGAATAGTAATAAAAAAAGCTTCTGGGGTTGTTTTGAGGATTAAATAACAGTATATTAGAGTGCTCGAAAGATATTTCCATCTCAGGCGGTATGGCACCTTAGACACTCAGAAAAAAATCTCAGTAGTAGATCAGTTGTCAAAAGGCTGAGAACATAAATACATACAATAGGAAAACAAATACGAATTCCCCGAGGTCAGTGGTGTGACGGCGCTGGCTTGTGTTGGTGCACAAAAAACCATTTTTTTTAATTATTAGAAACTTTGCAAGTCACTTGTTAAACTCTGCCCTTAAAAATCAAACTATATATATTTACAATTAAATGAGTTGCATTAAAAACAAAGACGATAAATACTAAAGCTCACAATTTCCTAATTATTTTATTAATAGTACTACTACTCAGAGTTCTTAAGTTATTCATAACTATTGTACCCACACAGTGGAAATGCTATGAATCGTTGTGCTGCTGTTTATCTCTTCCGTGAAGTCACATTAGTAGTTTGGCCTTGGTAGGAAGAGTTTTACTATGGAAATTGGCAACACTACATATTGGGGACTTTGTTTTTCCTGCTTTTTTGCCAGAGAGCTGCTTGTTAAAAATTTACCAGCACTCTACTGCTCACAGACCAGATGTGATAAGAAAGCAGGATTCATGGAGTTTAATGAGACCCAGAACTGAAATTTTCCCTGGAGATTATCTCCAAATCTGTGGTGGCTAAAATCTGTTGTAACGGCCACACCTTTGGGTAGAAAGGAGACAAAGTCGGTGGCTCAGTCGATGAAGGAGTGGGTTGGATACTGGTTTGTGAAACTAGATTTTCTAAGGGATGACACACTCAATGGGTTTAATTTAGGAAAATAAAATTGCTTTTGGAGGAAGACTATGGAGATTTTGTCTGGACTGGTTTCAGCTTTGAGAGGAGGAGAAGGAGAGGAGAGGAAAGAAAAGAAAGCAAAAGAAAAAAGAAAAGAAAGGAAAAGAGAAAAGAAAAACCTATATTGAGAAATTCTAATTATAGAAATATTCCTGTCTATCTGGGGATGGACTAAATGCTCTGCTTGGTCTCAGAGCCTCTAAACTTAAGTCTTTTAGCTATTAGTTTACAGTGATCCAAGGTGGGTAGGGGGCCCATAGCAAATGTGAAAGCAATTCCCACAGATAACACTCTGAGGAATATGAAATTACAACCAAAATCACTAAATAAAAAAACAAAAGGGAAAGAAATATGACAGGCATTCCTAATAATGTTGCAAAAACATATGAAAAAATGTTGGGATGCCATTAACAGAGAATGCATAGCAAAACCTTAATGATACACCGCTATATAACCACAAAAGTGACCTAAATTAGTAAGACTGATGATACCAAGTGTTTGTGAGAATGTGGCCCAATCAGAACACCCATACAGTGTTATTAAAGGTGCAATTAGAAAAATAAAATTGGCATTAGTTTCTGCAGTTGAAGATACTCATCACAGTTGGTTTCTCTGGAATGCATACACTAAAAAGGTTAATTGGGAAGGGATACCTGTGAGAAGAACAGGAAGGAACCACAATAGACAAATTAGTAGTCGGTGCATGCATTAGAAAACTCAGACCATTTGCTCCCTTCCCATATTATATCTTACTTCTTTCATAAATAGTTTTCCTATGTGATGTAAACTTTCAATATATTATTATTAATAATTATAATTAATTATAATTAATTAATTATAATCAATATACAATATATAATGTATTCTTTATACATGCAATATTCATTTGGATATCCCCGTCATGACCCTTCCCAGTGCTTTTCAGTTCCTCTTGCATATTCAAGCTGCCATCCAAGACCATTTTCTTCTACCTGAAGAACCTTTACTGTTTGCCTCCATGTGTGTCTGCTGATGATGAATTCTTCTATCAGTTTTTGTTTATATGAAAATATCTTCATTATTTTGAAAGAAGTTTTCCTTGACAATAGAATTCTAAGGTGAAATTACTTGCTCTCATTACTTTGAAAATATGATTCTGTTGTCTTCTGGCTTCCATTGTTTATATTGAAAAATTGGCTTTCTCCAGGCACTATTTCTGTGTTATTTCAGAGGTTCCTTTTTACTCCCTCATTCCTCCGATGTCTGTTTAAATAAATGTTTATATTAAATTCTTTATGATAAAATCTCTATGTGATTTCTGTGTTCTTGATTAAATAATGACTGATACAGTATAGTTATTTTAAAGTGTATATTTCATATTTCCAATTTCTGGATTTACTAGTGGTTGGCATTCTTGTTTTATTGACAAATTGTGTTATATGTTTCTGTTATATACGTTATTTTTGACTGTTGACTATTATATATGAAAAATAGTTATAGATATATATTTTTTATTTTGTTCTGGCCACTTTGATAAACATTTTACATGAATTACCTAACAATTCCACTATGAGGCAGAAACTACTATTATTATCCTTATTTTAAATATAAGGAAAGTGAAGTTTAAAGAAGTTAAGTAGCTAACCCAAGATTATACAAGTTGGTAAGTGGTAGAATTAGGCTTCAAGATCAAGTCTATATGACTCCAATTTTAGAGTTGTTAACTGCTAGGCTAACTGCCTAAACACAAACATGAAAAAGGTCAGTTTTATTCAGAACCTGAAAATCTAGCTACCATAGCAGACTCTTTCCCCAGGAAACTCATAATACTGCACCATGCATGCATTATGTGCATGTGTCCATGAATGCATACACATGTGGGTGCTCTGGTACAGAGTTCAGCATTTTTAAAACTAGTCAAGTTGATATTTAGATAAACTAAATTAATGTTTCTCTGATGAATGACTCAAAGGGTTGAAACAAAAAGTTCTTAAGCCAAATATGGACAGAGTAAGGGGTTAAAGTTTAAGTGAGTTATAAAAAGGAGTTGAGGAAGAGAGAAAGTGTAAAAAGCATTTTAAGTATTGCTCTTGTGTAATAATTCCTTGTTTAATCTCATTAAAGCAACAGGAACATAGGATACTCATTTGGTCTACTAGTGATAGTTTTTATTATTAGTATGCATTATTAAATCCAATATGCTTTCATGATAAAAACCTCTCAGCAAGCTAAGAATAGAGGAGAACTTTCTCAATGTGATAAAAAAATATCTACAAAAAACCTACAGCTAACATCTTAATAATGAAAAACTACAAGATTTTCTACTAAGATTAGGAACAAAGCAAGGATGTCCCCTCTCACCATTCCTTTTAAACATCATACTGGAAGTCTTAGGTAATGCAATAAGATTCCAAAAGAAAAGAAATAAAATATTTATGGATTATAAAAGAAAAAAGTAAAACTGGCTTTGTTCTTAGAGAACATGATTGCCCATGTAGAAAATCCAAAAGAATTGGCAAAAATAAAACAAAAACAAAAATATCTCCTGGAAATAAGTGAGTATAAACAAAGTTTCAGGACATGCGGTTAATGTTCAAAAAGTCAATCACTTTCACATACACCAGCAATGAACAAGTGGAGCTTGAAATTAAAAACATAATGCCACTGACTTTAGCATCCCCCCCCCAAATAAAATATTTTGGTATAAATCTAACAAAATATATACAAGATCCACCTGAGGAAAACGGCAAAACTCTGATGAAAAAAACTCAAATAGGAACTAAATATCTGGAGAGATATTCCATGTTCATGGAGAAGAAGATAATATTGTCAAGATGTCTGTTCTTCCCAAATTGATCTATGGGTTCAGTGCAAGCCCTCCATCAAAATCCCAGCAAGGTAATTTGTGGATATCAACAAATGGATTTTAAAGTGTATATGGAAAGGCAAAGACTCAGAATAATTGACACAATATTGAGGGAGGAGAACAAAGTCAGAGGACAGACCCTACTTGATTTTAGACTTAGTATAAAGCTATGATAATCAAGAAGGTATGGTACTGAGGAAAGAATTAAAAAAATAGATTGAAGGAGCAGAACAGAGAGCCCAGAAATAGACCCACATAAATGTCAATTGCTACTTGACAAAGTAGCAAACGCAGTAAGATGGAGCAAAGATAGTCCTTCAAAAATGCTGCTGAAATAGACGTCCACTCACATAGAAGAAGAAGACGAAGACGAAGACAAAGACGGAGAAGGAGAAGGAGAAGAACGGGAAGAAGGAAAGGAAGGGGAGGAAGGGGAAGAAGGAGAAGAAGGAGAATCTAGACGCAGACCTTATACCCTTTATAAAAATTAACTCAAAATAGATCATAGATCTAAAGGCAAAGTGAAAAATTATAAATCTCCTTGAAGATAAGATAGGAGAAAATCTAGGTGACCTTCGGTATGGCAGTGACTTTTTAGATAGAACACCAAAGGCATAACTCATGAAAGAAATAGTCAATACCCTGGACTTCATTAAAATTAGAAACTCCTGCTCTATGAAAGACACTGTCAAAAGAGAAGATAAGCCACAGACTGGGAGAAGATATTTGCAAAAGACACACATGATAAAGGGCTATTATCCAAAATATATAGAAGACTCTAATTTGACAATAAGAAAACAAATAACCCAATTAAAAATGGCTAAGACCTGAACAGCCACCTCACCAAAAGAGATATGCAGATGGAAAACAAACATATGAAAAGATACACAATATCATATGTCATTAGGAAAATACAAATTAAAGCAACACTGAGATACCACTGCACACCTAATAGAAAAGCCAAAATACAGAACTCTTATAATGCTGACAAGGATATGGAAGTCTCATTCATTGCTCTGGGCACGCAAAATGGCATAGCCGCTTTGGAAGACGGTTTGGTGATTTCTTATAAAACTAAATATACTCTTACCATACGATCCAGCAATCATGTTCCTTTGATATTTACTCAAATGAATTGAAAACATGCACACACAAAAATTTGCACATAGGCAATGGTAGAAGCTTTATTCATAATTGCTAAGCTTGGACTCAACAAAGTTGTCCTTGAGTAGATGAAAGGTTAAATAAACTTTAGTACACGCAGACAATGGAATATTATTCAGTGCTAAAAAGAAATATAAACCATGAAAAGACATAGAGGAATTTTAAATGTGTATTAGTAGGTGTAAGAAATCAATCTGAAAAGGCTACATACTATATGATTCCAGCTACATGACATTTTGGAAAATGGATAACTATGAAGACAGTAAAATGGTCGATGGTTGTTAGGAGTTAGAGAGAGAGGGAGGAATGAACGGGCAGAGCACAAAGAGTTTTTAGGGCAGTGAAACTATTCTGTAAGATATTATAATGATGGTTACATGCCATAATACAAGAAATCCTAATGTAAAGTATAGACTTTGGGCAATAATAGTAAGTCTGTGTAGGTTTATCAACAGTAACAAATGTATGGCTCTGGTGGGGGATATGCATAAGGAAGGAAACTGTGCATGTGTGGGGGCATGGAATATATAGCAACTATCTGTACATTCTGCTCGATTTTCCTGTGAACCTAAAAGAGTGATAAAATAAATTCTGTTAAAATTGCATTCTTTCTCTACTTCAAAATATGCTTTGGGAATTTTATTCTTTAGTTCATTATTCTGGCTACCTCATAGCTGTCTCTATAGGAATCCAATGTACCCAAGAACCATGCTGTTCTGCTTGATTCCAAACACTTTCCCATCTTTACCTCAATATTATATGTCTGCCTGAAACCAGAGAGAGGGTTAAAAACGTCAGTAAGAGAACATGGGGACTTGACTCACTATTCACACTTACGAGGTCTTTACTGGAAAATGAAAACGTTCTCTCAATATGGCAGAAAGAAATATTTCCCAGCATTAGCAATGGGTGATAGCAAAGATGAAGGCAAGTGGGGGAAAATTCTAGCTCACACCCACACACCTGTGAAGGAGTTTGTCTGGACCACCATTTTGTCATTGTTCAGAAATACCTACACAGACACAAACACTGAGTGATTGGAAAGGTGTAGTGGGGTTATGCTCAAACGTAATCCCCAGACAGGCAGGTGTGAGAAGTGAAGAACTTAAAAAGTCACGCTCTGAGATGCTTTCTCTCTCTTTCCTGGAAAGGGAATTACCCATTTTAGAAGGTCCCATTTCAAGTCCTCTCTCCTCCATTAAACATAACCTCTTGAGCCTACTCTGGCTTGATAGAATTTCTTCTTCACATTCAATGTCAGTAGCTTTTATTTTAAAGCACTGAGTTGATTTGCTTTGTATTTTTCCTGTTTTGAGGGTCAAAACTGGACGTTTCTTGAGGACAGGGACCAAAACTTACATCCCTTTTGCCATCCTCATATCTCTAGTAGAACACATGATAAGTGCTTACTGAATATTTATGAGTTTACAGTGCAGAGATTCTATGAAATCAACTCAGTGATCAGGAAGGATTATCGTAGACAAATTTCAAATATAGATACATCAATAATTAAATCTTCTTGTGAAAAAAGCTAACAAATTAATTTTTCTTGTTTCTAGGACGATTCTAGAAAGGCATGTTGATAAGACGGTGAATGGAGGTCAGATGCTAGTGTTCTGGTTCAGCTCTATGGCTTATTAGGAGGGGCCAAATTAGGATTTCTGCCAATCTTGATATTCTCATCACTTAAAAGGGAATAATATGTACTCTACCACCTTCACTAAGTGGTTTCTAGGAGAAAAGAAGAAAATAAGCTTCTACCATGCTTTTTTTCTCCTGTACTCTTTTATAGTTAACATATTGTTATGTATTGGAGATAGTGGCCTGTAGAGGCTCATAATAATGGATTTTTATGCTTTGAAGGAAATTGTGAGCTGGTTGTTCAACACGGCCATTATTAAACATTAAATTATATAAACTTACAATTAAACAAATTACATTAAAATATGGGCAACAAATGATCGAAACTCAACACTTCCCAATTATTTTTCTACACTTTATTATCACCTATGATCTTGAGGTTTTTATGTCTATTTTATCTGCATGGTAGAAATACTATATAATGGAGGGCTATTTCATACCTCTTTCCAACTCTTCATTCAATAAGTCACATTGTCAGCTTCAAACTGGACATGATGAAAGTATTTTCACCATGAAAATCAGGAAATGCTACAAATTAAGGCTGTTTGTTCAGATAGCCAGTTTTTAAACGTTTACAATACACCATGGGTATATCACCCATTTGATTATTAACAGCTCGAGAACAGGACTGGTGCCAAACCTATCTTTGTATATCCCACAGTGTGGAGTATGGTATTAAATCCAGTGCACATTAGAATCCACTAGGCAGTTTTAAAAAAGAGAAAATAACATGATGCCTGGACAGCCCACCTCCAAGCTTTTGACCTGGTTGGTTTGACTAGGTACTAGAGTAATTTTTAAAAAGCTTCCCATTGAGTCTAATGTATATCAAATTGAAAACCACTGGCCTAAATATCACCTTGAAACTATTAGGCATTAGCAAGTGATTACTGAAGAAAAGAATAAATGTGTTAAACTTTAAAAACTGCAATGTATTATTTGTAAGATTTTGTAAGATTCTTGTAGGAAAAATACTTATTTAAAATTAGCTTATGATAGGTCTTCTCAAATGCTTGCCTAATATCCAGAGGTGGACCCATTGGAGAAAGAAATTCAACATCTGAAGAAATAAATAGGGTGTAAACTTACTCTTCCCTGGGTACCTTTTTAATTTTGTACCATGAATATATATATATATATATATATATATATATATATATATATATATACCATTTAAAACACATACATAATTTTTTATGATTTATGATATGAAAATTTTTGGTGAACAAATTGACTTTTTAAAAATAGTGTTCTATAATTTCTCAATCTGATTCTTGGAAATTGCCTAGTTACCCCATAAGGTAGCGAAAAGTAAAGTTATTTTTCTTCTTTTATAGTTAGCTGAAGCTCCAGCATAGGACCACAGGAAATGGTCAACTAAGTCTAAGTCCCTGAAGAAAGCACATCTGATTAAAAGTATGTAAGAACTACCTTGACATCGATTGGCTAAATCTATCCTTAAAAGCAGTAAGAGAATGTTAGTAGTTTGTTTAAATTTGGGTATTTGGGCACATTCAAACATTTGAGGACGAAGATGATCTGAAATACCACTAAGATATTTCACAATGCTATTTTTAACATATATTATGAGATTTTACAAAATTACATACAAGTGAAGCTAATTGATAGTAGCTATGTAAGTTAAATGGAATGAATCATGCTAAAACTCTAATTCTAATCTTCAATCACATTATATAAAATGTAAGCATTACATTTATAACAGAGAAAGCTATTTTCTCTGTTATCTGGAGTGGGTATAATAATAGTACTAATCTCATATAATTATTATGTGGATTACTCTAGTTAATACATGTAAAATATATAGAAAATGCAGGAAGTAAATGTTTGAAAAATATTTGCTAACATTCATTTTGTAAAAGATAAAAGTGGGTCCCAGAAAGTCTAAATGAATTGACCATAGTCATACACGTTGTTAATAAAAGAACTAGAATACACAACTCCCTCATAATCACATAATTAAAAACTCTTCAACAAACCCATTAGCTCCAACCCAGAAAAAGACTAAAGCTAATTTTTCTTAGTAATTTTACCTAAATCATTTTTTGCTCACTTAAAAACTAGTATCCTCAAATGATCTGCATTTTTTATTTTAGTACTAAATTATGATTAACAAATAAATTATATCAAGATTTAATCATACTATAGGTTTTTCAAAGTCAATTTGGAAACATAACAGTTCGTTCTTTTCCCATGGAAATTGAATTATTTAATTTTAAGTTTGATAATGACTTTAGAATTAGCTGATTAATGCACATGGAAAAGTTCTGTAATAAGTGCAATTAATGTCAGTACAACTGGAATCGATTGAAAATTTATTGAAAAATCTATTACCAATTTTTATCACTGCCAATTAGATCTAATGAAGATACAATTAAATAACATCAGTTGACATTACGATATCCCTCTACATTTGTGATGATATTTCTTTGAGAAAAATGTTCATTAACAGTACCATATATTGGGAGTTCTACTTATAGTAATAGAGACTACTAAACTTGGAAAAATAATCTGAAATAGAAGCTGGGAAAACTACACTTGGGGAAGTGTGCCAAGACCCAGAAGAAGAAGGAACTCCAGAGAAGTGGGGCCAACATTTGGGGGTGCTAAACACTAGAGTTGCCATCTTGTTCTTCAAAGGGGAGCTTAAAGCTGAAAACCAGAGCAGAGGTTTCAAGGCACATGACACTAGCAGCATCAAGAGAACAAAAAATGGGGTCAGGTCTGACCAGTAAAGGGACCCTCAGGTAACCATGGAGTGCTGTATTTTAGGCCAGTGGTTCTCAATTGAAGACAATTTTGGCAATCTGTAGACATTTTTAGTTGTCACACCTTGTATGGGGGCATGCTAATTGCACCTGGGGGTTAGAGGTCAGGGATGCTACCAAACATTCTACAATGCACAGGATAGCTCTCCTACAATAAAACATTATCTAGCCCCAAATAAGGTCAAGGTTGAGAAACCATGTTCTAGGCTCTAAATATTTGGATGAACTAGATACAGACCAGCCTTTGCAAGAATAGAAGGCTAGTCTTGAATTATCTCAATTCCTGATTGGAATAAAGTAGCATCATACTAGCTTATTCATTTATCTGGGCAAAAGTAAATCCACTCTGGAATAGAGGTCAGCAAACTATAGCCCTTAAGTCAAATCCATCCCACTGCTTATTTTTTAAATAAAGATTTATTGGAACACATCCAGGTTCATTCATTTATTTACATATTTCTATGGCTGCTTTTAAACTGCAATGGCAAAGTTGAATGGTTGCAACAGAGACCTTATGACTGCAAAGCCAATAATATTTACTTTCTGCCCTTTATTTATTTTTTATTTTTTCAAAATTAAAAAAAGTTACTGTTTATTTATTCTTGAGAGAGAGAGAGAGAGAGAGAGAGAGAGCATGAGCGGGGAAGGGGCAGAGCAAGAGAGGGACACAGACTCTGAAGCAGGCTCCAGGCTCTGAGCTATTAGCACAGAGCCCCACATAGGGCTCAAACTCTCGAGCTGTGAGAACATGACCTGAGTCAAAGTCAGATGCTTAACTCACTGAGCCACCCAGGTGCCCCATACTCTTTGCCCCTGTCAACCTCACAGCTGGATACAGGATGCAGACTCTCAAACTGTCTCTACGATTTTTCGTATTCAGTATGAAACTCAAGTAAACTCTTGAGTTGACATAAAGCATGTCTCAACAAACTTAAACGTATTGAAACTCAAGTATGAAACTCAACACTCAAGTAAAAACTACCAGGTATACAGGGAACAACACGATATATCACTAAAACAAGAGAACCAACAGATGTTAGAGTAATCACATACACACTTTAAAATAACTGCATTTTATCAGACCGTCACATTTCAGTCAGGAAAACACACGCAACACTAAGAATTTTATCAAAGAGAATATAATACAAAGATGTATTTAAGTGGATGTTGAAGAAAGAGGACACATAAATGGACTTCTGAAATAATGCAGTAGTGGTACCTGGAGAAAGATCGACTTTTTTTTTTTTAATGTTTTATTTTTTATTATTTTTATTATTTTTATTTTTATTTTTTTGAGAAAGAGAGACAGAGCATGAGCAGGGGAGGGGCAGAGAGAGAGAGAAGGAGACACACAATCTGAAGCAGGCTCCAGGCTATCGGCCCAGAGCCAGATGCGGGGCTCGAACTCACAGACCGTTAGATCGTGACCTGAGTTGAAGTCAGACGCTTAACTGACTGAGCCACCCAGGTACTCCAAAGATCGACTTTTTAATATAAACAACGGAAGCCAGAAGACAACAGAACGGCATCTTTAATGAAAGCAAATAATTGTCAACATAGAATTGCATTATTAATAGAAATAACAGTGTAAAGGAGCGCCTGGGTGGCTCAGTCAGTTAAAGCGACCAACTCCGGCTCAGGTCATGATCTCACGGTTCGTGGGTTCGAGCCCTGCATAATCAGCACAGAGCCTGGAGCCTGCTTCCGCTTGGATTCTGTGTCTCCCTCGCTCTCTGCCCCTCCCCCGCTCATGCTCTGTCTCTGTCTCTGTCTCTCTCTCAAAAATAAAAATTAAAAAAAAGAAAGAAATATCAGTGGAAAAATAAAGGCAGAAAGAAGACATTTTTGGACAAAACCAAACTGAAAGAATTCAGCAAGAGCAGACACATGGAGTAAAGGCTATTTTTCAGGTGGAAAAATGTTCTTGATGTCAGCTTGGACATGCATGAAGGCATGAAGAGTAACGGACAGGGTCACAATGTGAGGTATGTGAAGGAATATTGAATGTATAAAGCAACAATATCGATATTAATGTATTGAGGAGTTTAAGGGACAAAGAAAATACAAATTCATGAAAACAACAGCATGCGATATGGGGAAATATCAAATGGCAGTAGAGTTCGAAGGTGCTTGTATTGACAGGGAAGTAGGAAAAGCACTAATTTGTATTGGAATTTGAGAAGTTATGGGGGTGCCTGTGGCTCAGTCAGTTAAGCATCTTGATCTCAGTTCAGGTCTTGATACTAGGGTTGTGAGTTCAAGTCCCGCATTGGGCTCCATGCTAGGCATGAAGCCTACTTAAAAAAGGAAAAAAAAAAGACATTGAGAAGTTATGGATGCATGCTGTAATTTTTAGGGTACCTGCTAAGGGCGCCTGGGTGGCTCAGTTGGTTAAGCATCCAACTCTTGATTTCAGCTCAGGTCATGATTCATGAGAGAGCCCTGTGTCTGTCAGCACAGAGACTACTTGGGATTCTCTCTCTCCTTCTGTGTCTCCCCTCCACTACTCACTTATGCTATCTTTCTCTCAAAACAAACATTTTTTTAAACAAGAGTACTTTGTAGTAGTATAATTGCTAACCACTACCAAGCTAACAGAGGGGGGAAATGAAATGATGCTTAAAATTTAAATTTAAGAAATCAACCCAGAAAGGTCAGAAGTGAGAGAGAAAACAACATAAAGCAGGTCAGAGAAATGGAAATAAAAATAATAATGTAAATTTAAATTTAAGTGCATTACTCACTGCACTATATATGAAAGAGCTAAATACCTTGAAAAGCATTCAGTTTTCAGACTGAATCCAAACAAAACCTAACTGCACCCAGGTTTGAAGAGACATACATTAGTTATAGGGATACAAAATGAATGAAAGGAAAATGTTTAAGAAAATACACAAACTAGATTATTGTGAGACAAAGTAGAATTTAAGACAGAAGCATTACTGGATACAAAGAAGGTTATTTAATTTTGAAAAAGAAGTTTAATTCATTGGGAAGTTAAAACAATTCTAAATTATTCAAGAGAACCTATCATAATAATTTTTAAATACATTACACAAAAATTATCTGAATAAAAATAGGTAACCCATAATCATAGTAAAAGATTTTTAATACATTTCTCTTAGTAACTGATAGAATAATCAGAGAACAAACGTAGTCAGGATATATGTGATTTGAACAATGTTATTAACAAAATTGAGTTAATTGACACATTAACATATGACTTAATTGCATTTAATAATTACATAATGTGAATTCCTTTTAAGAACAGACAAAACATTTGGTAAAATAGACTACACCTTGGCCATAAAGCATGTCTCAACAAACTTAAAAGTTGAAATTATACAAAGAATGTTCCGCATTCTCTGTATAATTAAACTGGAAATCAATAAAAATGTCAGTAAAATTAAAATAGAAATCAGTATAAAAAGATAATTTGGTAATTCCACATGCTAGAAAATTAAGCAATATACTTCTAAAAAACCAAACACAATCATATTGGATTTTTTTAAACTATTTATTTATTTATTTACTTACTTACCTAATTACTTACTTTTCAGTAAGCTCTATGTCCAACGTGGGGCTTGAACTCAAGACCCTGAGATCAAGAAAAGCATACTCTGTAGTCTGAGCCAGCCAGGCACCCCAAGGAAATTATATTGAAAGTCAGAAATAATTGTGCTGAGTGAAAATAGAAATACTATATTTCTGAAACACTGGGATGCATCTAAAACCATTCTTTAGTGTATAATATATAGCCTTCATATCTTAGAAAAAAAAGAAAGAGTGAAAATTAAGGAACTAAGCTTCCATCTCAAGAACAGAAAATTAAGTTTCTAAAGTAGAAAGAAGAAACTTCTAAATTTACAGATATTAACTTTAAAAAAAAACCTGCACAGAAAAGATAAGGTAACTGGAAAGCTGATTCTTTGGAAAGGCTAATAAAATTCATAAGCCCCTGCAATGTTGATCATAAAAAGGGCATTAATTAATGCCAGGAATGAAAAGGTGACATCACTATACGTGGAATAGATACTAAAATGACAAGAAGATGGTATAAACCACCAGATTCTTTAAAACTTGACACAAGAAAAAAATTTTAAATTGTAAAAGTAATTGAATCTGTAATAAAAAATACATTTCTATAAAGAAAAACTCCAGACCCAGCTCCAGATGGCTATGCTGATGAATTATGTCAAATATTAGTAAGAAATAACACCAATCTTAAATAAACTCTTCCAGAGAATGGGAAAAAAGAGAACTAGTGCTACTCCATTATATGAGGTTCACATCTTCTTATACTAAAACTTGATAAGGAAATTAGGAGAAAGGAATATTATGAGGCAATCACACTCACGAATATAGATTTGAAATGGTAAAATGAAGAAGAAGAAGAAGAAGAAGATAGCAAACCAAAGCCATTGATATATAAAAATGATGATACGTCACAGGACAAGTTGGTTTTATTTCAGGTGTCTACAGAATAAAGAATTAAAAACCAACTAGAATTAAAAAATAAAAAAAACTCCAATATACTAAATTCACATGATGACAAATTCAAAATCCATTTATGATAAAATTTCTTATCTAACTAGGAACAGATTGTTATTTCCTTAACTTCATTATGGTTTTTCCATAAATACTCAGTAAATATCATATTTAATGAAAATGTTGAAAGATTTTCCCCAAGACTGTAATGACACAAAAATGCCTCTAATTGTTTCTTCACTTTAACATTTTCTGAAGTTATAACCAGTACGGTAATTCAAAAGAAAAAATATATATTAAAAAGAAAAGAAATTCATTTTTTTACAAATAAATAATAATACATTTATAATATATAGATATTTATATCTATGTGCATCTTCGTCTATTCAGGCTGCTATAACAAAATACCATAGACTGGAAGGCTTATATACAAGAGAAATTTATGTTTCATAATTTTGGAAGCCAAAAGTGCAAGATGAGGGTGTCTCTATAGTCAAGTTCTGGTGAGGGCCCTCTTCCGGGTTGCAGGCTGTCAGTTTCATGCTGTATCCTCACAAGATGGCAGGCGCAAGGCAGCTTTCTTAGGCCTCTTTTATAAGAGCACTAATCCCATTTATGAGGGCTCGAAGCTCATGACCTCCCAAAGTTCCCACTTCCAAATACTACCACCTTGGGGTTAGGTTTCAACATATGAATTTTAGGGAGACGCAAACATTCAGATCATAGCGATATGTTTAGCAAAGTCAATGGATCCATGGCCAAATGTTAAAATATTTATATTTGCATATACAGGTAAACAGTATTACCTGCATAAATAGGTAAACAGTAAATTACATTTCTCAAAGCATACATCAGCAGTAGCATAAAAATCAATTTTGTGGGATCAAAACTAAAAATGATGTGCAAAAAATCCACACAGAAAACCAAAAATAATTAAAAGACATTAACGAAAACTTAAATAAAAGGAGAGATGTGCCATGTTTACGCTATAAATAGATGTTTAGATTTAATGCAATCCAAACTGTGAACAAATTTTGGAATTTGACAAGTTGTTTCTAAAAGCTATATAGAAATGTAAGGAGATGAAAAAGAAAACAAAATGAAGAAAACTTATTCTACAAGATGTTCTAGAAGATATCCTAGAAGATAGTAGATGTGGAAATTACGTTGAGTAGAAAAATGTGAGGAGTGTGTTCAAAAGACACAAGACGAGATCACTGACACAGAGAGTCCAGAAGTAGACTTATACATATATGGATATTTTATTTATGACAGAGGTAGTACTACCCAGGAGTGAGGAAATCATGGTCTTGTCAATTAATGGTGCTCAGTCAACTGGCTATCCAACTTGAAAAATGAAAATTGACCTTGACCTCAGGACCTCATAAATGTTAAAGGTAAAATGGTAAAACAGCTAGAAGATACAAATACAAAAATGTTTTGATGTCCTTGAAGTAGATGAAGTTCTGTTAAACAAGTAAAAACCATAAAGAAAATACTGATGAAATGAAATACAATAAAGTCAAGACCTTCTTATCATAAAAAGACATGATTAAAGGAGTAAAAACAGATGTCACAGAGTGGGAGACTATATTTGCAAAGAATACAACAACAAACAAAAGGACCTGTGATCTACAGCATAAACGGGCGCGCGCACACACACACCCCTACAAATTAATTGCAAAAATATAGTTAATCCAACTGACGAATGAGCAAAAAAATAGAACAAAAATTTTTCAAAAGAGGTTAGTCAAATATTCCACAAACATTTGAAAGAATGTTCAAACTCACTAAGTCCTCTGGGAAATGCAAACTAAAACCACCACAAGACATCATTACACACCCTCCAGAATGATGAAAATTAAAAAGACTGTAAATAAAAAGTGATTGGAAGAATAAGGAATAATGGGATATCTCATCCTTTGTTGAGTGCAAAGTGGCACTATCACTTGGAAAACATTTTAGCATTTCCTACGAAATTTGACCCAGCTATCTCATTTCCACACATGTAGCTCAAAGAAATTCATACACACTTGCATGTAAACACATGTACAAGAATATTCGTGGCAGCATTATTTGAAACAGTTCCAAAAAATGAGACAAT
This sequence comes from Cryptoprocta ferox, assembly GCA_028646485.1. Taxonomy (NCBI): domain Eukaryota; kingdom Metazoa; phylum Chordata; class Mammalia; order Carnivora; family Eupleridae; genus Cryptoprocta; species Cryptoprocta ferox. Next base: position 30,644,577 of record CM053578.1, on the reverse strand, counting down.
AGAAATGCTTCATCAACATCAAAATAAATATATTTTGTTTTATTCATGCAATAGGTGCTATAAGGCAATGAAAATTATAGACAATAACTAATAGCAGTCAAAAGAAGACAAAAGAATCATGTGATTCAATTTATATAAAGTTCAAAAAGATGAAACTAGTTTATGGTGTTGGATGTCAGAATAGTGATTACTCTTGGAGGGAGTGAGGAGAACTGCTTTGGAATGGCCTGCTAGTTTCTTCTAGGATGCTCATGACCCTGTGTTTTGACATGAGTCGTGGTTACACAAGCATGTTTACTTTGTGATAGATTTCTCAGCTATGCCCAATGATTTCTTCTCTTTCTTATATGTATGTTATACTTTAATAGAAATAATGTTTAAATTAAATAAAGGAATTCTAAATTAACAAAAATAATTTTAGCCACCAGCAAATGTTAAAACCACTATTCTAAATAATTCTCATATCAAAGAAAAATACAATACAGTTATGAATTATTTGCTGATGAATGAAGTTAAGAACAATTCTTATAAAAATCTAAGGAGACAGCTGAAAGCTTATTTAGAAGAGTTGTGTTATTCAGTTTGGGCTGACATAACAAAATATCACAGACTACGTGGCTTAAAATATAAAAATTTACTTCTCAATTCTAGAGGCTGGAAAGTCCAAGATCAAGGTGCTGGCCAATTTCGTTTCTGGTGAAGGCTTTGTTGCTGGCTTGCCAATGGCCACCTTGTGTCCTCTCATGGCCAAGAAAGAGGTCTGGTGTCTCTTCTTTGTCTTATAAAAGTTCCAGGCCTACCCTTGTAATGTCATTTAAACATTATTATCTCCTCCCATGGCCTATCTCTAACTAAATACAGTATATTTAGTATATGTATTTGGGGAAGATGAAAATATTCAGTCTATAAAATAAATATTCACAACTTTATATTCTATCTTAATTAAGTAAAAATGATGTAAAAGTACTTTACATTGTTGAACTTTGTAAATTTAATAAGCAAATAAACATAACAAAAGAAAGCAAAAGAAAGTAGATGGAAAGAATTGATAGAATGCACATAAATCAATGAATTTCAGTATAAAATACTCCCCCAAACTAAAGTGAATTAATTAGGAACCAGAATGAATTAATAAATAAATCTTAAAAAGATTTTAAATACCTATATTTTCAGAAACCACTTCCATTTAGGAAATGATTCTGAAAAGATGGGTTATTTGTAGACTGGCTACTAATGAACTTATCATGCAATTTCTATTTTGGAATAATTACTATGTTAGGTTGGCCACATGGAGATATGATTGATTCCTGGAGATCAGCCATTCAAACAACTAAAAATTTAAAAAAAAATCCTGGTTGTTTCAAAGAAGTCATTTAAGCCATGTCATAGCTGTTGTCAATTTAACAAGGAGATTTGTGAAAGACATAGAAGACCCGTTGGCTACAGTGTTAGAGTATAAAAATCAGCCAATATAAAATAAAATAAAATAAAAATAAGAGACTCTGTGCAATTGTTTTCCCAGCCCAGAACTTGAATCATTTCCTCTTCTGTTGGCATATGAGTTTGTGTGTTTGGTGATGTTGTATCTGTGTATATTAAACAATGACTCCATTTAGGGGAGTAAGATGATGGTTCCTTTTATCACTGGGAAAGCACTGGCCGTCCTTCCACTTGAGACTAAAATTTTGTTTGGGATGGAAAGCCAACCACATGTATCTTTTTAGTCTGTCTTTTTTTATGTGTATGAGAGTATCGTGCTGTCAATCCTGTTGCTTTGCCAAATCCCTAATGCACTCAGCCATGTATTTCAATCAAATGGCCATTTAACTTGGGCATTTCACCAAAGGACTAAAACTTTTGGGCACTGGGTCAACCAACTGAAAACCTGATTATGACTCCAGTTACATTGCCTAAATAGCTATCTGTAAAAAAAAGTGACAAGAAGAAGAGGAAGAAGAAGGAGGAGGAGGAGGAGGAGGAGGAGGAGGAGGAGGAGGAGGAGAAGGAGGAGAAAGAGGAGAAGGAGGAGAAGGAGAAGGAGAAACAAACTACTCATGAATATTTTCAGCCTCATTAAATTATAAAAACATTCAACTGAGAACTTTAAGTTAATATGATTAAGTTATTATGTCAAAATGAAGGAACTGATTATAAAAGGCTTTGATATATTCCTCTTGTAACCAAGCAGAAGACATGGCCAAGAATTTTGCTTCACTTGTTATATTTTTATAATAAGACCAAGAATCAATGTCTGCATACAGAGATACCCAAAATGGAAAAGACCAGGAGTCAAATGCTATAATCTCGTTATCCATTGTCTTAATTCTAGCAATATTTTAATATGTAAATAAACTTGACCATGCCTTCATAATTGTGGAGATTCAGATATAGCTGAGAAAATTTATTGGGGTCATCCTCTGCTTCTTATGAAATAGTCCCATTGAAAAGGGCATTTCCAAATTTCTATCAGTTGAGGGAGGGTTCCTGTTTGAGGCATAAGGTAATAGGGCCTATTGAATGCAAAGGGCATATTAAATTCTGTTGCCATCATTAGTCCTACTCTGTTAGAATTTTAGTTTGCAGTATATAAAGTTTCTGATTCATGTACCATGTGAGGGAAAAGACATTGCTATGAAAACAATCATAGCAATGATTGCTATGTGGATTAAGTCTTTTTCCAAGTAAATGGGACTTAGTTTTGGGGAAACAAAAGTTAGTCCTTTTAAACATCCTGTTGACTGAACTCAATTCTCTTTGACTCCGGATGTTATCTCTGAGAATGCAGAGGGGAGAGAATTCTCTTTCTAGGGCTGTCTTATACTTATTCTCTGTAACACCTCTTTTAGGAGCAAGCTGCAAAGTAAGAGTAGCTTATATGCTTCCCTGCTATTTCTGAAGGTCAGAAAGGAGCCCAACAAGCTTCTTTAGTTTCTGCTTCCACATTGAAATGGTTCAATCATAAACCAGGTGGTTTATCACCTGGTTCAGAGGTGATAAAGCAAATAGTAGGTATCTTAAGCTTCTTTTATGATTTTGCATTCCTCTTGCACGAGACAGCTGTATCGTAACCTCCTATCCATGAGGTTAGCACACAGTAACGGTGGCTTTGTTTTTATATTACTAATGATACTACCTGTGTCTTTAGAAACAATTCTTCTCATTTCCTCAAGATGTTGCCAAGATATTTTAGGTAAGCTTCCATGCCTGATCTCACATGTAGCTGGGAAAATCAACTATCTAAAATAATAATAACAAAAACAACAACGATAATGACGATAATGATGATGATGATGATGATGATGGGGTGATGATGAAGCAGAGCTAAATAAACCTCAACTGAATTAGTGTTTGCAGAATTGGTAAGCTATTGACGTTCTTTTATGTCTATACCCATTGGTTGATATCCACAAGAGATTTTTTGTGGCTCAAGGAAGAGTTTTGTGTATGGCAATGCAAGGGAGCCTAGGAAACAAAAGAGTGGAGAGCAATGATGGGAAATTCGTCAGGATAACATCTATGCCCCTCCTGACCTAGTAACTGGATATGGACTTATATAGAAAGAGGGTTTAGGCTACAGACTGAAGAGGTGGTATTCATAAAAGACTTTGTGTTGGCACAAATAGTACAGCTCAAGTCTTAGAGATAATCTTCAGTAGTGTATGGAGAAGCATTGGAGGTGGACATTCATTATTTGTTCCTGTCAACCTCAATTCAAACTTCTGGCCAAGGCATCTCAAGGAACTTCACCTCCTCCGTTCATAATCTGTGGAATTTGGGTAGCTTGAGTCTACGTCCCAAATACAGGAAAGGGCACATGACCCAAACTTGAATCTCTTCTTGGTCATGTTGATTAATTCACAAGCAAGCCAAATCAGGTCAATGAGACATATTTATAAGTCTTTTGATGGAACAGGAAGTCAAGAGAAACCCTTTTATATGGGCCACCTTAAGGAAAAACCTATTAAGAATGAAGTCTGCAGAGAGAAAAGTAGGGTAAAGATGTGAAGAGACGAGGTCTTGTTGGCCCTCTTTCAGTCTTTGTGGACAGCTGTTCCTGAAGCAAAACAGTGATCACTTCTATTCTATGAGCTAATACATTCTTTCTTATATGTGCGGTTTCATATGAGCTTTTTCCTTTACTTGTGATGGGGTTCAGGATATTCTAAAATATAGCATTTTGGCATATAAAACATCTTAAGCTGAAGGGATTTTTAAAAAATGGCTGAAGAAGAAAGGTCACTCAGGGCCTCCCCACTCTTGCCCTTCTTTCCTGAAACAGATCATAAAATTCCCATGTGAAAGTTACCCTCCCTCTACCCGGAGGAGGGAGGAGGGAAGATATTCTTACCACCAGAGACAGAATTTGGGGCCAAGATTCTGTACAAACAAATCTTATTAAACTAACCCGTATCTTCCTAGTTACTTCTTTACCATATGCTACCCCTAGTCCCAAACTCTATCTTGTCATTTATTTACAAATTTATTGTTTCTTTGTCTGAAAAGCATACAAGCTTCTTGCTCTCGTCACTTCTTCAGATTTTCATTATCTTGTGAAGGTACTGCTATGTACATAAAAATTCAACGAAATTTGTATGCTTTTTCTCCTATGAATCAGTCTTTGTCATTTTAAGTTTCAGACCAAGCCAGGGACCCTAAGAGAGCCAAGGGTAACCTTTTCCTCCCCTAAAGTTCCAACTCAAAAAGTCCCAACTGCTACACTGTTCCTTTCTTCTATCACCCCACCTCACGTTGTACTTTTGGCTTAGAACAGACATCAGTGGAGGCTGGTCTTAATGGAGAATGTAGTGTTCCTTATGGAAGTCACTGGCACAGAATCAGTGGTGAGAGACCTTGGTGATATGGAAGAACACATGTGGACTTGTTTCTTAGCTCAGGTTCAATGCCATCATCCTGGGGATTTCCAGCAATAACTAAGAGAGGTATTGAGGGAAGACAGGGAGAATGTGCCCAGCAACTGCAACTCAGGCATTAATTAATATAATGGGACCTCAGTTATTTCTCAAGCTCTCCTGAGAATAAATATATGGGGATTAATCATTCCTCTTATGTGTCCATTCATTTCTCTCCTACAGAAGAGGAGAGAGTTCACCTCAGGGTTTAAAGCTATCTCCTCTACACAGAAGCCAGGAGTCTATCTTTCTGATGTTTGATGACTCATATATCACTCTGTGTGACAGCAGAAGATAAATTCACTACAGATGGTATTATGGAGTAAAAGGAAGTACTAATGGGTCTACTGTTATTTATTCAGGTAATCCTGTCTCTCTTGAAGTTACATGCAAGAGTTCTAAATAAAATAACTTGAGGAGGTCATTACCTTGAATGGCATAAATACACAGAGCTTCTTTCAAGGAGGTTTTACCTCTGGGTTAGGACTTCTTAAAATTATCTAAAAATGCCTGAAATAAAAAAATCTAATTTCAATTATGCTTAAAAGAATTTCCAATGAATAATTAGAACACAAGCCCTGACCTGATGGAACAAGAACCTTAAAACTGAAATTCCTGATATCGTCACTCAGGCACTAGTGTTCAAAGAAATAAAGGGCAGAGCTGGGGGCCCTCCCGTGCATGCACACAGGTCCTTTCCAAGGCCACTGAGGGTCTTCAGCAGTGTATTCACATAGGCCTTGGCTTTGTTATGTTTGCCAATTAAGATACTTCTTTTTTTTTTTTTCTTAAAGAGAGCCTACAAACTGCAGAAACTTCAGGTCAGTGGAAACTGCCTCTGCCCCTTTGAGAAAGGCTGCTCTCTGGAGTGCCAGTCTCCCAGGACAGAAGCCCAGCTCCTGGCAGATGGTTGGTGTCACACAATCAGCTCAGCAACCTCTCGGCTTCAGTTTTTTCATCTCCAAAATGGGAATGCTAGGGCAGGCAATGTGTATGTTCCATTTTGGTTCTAATATTCTATGATTTGAGGTAAGCTATTTCATATCCTTTGTGAGCAAGAATAATTTGAGTAAGGAGGGGGAGAAAGGCAGGTCAATTTTTAAGTCTCTCTGTCTCCACCCCCTTCTCTGTCAATCTTCAGCATTAACATCATAGAAGCAGCAGCCTGAACAATAAGGAGGGTGTAGGAGACGGAGATTTGTTTACTGATCTCAGAGCATGTGCTGGAGGAGCAGCATCCTTGGGAGAATTCTCCAGGAACAAAGGGACTGGCAAGCACCATTTCCCTCCCCCAAGCACCAGCCTAGACACGGGGACACCTTTGGGAACCAGCGCAGTCCCAACACTCACTACCTACCTTGCCAACAGCGCACCCCAGCCCTGTCTTCTACTGCACACATGCCTCCTCAAGCCCGGCCTCAGCTCCAGCTCCTCTCCTCTAGCAGACTGGCGCAAACCCTGTGCCCTGCCTGCAGTGTTGTCCTGCAAACCTACCTCCTCCAGCATGCCTTTGCCCAAAGCCCATCCAAAGTGGTGCCACAAGCCTGGCAAGAAGCAAGCAGCCTCCACAGGGACCAGCACGTTCATAGTGACTCCTGCCCTGGGGAGAGGGAACATGACCACAGGTACCAGTCTGACTGCAACCCCAGTAGTGGGCTGGGGGCTGACTTCTGGTCTGACTGCAGGCCCTGCCCACCAGTGAAAGCTTCTCAGGGGACAGCACAGGGAAATCAGGCTGCAGTTTGGTGCTACCGCATCTCTGGAAAATCCCTGGTCTGACTGAACTCTATCCCAACGTGGCCCCTGACTGACCCACTAACAACACAGGGACCAAACCCTGCCCACAATGGGCACAGAAAACCATTGCTGACACAGGACTGCAGGCAAACGCAGCTCAGCCACAACAGCAGGACACACACAACACACACCAGAGACACCCCTGAAGCACCAGGTTCTGGTGAGCAGGGGACATTGCACTGCAGGGCACTATAGGACCTCTTCCTCATAAGGCCACTACCTGCACAGAGACATAGCTGACTTTCCTAACACATGGAAAGAGGCACAGAGAGTTAGGAAAAATGAGAAGACAAAGGAATATGTCTCAAATGAAAGAACAGGACAAATCACAGCAGGAGATGAAAGGGTTCATACCAGGAATTTAAGAATAATGCAATATTAGTAAATGTAGTGAAATATTTCCCATTATGCTTTATCAAAAGGGAAATAGATTGTGTACATAGATTTAATACATAGTTTAATAAAATTTAACTTTCATTATTGAATTTAAAAAAAACCTGAATAAAATATGACCATAATGCTTACTTCAGTTACTTCCTTAAGAGTTTGCAAACCAAAATCCAACATGAAGCTGAATGGTAAAATACTAGACAAAATTCAATTGAGGTAAGGAACAAGTCAAGGGTGTTCATATCCCCCATTTTTATCAAACTTGCTCTGGAAATGCTAGTAAATACAATTTATAAAGAGAAAAAAATTAGTAGTATAACAAGTTAAAAAAGAGAAACGAATCATTGTCTATAGCTGATGTGATAGTACACTTGCAAAGACAAGAGAAACAATGGAAAACCGTAGCATTCAATAAAACGTTAAGTGCATGGACTTTTTACAAGTTTAATAAAGGTTTAGTCCTAATTTTTCTGCATAGTAAGAATAATTAGTTTGAAAATTTAACAGTGAGAAATTATTTTATTTACAATAGCACAAAAATAATAAATGCATAGGGATAAACTTAACAAATAGGTATCATCTAAAAGAAAGACAATAATAGCAACTATGAGACTGAAGAAAATTTTAATAAAGAGAATGACATTATTGGGGTAGCTCATCTTTTAAAAATGTTATGATAAACATGTTAGTTTCCCTAAAATAATATACATGTTTCATGGAATCTTATTTTATTTAATTTTATTTTTTTTAATATTTATATTTGAGAGAGAGAGACACAGAGCACGAGCGGGAGAGGGTCAGAGAGAGGGAGACACAGAATCCGAAGCAGGCTTCAGGCTCTGAGCATTCATCACAGAGCCTGATGTGGGGCTTGAACCCACAAACCGTGAGATCATGACCTGAGCCAAAGTCAGACGCTTAACCAACTGAGCCACTCAGTCTCCCCTAATAGAATCTTATTTTAAACTTTACTCGAGTATTTTTTGCATACTAGGAACTATGAATCTCAAGTTTATACTTCACAAAATAAACCTTCACTGAAAATAGAAAAATCTGTGAAAAAAAATAGTGAAGGGAAGTCTACCAAAATTAAAATATATTATAATGTTGGAACAGTTAAAATAGTTTGCAATGATCAATGAGTAGACTAAGAGATCAGCAGAACAAAATAGAAACCACAAAACACATAAAAATTTAGTATAATGAAGGAAATATTTCCAATCTGTGAGGGGAAAAAAGAGATATTCAATAAACAGGTAAACAATGGAGGGAAATTGTATCATCTCCTAATTTCTTGACCCCAAATCAGGCTATAGGGATCAAAAAGTTGAACATGATTAAATGATTTATAAAAATAATAGAATAAAATATAGGGAAATTTTTAAATATGTAATTTTACAGTAGGAAAAACACTCCTCAAGGTATGTCACAAACCAGAACCAATAATAATATAGATTGGCAAAATTAAGCATTATGAATGGCAAAATATTTAATAAAGTCAAAAGACAAACTTGGAAAATTATTTGCAACACACATGATAAAAGATTAGTTTTCTTAATCTTTGTTAAATTTCACTAAATAATAATATTAAAAGGCCAACGACTAAATAGAAGAGTTAGCTAGAAACATAAATAGATATTTCACTTCCCAAATGACTTTTAAATAGATGAAAAAAAAGTTCAGCCACACTCATAATTAAGAAAATGTAAAATTAAATGACAAATAAAATTTGGGAACCTGTCAGTTTGGCAGAGATGAAAGCATTAGATACTATGTAAGTTGACAAGACAATTAGGAAATGGGAACATATTGTTGCTGGAAATAGAATTTTCATGATCTCTTTGAAAGACAATTTGTTAATATTGATTAAATTAAATATTCACATACCCTTTGTGCCAGAAATTTACACATGTTTTTAAGAAGTAATACAAGGATACTTGTTGTAACATTTTATCTTAGAGCAAACTAACAAAAACACCAAAAAGCCAACCAAACAAACAAAAATGGAAGCAATATTTCAACTTAAATATATGAAGCAAATCACTTCTAGCTCATTCATATAATGGAATATCATATATGTTTAAATAAATTAGATGGATCTATTATATATTGATATGGAATAATTGCCAAAGAGGAAAAAAGGAGCAGAACAATGTGTATAACTTAAATGTGTAAAAAAAGAAAAGAGATTGTAGGTCTGTATATATGCACGCATACACACACACACACACACACACACACACAAATATGCTTGCGCATTTGGAAGGAATTTATAACAGTGATTGTCCCAAGAGAAGTTACTTGAGAAACTGAAACAGAGGTTCAGGGTTGGGCAGTATGATTTTTGCTGAATCCCATTCTGCACTGTTTTGAAATGTTCGTGAATTACTCGTTCAATTAAAAAGCCAAGTGACAAATTATCCTTAGTTATTTAGAGCTGTTATTAATAAACAGCATGTAAGAAGTGAATTTCTCATGTATGGAATGAGTTTTGTATTTATAGCTGCATAACCAAAGCTCTAGAAAGAAAGAAGGAAGGAAGGAAGGAAGGAAGGAAGGAAGGAAGAAAGGAAGGGAGGGAGGGAGGAAAATAGTGACCAAATCCTCAATACTTTTTTGATTTTGGCAATAATTGCAGGTCAAAGGGAGATTAGACTACTGAGGCCATTCCATTATACCCAGAACAGGATTCAGTAGGCTTCAGAATCATGGCTTCATCTGAAGACTAGGAATTTCCCTTTACATGCCCCCCAATTGAGAACTTCCAATTGAGAACCTCCTGCATCACCTCAAGAGACAGATTTCATTTTATCCCTCCTGTTTCACACACTCAGCTCACAACTTCCACATGCATGTATAGGGAGGAACTAAAGGGAAAGACAGGGTGAGGTATTTTACTAGACTCCTGTGGACATGCTCTGATGAGAACATACTCCAGACCATCAGAAACACATGCTGGACAGCTGCTCTGACAGGGTAGGTGTTAACACGCATCGCCCAGTCTAGGCATGGATCCATGGCAGTTGTAAACATGTGGAAATGACACAGAAGATGAGAGGGTTGCAGGCACTCACTCTAGTGTACACAAAGTAAAATTTGGTGCACAACTAATGCAAAAAAACTCTCCAAAGGTGTGTCGCTTTTCTTTGATAATCTCAGTTCCCCTCTGACCATTGGACAAACCTAATTTGCTCTAGTTGTGGGTTATAGTTTCCATTTCCCTCTGGGAAGCAACTCAGCACATCTTAAATTCCTTTTCCATACCTCCTTGGCTGATTTGAGATCCCAGATGTGGAGAAGTTGAGAAGGGAGAGGGGCAGGGAGGAGGGAGGAAGCTCTAAATCCCTGCAGAACAACAGGAATCACTTTGGGTTGTGGGATTCCTGTGGGAGGAGGCGCTGTTGTAGGACTGATTCTTGCTTGCTTGCTTTGCACTTGCCCTTGCTCTACCCTGGGCATTGATTCTCAACGGGCAAGTTGTCCTGGGAATGGGAGCCAATAAGCTCTAGTGCAAATGCCAATATTACTGAAGGAAGGGAGGAGACAAGAGAAGAGCATGAAGCTCCTCAAGCATTTTATGTTATTTATTTATTTTTAAAGTTTATTTATTTGTTTTGAAAGAGAGACAGTGCAAGTGAGGGAGAGGCAGAGAGAGATGGAGAGCGAGAATCCTAAGCAGGTTCTGCACTGCATGCGCAGAACCTGATGTGAGGCTGGAACCCACGAAACTGCGAGATCATGACCTGAGCCAAGACCAAGAGTCAGCTGCCCAAGTGACTGAGCCACCCAGGCACCCGTCCCCAAGCATTTTACTTTTCCATGGTGATGTATTTATTAGAGTACTTTGAGAAAGGGTTGATTCTTCCTGTCATATGAACTTGTCCCTACAGATGTAAAAAAGGGATCAGTAAGAAATTGGGAGCTCAAAACTATATACAACTATATGTATAGTTTGATTCTAATAATATATGGCCATTTCTATGCCTCTGACCACCATTTTGTCTTTCTTTTTCCCCAATTCTGTGCACCATGTTTTAGAACTGTGTTGTTTCCCCATTACCTGTTCTGTATGTCTAATCTGATTATCTTCCTCCTGCAGCTTCAGATCCTGCTCTGCCCTGGCCTGGCCCTTCTGGGTTTAGAACTCTTAACCATAGACCAGTGGCCAAAACCTTACTTTTGCACTAAAAAAAGGGCCAAGCACATTACAGATTTTGAGTATTTACTATCTGTACCCTGACAGCACACCTGCAATTGAGATAATCCATACTTGGACTAATTGTCTCTCCTCTGGGCAGATTTAGAGCTGATCAACTCCCCTTATCTTTTCTCCTATTCCACTTTCTGTTCTGTCTCCAAACCCAGCCTTTCTGATTTCAGACCTGCTTCTGCTGTTAACATCGAAGATACAGTTCTTCATCTAAGTAACTCTATTGTATTAATGGACCCAATTTTTTTTTAAAAAGCCCTTTCTGTATGTAAGAAACAAACAAACAAAAGCTCCAAAAAGCACTTACAAGATAAACATTGGGATGAAAATATTATATCATAAAGATTTCACAAAGATTTGCAGACCTTAAAGATTATATCCATGTGAACATGGATATTGTAAATTGTATTTAGCAAATCAATTTTGGGGATGGCCACATCTGTTTCTGGAACAAAGTGAAAAACAGATGTGGAAGCATCAGTGAAATTGAGGCAGGAAGCTTGTCAAATGTGAAAACTGAGCAAGCTATCTGAATCCAGAAATCAGAGTAACAAGAGGGTGATAAATCCAATGGAGCTCTTGATGAAACCATGTGGTCATTTTAGGGATGCTTTTTGGTACAAAAAAATAAGAATGTTATCAATGGACGTGATTTTAGCAGATGCTAAACAGATCTCATTAAAATCTCTTAGGTTCATTATGAATGAGTAATAAAAGAGGAAATTTAATTTAAGCCCCTAAGACAGATGTTTTACATAAGGAAATGTGTTATATTACTGCAGTTCCCAAGTACTCATCTTCTTGATTGTCTTTGCCCAAAGAGAATTCGAAAATGGTCTCTCTACTGAAGTATGAAGAGCATGGTGCCAGCTGCCTCCCAGTGACACTTCTGCCTGATTTCAGGGCCTTTGTCAAAGGTTTGTGGACATTGTGGAAGGAACTCTCTGAAGTTGACATGTAAAAGAGCACACAGTAAAAGAAGTAATTCTGTGGATAAATGAGCCACATGTGTCTCCAATGAGTCACACAAAGTCTCAGGCGTCTGTCCAAGTTCAGTATCCCCAAGGACCTATTCTGAAGCGTTTTCCTGTGTTTTTCTCAGAGGCTCATGGAAAACTGTCAGAATTAGTGATTATATAAAAGTTTCTCTAGAGCTGAAACCAAGGAAGAGGACTCACTTCCTTTCATGCTCCAGGAAAAGAAAGAGAAAGGAGCAGAAACGATGCATGTCTTTATTTCTATTTTAATTCTATTCCCACAAATGGACATGGCATAGTTAGAGCTATTTAGAGCTATTTTCTGTGGATATTTCTGTAGCAAACACTCAACTTTGAATACTGAGAAAAAGTGTGAGGGATTCACTTTTATATGGAAATTTACATACGGATTTCTGGATCATATGGGAGTTCTAATTTTAATTTCTTGAGGAACTTCCATAATGTTTTCCCTAAGAGTTGTGCCACTTTACATTCCCATCAAGAGTACACAAGGATTCTGTTTCCTCTACACCTGCACCAACACTTATCATCTTTCTTTTTGATGGCTATTTTTGACAATAGCCATTCCAACAGGTATGAGATGATATTTCATTGTGGTTGTGATTTGCATCTCCCTAATATTTAGTGATGTTGTATGCCTTTTCATATAAATTTAGCTGTTTTTATGTCTCCTTTGAAAAATATCTATTCAGGTCCTCTGTCCATTTTTTAATTATTATTATTACTATTATTGCTATTGAGTTGTATGAGTTCCTTATATATTTTGGATTTCTATATATCCTCATCAGGTATACGACTTGCAAATATTTTCTTCCATTCCATAAGTTGTCTTTTTTTATTTTACTCATTGTTTCTTTTGGTGTGCACAAGCTTTTTAGATCCAGCTCTATATTTTTGTTTATATAGATATATTTTGTTTTGGCTGCATGTGTTTTTGGTGTCATATCCAAAAATGATGACCAAGACCAATGTCATGAGCTTTTTATCCATGTTTTATTCCAGGAGTTTTATGGTTTGGAGTCTTACATTTAAGTATTTTTAATCCATTTCAAGTTAAATTTTTATATATAGAATACTTTCGACATACATTCCCACTTGGTTTTTCCATACCAAGTCTTAGTAAAAGAGGAAAGTGTGCCTGTTGCCAAGTTGTGTAGGGCTTACAATATCCTCTGTCAAAATTTTAAGGACTCTGCCTTAAAAATCTGGACATAAACAAGAGTCACAAAGTTGCACACATGCAGTTACACCAAGTAAAGAGACTTGGAAAGAAAGTTTGCAGCACTTCAATAAAACAAGAGAATCTTTATTTGGACACATATGAAGGGTAACTTATTTCTTTACCTTTCAATTCATAGTTCAAGGAAATTAGAGATAATTCAGAGAAAAAGGTTAAAATGAAAGAAAAGCAACACATAGGAGCAATAAAATCAATAGAAATTATTTTGACTTCAAAAAGTAAGCTGCAACAAAGCATTTTTTTCAAATCATACCAAAAGGAGTAACTTATTAAGAAGAAATGATAAAGTGTGAAATGAGGAACTAAAGAAGTCCTTGAATTATTTGGTAATTCCATTAGTGAGGAGGAGGACACTATACGAACACATTTTTTAAAGCTTCGTATTATGGATTTGACAAAAAAGGTATCAAAAATACATAATACTTAACATGCCACAAAAATTAGTACATTGGTGACAAACTGGTTAATGAATATTACCAATGCAAACAGTATTTGTGATTAGTTACTGTACAAGAAAGTTTTGAAAGCTCTCCACTTGTCCAAGAGAATAACAGTATAGAGGTTTTCTCCAGTTTGACAACAATCTGAAAAATACAGCATTACCAACGTGGAGTCAGGAAACTGAAACTTTTCTAAGCTAGTGGAGAAAACAAAATTGACCATGTTAAAGGTCAAATTGAGTTATCTACTTACTTATTTATTTATTTATTTATTTATTTTAAGAACATGAGATCGTTTTCTGGTCCTCTCTTTTACCAAGTACAGAAGTGCTTCCCCATTGCAGGCCTTAGAAACAGACAGAACTGGACACATTTATACTCATCTCAGCAGAGACAAAGACAGCAGTTTGTACCAAGAAATCTCAGTCTTCAATGCTTTTGGATTTGTTTTCCCTAATACAGACTTTGCATCTACATGGCTAACAAGACTGGATAATGTAGTGCCTCCAGGAAAGAAGGAAAGATCTACCCCATGCCAAATTTTATTTCAACAACAGGATGCAAAATGTTATTTCTCTTGCATTAATCATTTTTAATTCTCTAGCTTTACCTCATCCAATAGAAAAAATATTCCTGGCAGCTTCAAAATAGTAGTTTGTCCCTAGTTCACACTCCAACTATTTTTATGAACATCAATAACAGTAAACATTGCAGTTTGGGCTCGGGAGTGGCTTGGATAATGCTCTTCAGATCTCATGTTCACTGCACTCTTGGCTAAACTCTGGCTGGGTCTGCATGACTCCACTGAAAGTTTATTTCTGTCATGGTCATATGTTTTGCAGTCACCCAATAACCGGCAAATATCGGAGTCAACAGAAGCAGAACAGGACTTGCAGAGGAGAGCTGTCTAAAAACAAAACCCCATTGACTCACCTTAGCTAGGTGTGGGGCTCGTTTTATGGAACATTTGCCCTGGGGAAAAATTCACCATGTACAGAGGTTGTGGGGTCTCTTGGCTTTCCCTCACTTTCCCTACTGAAGGACGTGCTAGATGGCTAAGGTCTTTTGGAATGTTAGGTTCGTTTTAGACACCTAAATCATTTGAACTGTTTCCATGCTTTCAAACATAGTCATATCAAAATTTGATTTTTCAGGGGAGGGGCACATTTCTATTAAAAATAACACAACATTAATTCAGAAAAATTTCTTCTTCGGTAACATTTATGAAGACCATTCATACTGTGCCAGACATTGTATGCATGTAGTCGATGTAGTAAATCACTTGATTGTTACAAGAACTCTATATGTACTAACTGTTAATATTTCTATTTTATAGATAAGGCATAGAGAATTTAAGTAACTCACTCAACATCACATAGTAAGTGGCATTGAAGCATAATTTTTAAGAGGTAAAAAACAACTCTCAAATATGTGGTGAGAACATATAAATGATGTATTTAATTCATTAATGAGGAATCTGGCAAAAATGGTTCAGTAGATTCAAAAAAGAATCTGATAAACAGGGGTTTTATAGTTACTCAGTTGACATAAGCTTGCCAAATTAGAGAAAAACTAGTCTATGACTTATAAAACAACCCTATTACTTTGGGGCTGTGTTCTCTACCCCACAGAAATCATTTGTTACTTTACTGGACCTATACTCTGACATCTAAGTAAGCGAATCTCAAACTGTAGTCCATGAACTTTTGGGGAAGCAGCATTTTTCAGGGGCCCACAAAGTCAAAACTACTTTTATGGTAATAATGACATATTATTTGCCTTTCTCACTCTATTGCATTAATGATACAAAAGCAGTGGCAGGTAAAATTGATAGCACTAAACTGTACTAGTAGCTATGAAATCCTTGATTACTAGATAGTCACAGATTTAAAAAATTAACAGTTCCATGTAAGATGTCCTTGATATAACAGTGAGAATCATATTAAATTTCAACCTTTGAGTACATGTCTCTTTAACATCCTTTGTGACAAAATGTGCACTTCTGCTGCCTAGAGAAATGCCACAGTAGTCTTAAGGAAGCACACTTAGGCAATATTTCATACTGTCAATTGCATTAGCTAATTTTTTTTCATGGAATGTCACTTTATTTGAAAAAAAGAGTAATAATTATTATTATCTAACCTGAATATTTCACAAGGATTTTCTCAAACATAAACAAAGCAAGCATAATTGTTCAAGAAAAAGAATTAATAAGATTTGTTGACTTGAGAAAATTAGAGCTCTCAAAAGCAAAGCAAAGCTGGAAGCATCACAATTCTGGACTTCAAGTTATATTACAAAGCTGTAGTAATCAAAACAGTATGGTATTGGTACAAAAATAGATACAGAGATCAATAGAACAGAATAAAAAAACGAGAAATGAACCCACAACTATATGGTCAGTTAAGCCTTGACAAAGCAAGAAAGTATATCCAATGGGATAAAGACAGTCTCTTCAACAAATGGTGTGGGGAAAACTGGACAGCTACACTCAAAAGAATGAAACTGGACCCCTTTCTTACACCAGACACAAGATAAATTCAAGGTGGATGAAAGACCTAAATGTGAGACCTGCAACTGTTAAAATCCTAGAAGGGAACACAGGCAGTAACTTCTTTGATATAGACCATAGCAACTTCTTTCTAGATGTGTCTTCTTAGGCAATGGGAACAAAAGCAAAAATAAACTATTGGAACTTTATCAAAATACAAATATTCTGCACAGTGAAGGAAACAGTCAACAAAACTAAAAGGCTACCTATGGAATGGGAGAAGATATTTGCAAATGACATGTCTGATAAAGGGCTAGTATCCAAAATCTATAGAGAAATTATAAAACTTGATTATTCACAAAAGATGAATAATCCAATTAAAAAATGGATAGAAGACATGAACTGACATTTTTCCAAAGAAGATATACAGAGGGCCAGCAGACACATGAAAAGATGCTCAATATCACAGATCATCAGGGAAATGTAAATCAAAACTACAATGAGGTATCACCTCAAATCTGTCAGAATGGCTAAAATCAGCAATACAAGGAACAACAGGTATTGGCAAGGATGCGGAGAAAAAGGAACCCTCTTGCACTGTTGATAGGAATGCAAACTGGTACAGCCACTGTGGAAAACAGTATGGAATTTCCTCAGAAAGTTAAAAATAGAACTACCCTATGATCCAGCAATTGTACTACTAGGTATTTACCCAAAGAATACAAATATACTAATTCAAAGGAATATATGCACCTTAATGTTTACAGCAGCATTATCTACAATAGCCAAATTATTTAAACAGCCCATATGTCCATCAGCTGATGAATGGATAAAGAAGATCTGGTATATATATATACAATGGAATACTACTCAACCATAAGAAAAGAATGAAATATTGTCATTTGCAATGAAGTGGATGAAGCTAGAGAGTATTAGGCTAAGCAATATAAGTCAGAGAAAGACAAATAATATAGTATTTCACCTCATGTAGAATTTAGGAAACAAAAACAAATCAGCAGAGGGAAGAGAGAGAGAGAGAGAGAGAGAGAGAGAGAGAGGGAGAGAAAGAAAGGCAAACCAAGAAACACACTCTTTTTTTTTTTTAAACTTTATAGTTTATTGTCAGGTTGGTTTCCATTAACACCCAGTGCTCTTCCCCACAAGTGACCTCCACCAAGACCATCACCCTCCATTACCTTTCCCCCTTCCCCTTCCCCCCTCAGTTTGTTTTCAGTATTCAAGAGTCTCTCGGAAACACACTCTTAACTATAGAGAACAAACTGCTGGTTACGGAGGGGGGGCGATGGGTTAAATATGTAATGGGAATTAAGGAGCTCACTTGCTGTGACGAGCACTGGGTGTTGTATGGAAAAGTTGAATAACTATATTGCACACCTGAAACTAATATTATGCTGTATGTTAATTAACTGGAATTTAAATAAAAACTTAAAGAAAAAATTTAGAGCTTTCAGGCTAAGATTAGATTTTTTGAAAAAGTGTATCTGCACCTGCGAACTTGATAGCTTCCTGATGTTTAAAGGCTTTTCTGATAAGATCAATGGTGATATTAATAGATGTAATTTTTTGATATCATATAAAAATGTGTTAGCATTTGGGATATGTACATAATCCGATGAACCAATAATTTCCAAACAACAATGCATCATGTTGCAAACTACACATGGATAAAAATTCCATTTAAGCTGCAAAATATACCAGTGCACTTTAACTTAATGGAGTGCAAAAAGTTCACTGATGTAGTTTCAAAGTCCACATTGCAACTAACCTTTAAAAACAATCCCTTGCAGGGGCACCTGGGTGGCTCAGTCAGTTGGGCGTCGGACTTTGGCTCAGGTCATGATCTGTGGTTTGTGAGTTCGAGCCCCACGTTAGGCTCTGTACTGGTGGCTCAGAGCCTGGTGCCTGCTTTGGATTCTATGTCTCCGTCTCTCTCTGCCTCTCCTCCACTTGTGCTCTCTCTCTCTCTCTCTCTTTCTGTCTTTCTCTCAAAAATAAATATATATTTAAAAAATTTTTAAAAATAAAACAAGCCCCTGCAGAGTTTTGGTGTACCAATAAAGGAGAACATCCACAATTGTCAGAAAATGGTATTAAAGACTTCCCTTTCCCAGTTATATATGTGTATGAGGCCAAATTTTCTTTATATGCTTCAACTAAAACAATACATAGGAACAGGTTAAATACAGAAGATGGTATGGATATTGTTCTTCTATTTGGCCCAAAATTAAAGTACAAAAATGTAAGCAATGCCATTCTTCTCACTTAATTTTTTTGTTTGGAAAAATACAGGTTCTTTTAATGTTATTTTATTAACACGTAACCAGCTTTTTGTTCTTGTTTCCTCTTATTATTATTTTACATGAACTAATAGATACTTTAAAATTTTCACACATTAAATTTATAATATAAATATCCACAGATATATCTACACAAGCAAAAGTTATTTGCCTCTGCCATAGTTTATTAAAATGTAAAGAGTCCTGAGACCCAAAGTTTGAGAGCAGCTGATCTAAGTTATAAATCAAAGTACATCCTCTGGTTAATTAAATAATCCTTGGCTGTGTCTTTTAGACAATGCTCCAATATGAGGCTGAAAATCATTGTGATCCTTTTCCCTATCTCCCATAATTATTGCATATAATAATTACATAATCATTCTTACTGGTAGTGGATCCAGAATTTGAATCTAGGCAATATGGCGATGGAGTCCATGCTCTTAGCCACTAAGTCATATTATATGTAGAGGAAACATGTAAATATCAGTGAGTAGAATCATCAAACTCAAATATAAAATGCTGCTTTCCTAGGAAACATAGCAAACAGAAAGGTAAATTTCAAAACCAGAACAAATTTCACCCAAGGGTGAAATTGCCTTCTTACCATGGAGCCAGTGAGTCACTTTGGACTGCTTAATTCTTGAAATCTCTGGAATTTTAAAAATCTTATTAAGTAAACTCACTAATAGAACACTAACTGGTGATTCAACCCCAAAGAAAGAAATTCTATTAACATGTAACTCTTCTCTTTGATGGTAGCAATAGAGTGCTCAGAAATGTTCAAAGGTAGCAGAGGGTTCTGATAAAAAGTATTTTCCCACCCAGAGAACTTCACTTTAATAGCAGAGAAGAATAGATGCTTAAAGGAAGAGTGGTATTCATTTGAAGGAGTGCGAAAGCCTTTGACCAGTTTTGTGGGGTTGTCATGTGCTACTGCAATGGGATGGGGACAGATTGGGGAGATTAATGCTTCTTGACGTTTTCAGTGTTAAGCCTACAACCTAAAACAGGAAAATGAACTGCACTGAACATGTGTTAACATCTGGACATACAGGTCACCACATTTCTTAGCTTTTTAAGTGGAATTAACATATAGACAATCTTTGGTCAAGAAATGGACTCCTCTTACACCAAGGCAAAGCCAGAGCATTTGACACTGAAGCCTCTACTCAGATTGGTGAATTCCACACCCCCCTCCCTTCCTCCCAGGAGGTGGTCAAAGAAGAAAAGACTTCTTGCAGTCTGTACATTCTCAAAATTATTGGGCTTTGCTAAGAAATGAAAAAGATCCAGGATGTTATCAATTTAGCCATTAAAATAAAAACAACAAATTAAAATTGTTCAATGTGCTGTAATAGGCATTGAGACTAAAGGAATACATTAAAAGACCAGGAAACAGAAACAAATACATAAAAGCATTTAAAGTATGATAATAGTGGAACTTTAAATAAGTAGGAAAAGGATCTATTGTTGAATAAGGAGTGTCAGGTTGTTGGTTAATACTTTTTTTGAAAAAATAAGTTATATCCAATAAGTTATATCACAACAAATAATATAAATTGGTTGGAGGTTTAAATGTAAAAACAATACTTAAGTGAGTATATTCTTGGCATCTTGGAAGCCTCGTAAGCATGAATTCTAAAATATAACCATAAGGCAAGTGCTTGATATAATTGACTTTAATACAGTAAGGAAGGAAAGAAGGAAGAAAGGAAGGGAGGGAAGGAGGAAAAAAGGAAGGAAGGGGAACAAAAAAGAAAACAACGAAACAAATCAAGCAAAAAAGAAACAAGTTTTAAACCAAACTGAAAAAGCATTGGGTATTTTGTTATAACACAATTACAACAAAGTGTTAGTCTTATTAATATAAAGAGAATTCTTTCGAATCAAATGAAAGATGTAAATAATAATAGAAATGGACAAAGGGCATAAAGAGATAATTAACAAAACAAATGACCAGTGGGAAAGAAATGCAAATTAAAATAACAAGGAGATAACTATTTTTTTTCTTTTACAATAGCAAATATTTTTTTTTTATTTTAAGAACAGAATCCTAACTTTTGTAGAGAGTATAAAGAAAAGTCCATGCTCTTATAATGCTGGGAAGTGTATGAAATTGCACATCCATTCTGTGGGGATATTTATCAATACATATTAAAGCCTTTAGAAGGAACATACCCTTTAACTGAACAAACTTGCAGGATTTTAAACTATGAAAATTCATTAATATGCCTACAAAGAGGTTGGAGGAAAAAAATCTAAAATTTAAATATCCTTCACTAAGGGGATTGGTTACATGAATTCTATTACAGAAGTAAATGTATATTTAAAATGTATTTAATATTTAAATGTAAATTTAAATATTATAATAAAGATGTCTATTTTTATAATGGATTGATATTCATAATATATTTTTATATGAAAAAAGTAGATTCAAAGTGGTATATACAGAATGACCCTAATGTGGGGGAAATATGAATATAAATCTATAAGGTCATACCCCAAAATATTAAGTAGTTTGTTTGAGTATTAGAATTTTAGTGGTTATTTTCTTTTTGCTTATAGTTATTTCATAAATTTTGTTCAATGACTAGGTGCTATTTATGTTTTTTTAAAACATATTAAAGGCTGACAAATTTTAGCTCCAATAGTAATTTTTAAAAAATAAAATTTGTTAGAAAAGTTTAAGATTTACAGAAAAATTATAATGGTAATATGTACAAAGTTCCCATATACCTTATACTCAGTTTTCCTTGTTGTTAAAACTCTTATATTGCTATGGTACATTTGTTATAGTTAATGAATGAACATAGAAATAATATTACCAAAATCTATACTTTAGTCATATTTCCTTAGTTTTTACCTAGGGTCCTTTTCCTATTCCAGGATTTTTCTATTATGCCACAGTACAGTTAGTCTTCATGTCTCCTTAGTCTCCTCGTGGCTGCTGGTCTCAGACTTTCCTTGTTTTCAATGATGTTGACAGTTTCGAGGAGTAGTGATCAGGTATTTTCTGGAACATTCCTTCTTTGGGGTTTGTCTGATGTTTTTCTCATGATTAGACTGGCGTTATAGATTCTGGGGAGTAAGAGCACAGAGGTAAAGTCCCTTTCGCATCCCATGGTGTAGATGATGCATAATATCAACGTGACATCCCTGTCAACATTCACCTTGACCTCCTGTCCTTGTAGAGTTCATTGGATTTCATTGCTCTGAACTCACCCTCTCCCTGCCCCCTCCCTGCTTTCTGTAGTCTTTGGAAGGAGGTGGGGAGTGTGCTTCACCTCTATGAGAGTGGAATATCTACATAAATTATTTGGAATTCTTCTGAATGAGAGATTTTTCTTTTCTTTTCTTTTGTTTAGTTTTATTTATTTATTTTGATAGAGACAGAGACAGTGCAAGCAGGGGTAGGCCAGAGAGAAAAAGAGAGAGACAGTATTCCAAGCAGGCTCTGTGCTGCCAGTGCAGACGTGGGGCTCAAACCCACAATCCTGACTTGAGCTGAAACCAAGAGTCAGTGCTCAACTGACTGAGCCACCCAGGTGCCCCTTGTCTTTTTTTTTTAATTATTTATCTATTTAGTCATTTATTTTTTTATCAGTATTAACTTACAGACAAAGTATATTCTATACTTTGGTTTATAATACAAAGCTACTTTTTTTTTGCTCAAATTATTCCAGTTTTGGCCTTTGTGAGGTCTTTCGGTTGACTGTTTTGTCTCTGTGACATACTTCGTGTGTGTGTGTGTGTGTGTGTGTGTGTGTTAATGAGCACTTCCTTACTTTCTGACACAGTAGGACACTCCAGGTTTATTTTGCATATTTACTGCCCCAGTTCTATAATCAGGCATGTTTTCCAAGGAGCCCCAGTTCCTTTTATTGGAAAATGGTATTAGAAACCAAAATGCCAGTGCTAGTATGCCTGTTGCTACTGAGGTGTCATTGCTTGTAAGCCATCTCAGCTGACAGAGCAAAGAAACATATTTGTTCTGTCTTGAAGCCTACTGATCCTTTCATTAGCCATGTCAAGTCTGCTGGTAAGCCTGTCAAAGGCCTTTTCCATTTTTGTTACAGGTTTTTTTATTCCTAGTATTTTCTTTTTGTACTTTCTTTGAGCTTCTGTCCCTTTCTTTATATTGCCTATCTGTTGTTACTTGTTGTCTAGTTTTTCCATTAGAGCCTTTAACATATTAATCATAGTTATTTTAAATTCCCTGTTTAATAATTCAAACCTTTGTTTTATAGGTCAGTATGGTTCTAATAGTTTCTTTCTTCAGAATGTTTTTTTCCTTGCTTTTTTGGCATGGCTTGCAGTTATTTGTAACTGCAAACATACTGCTCCAGATAGTAGGAAATTATTAAATAGTCCTTTAATGTGAGGTTTTCTGTTAATCTGGCTAAGAGTTGGAATACACCTGATGTTGGCTGTAGCTGTGGGTAACAGAAGCTTCACATTCTTCTAGAATCCTTATATTGGACTCCTCCATTGGCTTCGACCTACTCTAAGTATTTCCCTTCAAAGAAAGCCTATCTTACAGCTCTTCAGCTGTAACTCACTGTAATTTTACTGGAGACTTGTTGATATGGTGGTAAAGTATGAGAAAGGGAATGTTCTATAAGCTTCCAATTAAATCTCAGTCTTTTTAGTGGACTGTGTCTCTGGACTCTGACCTTCACAATTTGTTGTTGTTATTGTTGTTGTAGTATAACGCTATCACCTATATTCACTTTTCTACTTCCTTAGCTGGAGCGTTCCCAATCTATATCCTTGAAGAAATAAAAGTTCATGACTATGTTCCATTAACTATTTCTTGACAACATTCCATTCCTCCTTTGGTGAAATAGGAGGGCTGGTAGGGGATGGAGTGGAAGGAATGCCCTTTCTGTGGGGGATAAGGTTCTGAAAAAGTCTTTTCCCTAGAAAGTAAGCCTTTGTTATGATGAAAGCTCTGGTTGTATTTTGCAACAATTACTCTTTCTCTCTGTTTTTCGCAGCCATGAGATCTTAGCTTTTCACCATGAGAACCTAGCATGGTTCTCAAAAGTATATGGCTCCTTAATGCAACAGCCCCAAGAAGCTTCTCACTCTCAGAGTAGTTCTTACTCAGCCTCTAGCAATTCATCAGAATTGCCATTTCAGTGTCTTATCAGTTTATGAACACTAGCTTTTTCTTTCCTGATCAGCTGATCTCAGCTGTTTTTCTCTCTATGTAACTATCTCTCAATTTCAGTGTGTTCATTTGCCCTGAAACCTCAGGTTTCTGAAACGTTCAAGAAAAATTATTGATTTTTAATTTGTCCAGTTTTCTTCTTGTTGTACGGGTGGGAGTGACCATTTCCATGCCCTTTACATTTCAGAGCCGAAACCAAAAGTCTCTAATAACAATTTTTAAAAATTATATTCACAGCAACCTTTTTACAAAGTAAATAAAACTTGAATTATAGTTTCTTATCTCCAGATAATATTTGGCATCCTTTTTTTTTTTAATAATTAGATGTCATTTCAATATACTTAGTAGTTGGTTGATGTAAACCAAAACACCTTGATATCAGAGATACATATATTGAGGTGAAGAAGTTTCATGCTGTATTTTTGAATTTTGGTTTCTTACTTCCTACCTCTGTGTGAATTATAATAATGATGATGACAATGACAAATCTAAACCAAATGACTTATCAATACTCTTCTGAATAACAACTCCACCAAGCCATTTCTATTAGACATGCCCAGGACTAGCAGTTAGCTCCTCAAGGATCCACTGAGGACTCCCTGTACGGACATGTACAAGGTAGGCTAAAGAGGCAGACTGTCTCTGAAAGATCTTCTTGAAGAATAAATATGGGATTAAGCTTCTTGCTCAGCTTGCTTGGGAGCCCACTTTCTCACTTTTGTTGAAAAATATCAAAACAGTAAATTGTTGCTGGAACTCCACATTCAGACACTAATGAGTCTCTGCAATTGAATAGCTTTGGCTGTTTTTACCCTTTCCTTTGTGTCTGTCCAGAAAGAGAGTTGGAAAGCTTCCTCATGGCCGCCACCACCACTCTCAACATGACATTTCTGTGAGAAAGAAGAGCAGCATTGGCTACTGTAACCATCACCTGTAGTCCCCCATTCCACAGTCTCTGGAAAAAAAAAACCCCACAAAAATAAATATATTTTTAGACACATAAGAATTGACTTTTTAAAAAGCGTGCCATTTATCAGTTCTTTGGGTTTTATTTGGTCCAATGAGATGGGAAGTTTTAGTTGTTTTTTTTATTTGTTTGTGTTTTTCTCCTCCTCATTCTTCAATGAATACCAGGATAATCCAGAAAATCAGGAAGTCACTCCTTTATTAGAGATTGAATTTATACAGTTATTTCACTCCTTTTTTTCCTGTGAAACTTTCAAAACATCAAGCTGATTAGTATCAAATGTGTGGGATAACAAACAGGATAAATATAATTCTATAAAGATACTTTCTGGGATTGCCTAAAATGTGAAAGAAATTTTAAATGAATGTATTTATTCCTTTCTCTTAACTTTGCTCTTTTGTTATATTGTTAACATTCTTTTAAGAATGTGCAATTCCTGACATTTTCAAGGGACCACATAGCCTTCAGATGTTGCTTTGGAGTCTCCACTCTGCTCACACCGTTACAAATAGCTTGTGCAGTGCACATCGCTTATTTTCCACATTTTGGTTACTACTTTTAACAAAAGTATTTTTAACAAGCAAATGTGGATTTATGTGTGTGTGTTTATGTGTGCAATTTATGTGTGCGTGTGTGTATGCCAGGGAAAGAAATTAGAGGTTAGACATCCCTGCCTTGAATACTTACGCTAATGAAGTTATGACTGTGTATGTTTGACACACACGGGTACTATTCATGCTGAATAAGAGGCTATAAAAATTATAGTTCTGCATAAATGAATAATTTCATATATGTTGCTAATTCATGCACTGTCAAGTGATCCAAAGAACACTGATGCTTTCCAAGTTTCTTTCTTTCTTTCTTTTTTTTTTTTTTGCTAAAAGGGATATGATTTGATACTTTCTTTGATAGGAGAGGCAAATAGAACAAGTGCCCCTCCTCACAAGCTTCCTACAACTTGACAGACTGTAGAGTTGACCTTCAATATGTGCCTGCTTCATGTGTCTCAGCAGACCAGAATGCCAACTGTTACTTCTTCTTTTCCCTAAGGAACGACTTGGAATGACTGGTAAATGTTATCCAGATGAAGGTAGAGAAGATTCTATTAAATGTGGTCTTCAGTTAATTTTGCCAGGCATTATGATGCTTTAGCAAGAGGCAGCATTGTCACGGTTTCCTGTAGTCATTTGTCCTCTGGGGCTCATCAAACTGGGCTTCTCTGCAACATGCAAACTCAGAAAGTTATTAGCTTAATGGCCATTGATTCAGAAAAAGAAGCAAATCTTTTATATCATACTAATGTCTTTCTCTTTTAAAAAAAGTGAGTATCTGGTAACAAATTTTATATAAAATGACATTTCCATGGTTTATTTGTCAGAACTTCCAGTTTGGTTTGGGGACAGGTCTTTGCACATCTGATTAAATGCTAGGATGGACCAAACAAAAGCTGAGAGCTTCCAGAGGAGCTGGAACATCTTCCCAGAGAATAACAGTATATTGAGGGAAAGAAGGAGTTAGGCACTGAGGCACTGAGTCAGCTACAAAATCATATTTTTGGGATTCTGAGCACAATTTGAAGGCTCCTCTGTAAATCTGTGCATAGCCTGATGGAATGGTTGCATGTGTGGGTCCTAGGAATAGACCTGGTAAAAGAAAACCACTCAAAATTGAGGGAGCTGTTTCACCAAATAGTATAATACATTGCAGTACAAGAAGTACTGATTTGAGTATTTACTAGAATATGGCACAGAATGGGGAAAAAGCCATAATACATCATCACGAAACACTGTTACTCAGTTTCAGATTTTTTTTTGAGGGTATTAAGGAATGAAGTATTGGCTGCACTTGGGCACATATTCATATTTGTGAGTATTCATAAGACTCCTTTAAGGGCACCAAAAAATATATACAAGGCACTTTACAGAGGTCTAGAGTTCTCATGTCAGCAAAGATGGTGCTAATTGAATTATTACTTTGTGATTTCTTAATTCCCATAGGATAGTGTACATTGAGAAAAGACAGGTTATATTTTTACATTTGATGTAAATGTAATCAGACCTTCTGATCTCAATATCACCTTCAATATTTCCCACTGGCTGAAGGAAATCAACTTGTGTGCCTATGTTTAAAACAAAGTATTTCTTAGCCCTGATACATATAAACTGGAAACACAATAGTGGAGATTATAAAAAATGAATTGAGGACAAGAAGCAGAAGAGAGTAGGGAAGATAAGTAATATATTTTATTTATTTTTTATTTTTTTAATTTTAATATTTATTTATTTTTTTTTGAGAGAGAGAGACAGAGTGTGAGCGGGAGAGGGGCAGAGAGAGAGGGAGACACAGAATCTTAAGCAGGCTCCAGGCTCTGAGCTGTCAGCACAGATCCCTACACAGGGCTGGAACCCACAGAATGCAAGATCATGACCTGAGCCAAAGTTGGACGCTCAACCAACTGAGCCACCCAGGCACCCCGGTAATATATTTTCAAACAATGTATTTTTATTAAGTCGATCTACTTGATTTGGAGCATTCTATGATATTTCAAAATTATATTCACTATGTCTAATATAAATTGTATCCAGACAAGCAAAACAGGGGAGTTTCTGAAGGAGGATTTAAGCATCATTTTCAAATTCCCTGACTCTTTAAGAATTTAATCAGCTAATGAATCAATTAGCTAATAGTTATTGTGTATTTTTAGAGTATCTAGTCGTGCCCTTCCATGTTCCATTAAGTGATAATACTGGTTTCTCCCTCAGTTTTGCTTTTGTCTTTCGCTCTGCAGAAACTTGTATAAGATGTCTGTGCACAATGTATCCAGTCGTGATTGAATTCCTGGCTTCAGTGTTCTGGTTTTGTTGTGTCGTCTGTCCCCCCAACTCAAAAATTAAAGGCAGATTTTTGTGGATGGAAATATTTAGAAAATTGCTACAAATGTAGATAGTTCCCAAAAGGCAAAACTTTAACATCATACTTTTAGTTAGAATCCCAAATGTTCCTAGACTCTAGGAGTACACTAGTAAATACTATTTTTCTAACCTAATTAAATACTTGACTCCAATGAATGAGTCTAATTCTTCCTCAGATTTCCTGGGAAAAGCTCTTGAAGGACCTTCTTATAGATTAAAATGAATTACATTTGTTTTGCTTGCTATATTGGGTTTTCTTGCTACAGAGAGAGAAAGGATTGGGAAAATACAGTTTGTATCATATTCCTGGAATTTAGGGCCACCTACTAGCTCTCTGCTCCCAATATGGAAATTGGCTTAAAAATGCAGTAAGAATTGCTGATGCCAAATTCCTCTCTATTCCTCCCTTCCATCTGACAAATCTTATAGAAATGCACAAGGAGAAGAGAAACATATATGCACTCTCCCAGCTTAACCCATAGAAAGGTAGGCTGTTCTCACATTTAACTTGCGTGGGTACTTAATTTCTAGGAAGGGTCTCCAGCCTGCCATGGAATGGATTAATGTATGTAAACCCATTTTCCCATAAAGAATATTTCATTTTACCAGGCTTGCTTCTTGTAACTTGTTTGCTGTGAGTTGAAGGACTGAGTTTAAACACATTCAAGGTTTATCTTGGTTCATTTCTTGTTCACAAAGCCAAAGAGCACACAAGAGGTAAAACAGCATTTTGGCCAAGTCTCCACTACAAAAATACATAAAGGTTTATTGTAGCAACTGACTAAATCACTGGGGCCAAAGAACCAGCCTTTCATGCTAATTATAAGTGCTTTAGACATATTTTTTTCCTCGCCAACAATTAACACTTATTTCAATATATGCTTTCCTGGATTAAACATGTGAATGGGCATGACTGTTTCTTTTCAACTGGCAGCTGTAATGCCATTTAAAAATCTAACAAGTTTTTCTAATACCACTTCCATTCTTACAATTACCAGCTGGATCTTTAACTGGAGCTTGAGCCCAATGTTTAATTGAAATTAGGATAGCTATCAAACTTGAACTTCAGAGTGCACATGTTCTTTTCTTATGAAAAGTCCTGAGGCCTTTGGCCCCATCTGTGCCTGTGGAACTGCTGTCTGAAATGTCAATGAGAAGAGATACTTCAATGGCACCCTGTCCATCATTCTGCATCGAATAATACTCTGAGTAATACACTGGTATCTCTTACATCCAATAGTTTTGCTTTTTGAGCCCAACAATATTAATTCAAGTGTTGGACTGGCTGAGTAATTGAGGCTTGTAGACCAGTTCTATTGGGATTAAATAACCAGTGAAAGATTTCAGAAAAAGGAACGGGAATATAAAGAATGAAAACTATTTTAAAAGAGGGGGGAAAGAGAGAAAGAGATAGAAAGGGAGGGAGAATGGTATTAATTAAAGACAAGGTTGCTTTTACGATGACACTATTTTTAAAACCCATTTGTAAACCACCCTTTCTGGTAATAGTTCTCAGGCTGTACTGTCTATTAGGTTCCTATTTGTTGAACCTGCAGGTCTCAACCATCTGTAAGTTGCTAGAAGTGACTTCTCAGTGAAATAGTATCTGTTTGTATTTTCATTTCCAACAACTTAAGATCTGAGAAAGTTAGGATACATTCTTTGATTTTTTTTGAAAGACAGATCTAGTGAAATAGAAAAATGTTGACTCGGTAATTATAGATTTTGATGCTTGATGAAAAGGATGAGTCTAGCTCTGGAGACACACTCTGTGTCCTGAATCCTGCCTCTGCCACATGGAATGGCTATGTAAGAATGAGCAAGTCACCCTGTCTCCCTCTGCTTCAGTTCTCTTATGTGTGACATGGAGAAAATAACTGTATCTACCCCAGAGTATATATATCAAGATCAAAAAAGTTGATATATTAACACCTTTAGTTTTGGTACAACACTAAGTGCTTACTAAATATCAGTTATTGCTATTGTTATTTCAAGTTATAAAATATGATGATTCTCTCACTTTTAAAATAAGCTATGCTCAACTGGTTGGACTTGTAAGACTGATACATCAGCAGATGAAGGAAAGTGACAGAAAATAATGGGTAGCTAAAACCCAAAGTGCTGGAAAGTGGAGTTGAGAGGTCATCTTGGGTTCCAAAGTAAAATAATTCATTTAGTTAAATATCCCGATAATTAAGTTCAATGTTCCCTTTCATGTAAACTGAAAATTCATTGAACTTTAAGGCAAAGATGTAGGCATCCCTGCATTAAGTATAGTCACAGGAACATACATATAGATACATACAGGAGGGAGATAGACTGGGAGTTTCACAGTTCATCAATGCTATATTTTATTTCATGTTTTAAGGCATAGCAATAGATCACCAGAAGGATCTTACAGAAACAGTAAAATATTTTCATGTGAAATAATTCAGTGATGAAGCCATTGATTCTGTTTATCCTGTACCAAAACGACTTTGGGTAAGAGTTTTATTTTTTTCTTTTAATGTTTATTCATTTAAAGTTTTTCTAATTTTTTTTTTTTGAGAGAGAGAGCGACAGAGAGAGAGAGAGAGAAAGAGAGAGAGAGTGCAAGTGGAGACAGTGAAGAAAGAGAGAGAGAAAGAGACAGACAGACAGACAGGCAGACGGAGACACAGAATCTGAAGCAGGCTCCACACTCTGAGCTGTCAGCACTGAACTTGATGCAGGACTTGAACCCACGAGCCAAGCTGTGAGATCATGACCTGAGCCAAAGTCAAACGCTTAACCTGCTGAGCCATCCAGGCGCCCCTGGGTAAGAGTTTTAAAAGAATGATAGAAGCACTGATAAACTAAAGAGTGTATTAACATACAGTTAATTCAGTTGTAGGGGTAGTGGAGACTGTCTTCTTGTCTTAATTCTTTCCTGCTGACCACACCTTTGTAGTTTCCTAGTTTCCTTCACTACTTCCTTTCCACTATTTCTTATGTGCAAGCCTTCCAGGAAGTTCCTAACCCCGTTTATGCCTGGACATTCTATTTCAGTAATCTAATCCACACTCACAGCTTCATTATCAATAGTTGCTTTCCAAAAATGTAGCTAGGAATGGACAGTTGCCTGATGGATCTAGACCTTCCTTATGAAGCATTGGTATTTTATCCTCATAAAAACTAATATCCAAATACACTGGCTTACCTGCAACTTGGAGCCTTTATCTCAAGTCTGTATTTCTTACCATTTAAATGGCAATCAGATCGTTTGCCTTAGGAACTACATGTAACCTTTGATTCTTTATTTTTCTTCCCTTTCCTCATTTAATCCACTGTCAAGCCTATAGAATTTTCTTCTGTAGTATCTTCTCCTCACTTCCTTTTCCCATTAAAATGCCATCATTTTAATATAGGTCTTTATGGAAACATTTGTAATAGCTGTGCCTCTTGGTCAAGCTGCTGTGAGAAAGCTGATAAGATATTTGAATCAATTTTGGTAGCCTCTTAATCTGTTACCTTGTTCCGAATCTTGTCACTATCAAATTCATATTCTTATGGCAGTTACAAGAACTGCCACATTAATAGTGGTTAAAATAATGTCTTTTCATTGTTTGAAACCCTTAATAATTTCTTGTTGTTTATCTTAGAAGTCCTAAATATGTTACCAAATACCACACATTGATATTACATGTTCACTCCAGTGATACATGTCCATATACTGTTACTGGAAGAGTACTATAAATCCCTCCCCTTTCTTCCCCACTCAAGAAAACATAGCCAAATGCAAATTTGGAGTAGAACTCCCTGTGAACCCTCTCCCAGCAAAATAACAATTTAACTGATAAAAGTTTAAAAAAGAAATCATTAAAAGTCTCAAGAAATTTTCCTAAGGGTATACAGCATATGGAGAAGTATTCATTGAAGAAAATCTGCTCAACCTTAGAACAGCAAGAATGCATGGCATTTGGGCTGTAATTCACTCTGTTACTCTCCAACACCCCCAGCTCTGTGATATGGAAGCAGTCGGACAGCGGTCCTACTCTAGAGAAGTGTGGTCAAGAAAACAGGCTGCTTCTCTCTTCAGCTGTTAGTCTAGGGCTATAGTTTCATCATGGGAAGGGCAGACTGCTGATATTTCTCATCTCCCCCCGCAGTCCTTCACCCCCATCACAAGAACCCTATTCTTGGCAGGCACAGCCAGCTGGACTGGGTTTCTCTTGCCCCACCCAGCCCTGACTTATTGATCTATCCTAGGCATGGCAGACTGAGTACTGGGCTCCTGATTGCTCCTGCCTTCAACTCCCTAAGTTCCATGTCTAAGGAGAAACCAATATAACCAAGGGCTGCCACCCCCTTCCATGCCCACTCACAAGCAAAATGCCACTCTTGAAAACCAGTCTCCATTCCCAGCTCCAGGAAAGTGATGCAGGATTTCTGTACAAGACGAAGAAGTCTGGCCATAAGGGCAAAGAGCTTCACAGCTCTGCCTTTAGGGAATGACTTTATTTGGAATAAAACCAGAACTCCATTCTTAAGGTCATTGTCTAAAACAATGGTGATTTTTGTGGAGAAAAATGCAAAGGTTAGTTGATCTGATAAATGCAAACTGTCAGAGCATCCAAAAGTTTAACAGAGGGAAGCAAGTGATGAGACAGTCAAGAACAACCCTCCAAGACCACATACAACTTGTAGGCTGTGCCCTGGCACTAGGCTGCACCTACTCAGGGCCATTGAGAACAGGACATGAGACAGACTTGAAAGCATCTTCCAAGCCACACATAGACCCTCAAAAACAGGGCAGAAGCTTCACTAACACAAGAGGCTTAAGCATAACATATGACTGAACAATAAGCTACTCTCACCCAGTAGTGACTCCTAGAATGTGAGCTTAAAAATATTATCCCAACCATGGGACACCTGGGTGGCTCAGTTGGTTGAGCATCTGACTTCTGCTCAGGTCATGATCTCGTGATTCGTGGGTTTGAGCCCCGCGTTGGGCTCTGTGCTGACAGCTCAGAGCCTAGAACCTGCTTCAGATTCTGTGTTTCCTTCTCTCTCTGTTCCTCCCCTGCTCACACTCTGGCTCTGTCTCTCTCAAAAATAAATAAAGATTAAATTTTTTTTTAAATATTATCACCACCTGATAAAGGACATCTATGAAAAATCCACAGCTAATGATACACTAAATTGTGAAACACTAAATGCTTTCCTCTTCAGACCAGGAAGGAGACAAGGCTATCTAGTTTTGGCACTTCTGTTTAATATTGTATTGTTTTAGAGCTTCTAGTCAGGGCAATTAGGTAAAAATAAATAAATTATATATATAGCATCTAGACTGGAAAAAAAGTAAATCAGTTCCTCTTTGCAGATGACATGAAATCCTAAAGAATCCACATCCCTCCAAAAAACAAAAACAAGAACAAACCTATAAGAGCCAATTAATAAATGAGTTCAGCAAAGCTGCAGAACACAAGATCAATATACAAAAATCAATTATATTTCTATACACCAGCAATAATGTTCTGAAAACAAAATTAAGAAAATTCTCCCTGCCAGGCAAGGGCTTCTGGTTGTCTCATTTTATAAAGGAGACAATTGAGGTTGAGGGAGCCATAGTGGCCGCCACCTATGCTGCTGAGGGACTTGATTTGACTGTTTTTTTACTGTCTCTCCATGGCTCAACCCAACTTTGGTTGGAGTCATTCTTTGATTTGGTTTTCTTTTTGTCCTGTGGCTCAGGCACATTCCCTCAACATGCCCTGTTTATTTTATCCATAGAGCGGTTTTCATTTGATGTTGCGCAGTTTGCAATCTTAGAGGACAGTTCATGTTTGCTTTTTTGCTTTACTCGAATAGGTCAGGGTTCTGATATCCACCACTCAGCTCTCCCACTGGGGGAATAATCAAGGAGCCGTGGGAGAAACAGGGATTCTCACCATTGGCCTCTGTGGCCTTGGTTGCTTCCTGCGTGATGAGGAGTGAAAGCTGGATTTGATAAATAAAGAGTCTTCTTTGTGTTCTCTCATTATTTATGCCACATCTGCCTCTCAGCATTTGTGTCAATGAGTCAGTATAATTACAGCCATTGGATAATTTCCTTCGTCTTGCACACATTCCCGACTGTGTGAGTGCCACATCAGGGAAATCCAACTTTCACACCCCTTGCAGCATCAGCAGGCAGCAAGGTCCACTCTTCTTGTGCACATGGTGATTAGCCAAATCAGAGATGTCTCTGTGCCTCTCACCCTACCGGAAAGGGAGGGTCTGTGCCATGCTCTGACTGTGAGATCACAAGGGACAGAAACTCCTTTTTCTATATAAAAGCCAAAATGTTGACCCAGAATGTTGCTTTAAGATGATTTACATAATAACCAACTGTCCATGGAAGGAGGGTGGGAGGGAACCTGGAAAATGGTACCACAGTCTCCTCTCTCTTGCCCAAAGATGTAATTCCCTGACCATCTAGGAAAATCTCTGAGGCAAATATCTGGTTGGATTAAATATGAAAGGAATTCCTGAAACAGAAAAAAAAATTTTGCCAAAAAGTACACTAAAGGTGAGGAAAGTTCTATGTATGTTTTCAGCTCATTCACAGCATTACTGCCTGGTCCCTGGAAGGGGCTAGAAAAGGTGGGCCTGGAGCAGAAGCTTCTTTTTGCCATAAGGCAGCGTCCACCTTGTGATTCTACTGCGTTACAAGAAAAAAGAAAAGACCTCGTACATTATGGTTTTCTTTTCTGATTAGTGCTGTGAGTGTTCATGGACTGAAGCACCACATATAGTTTGTTTTTATTTGTTACTCACGAGATGAAGTGGGTGGCATTGTAAGTGAGTTCTTACTTAACTGTGTTTTATGTTTTTTAAGGAAAACACAAATTTCCATTTGTACCAAGAACACTGTATTAAAGCAAAGATTACACAAAACAAATAGGGCCACAAAGAATCGGGAAGGGAGGAAAATGTTAGATGTTTTCTAAGATAACAGAGGGGATGCTTTCCTTGTTGCTACTGTGTCAGCAATGTTTGCCTTCCTACTTCCAAGCTGGGCAGGCTGGCTGTCCATGTGATTTAAGATCACATAAAAACTAACTGACTGTAAATGTCCATCCTTCACTTCCACTGTCTTAGATCCACAAGGTTAAAGCATTGCCTCTAGAATGTCATTGTGAAAATTCTATCTGGAGGACTCGCAGGCTAATGCTCACATTTCCATTAATATGGATAACTTTTATGATTTTCCAGCTTTTCTTTTTTCTAAAGGAGAATATTTGCTCAAAAGAAAGCTTAGGGTAGAACTGTAGTATTACAAAATAAAGAGAAACAAGGATGGTGTGTTTGTAAAGGAAAAATAAGACAGAAGTGTTCCTAGTTACACTGAAGAAATACTTCCCAGCAATGACCCTGAGACCTGTCCGTGAACTTTGCAGCCCTATGGAATGAACGTTCTTTAGAAAGCAATTAGTGATTGATTTCCAAAAGGACACCTGAGCCCTGTGGGAATGCAAAGTGCCTGGTTATCTTGTGGTAAAGTGAAAATCAAGTATGGAGGAAAGAAGGTCGAGTGAGCCATGGAAGCCGATGCCAATGGGGCAGTTCTCAGTGGGAGCAGGTGGACTTGGCATTCAAGCATCAATCCGGACGTTAGCAGTGGAATTTCACGTAATGTCCTAGCAGTCCTCAAGTGTTTACAAGTCTTAGTGTCATCTTCAAGTTTTCATGTCAAAGATCTATGGTGTACATGTGACCATCTTCTTAGGGTTCCGGGTGGCTCTTTTTGGTGAGCCATGCCTGGAGAAATTGATACAACAACACAAAAAGCCTACACACCAGGGAGTACATCATAGAGCATTTTGAATGTGAGCCTATGGCAGTGTCAGGATATGCCTCGCTCACAGAGAGGCAGAAAAGCAAGCGAGGTGTGAGACATTAGGCCATACCTAGACGACTTTATGATTGGGGTGGGAATAAAACCTCAGGAAGAGTTCCCAAAGCCCTGAGCAATTCACAGCATAGGCCTGAAGTCTACAGACCAAAATCTTTATTTGTTAAGTAAAGGGTATCAGTAAACACTTACAAATTACCAGTAAATGAAATAATTTTTTTTCTCTATCAACATTGGTTTGGCTTTTCTTGTTGGAAGCAGATAAAAGCTTTTTTTGCGATCATCCTGTTTTAGGCAAGAATTATTTTTCATGGTTAAAAAACAAAACACAACAAAAAACCTGCTTTAACTGGGGCACCGTTGAAAAGATTGCTCCAAGCAATTTTGTATAATAGAATTTCACAGTAAAAAATTAACTACAAATCACTGACCTGGCCCATTGTCTTTCTCAATACTATAATTTAGCTGCTGAAAAAGAGGGTTTGCTATTCAAGAATGCAAAAGTGTGATTCAAGAATCAAGCCTTTTCATCTCTCATGGGATATTGTCCTTTATCAGAGCATGCTTGGTGGATAAATATGTAAATTATTATGCAAAGCAGGATGGAGTAATTCAAATTGACAGTTGCCCTATTTTTTTAAAAAATTAAAATGTGAAAACCTCAAAAATGTGTCTGCTAACAACAAAGGAAGTTCTTGTTAAGATCAACATTATTTGGTATCATTTTCATATAATTTTCAAACAGATGAGTTCTTTTTGCTTTACTTTCTGTTTTGGGTTTTTTCCCCACCAGTGTATTCAATAAAGATAGTTTCAATGGGAAAATTTAAATTCATATATATATATAGATACAGATATAAATAGATAGAGATAGAGATAGATATATAGAGAGAATAGAGATTATTTTCTTTACTATTTTTCCATTCTCTTGCTTTATTGGACCTTTATAAAGAACATCTACAACAAGAAATTATTTACAAAAGAATTAATTGTTGTATTTGAGAGAGCACACCATGACAATTTGCTGGTGAGCTGCTACTGAGTCAGTCCATTTTCATGCTAGTAGTCATCAACTCTGCCTTTCCTACTGTGACAGCAGATGAGGTGTCCCTGTTCTTACGTATGCCAAACTCTCCACTTAGGCCTTGGATTTCTTTGCTTTGTAACTTCTCTTGGTCTTTGCTTTGCCAGGATTCCCTTTTTTCTTTAGTATCATTCTTTTCTCCTTAATTTTTGGATCATTCCCACCACTATGAGTCTAATATCACCAAAAACACACAAAAAACTACCTGCACTCTAAACCATTGCATTTCTCTACTTCCCTCTATAGCAAGACCCCTAGCATGATTCTCTATATACTAGCTGTTTCCACTTCTTTACCTCCTATTCTCTTACTCCAATCCAAATCAAGCATCCAGCAATGTGGCTCAGTTTGTTGAGGTCTCCGATGATCCACATTCTGCCCAAACTATTGGTTTTTGTATTCCTTTTACCTGGTTTCTTGGCAGCTCTTGGCACCGGTTTCTTGGCATTCTCTGCTTTGATGTGTTCTTCTCTGGGCTTAAAGAAAGCCACATTTCCCTTCACCTTCAAGGTCTTTCCCTTCACCTTCAAGGTCTTTCCCTTCACCTTCAAGGTCTTTCCCAGACCTTGGGAATGTCCCCAGACATCTCCTCTTCTATTGCTACCCTCACCCTCTGAGCTATTTAGTCCGATGGCTTTGCAAATCATCAAATGAATATTTCCAGTTCTGACTTCTTTGATGAATACCAGACTCATATTTAACTGCCACTTGACATCATCAGTTGAAAGTCCAGTAGTCACCAAAAACTTAACATTGCCAACAGACATTGGTCCCCCATCCCCTCACTCCAACACAAACTCCAGAATCTTTAGCTTACCAAGTCTTCAACATTTAAGTAAATGGTACTACTATTCATCCAGCCCTAGGGTCAATATCCTATCTTTAATTTGTCACTTTTCCTTCCACATCTAATTCACCAGTATAATCTGTGCCTCTACCCATAGTATCTATTTTGTTTTTATCTGAACGCTAGTGCTACAACTAGAGTCAAAAATATCGTCTATAATCTGACCTTGGATAACAGTTTTCCTGACCACAGTCTTTTCCACCTCACGTCATCATAATCAGAGTAATTAAAAAAATTTTTTGAAACCATGATCTACCAGATACATGACCTAGCACTTGCCGATCTCTCAAGCCCATCCCCCTGTACTATCTCCCATATCTGTTACTGCTCAGCCACAGTAGCTTATAGTATTTATTCCCTAGCACATGACTGCTATGTGTCCAAATTCAAGTATCAGTTTAAATGCCACCTCCTCAGAGAAACTTTCCCAGACCAACCTGGCTAAAAAAAAAAACCACTGAATACCCACAACTGCTTAACCATTTCTCTTTCTTACATTATTTTATTTTATTTGTAGCACTTAAACATTACCATGGAGTACATTTTTAAGATATTTCATTTTATTTTATTTTTCCATTATCCACCTCCTCATACATGAATACAAACTTTTTGGGAGCAGAGATTTTGCTTTGTTTCCTGAAATCTGGGTGAATACCAAGAATATAGTATGTACTCAATGAATATTTGGTAATGGACATTGACAGACTTAATCATTCCAGACACTGGAATTTCACCTCTCTCATTGTATATTTTTATATATGTTATATATATATTATATATAATATATTTTTATATATGTTATATATATATTATATATATATATGTATATATATATATATATATATATATATATATTTAAACCAGGACAATTTCTCCTAGGCAGTAGTGAACTGGGGACAAATTTTACAAAATGTTTACCGTTTCCAGAAGGAGCAAAGAATTTTAGAAGGTGAAATATGAATTTTCAATGTTTTTTTCAGGGATAAAATTGGACCCATTTATCCACATTATGTTGAGACACCTCTTTCTTGTTTGTTTCTCCTCTTCCTCCTCTTCCTCCTCTTCCTCCTTCTCTTTCTCTCAATACTGCTGACTAATCCTTCAATTTTCTGAGAATTAGTTTTTAATTGTTTCAAAAGGTAGAGAACAGAAATGCTCACAGGAAATGTGAGAAAAGGGAAATCTTACAAGGATGCTGCAGAGTATTTAAACTCAAATGATTTTCTTATGTGAGAGTGCAACAGAAAAGGCCACACACGGACTGCAGAGCCCAGCTAGGACCCATTATGCCTGATGAAATAAATAAATCCTAGCAATCATGCAATGATACTTATTTTGTTTTTCTTCTTTCCCTTCATATGGATAAACCAAGGCAGATCAGGTGTGAGGACAGGCTACTAAGCATGCCAGAATTAGTTCCTGGGTGAGCCACCATTATCTATTTTTTTAAAATTTTTAATGTTTATTTATTTTTGAGAGAGAGAGAGAGAGAGAGAGAGCGTGAGCATGAGCAGAGGAGGGGCGGAGAAAGAGGGAGACAGAATCTGAAGCAGGTTCCAGGATCTGAGCTGTCAGCACAGAGTCCAACGCGGGGCTTGAACTCAGGAACTGGTGGAATCATGACCTAAAGCAAAGTCGGACGCTTAAACAGACTGAGCCACCCAGGTACCTCCATTATATACTTTTTAAATCCCAACCTGTTAATCACCTTCCTGTTAAGCCCTTTGCTGTAAGTGAAAAATACACCAAGTATAGTGCATATGCCAAATAGCAAGTATGTGCTGTATGGGCTAGGTGTCTGCCGAATGCCGTGTGGGACATACAGTCTCATAAAAACATTAAGAACACAAGACATCACCCAATTAAAAACTAAACTCTGTAGTACATTTTTATTTCTTTTAAGGTTATTTCTTTTTTTTATTTTGAGAGAGAGAGAGAGAGAGAGAGAGAGAGAGAGAGAGAGAGAGAGAGAAAGAGCAGGGGAGGGGCAGAGAGAGAGAATGAGAGAGAAAGAGAATCCCAAGCAGCCCAGAGCCTGACGTGGTGCTCAATCTCACAAACCACGAGATCACGACCTGAGCCAAAATCACGAGTTGGATCATTAACTGACTGAGCCCCCAGGTTCCCCTGTAGTACATTTGTAAACAGTCAGAGAGATAGAGAAGGAAGTGAGGTTGACAATAAGTGGGAAACGAAGTAGCTGGGGTTATACGGCTTAAGCATTGTAAGCAGAAAACTCTTCCTATGCATTTAGAGCTGAGAGAAGGGTATGGGGTGGTCCAAGGCAGGTTCAGAGTAATACTTAAATGTCACAGGATACGAAGCAGGACTGCCAGTGGTGAAAAGTGACTCAGAAGGATCTCTCAGCTCTGCAGGTGTAGAAAACTTGGGATCAAAGTTAACTGTGATAATGAAGACTAAAGTATCATGTAATTGCATAGATGAATCTATGCTAGTTCTCTTACTAAAAATACTCTGTGCTTGTATTCTTGTGTATGTGTGGGAAGGGATGGTTTTTGTTTATTTGTTTCCCAGAAAGGTTGCTATCAAATATTTGCTATGTCTTAAAATGGAGGACATCTTAGAATTGAGGGAATGTGGAGTGTTTTTTAAATTCATGATAACTGATTTAACCTAACCTCCTGGTTTTTCAGTTCTGCCCTCGGGAGCATCCACCAGACACTGAATGATATGTGTGGCCTTTTTGATGCACTGTTTACTGCTCTTGAAAAGCAGTGCCTATAATATATTCTGGAGGTGAAGTGGCAGCATTATGACCCTTTTTGGTAGAAGCCACACATACTCTGGTTACCTGAGGGGTATACCTGAACTTAAGGATGCCTCCAAAGTGGCCCAGAGAGTCAGGTTCACACTCAGTGTCAGCTTCACTTCCCATTTCCTTGGCTTGTTGGTCAACAGAACCATATTTCCCTTGGGTGGCTGTGTTTTTCACAGTAATTCCAACAACCAATTCATTGCTTAAGCTATCATTTGAAAAGAGGTGACATTTTATTTGCCATATTCAAATCTTTGCTTCAAAAGCTGATGCAAGTATCTGAAAGCAAACCACTGTACATCTTTATCATAAATTTAGTAATAGAAAAATAGCCTCCATTGAATGGTTAATAAAAATATATAGTGAGCCTTCTGTTAAAAACAGGGTATTGGGTCATTCCTTAAAGTGTCTGGGAAATGATTTTGAGCTAGACTATGTTTTTAAGTTTAGAGTGGAATGTGTTTAATTTGGAGTAGCATGGAAGGAATTCCTAAGTAGAAATTTGGCATTCCTAAGGAAAGAGGAGAATAAATTAATGTTAGGTGTATTCTTCCAGTGGTGTGCAGTACTTAGCTCTCTACTTCCCCTTAGTCATAAATAAGTCATCATTGTGTTTGCCTTTCTGTAGTGTGCTGTTTCTGTGCTAGAGTGAGTAGTGATTCTAATGATGTACAACTGAAATCAGGCACGCAAGACCCCTCGCACAATAGGACAGTAGTCAATTAATTGCATGTCTTTTTCCATTAATTTCCACAACAAAATTGGCAGATAACACCCCCATTTTACAGAGGGGACACTAAGGCTCAGGAGCTAAAATATCTTGCTTATGATGACATGATGAGGGAGAGGCAGAACGGAGATGCAAGTATTATGGGCTCTCGCCAATGCCGAGATTCCCAGACCTTGGTCTGAAGGACTGTGGGACCCACTCTGAGAAATGCTGTGTTATTTTATACACACCTTGATTGTACCGCAACTAAATGTTCATTTTTATATTTCTCCCTCTAAATTCTTAGGTCCTTGGGTCACGGGCATTCTGGTGTCTTTGTATCTAAGTTCAGAGTTCAGTTCAGCATTGTTAAATTAATAAATTAAAGTAGTTTAGAGGCACCAGGGTGGCTCAGTTGGCTGAGCGTCCGACTTTGACTCAGGTCACCATCTCACAGTTCCTGAGTTCGAGCCCTGCATGGAGTTCACTGCTGTCAGTGCACAGCCGGCTTCAGATCCCCTGTCCACCTCTCTCTCTACCCCTCTCCTGCTTGCTCTCTCTCTCTCAAAAATAAACAAACATTAAAATAAATAAATAAAAAAAAATGGTCTAGCAGGCGTGAGAGGGCTTCTCTAGATTTCCTTAGAGAATATTTATTACCTCCTTCCTAGCAGATCAAAAACCAGTTAAGACGTAAGAAGTAAACAGAACACAAACAATCAAAGGCGAGTGACCTGAAGTCTATTAAACAAGAGGGTGTTCTAGGGAAGAGAGGTGTAGTCTTCCCAGAGACACTAACACCCAAGGCTTATTGACTATTTGAGCCTTGAGTGGATCTTCTCCCTGGGAAGTAACAGGACGAGAAATATGCCCCCAATCTCTCCTCAGCCTATGTCACACTCTCTTACGAGCACTTCCTGGGGCACCTGGGTGGCTCAGTCAGTTGAGCATCTCTGACTTTGGCTCAGGTCATGATCTTGCATTTGTGAGTTCGAGCCCCACATTGAGCTCTGTGCTGACAGCTCAGAGCCTGGAGCCTGCTTCTGATTCTGTGTCTCCCTGGTTCTCTGCCCCCTCCCCTGCTAGTTCTCTCTCTCTCTCTC
This sequence comes from Cryptoprocta ferox, assembly GCA_028646485.1. Taxonomy (NCBI): domain Eukaryota; kingdom Metazoa; phylum Chordata; class Mammalia; order Carnivora; family Eupleridae; genus Cryptoprocta; species Cryptoprocta ferox. The sequence goes on along the minus strand of CM053578.1, from coordinate 30,602,378 downwards.
TCTCTCTCTCTCTCTCAAAATAAATAAACATTAAAGAAAAACAAAAGCACTTCCTAACACCTAAAGAAACTCGGTCATGTTTCTGGAATAAATAAATAAATGTAAAATTGAAGCAGGGTGATGCTCCAACCAGAAAGTTGTTAACCACATGGGATTGGCACCCAGCACCTGAGAGCAGAACCCATGCTCACACACCCATGGACTGAGCTCTGGGTCGTTTTGAAATCCTCATGAGTGGACCACGTGGGTCAACATGGCAGCCTTGAACAGATGGGCCCTGGGCCGGCCTGTGGGGTGAACAGAAGTGTCCCAGTGTGTCCACACAATAGACACAATGTTAATGCCAAATCATGGGAAGTTATTTGGTGAGGAGAGCTCGATGCCCAGGAATTTATGCTCTTTTCTGGTTTTAAGGGGCAGAGTCCGGAGAGGTATGCTGTGTTCTAGGTGGCAGCTCAGGCCTTTTGTTTTACAGTTGCTTCCAGCATTCTAATTTGTAAAGAGAATTGTACAATTACAAAAAGTAAATTCTACCATGTGAAAAATTCTATTGTTTCCCTCCAGTGACATTATAGAAATGAAATCCTCTCCCCCTCCCTGCTTAGAGATCTGCATACACGGCTAGACGACTGTGACAGATATTGTAATTTAAATACAATTGTTCACTTAGCAACTCCTCTGGAAAGCTGTCTCTTGCAAGTTGCCTTTGGGTAGAGTCCTCAAGACATTTCTGTAAAAGAACAAAGCCCAACAAGATTTGAAAACAGAAAATTATAGTGGTCTTATCAAACCAGTCTTCTCCGAACTTCCCTTCTGCCCTTCCCTGTTGTCCCAGGCTCAGACTCCCGTGTCAGCAAAGTCAGAAACCTGAGTTTATCTGTGCACAAGGAATAGTGATGTTCCAAACTTTGTATCTCTGGAACTAAAGAAAATATGCACACCTCGTCCATTTATCATTCCTTTTTTTTTTTTTTTTAGGCAGAGAGAAACAAAGACAGAGAGAGAAATCACGTGTGTGTGGAGAGGGGCTTTGGGAGAGGGGGAGAGAGAATCCCAAGCAGGTTCCATGCCCAGTGTAGAGCCTGACTTGGGGCTGGATCCCAGGACAATGAGATCATGACCTGAGCTGAAACCAAGAAGCTGACGCTTAACTGACTGAGCCACCCACGTACCCCATCCATTTTTCATTTTTAAATCTCTGTGTTGTGTTCAGGAGAACTGATATTTCTTCCTCTTAAATAAATTGTCTTCTTCATTATGCATTTAGCAAAGCCCCTGAGTAGATCCACTGTGAGCTTTCATCACAGAACCCTTTGGAAACAATCTTCGTAAATATTATTCTTTTGTCTTTATGAGACACCTTGTGTTTGATTTGCTTAATCCTTTGCCTAAATACAAAACAATATCACTTTCCCAAAGTCCACCCATCTTTCTCAGGTGGCCTATGCATAGCTGATGAGGGGATGGCTGAGGTGTGGGACAGTGAAACTGTAAAGCAGAGCTGGGAGAACGAGCTCAAACGCAGGGCTTTTGTGTTTGGGAGGCCGGGGGTGAAAACACTTTTCTGTAAACTTAGAGAAAAGTCCTCAAGTCATTCCAGAAGAATTTCTCACCAAAAATGTTTGTAGCTTTCATTAAAGCAATTTATGTGCAGAGGTACCTGGTGGCTCAGTTGGCTCAGCGTCTGACTCTTATTTTGGTTCAGGTCACGATCAGACTCTTATTTTGATTCAGTCAACTCAGTTCATGAGTTCCAGACCACCAGGGGCTCTGGGCTGACAATTTGGAGCCTGCTTGGGATTCTCTCTCCCTCTCTTTCTGCCCCTCTCCCCCATCAAAATAAATAAACAAACTTTTTTTTTTGTTTTTTAAAGCAACTATGTGCATGCAATAACCTGTCTTTTCTTTACTGGAGAATTTCAGAAGCATTATTCACTTTGGATAATCCAAGCAAGGTTAAATACATTGGGAATCTTTTTTCCTCAATTTGCCTTGATTTGTGTTTGAGGACTATTATGTGGGGCCAAATGACAGATATAATTCATTCTTGCTTTCCTATAAGATGGGCTCAGTCTTTACACCAATGGATCTTTCATCAAGTAATATGCACCTCTCCCCAGCCTGTGACCCATCTCTAGAGACTAAGAAGGAACAGCAGCTATTTCACACATTTTTATCTTTGAAAGCTTGAAATCAGAGCCTAGGGTGTAATGCAAATAAAGACCTAAGCGCGTATTAGGGAAAGCAATTTGACTCTTTAAGAATTTCATCTCCTTCAAGCCAGCTCACAGACAGATTACATACAGAGAGGAACAGGTTAATACTTACATAACTGATTGAAAATTGGTGCTAATTGGCTTGAGGTTTAAATGAGCAAGCTCTGTCAGACAGCTGGGCTAGTGGAGAGTTCTGTATATGAAAGTACTACATAGAAATATAATTGAGCAGTATGTAATGATGTTTATTCTCTAAAAATTAGGTTAAAATTGAAGAAATCATTTCCCTCATCTTCAATTAAAACAAATAGCTAACATTTAGCTCAATTTTAGTCTCCCTGGCCTCCGAGATAAATTTCCTCCATTTGGCAAGTAAGCCACTGCCTACATTTTGCTGGGACGAATGGCCTGGAGGTTCAGAGTATTTTTTTAAAGGTTAAAAGAATTTGTACCACATCCAGGAAGGCTAATTTTCATGCATCAAGGTTCTTTGAGCTGAATTTGTGTAATGAGTGCACTGGAAATTGAAAGACGAGATTAAAGTGCTGTTTGTCATGTACAGAGATTTCAGAAATGCTTATCAGCCCTTCGCAGCTGAACACAGCCCAGATTAAAAACCGATCTGACAGAAAGGGAAGCTGACTGCAAATGTGGGGCTTTACATCCACACTAATTACAAAGTGCATATTAAACATGAGGCCTATGATGAGAGCAGCTGCAAAGGTCTTTATCTATATTAAGAGACTGTCCACCTACATAATAAGAATAATTACCAATGAGAGAATTCGTACAAAGAAATTGCATTTAATGACACATCATACAATTTCTTGTAATTTCAGAAGTCTATTTTACCATCCCCCAATAAGGTATGACATTGTCTTCCCTCTGGAGCCAGGTGACAGATCAGATTTTGAAGACAAGATCCATTCACTTATATTTCTATTAATGCCAGCCCGATTGCTCTGAAAGGTGTGAGTGTGGAAACTCTGTGGAGTCCCCAGTCCCTGTCTCTAATGAACTGACAGGGAAGCAACTACAGTTTTTCCAACCCACTGGAATTACTTGAGGCAAGTGATACCTAAGGCCATTTCACTTGGAAAGTTGTCAATATCACCAGAATTGGACACCATTATTTTTTCCTCCCTACTAATAAATGGTAACATTAGAACTATAATCCGGGAGCAATCAAATTGAAGGGCTACAAGAAATTCTCCTGGAGTCTCCTCCCCACTTTGTAAAAAGAAAACGGCTCCCACGGTCTCTGGGAAATAAATCTAATACTCTGAATGAAAGCAATCTAGCATGCATTGAGCACTCTGTACATAGTTTTATTCCCTTCAACGTTTCTCTAACTTCTTCTTCCATCTCTTTCTTCCTTTTTTTCTTTCTTCATCCTTTTGGGTTGATATAAACACAATTTATACAACTGCTGCTTTTCAATATTTCATTTTCAAAATAAAATAGTTACACATTTTTTCTTTGCTTCTTATAGTGGCTCCTGAAAACCTAGGCACATAATAAATGACTAAAATCTAATAAATGATCACTGCAAGATACTAAAAAGAGCACCCAAGAAATTCAGACTCTTAGGAAAGGTAAAGTGAAAGAACAAAGGTCACAAAAATTGCAGAAATGTGCTAATAAAAGACATGTTATTTTTGCCTTTATTATTATTAAAAAAATTTTTTTATGTTTTATTTTTGAGAGAGACAGCACGAGTGGGGGAGGGGCAGAGAGAGAGGGAGACACAGAATCTGAAACAGGCTCCAGGCTCTGATCTGTTAGCACAGAGCCTGCTGTGGAGCTCAATCCCGCCAACGGCAAGATCATGACTTGAGCTGAAGTTGGATGCTTAACTGAGTGAGCCACCCAGGCACCCCTGTCTTTATTATTATTAATATAATCCAGTCAAATTCTTTAGGATTTTAGATAGAAATTCCAAATATCAAATAGCCATTTAATCTCTTCCAAGTCTCTAAAAAATATTATGAAATAAAACATACATGCAAAAAATGTTATAAAAACACACGTATCATTCGCCAGTAGTTGAAAGACAAATACTCATGCAACCCCATCCAGGACAAGATATGGAGGGTGGTGGCACCTAAGAGGCCTGCATCTCCTGTGTGTATCCATTCCCTGAGCCCCTTGTTCTTCTCAAGAGTTCCCCCGTCATGAATTTTATGATAATAATTTCCTTTGCTTCTACAAAGCTTTTCTGATAGTGAACTGTACTTTTTTATCCTGAATTCTAAATCAACTCATGTCCTGTATTTCACCTGTCATTAATGAAAATAAAATGTTGGTTCTTAGACTTGTTTTCTTGACGTTTCTCAACTTCACTTCCTATCTCAGTCAGCTTAGGCTGCTATAATGATTACCAAAGTCTGGATGGCTTAAATGACCGACATTTATCTCTTATGGTTCTGGAGGCTGAGAAATTCAAGATGGTCATGCGGGCAGATTCAGTGTTGGGTGGCAGCCCTCTTCTTTGTTTGCCGAGGGCCTTCTAACTGTTTTATCCTTGTATGTTAGGGAGAGAAGAGGGAGATCCCATGTCTCCTTTTCATAAGGGCATTACATTTGTCCCATCATGAGGGCCTCACTCTCGAGGCCTTATCTAACTAATTATCTCCCAAAGCCTCATCTCCAAAGACCATCCCTTTGAGAGTTAAGATTTCAAAAAGTGAATTTTGGGGATACATAAATATTCAGTCCATATAGTTCCTTTATCTTTTCCCTTGATGGCAGTAGGGGTCAACATTTCCAGATGGGACCGTGGTCTATTCTCGGATGGTTTTAGTAATAGTTTAAAGAGTTTAAATAAGACCCCAGCAAAAGGGGGAAGTAGAAACTTTGGAGGATTTTTCCTATCTACCAATGTCTGAGATTCTTATCTCTCATTTCCTTTCTGTGCCATAAGAACTGTAATTGCCAGAGGTACAAGAGGAGAGATGAATAACTCCACCACAAAGAGAGTGTACTACAAGAAAGGAAAATCTAAAAAAAAAAAAAAAAAAAAAAGGATGGGGGGAGGAAACGTGGCATAGGAAAGGAAATCTCGCATAGGAGTGTTGCTAGAAATTCCTGAAAAACTCTAGCTCTTAGAGAAAACTTCATTTCAAAGACAGCTCACACAGAAGTGTTTGAAGAGACACAGTATAGCTCAGCACAGTTCCTAGGGACCCTACACTTTCCTCCCAAGTAATAGATACAGTTTTCCTAATGATAAGAAATGAAATGTTGGTAGAGTGTTATTCTTTTTGTAGTGGCTAAGAACAGGGTGTGGATTGGAGCCAGTTGACATGATGCTGCTATCCTTACCTGCTGACTCACTACTGGGGCCTGGGCTTCACAGGCAGTAGATACCACAATTCTTTCCTGTAGTCTGGAGGGAAGGCGGGATCATTGTTTGGCAATAAGAGGCCAAACAGAACCCTAGAGAAGGTGTGGTGATGGTTGTAGTCCAAAGAAAGGGCCTTACCCCAAGGCTGACCCACACTCCCTGTCCTAATGGGAGTGAATGCTGCTGCCCACCTAGGTCCTCATATACTCTCTCAGGTTTGTCTTCCAGGCCTACCACAGAGGAGTCCCCGCACTTGTAATCCAACATCTCCAGTGATTAGAACCACTAACGTGTTCCCGCCATGCCTGCTCCTCGGGAGGACTGTATGGAAGCCAAAATACAGTCATTTTAGACTTTGGCATATTGAGGTCAGGCCGCCTCTCCTTCCTGCCAACTTATAATTTAATAAAAATATGGCAAAATAATAATAATTTTAAAAAATATATGTGAAGTTGTTTTCTGGAGGTGATGGCACAGCACTAGGCTGTTTTGACCTGAGTGACTTAGGATCCAGTCACTAAATAATTTGTGACTTTGGAGAAGTTTCTCCATCTTGAAAATGAACAGGTTGACCGGACAGTCTAGGATACCACCACGTCAAAAAAATCTGTTCTATTTGTAAATAGTGGTTGTCTGGATCTTGTATTAGAGATTTTGGTTTTTTCATGGGAGTTTTAGATTTTGTATTTTCATTTTTATGGTTAGGGATTAAAATAACCTAATAAAGGGAATAATCAAGATCATTTTTTAGAAGAATGGAGACCTTGGGAATAATCAAAACACAATGTTCAAACAAAAAGCAAACAAATATAAAACCTTCATATTTATCTCCACCTGCATTGTTGTTGTATATGGATTCTGTGGGTGGTCTTAAATATTTCAGGATTGCAGATTGATGCAGGATACAGAATAAACCTCTTTTGAGCATACACTCTATACCAGGAATTGTGCTAAGGGCATCTGCCTTCACAGTAAGACTATAAAGATAGTGATATTCCCTTTTAGAGACAAGCCAATCGAAGCTCAGCTACTTGAAACAAGTCACCTGGTGATCAGGGGCAGAAGTTCTGGACGTGTCACCCACACGTCAACATCCTTGACATTACCTAGAAATTTGGCACAACTGCAAATTCTCAGGCCCCACTCAGACCTACCAAATCAGATTCTGGAGGTGAAACCCAGAGATGAGTTTTATCCAACTCTCTAGCTATAAAGTTTGAAAAACTCTGATCACATGAGTTAAGAAACAAGTGATCAATCCTAGATCTGATATCCAAACCTGAACTCTTTGCACCACCCACAGTTATTAAGGAATTCCAATTTGCCTGAATTATCTCTGATAGCTTTTCTTCAACTTCTTTTCAAATGTTTTCCAAGTAGGGAATATTACAGTCACCTCTTTACCAAGTCAACAAGAGGCAGATGAGAGTGAAAACAAGTTTGGGAGACAAAAGGCAAGCAAGAAGTTTCTTTTTTTTTTAATTTTTTAATGTTTTATTTATTTTTGAGAGACAGAGAGAAACAGCACAAGCAAGGGAGAGCCAGAGAGAGAGGGAGACACAGAATCTAAAGCGGCCTCCAGGCTCTGAGCTAGCTGTAAGCATAGAGCCCAACGCGGGGCTCGAACCCATGGAACCCATGAACCGTGAGATCACGACCTGAGCCGAAGCCAGACGCTTAACCGACTGAGCTACCCAGGCGCCCCGAAAGCAAGAATTTTCAAGAAGACTCATGACAATAGCATATGTTCTTGTAAGTATGTCTAGAGGCAAGGGATGGACTGGTGACCTATGAGGTCCCCCTCATTCTAAAGTTTTCTGATTTGGTTTTAGAGGTGACTAACCACTCCTTTGTATTCATAAGTTTATAAATAAATAAAACAAATAATATGTTTCATTCAAGAAATGGATCTGAGAATATGTTATAATTTTTAAATCTCATGGGAAAAATAAAGCAAGAGAAGATTTTACTTATTTTACTTACTTCCCCATCTCTAATTCCACGGCAATTCTTAGCTGTGGGATCCACACATATTTACTGAACAAATAAAGTTAGACCCTGGAATTATTTGGTAATTCCCCTTTCACTTTAAATTTTATATCTGTTGATATAAAATTAGTTTGATGAGATTGAAAACAGAAGTCTGTTTGTAATGGCTTTGCCATACAATTACATGTGTAAACAAGGAAACTTGTGACCTCAAACCTTAAGTTCTTGCCAGAGTCTAAATAAAAAGTAAAAATTTACTTTTCCTTTATATTCTGCTTTCAGAATAAAAGTCTACATGTTTCCTACATCCTTCTTTGTCATTTTCCTATACAACAAATCATTTGGGGAGAACAGCTAATACTGATCACATTCCTCAGTCCCATAGATTACAGGTCTAGAATTTATAAGGAGAGAAGGGGTAGTAATAAGGTTGTAAGTCTTATACATTTATATTAAAGGTGCATACTCAGTGGCAGTGAAGATTTGCTTATCATGGTGAAATTTCCAGTACCTTTGAAGAACTGAGGTCCAGGTGGGCATAGGCTACAAGGGTAGATCAGGTTCACGTTTTCAGAAATCGTGAATTGTGCTTCTTTTCTTGCACGAATTTTCTCATAAGGCAAAACGGCATTTATCTAGAATTCTGAGCTGCCTGAAACCATCTTTTATTTACTAAAATATGTTACTTGACTTGCTAGTGTCTTTTAGACTAACGCATACTCTAACTCAGTCTTGTTATTGTGTGTACCAACTGCTGTTTTCTTTTCCTTTCCCAGTTATCAAAACTATTAGGGAAATAGGAGCATTTGAGTTTCATGAGGAGGTCTCATTACATGAGAAGTAACTTTATACGGAATGCTTCAGAGAGAGTTTGCAAACTTACAATGCTGCAAAATATTCATCCAATCATATATTTCCTCTGTACAGCACAACAAATAATATTTTCATTATTCAAGCTTTCTTGTTTTTTGTATTGAGTGTATGTGAAATTTGTTTTGGTTTGTTACACAAAATCACTAAATAACTATGATCTAATCAGTTGGTGTTTTTTAAAGATTATCATGAAAATCACCTCAAAGCATTTAGCATTGAAGGCGCCTGGGTGGCTCAGTCAGTTGAGCGTCCGGCTTCGGCTCAGGTCATGATCCCACGGTTCGTGGGTTCGAGCTCCGCGTCGGGCTCTGTGCTGACAGCTAGCTCAGAGCCTGGAGCCTGTCTTCAGATTCTGTGTCTCCCTCTCTCTGAACCTCTCCTGCTCACGCTGTCTCTCTCTGTCTCTCAAAAATAAATAAAACATTAAAAAAATTTAAAAATTGAAAAAAACATTTAGTATTGGCTGATTGATATACTGGGTAGACAGACATTGGTTCAAACATCACTTCAACCATTTGCCAGTTGTTGAGATTAAGTTATTCGACTTCCAAACCCCACTTTTCACTTCTATAAAATAGAGATATAAATAGAATATATGCACGCATACCATGTGTAAGAGAGCTAAATTAGATAATCCATGCAATTCACTATCACAGCGCTCACACCTAGTTAGACTTCATTATTATTAGTTTATAGAGTGTTTTAAGGAAACGTTAGAACAATATGACAAAAAATAGCCCAATAAATTCTGAGCACAAATTAAAAATAATCCCAGAATACTAATCAGAATGATGCTTGACCTGGGAAGGAAATCCTTCCAGCTGATTCTGTGGTTGTACAGTTCCTCCCTTCTAAGAGCTTGTCCCGGAATAAGAGAACTCTGGTGAAAGACTGTTGTTGTTTCTTTATACTTTAGGTAAAGTAACACTTTTAAAAAGAACATAGTAACTACAGGTTTCCAGCTGTGAAGAATTCCCTTTCTGGTTAAGAGGTCACTGACTGTTTGCAAAAGGAGTTGTTAGATACTGTTTGCACAGTGCAAATCAAAAGGAGTTGGGAGAAAGTCCATGGGTTAATGAGAACATTAGACAGCCTTATGATAGGAGGTGGAAAATGTACTTTCCTTCTCCATCCTCAATTTCCTATCAACTTTTATGTAAAGAAGTTGCTTAGGCAGACAAGGAGTCTCAAAAGCAAGCAACTGGGCAGAAAAAAATCTTGTCTTGGATTTTCCAAGGAGTTCCACTGCTCTATTAAAATTAATACCATATCCTGGTGAGGCCAATTTAATGCATCGTTGCTTCTAATTGTGTGCTTAACATACACTCCTTTGAACATTTAGCCTGGGATGTAAATAAATGTTAGCATTCACACATTCACACATCTAATTAATTTCCACCGGAAAATTCATTATAATATTACACCATATGGACTTATCTTCATTAACTGTAATGAAACCCTTTAAAATGAAATGTTTCCTAGAATATCATATGTTGGGCAGTGGCAATACAACAGGCTAAAAAAAAAAATAACAAAAGGCAAGGCTGTCTAAAAAAGAAAATTCTGGAAACTTCATATGGATTTGTAATTCAAGTCTCACTTGCTTTGATTATAGAAAAAATATGTAATTACATAAGAAATGTATAATATACATCATGGTTCATAGGAAATCTTCCAGAAAATTACCAGTTTCTGATTCATCTAAGTCTGTAAACATCTTTTAATTTTTAGCCTTGTTGAGTGTTTACTATGTCCCAAAATTTTTTAAAGAACTATGGTGCAATTTTATCTTGTTTTTTTTTTTTTCTTTTAGCTTTGTAAAATGTTTCTTTAGGCCATATCTTAGTGATTATTCATTAGAAGATGAAGACCTTCGGGGCACCTCGATGTCTCAGTCGGTTGAGCATCCAACTTCGGCTCAGGTCATGATCTCACAGTTGGTGAGGTTGAGCCCCACATCTGGCTCCTGCTGTCAGCTCAGAGCCCGCTTTGGATCTTCTGTCCCCCTTTCTCTGCCCCTCCTCCACTTGTGTGTTTTGTCTCTCTCAAAAATAAATAAACATTAACAAAAAAATTTTAAAAAGAAGAAGATGAAGACCTACTTGTACAGGATTGCACTGTGCAAATAGAACTCAGGAATGACTTGGAATCCTAAGAATATATATAATTCAGGATATCGTTAAGTCTAAGCCACAATGTTTAGCTTCTACATCTCTTCTGGGTGGAAAACTCTACTTGACAAAGTAGCATTGAATTGCAGCTGGGACATACTTACAATGCAATAAAAATAGTGTGACTGAATGCCATGACTTCACTTGAAGGAAAAAATATGTCTTAAATGCAGGCTTCTCCTGAATGTTGTAGAATTTTTTTTTAATAATTCTAAATTAAATTTGGAGCCATTTTCATGGAATGTAATTTATATCATGAATTTAAAATTGTTTTTTTCTTTTTAAAAATATCATTCATTTTTCTTAGTAAGTCAAGGTCATCCTTTTCTCTCAAAATTCACATTTTCTGCTATACACACAGCTTAGAAAAATTGCAAGATGGTCTTTAAGCATCATCTTAAATCTTTCATCAAGCATTTATTCATAGCACCCCACATTTTTCTGTGCTTTTTATATTAACATGTTTTCATATATTATATTTTATTAAGTTCAGTTTAGAGTCAAGTGTTGAGAAAGAAAGAAAGACAAGAACTAACGTCTTTTCCTGTCAGCATTTATGTGTGGGGAAATAAAACATACCTTCTTCTAGATAATTCTAAACCATATATAATCAAGGTAGACAATGTGTGGTAATCCTGTTTGCTCTGCAGAAATATAAAGCATTCTTCTTTGTTTACTAGAAGTACATGAGTTCCCACATTCAGCACTGTCCTGATCTAATATTGAACAAATTGCAGTCCTCGTATGTGAAAGAGCAGCTACTCCTAACCGGCTGATCAGTTGACAGAAGGATTAACCATCATATTGCACATGCCTGTCCTGTGATAGGCTCTTAAACATTCAATTCACAAATCTTAATGGCCCAGCAGGTCTTTCTTGAGAAAGTGAAGATTTGAGCAGAGACGTGGAAGGTGAGGAGGATTATCAAGCAAGGGGGGAGTGTGAGGCAGTGTTTCCAACAGAGGGATGTGCAGCTGCAGAGAGCCTATGGTGGCAGGAGCATGGCTCTGCCCAGACCCTAAAGGAAGGTCAGTGTGGCCCGATGCAGTTGTTCTGGCCAGAGGGTCTCAGGTGACACTCTATCAAGAAGGCAAAAATGGGCCCATGGTGCCATTTAGGAACTCAGTCTTTACGCAGTGAGAAATCAGAAACTATAGAAGGATTTTAAACTGAGGAAAGGCATTTTAAGACATCTTTGCTTTTAGTCATGACCTTTCCTAGGTCACCGAGAAAGAAACTCAAATTCATAAAAGCAGATGAGGAGAGCTCTTACCTGTTGTTGAATTGTCCTTTAAAAAAAATTTTTTAAACATTTATTCATTTTTGAGAGACAGAGAGAGACAGAGTGTGAGTGGGGGAGGGGCATAGAGCAAGGGAGACAGAATCTGAAGCAGGCTCCAGGCTCTGAGCTATCAATACAGAGCGTGATACGGGTCTGGAACTCATGGACCATAAGATCATGACCTGAGGTGAAGTAGGATGCTTAACTGACTGAGCCACCCAGGTGCCCCTAATTTGTCCTTTTTTAATTTTTAAATTCATTAAATGTAATTTCATAAATATAGTCTTCAGCACAGTACGTGGCCCATTGCAGGTATATTTTTTCTGAAAATTCATATTTATCTGGGCTCCTCAGAATTGCCTCCTTAAGCGGTTCAAATTCCGAGTCAAATTGTTTTGGAAAATGTAGTAACTTTTCGGTGACAAGGATTATCAACATTTCTACGTATGTTCAACAAACGCTTATTATAAAAATTGGGCATTGAAGAGGCGGTTTTAAATTACTCTATTCAATGTCAAAATACAGTCTGTGTACAATGTGTGGAGGGTCAATACATTATGATCTTTTTACTTCCCAAGCAATTTAGTTTTTCAGTATTTTCAGTAATATATTTCCTCTTGTTAGTATCAGTATAGGAGAGCTCAATTTATACAAGACATCTTCAGAATTGCAGAAATATGAATTGGAACTTTCTTAGAGCTTAGTTGTAAAACAAGTTTACCTTTTACAAAGTTCGTAACTGGCTTTTAAAAATAATTTTGGAGACTATTTTATTAGGAACAGCAGCAATAGCTTTCAAAAGATTCTTGAGGCTCTTTATGTAATGGACAAAGCCACGTCCAGTGGAGGAAAGGGTGCCTTCAAGGCTAACCAGGCAAATGAACAATAGAGTCCGTGAAAAACTGCCTCATGGAGAGAAAACGTGTTCCAACTCTGACACCCGGAGAGGGGAGCTTAGCACATCAAAGGCACCGAATGGCTATTAGATGTATCACCTCCACAAAGTTGTCAGCACACCAGCACCACCTGCATTGTTAGAAATGCAAACGCTCAGACCACACCTCAGACGTTTTGGATCAGAAACTCTGGGGTGGGCCCCCACAAACTGTGTGTTAAAAGCCCTCTGAGTTCTCAGGTTTGAGAACCTCTGGTCTAGGAGAAACAATAAGCTTCAGAAATCACGTCATCAGCCAGTCAAGTCCTACATTATTTCTAAAATAGCTTTTAGTGTTACAAAAAGTAATGTGGCAAAAGATACAGCCCAGTACCTACTCCTTTCCTCCTGTCTAGTAGAACCCTTCCCCAGAGAGCTAATATGCCTCAGGAAATCTAACTGACCCTGCTTCAGAGGTAGATGCTGATTAGGCTGAGCTAATGACGGCAAGGGCCAAAGCCCTTACCAGGGATATGTTTAGGGATATTGTAGGTCTGAACCAGTTTGAGCCAATGAGATACATAAAAGATTGTTCAGCCTTTTTGGCTATGAATTTCATTATTCTTAAGAGACAAAGGAGTCTATTTCTTTCTTGCACTGCATGTGAATGTAGATGCTACCAGCAGGCATCCATGAGCATTAGGGGAAGCAGCGAGAGGTGAAGTGAGTTTATCATGGGTTGTGCAAAACAGAGAGTCAGAACTTGAGTTCTGGAAGACATTGCTGGGCCACTGGATCAGCCCACCTCAATGCCCTTCCCGACTCTTTAGTAAGTTAAAAATGTTACCTGTAATCAAAAGCATCCTAACGTATATAGGATGCCAGTAAACCGTGAGCTACCCTGATATAGGCTTTAATCATCTTTAGATCTTGGGCGCTCAGTTTAATTCCTGGCATTTAGTAAAGGCTTAACAGATTTTGTTGAATGAATGAAAAACTGGATGCATTTACATTTTACAAGTATATTCCACCCACTATAGCATCCAAAGAGGTAGAAATGAAGTGTGAGTACCTCAAAAATAGTTTTATTCAGAAGGCAGTCATGCTGTACTATTTTTCAAACTGATTAATGTTGGAAAATGTAGTGAGGAATCCTTTTATCTGGATAGAAAGGAAGTATCTCTACCTATGCTTTATTTTTACATCTTAAAACTTTTATTGAACATGAAAATAACTGCTACTTTTAACGATCAAGAACTTGTTCCTAAATCTACAGCTTATTATACACAAACAAGTCCCTCTCTGTCATTGATTCCATTACTCACTTACATGTTTTTCTTTCTTGTGATGGCAGATGCTCTTAATTGCTCACAAGCATGAGTGGGAAGTGATTATAAACTTCAGATTTAATAAGAACATCAAAAAAGAGGAGACACAGATCAAAATGCTCCATGAATTACAGGGGTGTTCTGGTTTCATTCTGTATTTCCTTTTCCCACGTTTGTAAAAGTACCAAATAAAAGTGATCTCTACCTATGTGGTCTTGTGAGCCAGAGCCTTCTCCCAGGCGCAGAAGGAAAACAAGAGACTTGAGCCCTCCCTAGAGAGACCAGTGAAAGCTCATGCAGGGGTAGGACTAAGGCTGAGACCCACTGTCCCATCTCGTGAGAACCAGCCCAGACCTTTAGCACCCCGATGTGGAATTGATTACTCCAGCAAGTGTATACCCTGCACTTGACATATCCCAGTAGTGACTTCAGACACAAAATTTTGCCCACCTACTAAATGTGCCCAAGGAGGTGAGATTCCCCCATTTATTCAAAGATAATTCTGATTCTTCCTGAGTGGAAATTTCCATGCTATTTCTAGCTATAAACGGCAAATGCTATTATTCTAGTACTTTCACTCTTCCCGAATCACAAACCATTTTAATGCCACGAAGCATAAGATTACTCCTGAAATGGATTAGGCATAATAAGCAGTTGTTTTTTGTTTGTTTGTTTTTCATTAGACTAAGCAGTTAAAGCAGCAAACCATCACTACTTGAGAACAATGGAACATGATGTTTTGGGGGGACGATGACTCCTCCCCATCTTGACCTTTCTTCCCTATTTATGCCTGCCTAAATTTTCTTCATGTTCCTTCTTACCATTTTAAACTCAAGCATATCAGAATGTAACTGTCTGGAAGTTTACAGGGGCTCCATGTGTGCGTGTGTGAGTGTGTGTGTAGGGGTTGGACATTTGCATTTTAACAGAGCATGAACCTTTTTCTTCTGGAACTTCTGGCGTCTGCAAGCTGAAGAGGAGTCAATGGAGGAAGGCGGTGCGAGCAGCCTCTAGGCTCTGTTGAACGACCCAGCCACTGGTCTGTCCTTTGAAGTGACACCTAAAACAAAACTAAAAGATTCAGTGGCAATGAAGGAAGGCTCAAGATTTATGTGTTGAGGCCATGATAAAATGGAAGGCAGTTTCATTTTTGCGAGTGTTATTAAATTTGTTATTAGCCACCTGAAAGCAAAGCTGGGTATTGCCCGTTGAAAATGCAGCTGTAATGTAGGCACATGAGAGCTCTTGCTTGCTCATGGATTGGTCTGGGAGGCCATCAAGACAGATTGATATTCCTTCATGTGTCTTCTAAAGGGAATTGTTTACCTTTGCTGGTTGTGTGAAGAGTCACCATCCCAGGCCGATAAGAGGAGGCTTCTTACCCACTCCCGACCGCACGATTCCACAACACAACAAGGGGCTTTGCATGTTTTTCCACTGCCTTGTCTGTGTATTACACCTGGACCACTAAATCTATGAGAATTGAAGTCCCACCAGTCATGCTCTGACTATACACACCCACACTACAGTGGGCTTGATAGCCATAAGCCAATTAAGGCAATTAGTTCTATTTAATGTGAAATGTTCTCTAATACACACACTGGCAGAAATAGTGAAAAATACAAGCATCAAGAATTCTGATTTATTTTCCCACTGCCAGACTCAGCTGCTGAGTGCCAACCAGCGCTCTATGTGCTTCTGGCATAACTTTATTAATAATCTTGGCAAACAAAGAATCCTTCAACAAATAGCAGTACCCTTTTGATTATATTGTGCCACAGATAATAATTGCTTCAAATTGAGTGTAGTGAAGTCTATTTGCTCATGCATAATGAAAAAAAAAATCATATAACAGCTTGATTATGAAAACTAACGGCATGTTGGAATGCTATCAAGAATTCCCCCAAATTGGACATTTTAATTGTTTTACCTCAGTTGCTGATCCAGGCCAAATTCATTTAAAATAAATTTAACCTACCAAAATCTCTATAAAACAAGTTGGTTTCCAAGCCTCCTGGCAATATTTATTTAGAGTTAATGAATGTGAAAAATGTTTTTTAAAGCTACATAAAAATATAATAATAATATTATTATTGGCACAATATTTACATCAGCAAAATTCCAGTGCACCGGAAAATTTAAATTCACTCTTTCAGGTCTCCAAAAGAAGATTGGACCTGTACTTTACTTTTAGAGATTCGAATTGTGCGGGTTCATCTCTGCATACAGGTATTCTAGTTATTTCCATTTAAAACTGGATTGTGCTTTTTAACAAAGAGTGGAAAGGTACCTTTGATTATTTCTGTTAACACAACAGCTACCATTTATTGAACAATTGCTATGCTTCAGACACTGGGCTAACCCAGTTACAAATATTATCCAGTTTAGTCTTCACCAACAGCCCTAGCATACAGACCTGTTTCCATGCCTTGCAAGTAGTAGGTACAGGATCAAGATTTGTTGCATGAATAGAGAAGTAACCCGCTTCACATGATTTAAGGCCCAGCATTTAAGCCCCAATGGTGGTGTTCAGTAGCTGTTCTCTTAGATCCCTTATCTATGCTTTTTTTTTCTTTTTCCTTTAAGTGATATTTAAAGTTTCCAAATTCTAATAGTCCCCAGACAAGGCTAAACACATCACTTTGGGAGTTCCTCTAGGTACAAATTCTTCTGGAGCTCAGGCAACATGATGCCTATAGATGAGGATACTGGGTAATCGTCTTCGGGCTCTGCTGAGGGATGGGCTCTGGTGACATTTCAAACATAGCTCAGCCTGACGCTGCCAACGCTGCAAAAACCCCAATAGCCAAGCAAGTCGAGTTGTCTGGACACAGTCTGCATTCAACCAGGGCTGCAAGACTCCTGCCCAGACAATTTTTTTTATTGAATGAACATTCCACTTAGAATAGCCTGTGATTTTGACTTTTTAGTACCTGTGACAGATTGGGGTCCACATTCTGAATACTGATCATGGCTAGTTCTAGGCAACATTTTGAAGAGAACACACTTCCTGTGGCACCATCTCCACACCCTTCCAGCACCCTGTTCCCTCTCCACCTGCTCCAAGCGACACCTCCACCCCAGCCCAGCTCACCTTTGTTAAAAGTAAACATTTTTATCTTTATTATTTTAGCCATGGAATCCTTGTTCAAATGTAATCTTAATTGGATGCACAAATATAAGAAACAAGCCTAATCTTCTCCCTAGGGTGTGGGACTAAAGGTCTAGAACCACATTAACTCAATGTAAAGTCACTGACACTTAAACCTGAGTGAAGCCTCTTTCTAGGTCTTATCCCAAAGTCCACGTCATTTCAAAGATCTCTCAGATAATGACAGTGACCCTGTTGATCTCCTCTCTGATTTCCTCTGTACGAACAGCCACTAACACAGTCTAAGCCCAATACATCTTTGTTTTTACATGGAGGTTAACTCTTCCATTCGGTGAGGCTGTAAACCCCCTCCTGGCAGAAGCCTCCCATCTTCTGTGTTTTTCATTTAAGCAGACGATCCCACCTATAGTAAATAATTCACCGAAAGTGCACCCTAGAAACAAGTCTCATCAAGTCAAAGCAAAACAGAGCAAAAAGATGAAGCAGAAGGTACTCAGTTTTATGTGACCTGTTGCTTGCTTTCTGTTATACCTCCCACTCTGAGCACTGGCTGGTAGTCAGAGAATCAGATTTGGAACCCGACAGTTTCAACTTACTGTGAAACTAGGCTATTTTATTTACCTCTCTGTACCACAACTTCCTAACCCATCAAATGGGGATAAAAACCTTGTCAACTAATTGTGAGAACTTAGTGACATTTTGTATAGAACACCCATAGTAGTAACTTTCAGTCCCGCCTCACTTTGCCATTTTGTATCCTTTGGGACATTTGGCTTAGTTAATTAGCCCACAGGTTCCGTACTATAGGTTAATTGGGTTAAGGAAAACTTCCTTTTACCAATACTGCCTTGTAGGCTCCAATTCTGAGATTTAATTTCCCTTATCATGTTATCTTGAATACAAATACTTTGGACTTCATTGTTCTACATAGTTGTGTATTCATACTGTGAGCAAGAGTAGTGATTGGGGGTTGAGATAAAGGTGGTGGAAGAATAGGCAAGAAACAGAGCATTGTTTATATCTCCTTACCTAGGCATCCTTCCTACTCCCGCCCTCTCCCCCTCCCCCACAGAGAGATGACCGGCTTTGACATTTCCTCCTTTTGATTATTTCTAAAAATGTAAAAAAAAAGACTATTTGTGATCAGTGAAGGAGTTCATCCTCATTTTGTAGTACATCGCTTCTCAAACTTTAATATGCATAAGGGATCATGAGGGATCTCGTAAGTGCAGATTCCAAATCAGTAGGAGTGGGCGGAGCCCACTGCATTTCTCCCAAAGCCTAAGAGATGTGGATGCGGCTGATCCACAAACCAAAATTTGAGGAGCCATCTGCATCAAGGCGGTCAAAGCTAGTCGTATCAAACACAAGGAGGAAAACAATTAAAATCTCAGTCTCAAAACTCAATTGCCAATGTCACAGGTGCATTATAAGAATAGAGAGAATGCATGTGCTTATTTACGCATTCGAGTTTTTTGTTGTGGTTGTTGCTTTATTTTCACCTTGTTTGTGCTTAAATACTAGTTCATATTCTCATTCTTGATCTCATCCTGTTTATCATCGGTGAAAGCTCTACTCTTCTTTATATCCCTCATAAACACATACACCTACTTTTACTTGCTACGAACTTTAAGAAATATTTATACATATCCTAGAAAACAAACAAAATGGAACAAGAATGTATTTTAGAAGATTTTTAATATTGGGGCACCTAGGGGGCTCAGTCTGATAAGCGTCCGTCCATTCCTCACGATCTCGTGGCCCATGAGTTCAAGCCCCATATCCGGCTCTGTGCTGACAGCTCGGAGCCTGGAGCCTGCTTCAGAGTCTGGGTCTCCCTCTCTCTCTCTGCCCCTCCCCCATTCATGCTCTGTCTCTCCCTCTCTTAAAAATGAATAAATGTTAAAAAAATTTATTTTTTATTTTTTAAAAATTTTTTAT
The DNA here is from genome assembly GCA_028646485.1 of Cryptoprocta ferox. NCBI lineage: Eukaryota > Metazoa > Chordata > Mammalia > Carnivora > Eupleridae > Cryptoprocta > Cryptoprocta ferox. The sequence continues at coordinate 30,583,246 of CM053578.1, read as the reverse complement.
AGTTTATTTATTTTTGAGACAGAGAGAGACCGAACACGAGTGGGGGAGGGGCAGAGAGAGAGGGAGACACAGAGTCTAAAACAGGCTCCAGGCTCTGAGCCGTCAGCACAGAGCCAGATGCGGGGCTGTGAGATCCCGACCTGAGCTGAAGCCAGACGCTTAACCGACTGAGCCACCCAGGCGCCCCTAAAAATTTTTTTAAAAAAGAAGATTTTTAACACTGATCTCCTATCTCTGCACACATCAGTAACAAGTATGTGAAAAATGCTGTGAAGGTAAGGGTGGCCCTATAATTTCCAGCACTGATCTGGGGCCAGACGGGCTATATCTGAATCCTGGTTCCAGCACACAGTAGCCTTTGGCCAGCTGTCTAACATTTCTGCACATCAGTTGCCTCATCTGCAAAATGAGCCTTATGATAGTTTTTGTCAAGGGCTTTGGATAGCTCTTCATCTGCAGGAAACACCATATAAGCAGAAGGTATTATATAACATGTTTATATAATTCTTAATGTTATGGAATTGGTTGACTTTAAGAAGTGAGCATATACCTTGTGAGCTGTGTTTATGAAAATCAGCATTTTGGGGTTCACTAAACCACCCCAGTACATACTGTCTTTGAATAATTACATGCCATGGATCCTGTTTTTTGTTTGAATGTGAGTTTGTAATTGCACTCAATATTCTAATATTATCAACCAAACTATTTTTTTCTTACAGTAATAAGTATATCTTTGAGCCAGCAGTTTAAATGTACTCTAATCTAAAACAAATTGTATCTCACAAGCTCTTGGTGGAGAAAATTAATATATGTTTAAAGTTTCTTAACACCAAATAACTTGAGAGGCACATAATATAGTGGTAAAGAGTATGGGCTTTGTACTTGCATCATATACGAGTCTTGGTTCTGCCACTGACAAGTTGAGTGACCTTGGCAGACTCATTTTATTTTAATTTCCAAAACTGCTATCATAATACCCACCTGATAGGACTATTGTGAGGTATAAGAGAGACAATATAAATTAAGGACAATGACAACCCTATTGTAATTTTCTAATCAATGAAATGATAATTGCAATGATAATAAGTAAATTGGGGATCATTAGCTTAGGGATTACACAAATCTGAAAGCCAGTGTGAGCACATTTACTATCAATGGAAAATCCCTAGCATCATAAGAAAAAGTCATGTATTTCCCCCTCTTTCAGGGTACTTCAATCATCTTTCTGCCTCTTTTCAATCTCTAAAAGTAGGGTAATCGGATGTACCAGCTTGGCCCAACATTGTCCCATTTTACACCGATTACCCTAGCACAGTTGCTAATAACACAGTCTTTTCCTCCCCAAAGTGTACCAGTTAGGAAAATAAATGTCATTGTCACTCACCTGAAGGTCCAGTCTAAGTTGGCATTGTGTCTCATCAAAACGTGCTTTCAGATGATAAAAAATATGACCTTTTTTCAAGTATTACAAGTCCCAAACTTCCTTGAAAATAGAATTGAAATTCAAAAAATGTATTTTCCTTTTAACAAGGCTCAATGTATCTTTTCTACCACTGTCTTCAAGACATTTATGTGAGATCATTTGATTTCCCAGTGGTGAAGCTTGTTGGGCTATGGAGAATTAAACATGAGAAGAATTAAGATCGGACAAAGAGAACCCAAGGTAGACAATATGGGCGGGACAAGAATCAGTGCGACAGGGGAGAGGAGGGGCTAAAAATATGGGAAGGGAAATCTACTTCTGCTGTGGATCCATGTTCCAGCATTGCTTTTCATTTTTGCCTTCTATATCCCCTTCTCTCAGTTAATGGCATCATGATTATCACACACTGAGCAGGCATGGTGGTAAAAAACATAGAATCCAAATTTAGTAGCCTCCATTCACCTTCAGGTAGCAACACATACGAGCTGTGTAACTTTGGGCAACTTACTTAACTTCTCTGGGCCTCATTTCTTCCTGTGGTGAAGTGGAACCACTAACCTACCTTATGGGACTAATATGGAGATGAGATGAGATAATACATGTAAAACTCCTAGAACAGTGCCTGGTGCTCAGTAAATGCTTTTGTGCTCATTTTTGTCTTTCTTCAGCTCTGTTGTAATGAGAAGTTCCAGGATTCATCCTGTTACTCGAGTTTTAGGTCAAATAACAGATCCATTCATCTCATAGTATTGTTGTTGCTATCATTTTCTTTTGTTTCATCCTACCAAATTTTTTTTATGTTGATGCGTTGTCTCATTGAATTTTCATCTTTCAATGTTTACCTTCACACATATGACTAACAATAGCTCAAAAAGTATGAGCACCTTAAAGGTGAAAGGTGAGCTTTGGGTTGAGTTGTAAGAGAAATGAAAGTAACCAGTGATAAAGTGAAAAGCCTTGAATGGGTTCTATTGTGTAAAGGGAGTGGTGTTTCTATCACTATTGCATGCTATCTTCAATCACTATTCTAGACTGATGTTATACATACGTATTTTGGTGACAGTAGAAGAAACGAGATGGGCCATTCAAAATTGGTGGTTTGGAAATAATCACATGTCATGGATAGAATAATGTCTCTGTTTCCCATGGAGAACTGGATGAGGCAATAATTGTTTTGAAATGTAAGACTCAAACAAGATGGCTGATTTAAATTGTATAAAGTGTAATTAGCACCGATGACATAAATTACAGGTAAAAGACCTGCTGGGTCATACACGTGTCTTTTTAACCAGGTACCATGGAGACAGGCACCATAGAAACAGGTAAATCTTATATTTTACTTTTTGAAGCCATTAAACTTATGATGCAACTGGTTTAGCTTTGTTTTTACATATAGATCTATAGGAAAATTATGAGGTAACTATCTAGATAATTCAAAAATTTAAAGTCACATTTCTTTCCCTATTTAGAAAGAATATGAGTTTTATTCAACTTAAGGACAATTGTCTGAGTTCCTTAAAAAAAAGACTATAAAAATGTGTTGGCAGATGCTAAAATCAGGTACTTTCTGTTGATTAGCCTTTAGGGAGTGGAATGATAAAAGAGGCTCAAAATAAATAAATCACAGGAGTTAATGTGTCCTGTTCCCTATTTCAAGCCTTATCTAATGTACAAAGTGCCCCTAAGACATTCAAAAAGCCACATTTTTCTTCTATAGAAATATAAGATGGTGAGTACTGAACACAGGAAAAACAAAACAAAACAAAACAAAACAAACTCAAGATCAAAAGGGCCTCCTGAATAATCAGAAAAAGATAAAAGAAAATTTAGTATCTTTCCATAATGTGAAGCATTAAATGTAGTTCCCTGAAAAGTGATAATCCACAGACCACCATGAGATTTGTGGTGGAACCACAAGGTAGTTTAATTAGCTAAGCATTTACCACAAAAAGAAGTTGTTTTGTATTTTCTCAGAGTCCCCATGTGGTGAGCTTTTATATTTTACTTCTAGAACCGCAATCATAATTTCAGAAGAGTTCTGAGATTCCTTCTGATTCTACTTTTTGATCAAAATTAATCAATGAGCTCACCTCTACCATAGTAACCAGGTGCCTGGTGTTTCTGGGCCTCTGGTGCCTGTGCTGTCATGGAGGGGTTTAGTCTGAGGGGCCTAAAGGTTACCACCCAAAGAGCTCTTGGCCCCAGTCTCCTTCACCACAGCTGCTGGTTCAATCTCAAGAATGGGTTTATATACCATAGGTTTACATTTGTCCTGGCAGAAGTCTGTTGAGAAGTAATAGAGATCAATCTATTTTGAGGGCCCAGGCCTTGCTTTTGCATATACTATATACTTGTATATATATATAGAAAGACAGAGGGGGAGAGAGAGAGGTTGTAGCAACAGTGTCCAAATCATGATGGATTCTATGTCTCATTGCCAGCCCTTCTTTATACATGGCTTTAGTCCTGTAATGATTTATTCTTATTAGAGAAAAGCAGTGCACTGAGACTGTAGCCATTGCTGTGAAGCAAGTCGGCCAAGGGTCACTGCATCCTTTCCTTAAAATACCTGCTTTGTTTGCATTGAAAAACAAAAAAATAATAACTCTGCTTGAAGCTCCTTTGTTTGCAAAGCCTGCTTGCTTGATATATGCCCTCTAATCTATTTAGGGAGGGACGTGTTCCTTTGTTTAATGTCCAATGAGATTTCCCCTGTGTGAAGTTTAATGGGATTAAGCCTTGGAAAGATTGTGAGATTTCATCATCAGCCTTCAATCTCTGCCCCAGAAAAGGTTATGCAAAGAATAAAGGTATGCTGTTTTGTTAAAACACTCACCCGCAGGTCCCTACCCAGCTATGGGTTGTCAACCAAATCTGATTTTGTCTCCTCCCAGCACCAAAAAAGTTATTTGAGGTCTAAGTCCCTGGACTGCTTGAACTAGGATTTCTACTTTCTGGAAAAGACTGAAAGAAAGCACTGTAGTAAATTTAAAAACAAAAACAAAAACAAAAACAAAACTTATGTTTTCTGAGTGTTGCATTTGAAAGGAAAGGTGTATGAAATCATTTGACCCACTTCTAGATCTTCTTAGTGTAGTGAAATGTTTGTCCCTAGTAGACCTAAAGAAGGGAAATAGTCAATCATCCATTAAGAAAGCTTTTCCTGGGTGAGGGTATGGGCTAAATGGGTGATGGGCATTAAGAAGGGCACTTAATGAGCACTGAGTTTTATACGTAAGTAATGAATCACTAAATTTTACTCCTGAAATCATTATTACACTATATGTTAACTAATTGGATTTAAGTAAAATTAGAAACATTTTTTAAAAAACTGAAAAAAAAGAAAATAAATAAATGTTATAGAATTCACCTGTGGGGGTAGGGCAGGGGAAAGAAAGCTTTCCTAATTGTCCAAGAAAAAGTCTGTTTATATTTTTGCCTCTAGTGCATTTTTAGTGTTACTCTCTACTGCTTTTCCAAAAAATTATTGCTGGGACAATATCCATTCCATTGATCTCTGGCTTGACAGACCACAGAATAAAGTTGTTTCTTTTACTCTTGTCTCAAAACCCACCAAAATGAAGAAGGGACAAAAAAAAAAAAAAAAAGAATGAAGCGAGGAAATGGGTTTAACCATTTATCACAGAATTATAAGAATAGCTGCTAAATCCTATAGGACAATGCCAAGGGCAGACACATACCCTGCAGAGTTTGGCAATGTCTCAACTGTGGCAGACATCATAGCCATTCCTACTGAATAGCCATTCCTTCAACCCTCTTCCTCCCTACAAATGCCCCTACCCCTGGCTTTATTCATTGCCAAAAGACCTTGAGTTTGTGTAAATATGGAGTATCCATGAACTTCAGAGGTTGACTGTGATTAGTTTTTGTCCATCATCATAATTTGTCAGTGTCCGGTTTGAGATAGAGAGGTGAGACAATTCTAGAAAATGGACATAAGAGTGGGCTTCTGGGAAAGTTTTGTTCACTTTAAAAAGGAACACAAATAAGTAGATAGGTGAACGCTTTTACTGACTCTGAATATTAGTATCTTGGAAATATAGCAACCGTCATGGGACTAGGAAGGCAGCCAGCCTGAGGGGAAAGCAAATGTGCAGAATTTGGCAGTCAGAAAAGATGCAAAGGATCTGAACCTTTAGAAATTTCTCTGTTCCCCTGAATAAACCACCCTGCCAGTGCCTACTGCTGATTCCTCTTATGTAAGATAATATATGTCCTGGGGATTTAAATCCTCTTACTTGCAACTAACATAACCTAACTGATATAGCTTAGTCCTTAAAAGTAGGGTATATCTCTAATGGGCCCACTACTCCTGTATTATAATGACAAACTCGGACTCAGGATGTTATGGGGAAGTGTCCCTCAACTCTGCTCCATCATAGGAAGACATTGTGGGAAAAAACTGGCTATAAATAATCAATCTATTCAGAGCTAGCATTAACAATGAGCAAATGTATGGATTACGGCTTGAGAGCACAATATAAATGTTTAAAACTTTGAAAATATAGAAATAGCCATATAATTAATAAACTCTTGAAGACAGAGAATGGTGGAAAGTAATATATAATTAGGCTTAATTTTTAATCTTTCATATGAAAGCAGACAAATCAAGCAATAGAGGTGTAAATGTATTAGTTCATGATATAAAGATATTCTTAAGAAAAATTTAAATTAATAATACAACAACTAAAAGCAGGAGATGGAGTGAGAAAAAAAAGTTGGAGAAAATATGAATGTTTGAGTTATTTACTGTTTAAAGAGAAAAGTCAATATGTACTCGGTATAACTGAAAAAATGAGAAACATTAAGATTATTGTTAAAATTTATACATATAAATGTATATATGTGCCCTCCAAGCCATTGGTTGGGAAACACACCCAAAATAAAACAGACACCATATATAAAAAATAATCATTTAGAAAGCGGTAACGAGAAATCAAACCAACAAGAACTAAGAACAAATGTACCTGTCATGTCAGTAAATATAAGTAAGATGAACTCAATAATTTAAAAAAGGAGACTCTCTGAATGGAGGAAAAAGCCTTTTGTACTCAGGGTGCTAATGAGGTGCTCTCCAGGGGTAAGTGGGGAGAATACCTCTTCCATTGTGTTTTCAGCTGTACTTTTTCATTTATTCTCCAAAGCAGCATTGCTTGAACCTAGAATCTCACAAAATCTTTCATGTAATCATTTTCTTCAGCTTAAGGCTCTAACCCTTTCTGTTGATAGTCAAGGCTCCATTTCTAGCTCGTTTAGAGAGAGAGATGCTATGTCATCCTCCATTGCTTTAACTTTCCCCATTTCTTCTGTTGCCCTTACAAAAATGTCTTTCCCTTTCTTCACACCTTCAAAGAAAAGTCTCTAAGCACATCAAGCCATAGCTATCAACCGACCCTCTTATTCCAAAACATAAAGACTGGGCAGTTGGGATACCCTGTCACACCAGTATCATAAGAATTCTTGCAAATTAATTCTACAGCAATGTGCTCAGTCATGAACCAATTCCTGGCACTACGAAGCTACATAAGTCACAATGAGGCTACAGGCTGCATGCTATAAGCTATGAGATTTGCATTTAGGTTCAAAGAGTAACAAACATGTACTATGAGTATAAAAATGAATGTCACTGAGTTCAAACGGATACATCAGCTCTAAAGTCTCAACAGACTTGAGTGGGTAAGTTCATTAAAATAAAACACATTTCTAAAAAATGAAGCAGGTTGACTGATTATGAGAAATATTTAAAAGCTCAGTGTGTCTATTTTCAAGCTGGTAAATCATGATGGGCAGGTCAAACTCCATGTCAGTTTAAGAGCAGTTCTCTACTTCGGTGAAGGCATCTGAATGATGCAATCAGATGTTGAGTGTGTTGCAATTTGTTAGCAATAATAGTTAACGTGTAGATGTTTGAGAATGATTTACTGAATAAAAACCAGAACGGGTTCAAGGCTACCTATATAACATTCCTTTTACTTGTATTTTAATATGCTTTATTGAGCTTCAATAAAAGAGATTTAAATATAATTACTCTTTAGAGAATCCCAAATAAAAAAATCTGTGTATACCCATGGGAATATGTATAGACCATTAATTTAAACACTGATGGTTGGAAAACAACGCAAAAAAAGGATTTGCAAAGGCACTGAAACTAAATAATGTAAGGATATTAGAGGATATACCAAAACACCGCCAAGAGAATACTTGGGTTTTCCTGGGAAATCTAAAGTAACTATGAATTTTCTTTTAAAGAAAATAAACACCTGGGAAAACTACCAAGAACAATGTGCAAATCCTCTTCCTTCATTTGTCCAAGTAACTGAGCTGGCCCACCCCAAGAGGCATAAAATCTGTGGAATTCTTGTTCCCCAGGAGATGGAGTACAAAACCCTAAATAACCTAGGACTGCCGTCTTTCATAACCAGCTATAATTTTATTGATTTTCGTCTGTTACCCAAGTCTTGTTAAGAGAGATGAGAGGTCTGCCAAAGCAAATAGAAAGACGCATAGACTGCCATCTGAGTTTTATGTTATGTAGGCTACGCCTATTGATGGAATTTAAAATTGGAGGTTGCCAGGAAACCAGAAGGAAAGTTCAGAATGATGTATGTTCTCAGAGAACAAATAATAGTCCTTTTTCTAATTTCTACCTTCCCCCCCCCATGGAACTTTATCCATCTTTTGGTAATAAAATACAATACATCATATATTTATCAATGCAAGTAGTGATTTGGTATTATGGGCTATAGCTAAATATGATCAGTCCTCAACCTATGCTTTTTTTTTCCCCCTATAAATTCCAATGGAATAGTTTAGGTCTTATTATACTAAAGTTTTCCTTTTATGATTTATGTAGAAAATAGTGAAGACTTTTTCTTAAGTTAAAATCATTTAACATTTCATTACAAAAACTATTTTCACAGATGATAAAGCTGAATCTTTTTAAAATTATTCTTTAGTATTTCATAGATTAAAAGACCATATTTAGAGGAATTCTCTATAAACCAATCTTAACTGGTGATCATCCAGTTTCACTTCTGTTATTTCCATAACATTTACTCATGTATTTACTATACAATATGAGTCATATTTTCACATTAAGGATCTCAGATATTTTGAAACATTGATCGTGATTTCCCCCTTGAACATTTTCTTTCCTAGTCTAAATATCTACAGCACCTAAACATTCCTCTATTTTTAAAAATCTGGATGCTGTTCTATTTCTCAGTTTTAGGCATATCTTATCCCTGGATCCTGAGAATATTTTTTCCGGAAGAAATAAAAAACAATGTTAAGATTGAAGCTTTAAATGAGGTTCAAATATTATGGCAGAAATATATGGGAGAAAGCCTGACATTATGAATTTGTAAAAATACTTGTAATAACAACAATTTAACACTGATGTGTGAGAGACTTTGCCAAATATTAAGCAAGGATTATTTTATATATTTACCACACTAATACCATGGATAGGTGATAGCAGTAGCTTTGTTGTGCAGGGGAGGAATGTCTGTTTCAAAGCATATCCGACTAAAAGGACATATGTGAAAATGCTCTCAACTTCAGTCTCTACATAAGTGATATATATTTTTATTAAACTTCAATCACTCAATAAGTATAATAAGCCCATGCTTACCATATAGATAGAGAAAATAAGGTTATTATAGCAATAAAAATGCATAGTCCATAAATTTGTTGAGAAACTACTTTGCTGCAGACACTCGTGGAGAACATAAAGATGGAAAGACACCATCTCTGTCTTCAAAGTGCTTAGAAAGGATCAACAGATCATTGCAATGGCCTAGGAATGGTGATCAAGGTATTCATAGTTTCATCAGGTAACAGAGAGACCCCCAAACCAAACAAGGAATCTTAGAGACTTCTATAAAAGCATGATGCCTCACCCTGAATTTTGAACGCTTTCTTTTTATTTTTATTTATTTATTTTTTATTTCAGAGACAGAGAGAGTGAGCAGGGGAGAGGGGTATAGGAAGACAGCTAGAGAATCTTAAGCAGGCTGCACGCTCAGTGTGGAGCCCAATGCAGGGCTGTATCCCACAACCCTGGGATCATGACCTGAGCCAAAATCAAGGGTCAGACACTCAACTAACTGAGCTTCCCAGGAGCCCCTCAACACTTTCTAAACAGGGAGACAAAGTGTTGGAGGTGGACAGGGGGCTCCAGGGAAAAAGGGCACCGTGAATAAATCCCAGAGGCCAGAATCAGGGTCCTGTGGGGGGTCCTGTGGGGAACTCTCAGCAGTTCTGAGCCGCTTAACAAAACCATGGAGGGCAAGTGGGGGGCAGGGTAAGGTGAGGAGAGTGAAAATATAGGGAGAGCTTGTGCTTTATTCCATACAGGGTAAGGAACTATAAAAGTGTTTTCATCCAGAAAGGGTCATTGGTAGATTTGCATTTTCAGGTTTTATTAGACAAGTCATTAGCTGTTTGAAGCCTCGGTTTTCTTATTTGTAAAATTTGACTGGAGAAGCATAGAGTAGATCATTTCTGAGATCCTTTCTAGTTCAGATTTAGAAAATCAGCTGAAGCATTTTTTCTCTTGTGCAGTTGGCCATAAAGTTTAAAACCAGACAGAACTTATGTTATTAGGTCTTCCTATGAGACTGTAATTCCATTGTCCTGATGCTCCTTAATTGGAAATCCTGTATAAACCAAGGGTGACTTCCAGCATGCCCTGTGTATGTGTATATTGGGGAGGAGAAATAGATCTCGCTCTCTCTCTCTCTCTCTCTCTCTCTCTCTATATATATATATATATATATATATATATATGTAATGCTAATGGACTTTCAGAGAAAATTACTCCTAATGATAAAAGATTTAATAATCCATGAGTATTTCTATCATTACTGGATTAGGAAAAATGGCTAGGTATTCTTGGAATATATTTTTATGCAGTCCTTTTGAGTCCGGAATTTTTTTTCCCTGTTCAAACAGCATCAGAAAATAATTGGTTATCTGCCTCCCTCTGTAGAATCTATATACAGGTCAACATTCTTGGATTGTTTCTCTTTTCTTCTGCTACTGCTTGACAAGTACATCTTCAAATACACCTTTGTCCTTCAGGGTAAGTTTTCAATAAAGTCCTGAAAGTTATTAATGCTTCAACCAAGCCTTCTTTGCCTTAACAAAGGTATGTTCAAAAACACCAAAGAATGTGTTTCTCCTTCTTTCTCTCCTCCTCTTTCTGTTATGCACATATAAATACACACACCCCCCCTCCGGAAGTACACTCTGGACCTCCTTCCCCCTCCCCCCCCCGCCCCCAACTACCTTACCTTCTTTTAAAGTATAATGTAGCAGTTTCTCATATTGATAAGAAATACCTTGCAGCATGAATTGATGTTCTTTATAAGCCAATCAAAATCACTTTAAATCAAGTGTGAATTATCTGGACCACTGTCCTGTACCTGCTCATTTTGCCCCTTTTGTTTAGTATCCATTATTGTGAGATTTTCCAGTGAGTTTACTGGTCTTAATAGCAGCTGCCTATCCTTATCATATGTTGGCTTATGTAATGTTAAAGAAATGACTTACGTACTTTGAAGGAAAATGCCATTTTTGCTGAAATCGGCAATGAAAACACTTATTCTCTATTCTGTCCCTCTCTATTTGAATGTATTCCAGCTTATAAATGTATGTAATGGATTTAACAGAGATACAAGCTGTATATGCACCATATCACTGCAACAGAATGCATCTGCCTATTATCTATAGCTCCTAATTTTATCTGCAGAACCAAATGTGAAATCCTGAGTGCTCATGATTGAAGTACATGCTTACATGTACCTTTGTTAGGGAGGCACTGTGATGTTCAGAAATCACAAAAGAAGAAAGAATAAAATGGGATTTAGTCCTTACGCAGATTGTGTTCTGTATTTTGGTTTCAGTATGCACACAGCCTATCTGTTTGCATCAGAACAATGGCTGTCCGGTTATGAACTGGGTATACAAATTATTAGCAATCCCGGGTCTGTTTGATCCACAGCCTTCCACTTCAGGCTGGATCAGTTGGTGCCAAGTAATATCAATCATTCTATTTTTGCTGTGTCCCTGGTAAGAGATGGCATTTGTTTTCCTGACGCAGAAGATAAGCCAGACATATTGGGAAAAAATGTGAATGTGGGGAAAAAGAAAAAAAAATGAACAACCCAAGCCTTGCTGAAAAATTTCTGAACAAAAAAATGCATCGTGTTAATAAAGCAGAATTATAATGAAACTTTAATGATCTGAAATAAATGGGAAAAAGATGACCAAAAATAATAGAGAATCAAAAAGAAATTTAAATTTTACTCTAAAGCCAAGTGTGTTGTTTTTTATAGGTAGCTGATTTAATTGCCATATTGTTTCCTCGGGCGGAGCGCTCCTTTGGACTTGCTCACGGGAAGACCTTCTTTGTTCCGGTGCAAGCAGGTCTATCCCACAGATTTCTTCAGGCTGGAAACAGGTTTCCATTAAGAAATTAAATACTGCGTTTTCCATTTTCATACATAAATTGAAATCTGCAAACAGCTCCAGTAGTTTATTTTTGTCTTTAAAGAAACCAATTTTTTCAACAGATACTGAACTCAACAACTTCTTCTACAGCCTTTGCTAAGCTGGAAATTATTCGTAAGCAATCCGGGTTAGACCACATCAATTTCCCAAACAAAAAGCTCACGTGGTGCTTGTGATGAGGGCCTTTGAACGTGTGACACCAGAATTCAACCCCTGACGTTCAGAAGCAGCATCTGAAAACATCATTTATAGAAAAATCTAAGTCTTTTGTAGCCACTGAGTGGCCCGGGAACACCAACCATCTGCACGTTCCAACCAGAGTGCACCAGAAACAATATACCTACAGAGAATGATGCTAGAGTAGCTCCAGAGGGGAGTTGTAATACACATTTCCCCATTTCCCCAATCCGAACAAAAGCCACACATTTCAAGGGGCTAAAAATTCCAACTGAATGAAATGTGAGTAAGAAGCTGCTTTTTCAAAATTGGACCAGAATTGGACATGACTGGAGACAGAATTCCTGGCCAAGCCAGTCACAAGACCAGACCAGCTGCAAAGTAAGTGGAAATAGACTCTCTGTCTCTTAATGGGTGGCATGGCATGCTCCTATGGAAAAAAGGAACTGATAGATGCCATCTTTGGAGACTATTTACCACCAGGAGTAAACAGAGCAATCTCACCAGAGACCTGCTTTGCTCCTACTTTTTAAAGGAGACATAAGCAAGGGCTGGAAGCACATGGGTGGTCAAAAAGTGTCACCAGATTTTCTTAAAAAGACATTAACTTTTAACTGAGGCAAGGGGCCTCAGACTAGTGTGAGGAGGTAAGTTGGAGAAAGTTTTCCTAGCTCTAGAAAGTTGTTTCTAGAAGACAAACCAGTCTGCCATTCAGAATGTGAACCTGGGGTGTGCCAAGGAAAATTCACTCATTTGCTATTTATCCAATGTTGACAGAGGGTTCTTCTAAGCTGCATGCCCATTTAGCTACAGTCAAACTTCCCACTGCCTTCTCTTTCTCTCTATCATTTACTTTTCAGTATATGACACCATCGTTTCAGCCCTACTACTCAACTTTCTATAGAAAACTTTCCTACAATTTATTAGCCAGTTTGATTGTCTCACAACAGAAAATTGAGACAATGAAATAGTCCAAAAAATAAAGAAAAAAGGGAAAAAAAGTTTCTCATAGCACAGTGGTATTTCCTACCAGATATAGTCTGTTAACCACCAACCTCTCAAAACAAAACCAAACAAACAAAAAACACCCAAACAAAACAAACAAAACCCCAGTAACCTTTACTTGATATGTCCACTTCATCTCCCTACTTACTCTTCAGTTACTGTGACCAAAAGTCCACCCTTACTCCTTGACTAAATTTGCCATCTCTGAGATTATCAATGAATGATCTTGTTGCAAAATCCTGTTACTACTTTTCAACGCTTAATCTTATATAATCTTTCTCTTGCATTAGATGTTGATTTTTTCTTTCTTTCAACTCTGCAATCTTTGACTTCTAACATAGCATTCTCTTTGGCTCTCTTTCTGTTTGCTCACCCTTCTCAGTTTCATTCACCAATGTTTTATAGTCTTATCATTCCTTCTACATAGGTGGCCCCTCATTGTGTCTTTCTTCCTTTTCTCACTTTCTCCAATGAATTAAACCATTGTTAAATATTATTAAATGTCTACTAGATGTGTCCACCAGGATATAACCATGGCATGAGCTCTCAGTATATGCAGCCTTTTCCTCCTCTGTTAATCCTTTATCACATTGAATAGCCTTGCTTCCTAGCTGGACCCTAAAGCCATTATCTTGAATTTATCCCTCTCCCCATCTAATTCCATTTCAAGTTTAAACACTACCTATTATAGCTTTTTGTCTTCATCTTCACTAACACTGCAGAGCTTAGATACCTGTAATCCCTCGTCTGAACCATAGAAGAAGCTACTCATTATTTTTAAATTGTGATTGCAACACTAATCACATCCTATCCCTCTTTAAACATTTAAAAAATCTTTTTAACATTTTTATTATTGAGAGACAGAGCACGAGCAGGGGAGGGGCAGAGAGAGGGGGAGACACAGAATCCGAAGGAGGCTCCAGACTCTGAGCTGCCAGCACAGAGCCCAACGTGGGGCTCGAACTCACAAACCGTGAGATCATGACCTGAGCCAAAGTGGGACGTTCAACCGACTGAGCCACCCAGGCACGCCCCTCTTTAAACATTTTCAAGCAGCTTGTCATTGACAAAGTCTCAAAAACCCTGTGACTTTGTGTGGTCAACAATATAGTTCATGACTTGGCCTTGACAGTCTGTCTCTCCCAACATCTTCCTCTTCTCACTCATGCTCTAAGTTGCAGTCATACAAAATGACTTATTGACTAAACATACTGTGTGGCCTTGCACCACTCGCCTTTGGTACATTGGTTCCAGCTGGTTCATGGGTTCAAGATCTCAGTTCAGATGTCATGTGGGCACCTAGATTTTAGTCCAATCCTACCACATACCAGCTGGGTGCTCTTGGGAGAGATATTTAACTTTTCCAATTCTTACTATCCTCATCCATAAAACAGTCGTAATATAAACCTATTTCAGAACATTGTTGTAAATATTAAAGAGGTAATATCTCTAAAATAGTTTTAATAATGTCTGACAGATAATAAACCCTAGCTATAATAGTTTTACAATATTTAGTGCAGACATATGCGATGGGATTTTATTCAACTACCAGCAGAAGAAAATGTTTTTGCTAGGAATCACATATGCTGGGTTGTAAGCAAAGACCTGTAGACATGTGGCATTTGTTTATGTCATGCTACAATAAGAGGAAGCAGCTCATCGGTTATCCTTCTGAGCTGTAGAGAAATTAGGTTGATGTCTATTGCTCTTTTGCTCCAATTTGTTATTCTCTCTAATGGATGAAATGGAGCATGATGGTAGCTTTAGGGGGCTAAAGAGCACAGTCAAGTATATATTTTACCACTTGGACACGGAAATCAATCAGAAAATCTGGAAGATTGACTTTAGGCATTAGAGGAATTCTGGAATGGAGTAGTATCCAGTCTTCTGTACAAGACAGGCCTGTCAGTTGAATGATACATTTTTCTCCAAGTTTTCTTCTCTCACTCCCAGTTAGTGTCAAGTATTTCTGATTAAAATTTAACAGCTGCCATAGTTCATGCCCATTTATTTACTGCTGAAACTGATACTGCTGCTTACAGTTGGTGTTATGTGCTATTTTAGGCAGTTTGTTCCAGATACACTGTATTGTTTTAAGTGTGTTTATTGGCCAATTGCTTTATGACCATTTTTAGTATTTTTTACAATAACCATCTGTAGCTAAAATGAATTTGAAGTCTTCCATTCCAAATATACCCTAGGGACCAACAAGTAAGGAATACAGGCTTTTGTTCTAAGCTGACTAGTCAGGCAATTAAACTACAGTAAAACTTTAAAATATAAAGTGTATAACTTCAACATTTAAACAAAAACATCCTATTAATCTATTGGCTTTTTTTTTCTTATACAAACATTTGCTGGCAGTATTCAAAGCTTTTCAGAAAATTACTTCCAGTTCCTGGTTTTATCTTTACATGAATTTTTATATAGCTTAATGGATTCGAAATGTATACAAGTAATAGATAAGGTGTTATAAAATTGATACTTATGCTAAGTTTATAGAAACTTGCATATTGCCAAGGTATGTGGTGTCTAGCCAATATTTATGTTCAACACAGTTGAGTATTAAGAAAAGAGTAAGCTAAATATTATAATGTGAATTAGTGTTTAGAAAATTTGAGAGTATGAGAAGTTAAGATCACAGGGGCAAAGTAAAATTGGATAGTTAAAAAGTTATATCTGTGCTATTATAGACCTATAAAATACTGGCATATTAAATTGTAACTATAAATTGAGGCCCTGTTATTTCCCCCTCTTTTCCATAATAAAATGGACCTGTTTTCATAATTACTCAAGGCATGCCCTCAGAACAATCAGGAATATTGTCAAATCCTTCCTAATCAATAGACCCAGAGGCATTATTAAACTCATAACCAAAAGCTATCTGTAGTAGCCGCTCTAAATAGTGAATCGTCACATAAGATTTCTAATCAAACAACCTGGGTTTGATCCCACCTCTGTCATTTATTAGGTAAGAAACACCGAACATGTTATTTAAATTTCAAGCTATTGTTTTATCATTTCTAAAGTTAGGGATAATAATTATTGCCTCATAGTATACTGTAATGATGTAAAATGCATATGTGTATGTAAAAAGCATATACATATGATACAGAGTAGTATCTTCTATAGAAGTTAATGATTCATTCTATTATAATTTGAGCTTTTATATTTTTAATATATAAGACATATTTTACATGATTATGCTTTAAATTTTTAGACATAATTTATGTCTTTATATTTAACAGGGGTTTATTGTAGGCAGCACATATTTGGGTTTTGTTTTTTGTTCGTTTTGACAATCTTTGTCTTTTATCTGATGTATTTAGACCATTCACAGTTAAAGTGATTATTTATATGATTAGATTAATATCTAACTTCTTGCTAGGTATGTCTCTTTGTTCCATTTTGTACTGTATTTTCTTTTCTTTTCTTTTTTTCTTTTCTTGGGCTAAGCATTTTTTATTACATTTGGTTTTTAGTGACTCATTAATTATACCTCTTCAAAAAATGTGTTTAGTGATTACCCTGAGACTTACAATATGCCTTTCAAATTAATCTGAGTTTACCTTCAAATAATAGTACATTACTTTACATGTAGTGCAAGGCCATTACAACAGTATATTCCTAATTATTCCCACCCATCCTTTGTGCTATTATAGTCATAGGTTTTACCTTTACATATGCTATAGGTATTAGTCAGTTATCTCTTATCACATTTACAAATAAATAAATTTTATCTATATACATTCATATCAGTTCCTATTCTTTTCATTTTTTTATGCGTAGGTCCAAGTTTCTGACTATCTCATACTTCTACCTGAAGAATTTACTTTAGCATTTCCTTTAGAAATAAATTCTCTTAGGTTTGTTTGAGAATTAAAAAAAAGTTATATCTATTTCACTTTTGTTTACTAGATCCAGAATTCTAGGTTAACAGTTCCCTCACCATCCTCCACAATACTTTATATATGTCAGTACATTTTCTTTCTGCTTGAATAGTTTCTGATGAGAAGTCTGATTTAATTATTGTGCTTTTTCCTCGGTAGATAAGATTTTTTTTTCCTTCTGGCTAATGTCAAGATTTTCTCTCTGTCTTTCATTTTCTGAATTTTGAATACCATATGCCTAGGGGTATGTGTGTGTACATTTCGTATTTTTCCTGCTTGGTGTTCTGTGAGCTTCCTGGAGCTATGGTTTCATGTTGTCACCAATTTTATAAAATTCTCTGCCACTATTTCTTCAACTATTTATTTGGTCCCATTTTCTCCCTCTTGTGTATATGTTACTCTGTTTGAAATTGTCCCACACTGTTGGGTGTTCTATTGTTGTTGTTGTTCATTCTTTTCTCCTGTGTTTCATTTTGGGTAGTTTCCACTCACTTATCATCAATTTCACAGAATCTTTCCTCGGTTGTGCTGAGTCTACTGAGGAGCCTGTATGAAAGGAGGCTTTCATATCTGCTACAGATTGTTTTCCCTTCTAGTATTTGCATTCGATTCTTTCTTATAGTTTCATCTTTCTGTTGAATTACTCATCTGATCTTACATGTTGTCTACTTTGTTCTATTAGAGCTAGTAACATATTAATCATAATTACTGCATAATTACTGAAAACTTTCTGTCTGATAGGTCCAACATCTGTGTCATATATACCCAGTCTGATCCTGATAACTGCTTTGCCTCTTCTGTGAGTGTGTGCATGTATTTTCCTTTTCATATGCCTTAGATTTGTTGTTGTTGTTGAAAGCCAGATATCTTGTGTAGGGGTATAGAGACTGGAATAAATGTTATATAAAGTTGGAGATGAACATCCCTTTTCTTCAGCCTGAACTGAAGCACAGGATTTGTGCCAATCTATTGAAGAGATAGGCCAAATTTGGGGTTTATTGTTCTTATGGTTACCCTGAGTGTACCTTAGGCTTCAAATCCTTCTAGTGATGCCCTGTGTTTACAGTGTGGGCTGGTTTGTTAGAGGTTCTATCATTGCCTGTTCTTCCTTTGCTTTTCATCTTCCATTTGCACTGTTGCCCAACAGAGACTGGTGTCTTGCAGGTCTCTCAGCTACATTCCATTGCTGTTTTTCTCTAAGCTAGTAAGGCTGGTTGGGGATGGTTGGGGATGCTGATGTTTGATTATGGCTCAGTCTCAGGGCTCTGTTCTTGGATTTGGCGAATGGCCTTCACAAGTGCTTTGCCCCTCCAGCTCTAAAACTGGAACTTTTGGGTGTTTCTCCCAAAGCAGATATATGAATATCATGTGGTATCCCTCCAGTAGGAGGGGTGTAACTTCTATTTTTTTTTCTTCCTTTCTCCCTTCCCCCAGATGCAGTGGATTTCTACCAGTACCTTAAGGTGATGGGTTTTGTTGTTCTTCCTTCTGGAGATTATGCCTTTCATCTTGTAGTGGGGATGGAAGAGGTGGGTTTGGGAAGTTTGGGCAGTGACTGCCGTTCCCTTTCTCAAGTCAGAACCATGAAAACAAGCTTTCTCAGGAATTCTTCCAAATCCTTTCTATGAGTGCTGCCAGCAAGAATGTGCAAACACCTCTGTATCTTTAGCATCTGGGGGCTTTACACTCTCACACTAAGCTCACTCTCAGTCTCTAGCAATTTCTGAAAACACTTTAGCTATATCTTCTTTTCATTTTATGTGGAGTCTAGGAGAGTGCTATTTATCTTTGTAGGCATCTGTCTCTCTCCATATTTGAAGTTTCTTGTTTGCCCTGAGACTTCACTCTTTGATGGGTCCCACTTTTTTTCTGGTTGCAAAGGCAACAATGATATTCTTTATAGCTATCTACATTTCCAACCTGAAACCAGAAGTATTTTAATCATCAATTTGATAACAATTGAGAATTAAATAAATGAAAGTTTATTCTATGAAGCAGGTATTATTATTATTATACTTATATTAAAATGGAAGTCATTTGAATATATTAAATGAGTAAGTAATTATAAGAACAGTGAAGAAATATCAAGATGTATTTTGGGGATTTTTTTCAGTTGCATCAGAAAAATTTAATTGGAATTTATTGTCTTTGAGAATTTTGTATAGAATTGTTAAAAAATAAAATGGAAGTGATACAAAAATCAATTAAGGTCAATCAACTGACCTTATTAATTGAATGTGGCCCATCAGTTGACCACATTAATAGAATGAAAGAAAAGAATCATATAGTCATCTCAATAGATTCAGAAAAGGCATTTGACGAAATTGAGTATCAATCCACATTAAAAACACTTAACAAATTAAGCATAGAAGAAAAATTTCTCAACATAATAAAGAGTTATGGTTACCTTGAGTGTACCTCAGGCTTCAAATCCTTCTAGTGATGCCCTGTGTTTCTAGTGATGCATCTAGTGATGCATGACAAGCCCACAGCTAACATCATACTCAACGGTGCTGAAAGCTTTTCCTCTAAGATTGTGAACAAGAAAAATGTGGCCATTCTCACCACTCCTATTCAGCATAGAACTGGAAGTCCTAGCTAAAGCAATCAGGCAAGAAAAAAAAAGCATTAGAACTAGAAAGGAAGAAGTAAAATTGTCTCTATTTGCAGATGACATGATTCTATATATAAAAAAAATCCTAAAGACTGAACCAAAACATTAACTAATCAATGAATTAAGTAAAATTGCAGGATACAAAATTAACATACAAAAGTCAGTAGAATTACACATTAACAATTTTTTAAAAAAGAAATAAGGAAATCAATCCTATTTACTATAGTATCGAAAAGCAATAAAATATTTCAGAATAAATTTAACAAAGGAGGTGAAAGATCTCTACTCTGAAAATCAGACATGGATTAAAGAAATTGAAAAAAACATAGGTAAATGGGAAGGTATCCTATGTTTTTATATTGGAAGAATTAATATTGTTAAAAAGTCAACACTACCACAAGCCATCTATAGATTCAATGCAATCCTTATTAAGATTTCAATGGGGGGGTGCATAGGTGGCTCAGTCAGTTAAGCATCTGACTTCGGCTCAGGTCATGATCTCATGGTCTGCATAGAAAAATAAGCCATCAACAAAAGAAAAAGAAAACCAATGGAATGGGAGAAAATATTTGCAAACTATATATCTGATAAAGGATTAATATTTAAAATATTTATAGAACTCATACAACCCAATAGCCTTAAACCAAAGAATCCAATTAAAAATGAGCAAAAGACCTAAGTAGATATTTTCCCAAAGGAGATATATAAGTGGCCAACAGATACATTAAAAGATGTTCAACATCACTAGTCATTAGAAAAAATGCAAATTAAAACCACAATGAGATATGACCTCTTGCCTTTAGATAAAAAGATAAGTGATAGATAACGAATGCTGGCATGGTTGTAGAGAAAAGAGAACACTTGTACACTGTTGATGGGATTGCAAATTGGTGCAGCCACTATGGAAAACAGTATGGTGGTTCCTCAAAAAATAAAAAATGGAACTACCATATGATACAGCCCTTTCACTTCTAGGAATATACTTAAAGAAAATGAAAACACTAACTAAAAAAGATATCTACACTCCTGTGTTTTCAGCAGCATTATTTATAATAACCAAGACATGGAAACAATTTGAGTGTCCATTGATGGTTGAATGGATAAGGAAATTGTGATATACACATATATAAAATAAATTAGTTATATAATTATAATTAAATTATATTTTATATTATATAGTATATTAATATTACATATAATAGATTATATTAACATTACATGTAATACTAATATTAAAGTATTCTATTAATTAAGTTATGTATATTATAGCTGAAGAAATTATGAAATCCTTTTGTGACAACATAGATGAACCATGAGGACATTATGCTAAGTGAAATAAAACAGAGGAAAAAAGATATATCTCACTTAAAAGTTGAATCTAATAATAATAATAATAATAATTAATAATAAAAAGACCCATCAAACTTATACAAAAAAGATCAGACTGTGGTTACCAGACGCAGCAGGAGGAAGGAGAATTGCAGGAAGGTAGTCAAAGGTACACAATTCCAGTTATAAGATAAATAAGTACCACGGATATGATGTACAATGTGGTGACTATAGCTAACACTGCTGTATGATATATAGGGAAGTTGTTAAGATAGAAGACCCTAAGAGTTCTCATCACAAGAATTGTTTTTTCCTTTTCATTGTATCTATATGTCAATGGATGCTAACTAAATCTACTGTGGTAATCATTTTTTAAAGTGTATAAATCAAAACATCATGCTATATACCTCAAACTTATACAGTGATGTATGTAAGTTATTTCTCAATGAAACTAGAATAAATAAATAGATAGCCTTCTATTGTTATATTACATCTATCAAAAAAACAACAATGATATGATTTAATGTATTCTTACTCTGATCAAGGAGGGCTGTATTTCCATAGCATATCGGATTGGGTAATTTGGGCTGCATGTAGCAGAAAATTATGACTTAAATCATTTAAACAATGGAAAACATGATATCTTGAAAGATGTCTGGAGATGGTGGTTCTAAGGTTGGTGAATTCAGAGTCTCAACCAAGACTCATCTCTAGACTGAAATAATGTGAACAGAATCATTTCCAGTGACTCATGGAAGCCTAGCGAGAGCAGACATGGAGCCCAGGCACTGGAATAAGTGGATGTGTCACTCAGAAATATCAGCCCAGGAACTGCACACATCCCAGTACAAAAAAGTGGAGATAATGTTTTCCAGTTTCCACACCCATCATTCAGATTGTCTGTGGCCATTTGTCAACTTCCTTTCTGCAATTCTGACTTTGATAACAGTGGCTTATTATGAGCCAAGATTATTCTAAGTACTTTACAAGTGAAAGCTCATGTAATGCTTACAATGATGCTCTGAGGCAGTTACTATTATTATTCCCATTTTACAAATGGGGAAGGTAAAGTCCAGTGGAGCCAGCTTACTTGCTTAAAGTCACAAAACTAAGAAGTACAGATGGGATCTGAATATGACTCCCTAATTCATACTCTCATATGATATGTTGTCCTTCCTTGAATATTTTCTATCCTTGATATTTCTATTTTTTGGACTAAACTTTCTCTGTTCCATTCATCAGTTCTTCTTCTAGCTTCAAAGATAAGAGCTCTCCCCAAAGTGCTATGTTTCTCTTCCTCTGTGAGCTCTCTTGTTCCCAAGACTTAAACTACCATACCAATACTGTCCAACCATTTCACACTTTCTTCTCTATCTTCAAACCACCAGCACATCTTCTCCCAGTTCCATTTCAGCTGATGCATTGCTTCTTAGCCCACCAGAAAGAGAAAAGTACTCACAAGAGAACTTCTACATGCTTGCCACCAATCCTCCATTATTTTTTTCTTAATTTCACTGGTTGCTTCTTCTTAGTGTCTTTTATTGTTTCCTCCACTCTTCAGATCTCTAAACATTAGCTTCTCATGCTCAGATCTTGAAACTTGATGATTCTCAAATCCATTTCCAGTCCAGACTTTCCCTCAGAACTTCTGTATATGGCCTCTTTGGTATCTCTCCTTGTATGTATAATAGGCATTTCAAACAACAAGCCCCAAACTGAACCCCAATTAAACCTATCAAAAAAACCTACTCTCCTGCTTCTTCTCCAGCTCTTTAAAAGACAAGTGCTCAGTGCTCAGACCCCAAAACCATGGAGTCATCCCTGATTCTTCCAGCACTCTACATTTAATTAGTCAACAAATTCATCTGGCTTTAGCTTCAGAATATATCCTTAATGTATCCAGAAATATATCCAAGCTACACCATTTCTATCCTTGAATTTTATAATGACTTCTTGTGGCAAAGAGTATCATCTGACATACAATGTATCCTTTACCTTTAATAGAACCTGTCTTTTAGCTGGCACATGGTTTCTCTGAATAAAAACTATACTAGTCAGGCTTCCTTGCATCTCAGCAAGGCACATGCTAAGTTCTGGCCAATGGAATATTAGCACAAGTGCTCTGTGAGCTTTGAAGAAACACACCTAAAGTGAGGAAGCATGCCTCTTTTCTGCTCTTTCCTCCAGCTTGGATGCCCCAAGTTCTGCCCTTTGCTGTCTGGAATGTGGATAGAATGACTGAAATAAAACAATCCTCAGAACCAACCTGGGAGGACTGGAATTTATAAGGGAGCTTATAGGTGTCCTTACTCAATGATGTTCTTGTTCCATCCTCTTGTTAGGGAGGTATGTAAGAAGACGCTGAGAACCTTTCTCTGTGATTTGTATCTTTATGACTTATTTTATTCATTCCTTTTATCTGTATTAGATAGCACAATTAAAACTGATTAAAGGCCAAATTGGAATATATTAAAAAAGGTGAACATCCCTTATTCTGTCAAGAAGGTAGAAGGGAAAGGGAGAAAGTGGTATTTAAAAATACTAGGAACTGTACTCTGATCTTTTATCATGTTATCAAGCCGAGTCCTCACAACAACCCTGGTTGGCAGGGTTATTACCACCTCTTATGGGTGAGATACTCAAGGCTCAGAGAGGTTCCCTCAACATGGTACTGAAATGGCAGGGCTAGGTTTGACCTCAGTAACTGAGTTTGAATTTGCTGATTTAAATAGAAGAATGGTGTAGTGTAGACTATGTTGGGCTAATGCTAAAGGTTTACATTGCTTTGTCCCATAAAAATAAGGAAACAGTCCTGACCCATCAATACATCATCACTTTTTAGCGATGGCATCATGATGTGTGAAGAGCTAGCACAGGGCCTGGAACATAAAGGATGCATAATAAAAAACACTAATTCCCTGGCTCAGCCCTTCCTTCTCCCTCTCAGTAAGATGATAGAAAGGCATTGTGATATATTTGAAATAAATATCTGAATCCTTAAAATATGTGAAATAAATAATTGTTTATAAGGCATGTCCTAGAAATGGTTCCTAAACTACTCACTGTTTAACGTTTGAGCCAAGCATCTGCTGGTTTCCTGGTTTGCACTGTAAGCCTGAGGAACAAATGATCAAAGGTTACAACCACAGTTTTCAGATAAAAATGCTCAATATGGTTCATCTACCGATGGAAAACCCAGAGCAGTACTGTTGTATATTTCTGTGTAGAGAGCACACCTCCAAGATGCCCAGACCTTTTGTCTGCCTGAGCCTCAAATTATTAGCAAAGAGAGTTGGCATTTATGGGTTGTCCATTTATAGGCAACTCCAGTGAGGCAGCAATTTTCTCCTGTCTGTGGCTTTCATTTGTGCACTATTATGTGTGGCCTTCCAAGTTCCAAGGAATTAGTTCAACTATGTCTCATTTATAACAAAATTTGTTTTCGATTCAAATTTCATCAACCTGCCCAGACTAGTAAAGAAAGGCAACAAAATAAAATCCTCTGTTTCTAGTTTCAATTGTAATATGTGGATTTTTTTTTAAAAGAACTCTATCCTTTAATGATAAACAGTAAAATTCCATTTGGCAGCACTTAGGATCGTACTTGGAAAATATTCATTAACATTCAGTAATTTAAGAATCCTTAGTGTCTAATTATCAAAGTGAGTTTAATTACCACAGGCACCCATTCATTTAATTGGCTGGAAACACAGAAGAAATTAAATGATACCAATGCCAATTTGGTCCCAAAGTCTTCATTCCACATTTATTTATCATATGTATAAGAAAGGTGTTCATGGTGATTGTCGCTAGTTCTGTGTGCTGAAAACAAGCCCACAAAACTACAATAGTAGCTCAACATTCTCTGTTCTAATCAGGAACCCAATTAAAATTAAAAGGGCCTTGCATCTTCATATTTCATGTGTTATAAGTTATAAATACTCTCTTGCCATTTAAGGACAACAGGGCAACTGGTTTTATAACAAGTCACCATAAATCTAAAGGATATTTACCACAGGGAAATGTGACAGGTAGTGGAGACCAGACTGAGTATAAATGAGTGTGTGCAGTATTGTTATCATTTAACTCTGCCTAGAAATACTGCTGTGTCATTGCTTTGCTCCTTCCCAAAGCCAGGGAGTTCTCTGAATGTCAGTTGTCAGTGATGCTGATTTCACTGGCCAGAGACGCTGACTACTTTGGCTCTTTCCCTCAGGAGGTCAGCCAGAGGTCAAAAGGGGAAGCATGTCCTGTTTACCCAAAGAGGACCTCCTGTTCTGTCCCTTGGCATGGTCACTTTCATGGTTACCTACTTGGAAAGCCCTATACCCCACTGGCAAGGAGTCTGCTGGTCAGTTTCACTGCCTTCTCATATGTTCAGCTCTAGGAACATCAGTTAAGACTTGCTTTTCAGCAATTTTTGGAGGGATGGGGAGCCCAAAGTCTAGAAAAGGGGAGAGGAGAGCCTCTTAGAAAGTATGGTGAAAATAATCGAAGGATCTTAAAAGAATATAGACCACGCTGGCAACAAAGCTTGGCAATGTGATACCCTCACAATGGATTCTGGGGTGGAAACGATTGCTTCCTTCCTACTACTGCACATTTTGCTTTCCAAATCCAATTTTTTATTTTTATTTTTTCATGTAAGTTGGTCTCATTTTCCTATTTCAGATTTGGATAAATCTGCTACCCAATTTTGTTAATGTATATCACAAATCCTAGGAAGTGTTCAAGAACTTTCAATTGACTATAATTTGCTACCTAGAGAACTGATGAATGAAACACTAATTTTTTTGTAACAAAGTGCTTTTCTAAGCTTTAACAAAAAGCCACACATTGTTGGAAAAGTATCACCTACTTAATCAATAGAAAAAGCTGAGGATGACCTTCTTCCTCCTGTTCAATATGAAAACAGAGTCACAATTTCAGTTTCCAAGGCTCAACATTTACCAGAGTAATTGCCTGCCTCATTGTGGAATCCTGTTCATTCTGTCTTCTTGCTGGCAACCTTTTTGATTTATATAGCATTGAAAAGTCAATGGTGAGACTTACATTCTTTCTAGCCCACTTTCAAATTCTTGGCAGATCTTATTTTCAAAGTGGTCTGATGGAATGAAAATAGGGCTGCGGAAACCACCTGACTTTCCAGCATGAATCCTGTTTAAATCTTAACCACAAATTAGTTAACATGTATGTCACTGAAGGATGCAGCCAAGTCTTTCCCATTATTGTTTGGGAAAGTAAGACTCTCAACATAATGCCACCCCCAGTCCACCTCTGGTCTTATGTAGTAGCCCACGAAAGTAATTTATTTTGGGTTACAGTTTCCATGAGTTCACACATATGTCTCATTTTGATGTAAGAACAAAACTAGTGCTTTGGCAGGAATTCTAGAAAGGTGAGACCATCTTGGATAAAGAATTGCATTATCTATCACTAAATTGCTTGATAATACACAATTTTAAAAAAGAAAAAGAAAGAATGATCAAGAAGGCTATGGCCATATTAGACCCACTAAGACTATCACTGAACAAATTTATTTGTGTAATAGAGCCAATTTCTGCCCTAATGCAAGTTTGCTGCATGTGGATATCAGATTTATTCTTATTGATCCTCATCTTCAATTTTAAAAGCATCTCTTAAAAGGCTGCGTGTACAGCCAAGAAAATAACATCTCAAAAAGTACCCTTGAACATCAATATTGGGTAAGGTTGACTGATGCCACAGACTTGTCACCTTTGAGTATCATATGGGACTATATTTTCTGGAATCCAGAGTAGTAGACTAGAAAGGTATTTATGAATAGAAATGGAAGTAGAGGTAGAGAAAGACTGAGAAAAGGAGAGAGAGTAAGGATGGAAGAACGAAGACCCAAAGTGCTGGCTATCTGTAGTGGGGGAGACCGGTAAGAAAATTCATTAATTACATCTTCCTACTTCAAATGAGCAAGCTAATTATTTGTTGACCTAAGAGTCAATAGTGCCTTCAGGCTATAGACAATAATAAACATCAACCAAAGCAAATATGTTTGCCATAGCATGAGTATATTTAAATTTCAAAGTTTATATTTATCCCACCTCAGAGGAAAGTTCAGACAATATGTTTATGTGAAACACCAAAACATAAAGCACAGTCGTTGTAATACAACCTTATAAAAGAAGAAAACACATACCCCAAAATTTTGTTCTTTCCCACCTATCAAGCAATTTAGTGAAAAGTTTTCATCTGTTTCAGGTTGTCAGACTACACGTGTATGTCATTATCAAGAAAGTAGATATAGGGGCGCCTGGGTGGCTCAGTTGGTTGAGCATCTGACTTCAGCTCAGGTCATAATCTGATGGTTCATAAATTCAAACCCCATCAGGCTCGCTGCTGTCAGCGCAGAGCCTGCTTCATTTCCTCTGTTCTCCTCTCTGCCCCTTCTCTTCTCTCTCTCCCTCTCTCTCTCTCTCTCTCAAAAATAAATAAAATATATTTAAGAAAGAAAGTAGACATATATAAAAAAGGGCATAGATTTTATGTCTTATAGTAAATTATCTTATATGTATGTATTATAATAATAATAATAGTGAATATTTATTGACTATATACTATGTACCTGGCACTTGTAACTGGTATGTTACACATGAATAATCATGGGGTCATCAAAGACTTGTTTTGTTTTGTTCTTTTTGGTATTCCACTCTCTTTTTTAAATGTTTAGTATCTTCCCCTACTCCTAAATACTCAGTATTTAGGAATACTTTTAGGAGTACTCAGGTAGAATCATGAATTTCTCTCCTGGTGTCCTAAGACTACTTTAGGTAATACAGAGATTTGCATGTCAAAAATTAGAATATCCAGTACATAAGAATAATCAAATTCACTGTGGGATTTGATATGAAATCTTCTCCGCTCCTTCCCCATGTGCCTGCAAACTAAAAGTGGGGAAGGGCTGTGACCAGCTTCGGACTCACACCCTTGCTCCTGTCTTCTCCCCTGCACCCCACCTGTGGTGGTTAATTTTATGTGTCCACTTGGCTAAGCCAGGGAACTAAGATATTTGCTCAAACGTTATTCTAGATGTTTCTGTGAAGTTATTTTTTAGATGAGATTAACATTTAATTTTTCTTGTTGTTGTTGTTTTTGTTTTTTTTTTATTTTTGAGAGACAGAGAGAGACAGCGTGAGCAGGGGAGGGTCAAAGAGAGAGGGAGACACAGAATCCGAAGACAGGCTCCAGGCCCTGAGATAGCTGTCAGCACAGGGCCTGACACAGGGCTGGAACCCACGAACTGTGAGATCATGACCTGAGCCGAAGCTGGACGCTTAACCGACTGAGACACCCAGGCGCCCCAGATGAGATTAACATTTAAATTGGCACGTTTTGAGTAGATTGTCCCTTATAGTATGAGCGGGTCTCTTCCAGTGAGAAGGCCATAAAAGAACAAAGACTGACCACCCCCACCCCCACCAGCAAGAAGGAATTCTACCAGTAATTGCCTTCTGACTCCTCGAACTACAACTCTGTCCTGGGTCTGCAGCCTGCCACCAACCCTGGAGATTACGGACTTGCCAAGCCCCACGACTGTGTAAGAGAATTTCTTAAGATCTATAAATAGATGATTAGATACATAGATAGATAGATAGATATCCCTATCTATGGCCATATCCCTAAGACCCTGGGCTGCAAAATCTGGAGACACTTTCAGACATCCCTATCTATCTCTATCTCTATCTCTTTCCACACATGCATATCCTAATTGGTTCTGTTTCTCTGAAGAACACTGACTAATGCAACCCACCACTTGCTAGCCAATTTCTGATCCTTTGAGGCCAGAATTGTGGTTAGGCGAGGGGAAAGAGATGGCTAGAAAACATCTTCCGTGAACAGCCCTCTATGCATAGCAGATGGTGGAAAAGCTGCCATTTCTCTTTGGAACACTTTCTTGATTCCATACAGACCTTGGTGTGGAGGCTGGGTGGACCTGCCATCTTGCAGTGACCTTGAACCAACGTAAGCATTTCTATATTGAGTGGCCACATGTGGTTCCTTAAACAACCTCTGGCACTTTGTCACACCTTTCCAGTGTTCACTGCTGGGGCCCTGTGCACCCCCCCCCCCGCCCCGCCCCGGGCAACTCTGTCAATACTAGTACCAGGTAACTTTCTCCTTGGTAGTCAGCAACCGATCCATGGGGAATGCTGCCACATCCTTTGCCTTCACAAATACTGTCTCTGCAGCTGCCCCTAACCCGGCAGCAGGGGGTCCCTCCTCTGCTCCCCAGGCACTGAGGGCATATCTGGCTAGTCAGCTCTCATGAGCCTTGGAGCAGGAGTCAGGTCCCGTTCCACAATGTTCTCCAGGCCAGGGCAAGCAATACCAGGGTCTCAAAGTAGTCCCATTGAAGGCGTTTCTCACTTCAAAGTTAAAAAAAAAAAAACAACACAGTAGATTAAGTCATAATAAGGCCATACACACCAATCTCTGAAAAGCAATTGTAAGGACTCAAACCAGCCATGGATATCTCTAAAGAAACCTCTTCATAAATGGTTACTCGTTTTCTCCTCTCCTTACATTTGATAGTTTCAAAGAGGCTGGGAGTTCTACAGCTGTGTAGCCAAATCATTGCACTTTTATCTGCAATTTCTAAAATCAGTTCATGGGGCGCCTGGGTGGCTCAGTCGGTTAAGTGTCTGACTTCGGCTCGGGTCATAATCTCACGGTTTGTGGGTTCGAGCCCCACGTCAGGCTCTGTGCTGACAGCTATCTCAGGGCCTGGAGCCTGTCTTCGGATTCTGTGTCTCCCTCTCTCTCTGACCCTCCCCTGCTCACGCTGTCTCTCTCAGTCTCTCAAAAATAAATAAAAACATTAAAAAATAAAAAAAATAAAATCAGTTTCATAATCATTTTGATATCTATATCTATCACTCCAATACCTCAGTGAAAATAGACTTGAGGAGTCACATTTGAATTTTTTGCTATACACTGTTTTAAGCAGTAAATGGTAATTGTCTCATTTCATTCCTGCAACAAACCTACAGGGAAGCTACTTTATTAGTCCCATTTCACATATGATGAAACTAAGCCAGACATATCAAATAACCTGCTCTGGGTCACCTGTTTCATATCGGAGTTGAGCTGCAGACCCAGGGAATCTGATTCTGATTCAAAACCCTAACCACTTGCAACATAATGCCAGTCACTAGATATTTACTAGGCATTGTTCCAAAATGCAAGTGTACATTCTGATTGGCAAGTTTATAATTTAACAAAATTGTTTTCAGAATAGAGATGTACAACTCTGACTTTCAGATATCAACCAATGCTCTATAGGACCTGGGCACTGGGGCTTCTTTCTATTTAGCACCTATTAGGAAGTCAGGGCTGTGCTGTGATCCATTTGGAGGACAATTAAAAAAGCATAAAGCAGTACTAAACCAGTACTCTGGATTGGAAGAGGAAGAAATGATTTTACTTTGATCTCATCCATTTTAATTCTTCTATTCAGGTAAGGTAGTCTAGGAAAGGGGGAACATATAGGCAGATGGCATAGGAAGGCCTGTTATGTTGCATGATTCCAAAGGGTGGGGAAGCTGCTGTCCTCCAAAGAGAGATTCTTTACTGACTTGTGGATGATTAATAGCCCACAGCCAAAGATAGTCTTGCTTTAAGATCTCTGGGCTTAAGACTGGGCGACACATTAAAATGTCATGCTTCCGGGAGCGTTAACACTTTACTGCTAACTTTCTTTTACTCTTTACTCTGTATCTTTTCATTAGCTTCACTATAGAAAGCAAGCGAAGCAAAGGAAAAGGAGGAGAGTCCATGATAGAGAGGAAAGAATGCTTTCACCAAAACTGAGCTGTGTCAAAGGCCAGTTGTAACCTAGTGGATAGTTTTATGAATGTACAGATCAGCTATTTCCTAGCTGGCATAGTTGTGACCACTGCCTGAGGCATGCCCTGACGGACGCCAAGGGGTGCATCAAGCATTGCTGTAGGCCAGATAAATAATTCTCAGCCCTATGTGTGGCAGGGAGGGAAAAAAAGGATGTTACAAGTTGACAGAAGTTTGGGCAGATTGCTCTGGGAGAGCAGGAAGAAAGATACTTAATGGGGTTTTTTAGATCAGTCATAACACCCAGGCTAGTAAAAAGAAGGGACTAAAGTTTCTTGTCTTGAAATAGAGATTTTCATTTTACCTTGATGCCAAAGACAGGGTAGAGGGAAATCCTGATTGCTTTGGTGGAGGACCTGCTTGAGGAGGGAGGAAGGTAGTTGAAGGAGGCATAGTGGAGATGGGAGAGATTCTTGGTTAAAAGAGAACAGATTCTGGCAAAATAGATCCAGGCTAGTTCTTGAGAAGAGAGAGAAAGAAGAAATAATATCTGCTAAGGAGTGCCGGACAAAGGACAGAACAGAGATGTTTGTGCTACTCAGTTTTCAATTTCTTCCTTTGCTGTGGTGTGATTACACCCTTCTATTATCTGCAGATCTTGAACAAAAGCTGTATGTACAACAGTAGTGTACTGGTGATATTTTAGCAAGTGAAGAGGAGGGGGTGTCCGTGCATGTGGTGATGGACTTAGATGGATGGACAGTGGCTGTGAAGACAAAGTGAGAAGTGGAAAAAGGAGAATAGAGTCAGAAGGAAGACCATACTTCTCAAGAATCTTCAGAAACATGGTAGGAGGGGCTGGACATTCTGCAGACACCTAAGATTAGGACTTGGGGAATTCTCTGGCCATCTAAGGAAAGGATGACCAGGGACTACAAAATATGGAGACACATTCAGGTGACCAGTATGTATCATATTTTTCAAATGTATGCAAATACAAATGTACTTAATTACATACATACACACGTATAAAAACATACATGCAAAATGTTATGAATATATAGAAACATGATAAAATATATACTATTACTGAATGCATAGGTGTTTGATCATTATGTACTTTTTCTGAATCATGGACACCACAATTACATAGGAGATGACAACAGTTTTTAATATTATAAAGGGAAACACTTAAAAGAGATAAAAGGGAAGGCCTACAAAATCTCCTTCAGGGTTTCTAATACACTTAACAAAAAATCAATCCAGAAGAACTGGATTTAAAATCCATAAGAAGGGATGGTTTTTCCATGCATAGGATGGATTCTCCCATACTAACTTGCTATAATCATGTTTTTTCTCAGTACATGTGTTTTGAGAACCATTTCATTTCACTTCCCCACCCCTGTGCTGCTCCAGGCCTTGACCTTAACAAAACATTGTCAGAGGCAAGAAAAATGTATTAATCCACTACTCTTGCTTTTGATTATTCCCCCTTTTAGTTTTAATACATTTTCTTTCATAAATTGGGTATTTAACTGTGATTGTCATTTATTAACTTTTCGCCCCAATTACAACTATCCCATCAAGGGCAAGGGTCCCTAAGGAAGTGGTTGAGGGAGCATATACTGCACACATGTGATGAATTATTCTGCAGGCTGAGAAATTAACTAAAAATGAGTAATATGCTCTCAATTTAAACCTGGCAGGGGGTATTGTACTTTCATCCTCAAATTGGAATCGTATTTCCTCCAGTGGGGCTTCTCCAACAAGGAGAACTTGGTTCCTGGTGGTGTGATGACAACACTGGGTGGGAGACAGAGCTCCATGTGTTTTAGCCAGGATGCAGAGGTTATGATCAAGCTAATGGGAAAACCTTGGATTTTGCTTTTATCACCAAACAGGCATTCACAGAGCCTTAAACAAAACCCACTATCAGTTCTGAATGCTGTTTTCACGACCAACACACTCCCTAACATCTATAATTATTATTAGACACTTGGAGGACACATATCATTTTTCAAGAAGAAATTCCTTTTCTGTATGCCTAAAGATATCCGGGATGCATATTATTAATATATGTATTAAGATGTGTAAGCATATTGTTAAGTGCTCTTGATTTTTCTACTTTTTATTTCAAGGTGTGATTTCTCTATTTCTGTGAGCTGCAACAATTTTAATACTAAACAGAGAGAGAGAGAGAGAGAGAGAGAGAGAGAGAGAGATGAGAGAATAGGAAGATAAAGGAATGTGTAATTTATCAGTGATGGGTCACTTAATACCTTTTTAAAGTATGTCCATGAATTTTAAAAGTATATTTTTCTTCAGTAGAATCTGAAGCTCCTTGAGGGGAGGTTAAGCGTTGTTTGTTCCATATTCTTCTATCACAGTAATATTGCAGTAATTCTCAATCTTGGCTGCAGACTAGAAACATATTCAGAACCTTTGATCATATCCTTGTTCAGGCCCCACCTCAGACCCATTAAGTCAGCATCTCTCTGTGGTGAGCCGTGGCCAGAAGTTAGTTCTGAAAGCTCAGGTGATTCTAACAGGCAGGCAGGGTGGAGAGAGAGCAAATACTAGCTTATTGCCTTATGTAGAATAGGTGTCATTTGCTATTCCAATGAGCATCTAAATCATTTTCATCATTACACACTTCTCACGAAAACAGCAAAACTTCATAGATATAATGCAGCTTTCCAGTAATAAATTATCGTTAACCTATTCCATGGTTAATTGGATAAATCTTGTGTTGAAAACAAGCAAACCGAAAAAAAAGCCACTAAATTCTTTGCATCTCTATTTCATCCCACTTGGAAAAGCCCCTGAGATGACACGATTGGAATCATGAGATGCCTGTAGCTATACGACCTGTTTCTGCACTTTTACCTTTAATACATATTTTTTAATGAAAGGGGCACAAAAGGAATAGGGCACTTCTTTGATTAGGGCATTTCTCAGAGTGGTCAGACTATGATCAAAGAACATTTTGCCATGGTCAAAATTATAAAAATATAGTTCAAAGAGATACTAGTTTAAAAATAGCTGAAACCAATTTTTATAGAAGTCCACTACTACCTTTGGCACAATAGATGTATAAAAAAGTGCAAAGCAGCACTCCTACCTTTTGTGTGTTTATGAACTCCCAGAGATAGGCCTTGGTTTCCTCCCCTGACATATGAAAATATAGAACCACAGGTTTGATTGTGAGCAGTAAATAGCATAATGGAAGAAAAACTGATTTGTAGTTTGCAACCCAATATTCAGTCTGTTGTAGTTTTCCTATTATTCACTCTATTAACCTGAAATTTTACATGCAAATGAATATTATAGTATATAATGTAAATATGATCATCAATTATAGCTTTTATTAAGCAATTACTAAGTACTCACCTTCTTGTTTAGTGCTTTATTATGATCTCATTAAGCTATCACTGCAACCCAGTGATAACCCCTTATTATCTCCAGTTGACAGATTTGGACACTGAGGTTTATCAGTTCCAAGCCTCCCAGCAATTTCAAGTGAAGGTTTCCTTCAAAACTGCAAATACTTAAATTCTTTCTGCAGAGACTTGTCTAAGAATCCATATTGATTTGCTTCTCTTTATTTTCTCAGATAGTTTCATATCCGATACAATTCCATTTACATGTAGATGTGCAGTCAAAACACTGAGAAAGGAATATGAAGCTTCCTTTGTCTACCAGAGTGATACGCATCAGGTATGCTGGCTTCTAGCTCAAGGTGACAATCATTCTCTCCATGGCCTTTCCTTAAACTCCACCAGACTCTTAAAAATGAATTAAATGCCTTCTTTTTATATGTTGATTATGTGATACACGTGTCATTTCAATTTAAAAGATAAACTCTAGACATAAGGCTTCCTAATTCTCCAAAAGATTTCAACTGATTTTCTTCTTGATTTCATTTTAGGTGGAAGTATGATGATGTGGTAAAGGTTTATATTAGATGATGGGGCTGTGTGCATTTGTACTATGGAAGAAACTCTCAGGGGAAGGGCAGGGGGGAAAGAAGGAAGTGATCTGAATTGCTGTTCTGACATATCCGCCAGGCTCCAAGACCCGTGTTAGAGGAGAGAGCTGCATCGTATGCAGCTCAATAGATAAGCAAACACCTTTGCCACCATGCACTCTATCCTTTAAAATGCCATCTTTAACTTGTCTCTGTCCCCCAGATTCGAATGATCTTAGTGATGCTTTACCATTCCACAAAATTAGCAACCCCCTGGCCTGCATCTCAGGTGCAATGTATGAGAGAATCAACTGTGAAAAGCAAGAGAAATATATTCATCTTGAGGCTGACTGGGCCCTTAGTTTTGGTTTCATTTTGGCTTATGTTTTATTTTAGTTACATTATCAAAACTTTTAAGGAATGCAGACTTTTACCTTTCACCTTCCAAACTCTAAGTATCAAGACCAGGAATGGTTTCAGTAGACTTTCACAGTTTGTGGAGGATATCATGAAAAATAGTTTGCTCAAGTTTGCAAATGCTTTGAGGACAGGAGTGAGGATAGAATGATGATATTTGTTCAATCTTTTCATATATCCTCTGTTGAAACCACACGAGGGCCTGGGGGATTTCTTGGCAGAAGCAATATTGCAAATGGTCGATTGATTGGCATCGAGGGCAGCGATATGAAACAGTCAAGGTCTGCGCACTTTCTCCGGCATGAAGTCCAAACAGAGATCTGACTATGTCTGTTTATCTGAAATGTTTTCCTAAGTGATTCATTGCTTTGAGTTTGTAAAGAACTGGGGTTTGGCGTGGAGGGTGTAAGTATTTAGGGGGGATGGAATATCAACCACATGGAAGAAAAACAGAATTTTACTAAGCACTCTAAACCATCACAAGCAATATTAGTTTTGTCTTTTGATTGTGCCATGGGTACAAGACTTACAAAATGCAAACGTCCTCAGATGTACTGTGATTAGCTTAAACCATGTCTATCTTCTGCACAGCCCCTTGGAGTCTGCTGGCTCTCAGCCCCCATCTTGACATCCTGAGTCTGAGATATTTCCATCACACCAGTTTAATACTACTGAGTGTTCTGCTACCATAGGTTGGTGTCACTACATTTTCACTGAACTCCATTAAAAGCCATTGCATTCTGGTGAAGAAAATATAGTTTCCAGTTCTGGCCCTGTCTTTTCCCTAACTTGAGACTTTGGACAAGTACCTTAACTTCTCTGTAGTTTAACAGTCTCACCAGTAACAAATAAGGAGTAAGGTCTTCTCACAAGGTGAGACTCCAAGGAGACCATGTGAAAAGCCCTTTGGAAATGCAAAAGCCTGCGTGTTTGCTGACCACCACCTTATACCTCCATCCTGTCTCCAGCCACTCAGCAGCCTTGTAGGAGCTTGTCTGTGGTAAAGCTAAATACCACATTCTCCACATGGCCTGACCTCCAGGCAACAAATTAAGATTTGTTGAGCTTTTTCATCGTATTCCTCTTCTTTTCCAGGCAACAAATTAAGATTTGTTGAGCTTTTTCATCGTGTTCCTCTTCTTTTCCAGAATCTTGGATTTCAGCAGAAAAT
The DNA here is from genome assembly GCA_028646485.1 of Cryptoprocta ferox. Taxonomy (NCBI): domain Eukaryota; kingdom Metazoa; phylum Chordata; class Mammalia; order Carnivora; family Eupleridae; genus Cryptoprocta; species Cryptoprocta ferox. The sequence goes on along the minus strand of CM053578.1, from coordinate 30,546,898 downwards.
GTCTTGACTAAGACTTTAGCTGACAGGCTGGAAATCTGAGCAAGAAAGATTATGTGAAAGAACCATATGAAAACATACACATTTCTTCAAGGTGAATTAGAACATTTTATGCTTCCAAACCTTCTATGGGTTCTTTTCTTTCCTTTATTATCTTTTATCTCCCCCCCTCCAAAAAGTTTTAAAAAATATTTAAAATATTCTCTAAGAAATTATAATGAATAAAGGTATAGAAAATAAAAATATAAACTTCCATGAAACCACCATTCAGCTTAATAAAAAGAATGTCACTGGTGTATTAGAAGCTCCCTTTCCCCCCCATGCTTCCTCCTAATCATAACTGCTTGCTTTCCCCTTGCTTAACCACTACCCTAAATGTTCTGGTAATTGCTTTCCTGTTCTGCTTTATAGTTTTACTACCCAACTATGCATCTCCAAATAAAATAATTTATTCCTGACCATTATTTTCAGGATTTTCTATAAAGGGAATCATAGTATGTATACATTTGTCTTGTCTTGCTTTTTTTTTTTTTTTTTTTTTTTGTATTCAACATTATGTTTTAAAAAGTCAATCAGATTTATTCCTCCCTTTCCTGTTAGGTATGAGCAAGGGGATGCAAGGCATGGAGTGTGAATGCCAAATTTCCCGTTTTCTTTGTCCTGACAGCGCTATTGCAAAGATGGGCAATGTTCCTAAAACACAAAGGACTTTCTGTAGGAAGTGTGGAAAGCATCAGCCTCACAAAGTGCCCCAGTATGGGAAGGGCAAGGATTCCCTGTATGCCCAGGGCAAGTGGTGCTGTGATCCAAAGCAGCATGGCTATGGTGGGTGGATGAAGCCAATTTTCCAGAAGAAGCCTGAAACCACAAAGAAGATTTCAGCTGAGGCTTGAATGCATTGAACCTACCTGCAGGTCCAAGAGGATGCTGGCCATTAAGAGATGTAAGCATTTTGAACTGAAAGGCGATAAGAAGAAAAAGGGTCCAGTGACCCAGTTCTAAGCTTTGAGATTCTTCTGTTCTTATTTTTGAAAGGAAAATGCTGATGCTGTAGAAACATTATTTATATGAAAATAAATGCAGTGACTTTTTTTTACTCAAAAAAAAAGTCATTCAGTTAGTTGCATGTAGCTGTGGTTTATCAATGAACATTCACCATTGAATAACATTCCATTTGTAAGTAATGTATCGATATCCTATGGATGGACATTTGGATTTTTTCCAGTTTGTGCCTACTAGGAACAATGATGTTTCTAGAAGTTCATGCACTTGTCCTCTTGTGAAACAGTCTCTCTCCTTTGCGGTGGCCATGCTCAGTCAAAGGCTGTGCACATCTTCAGCTTCAGAAGATAATGTCATACAATCTTCCAAAATAATTGTACTAATTGGCGATGTTAGCAGCTTTTGTCTTTTCTCAACATACGATCACTTGGACTTTTGCTCTTTTTTTTATGCTTACTTACTTATTTTGAGAGAGAGAAAGAAAGGAAGAGAAAGAGTCCTAAGCAGGCCCCGCATTGCCAGCACAGAGCCTGCTGCAGGACTTAAACTCATGAACTGTGAAATCATGACCTGAGCTGAAATCAAGAGTTAGATGTTTAACTGACTGAACCACCCAGGCGCCCCTGGACTTTGGCTTTTACCTTAGGCTAGACTTAGGAACCATTCCTAACTATGAGATCAGTGCCCTTTTCCTCTGACCTAGCTTTAGGGTATGGTCTAAATTAAATATTGTTGATGATCTGGATGGGTTTATGGGATCGTCAATGCCTCACTTTCCAAGGGCCACTATAACACATTACTACAGACTGGGTGGCTGAGAACATCAATAATTTATTCTTTCACGGCTCTGGAGGCTATAAATCCCAAACCAAGGTGTCAGCAGGGCCATGCTCTGTCTGAAGACTCTAGGGGCCAAGTTTTCCTTGCTTCGTCGTTGTCCACTACTGTCTCCTAGCAGTCCTCAGCCGGCCATGGCTTGTAGTGCCATCATTCCGGTCTCTGCCCCTCTCTTCATGGGGCTCCTTTTCGGTCTGTTTCCTCTCCTCTTATAAAGATACCAGTCATTGGGGTATCTGGGTGGCTCAGTCAATTAAACATCTGACTCTTGATTTCGGTTCAGGTCACAATCTCACTGTTTGTGAGTTTGAGCCCCGCATCAGGCTCTGCACTTATAGTGTAGAACCTGTTTGGGATTCTATCTCTCTCTGCCCCTCCTTGCTCGCACACTAGTTGTCTCCGTCTCTGTCTCTCTCTCAAAATAAGTAAATAAATTTTAAAAAAAATTAAAAAATGCTATCTTATAAAAAGTAGATAAATAAAAATAAAGATACCAGTCATTGAATACAAGGCTCACTCTAAATTCAGAATGATTTTATCTCGAGATCCTTAACTAATCACATTTGCAAAAACCCAATTTCCACATCACATAAGGTCACATTCCCAGATACTGGGGGTAAGGTTTTTAACATGTCTTTCTGGAGAACACAGTTCAAACCACTTCAGTCTGTACTGAGGGAGGGGAAGAAGAGGAGGGGGAAATTATTAGTTTATGAAACAACTGCTATACATACTATATAATTTTTGATTGCTTAAGATGTTAACATTTCCCACAGGAGAGCAGTTAAATGGCTGCCCACTCAAAACAACATGCCTGCTTTAAAAAAAAAATCATACTTTGATCCTATTAGGTTGCTTAACAGACAAGCAAACAGTTGAAAGAAACAAGTCTGGGTCCTGCGGAGCTCACCGATGACTGGTGAGCCCTATTTTTGCACCCAAGTCCTCTATTGAACCTCACAATCCAGACAACAGAGGGAGAATTCAGAAATTGTTGAGAAAGGAGCCATTTTCTCAGGAGACACTGATTTTGTGTGAGTTGAAGTCCTACTTTTTAGTGCCCTAAAAACAAAAGTTTTTAAAGGCAAAAACTCATCGTATCTACATAAGATTTTCCATTCACTGAAAGTCTTAGTCTGCAATCGTTTATGATTTGGCAGGGCTAATCTTACTGTCAGAGAAAAGGGCATCCATCTCATGGTCCTAAGAGCTGAGCCCAAACCTCCACTGACCAAACCCAACTGTGCACTTCTGCAGCCACAACGAGGGTATTACATCTTTAGAGAGAGTTCTCGACTGTGGGTTCCACTAATGAGCCTAAGAGCACCCTGTTGAAATTCAAAGGTCTCAGGAAGCCTGAGTGGCTCAGTCGGTTAAGCGTCTGACTTCGGACTTTGGCTTAGGTCATGACCTCGTGGTTCATGGGTTTGAGCCCTGTGTTGGGCTCTGTGCTGACAGCTCGGAGCCTGGAGCCTGCTTTGGATTCTGTGTCTCCCTCTCTCTGACCCTCCTCCAACCCCTTCTCTCAAAAATAAATAAACGTTAAAAAATTAGAAAAAAAAAGAAATTCAAAGTTCTCAAATGTGGGGAGTGAAGAAGGCATTAAACAATTTTCAGACATCTTGAAACATTAGGCTAACAGATAATATCTAACAATTTACTTGGCAGTGTTCCAAGGTATTAACCTCAGATCCCATAGCTTTATTGGGGAAGGAGAGCATAGGGAGGAGTTAAGAAAGAATTGGATCAAAGGATACAACTTGATCAGATAACATCTTCCATTAGGGACACCAGAACCTTTGAAGACATCAGAGTCAGAGATTGTAAGTTGCCATCTCTTACAATTAGATCCCAGAGTATCATTCTCTCCTGTGCCTTTCTTCCTGATATTTATTAGCTAGCTCTAAATCTTGGCTCCCTTATTTCAATTCTAGTGTCTTTTTCTCTCAATCCTCAGTGACTTCTCTCCCAAATAACATGTAAATGACTGAAAAAGAACAATTTTGTTACAGTAACATCTGTGTAGAATAAACTGCTACATTTAATAAATACAATTATTTGAGTTTTGGTTTCCATAGATATCCAAAAAAATCACCACAGTTGAGATATAGAACATTTCTGTCAGCCCCTCTGTCCCCAAATTTCATCTCAATCCTTTAAAAATCCATTGTACCCACTACCTTTGGCACCAGGCAACCACTGGTCCACTTTTTATCATTATAAATTGGTTTGCATTTTCTCAATTTTATACAAATGAAAAATGAGGCACTCTTTTGTTTCAGTCAATATACTAATTCTGTGATTCATCTCTTTTGTTACATAAATCAGTAGTTCGATCTTTTCTATTGCTGAGCCATGTTTCTCCGAATGGGCCTATCACAGTGTATCTGTTCATCTATGTGATGGACCTTTGGGACTCCCCGCCCCCCACCCCAAGCAGTGTTTTGCTGTCATGTAAAATGCTGCTATGAACATTTGTGTACAAGTTTTGTATGAGTATATGTTTTGATTTCTCGTGGAGTAGAATGGCTGGATTTTATAGTAGGTATATATTTAATTTTATAAGAAGTTGCTAAACATTTTTCCAAATTGATTTCATCATTTTATATTACCAGTAAAACAGTATGAAAATTCCAGTGGCTTCATATTCTTATCTACATTTGATTTTTGTAGTCCTTTTAGACTGTGGCTATTTCAGCAGATATGTAATGTGGTATCACATTTTAACTTTTGTTTCCCTGTTGATGTAAGATGTTGAACACTTTTTCATATACTTAACCAGCTGTCAAATGTTTTTCTGAAATGTTTCTTCAGATCTTTCGGTCGATCATTAAGTAGGTTGCTTGTCTTGTTATTGAGTTGTAGTATGTCTTCGTTTTAAATTAAGTCCTGTGTTAATCTACGTATTAGAAATACGTTCTTCCATTTTGTGGCTTGCTTTTTGTTTTCATAGTGATGTCTTTCAAAGAGAATGTTTTTAATTTGGTAAAATAAAATTTATGAATGTTTACAATCTATGGTTTGTGCTTTCTGTGTTCTGTCTAAAAATATTTGCCTATCTCAGGGTACAAAGATTTCAAAGATTTTTATGCTGATGCGTTTTTTTTTTAAGTTTTATAGTTAAGTTTCACCTTTAAGCCTGTGATCTATTTCAAGTTAGCTCTTTTATATAAACTGTGAGGTAAGAGATGATGATTTTTTTCCCATACAGATATCTGTATCCCTCCACTGCCACAGTGTAGCATCTATAAATATTTCTGTATGTAACTATCTGTATCTGTAGCAAGCTACCCAGGAGTTCATACTGGTGTCTTCGGCTCGAATCCATGATCATATGGGTTATTCCAGCTACAATCAGATTTGGGAATTGACCACTTGCAATATATGTATCATGGGTGTTGGTCAATTTTAACTAGTAATTTAAATTTTTTTATAGGTAAAAGGCTATTCGGAATTTCTTTTTCTTTTTGTACTATTTCAGATACTTTTGGCTTTAAAATGATGCTCCCTTTGAGGAAAAAGTCTTCAGCTATTTGGAAATGTGCCTTGACTTTGTTCTAAGGTTGAAAGTTCTGTAAAACTATTATAAATATTATTATGGCTAAATATTAACTATATATAATTATAATTCTCAAAATAAATAAATAAACATTAAAAAAAAAAAAGACTGGTGGCACCTGGGTGGCTCAATTGGTTAAGTGTCCGACTTCTGTTCAGGTCATGATCTCACAGTTCATGAGTTCAAGCCCCGGGTTGGGCTCTGCTGACAGCTCAGAGCCTGGAGCCTGCTTCAGATTCTGCGTCTCCCTCTCTCTCTGCCCCTCCACCACTCATACTCTGTCTCTCTTTTCCTCAAAAATAAACATTTAAAAAAATGGAAAAAAAAAGATTGACTAGAAAATCCACTGCTATTCTATTACATAGTTATTCTTTAATAGGAGTCCAATCTTTATATCCTACCTAAATTTATATACTACCTTTCTTAAAAAATGGTTCTCTTAATTTCTTTTTGAATTTGACAGGTTTTATTTATATGAATATAAAAATTTATATAAATATGGTAGAGAAATTGAACTTGGACTCTCAACATGCAAGAAAAAGAGAGGAAGATATACATATTTTAATGCACAGCTAATAGTATGGTTTTTTATGCAGAGAAATACAAAAAAGAAAATAAGAGCTGGAGTGCAATTTTCCTGCTCAGATAATCCTGTTGGTATTTTTATAAAATAAAATTAATAGGGGTGCCTGGGTGGCTCAGTTGGTTAAATGTCTGATTCTTGATCTTGGCTCAGGTCATGATATCAGGGTCATGAGAGCAAGCCCTAATTCAGGCTCTGCACTGACTGCAGGGAGCCTGCTTGAGATTCTCTCTCTCTCTCCCTCTCTCTCTGCCCCTTCTCTGCTCTTTCTCTCTCTCTCAAAATAAATATTTAAAAAATAAATACAAATAAAATAAAATTAATACAGTGTCAGGCTAGAAAATATAAAAAGGAACAAAAAAGGACAAAATGAAAAATAAAATTCTTTTTCTTTGCCCTCACCCCAACTCCCAGGTTTTCTCCAAAATGCAACTGATCAATGGTTTGTTATGTATCTTACAGTCAGGAGGGCATGGCATATACTTGCATCTCTCTCTCCCCTGTATTAGGATCATATTGCATTTACGATGCCACACTTCACTTTCTTTACTTACATTATATTTCCATATAATTCCATACAAATTAAACTCATTTTTAATACTTATAGTGTCTAATATATCCTGTAATTTGACTAACCCCTGTTGATGGATATTGATTGTATCCAGTTTTAGTCTTTTACAAACAAAGCTGCAGTAAATGCCCATTTGTATAAAGGTACAATCATATCACACATATTCCTACACAAAATTACACATGTATGCATGTATGTATGTACGTATTTATTTATTTTTAAGTAATCTCTACACCCAACATGGGGCTCGAACTCATAGCCCCTGAGATCAAGAGTCACATGCTCTTCCTCCTGAGCCACCCAGGCGCCCCAAATACACACATTTATATATAATTTTTTCATGGGTATCCAGGGAAATTCTTAGCAACAAATTTTTTATTTGTGTGTGTGTATGTAGTAAAATTACTGGGTTAAAAAGCATGTGTGACTTATATTTTGATAGATATTAGCAAATTTTCTTATCAAAAAGTTGTAGCAAGTTATTGTCTCACCTACAATATGCAGGAGCCCACATTTCTCAGATCTTTGACAGTACGAGATAACCTCAAACTTAATTTTCCATATTTCTGCAAAGTGAAACATGGTATCTTACTAATGTTAAATTTACATTTTCATTAACGAATGAGACAAGCATTTTCCGTATGCTAGCTGGCTAGGTGAATTGCTTTCAGAAAATTGACTCTTTACACCCTTTTCCTACCAAGTTGTAAGTCATGTTTCTATTGGGCTGATTTGAATAAGCTATTTATAAATAGAAAAATATAGCCTTTGGTTGCTCATAAATATGGCAATAGGTTTTCCCTTGCTCTTTTGAGGTTGTTTGTGTTTGGGTACAGAGGTTTTTAATTTTCCTGTTATGTATCACTCTGGAAAAAATTTACATAATCCTATAACCAAATGCCTTCCAAGGAGTATCTTCATTTTTTCCTTTAAAATTATAGCTCGCTAGGTAATGATCCTGATTCCGTTCAAAAATGGCTGATTCTTTTATCAGAGAGAAGAAGAGAGAGTGGTTCTAGCCAGGAGCTGGGGCTGCCCAGGTGGTCCGTTACCTCCTCATGGTGGGATGTAGCACTGTTTACTTCCTTCCTTTTCTCAATTAATTTGGGGCAAAGGAGGTCTGAAATACCTACTAAGAGAAAGAAAGGGTATTTTTGCTTTGTGTTCAAATTTAAAACTTATTCTACGTATGATATTAAATACACTTTAAGTTTCTCAATGTTAAACTTTTAACACTTATAATTTTGGGTGCATGTGTTCAAAACAGAGGTTACACTCTGTATGATTTTTCTCCATTTAAAGCAGCTTCAGTTAGGGAGATTTTTATTTAAATGACACTTTTACCTTTGCCATTTAAAGATGCTTGGGGAAATTGCAGAGAGAGGGTTTACCTTAGTGACTCCTTGGTAAAGAAATAATAGGAATTTATACCAAGATTCCCAGACTTTCTTTGCTTCCTCCTAACCCTAACTGTGATGAAAGATTGCCAGAAATTTTTGAGAATGTAATACAACTTTCAAAACGAATGAAGTAAGATTTTTTAACCAAGTGATTACATGAAGGGAAGAACATTGTTTCTCACAAGATAACAGAGAAATCCACTGAGTCCCAAGGTTGTTTCCCAGCTGGCAAACTCTTGGCCATGCACTTGCATGACAGGCATGTTGGGAACTCCTTAGGGTCCTGGCAGTGCTTCTAGTCTTTTCTTCACAAGCTGTCTTGCTGGCTTGGGCTTCTGTGTCATGAAGCTCCAACAGTTGTTTGGCCAGGCTCTCTTACCCAGCTTGGCGCCTTGGGAAAGGCTTTACACAAATGTCCTCCTTAGCTAGAGGAGTCGATCTGCAATTACAATTTCTAGAGGTCGGCTAAATGTACAATTAGCTTAAGGCATGCAGTCAATTGAACCCTTCTGGAAAGAAATTAGTAGCTTCACACTTCCTCTTACAAAGCCTCAAAGTTCAGTAGACTAGACACTGTAGGCAATTTTTCATATGAGCTTAGGGTGACTTGGAAATGGTTGTGATATTTGTAGCCCTTGGTGTCTCCAATCAGGACTGACTCGAAGCATAATTTCCAAGTTAGCAAAATATTCCCCTGGATTCTCCCCACATCCTCTTCTAACTTATCCTCTGTGGCTTTTGGTGTCCCCAGGCTTGACTGCACTAAGTCTCTACTCAAATGTGTTGCTTTTCATGCTGTTTCCTATGCTCCAAATCACCTCCCTTCTTCCCATCAGAATTTATTACCAAAGTCTCTCTTTTCTTTTCTTTTTTTTTTTTTTTAAATGAATTGTTGCTGATTTGGTATTGAAATTTTCCTCTTTCTCCTCTGGCTTTGCATTCCATTAGCTGTACTTTTTAATTAGTTATGGAAGAGTAAAGAATGTACTCGTGACCTTAAGCTCCTTCTCAATGTCTATGATGAGTCGGCAGAAGAGGGAGCAGTGTGCAGTGCACAATGGGATCTGCAGTGCCCCCCCTCCCCGTGAAACTAGAAGAAACATGGCCGAGGACACAAGAAGGGCAGCTCCTTGAGAGCAGGGCTTTTCCACTTCGTTCACTGCTCTATCCTTAGCATCCAGAATGAGACTTAGCACATGCAAGTGGCTCACAGATACTGAATGAATGAATGAATGAATGAATGTTTTGTTCTTTCTTGCCTACAAAACAGCCAGGCCTCCCTACTACCCAACTTCACTCAACCTCTCGTCCTATTCTTCTCCTCAGAGAACGTGGAGAGCTGCTGAGTCCCTTGGATGTTTTGTAAGTCTTCCCTGATAGTGTAGCCTAGTAGTTAATAGTGCCTACCTCCTAAATTTATTTTGAGGATGCCTACATTAATACATGTACAGTAATTAGAATGATGCCTGCTCCATTAGCAAGTCTACAGTAAATGTTAACTTTTAAAAGTAGTAGTAGTAATTCAGTAATTATCTTTTATTAAGACTTTTTTTTAGAGCAGAATAAGGTTCACTGTAAAATTGAGAGAAAATACAGAGATTTCCCATATATTCCTAACCCCAACACATGCACAGTTTCCCCCATTACCAGCACTCCACACACACACCAGAATGGTACATTTGCTACAATTGATAAACCTACACTAACACATCATCATCCCCTAAAGTCTATACTTTACCTTATGGTTCACTCTTGGTGTTCCTAACTATTATTTTTTAACAAGCCCATTGATAAAGTATTGCTTTAGTACTTGTAATACCAAATGGAAAAAAAATATATCTTTGAACTGATGGATCTCCAAATTAGAGAAAATGAGAAATAGGTAAGTTGTAGTTACCTGTTGCATTGTAACAAGTCTCCCCAAAATGTGGTGGCTTAAAATAACAATCATTTTTTATCTCACACAGTTTCTGTGGGTTAGGGTATGGTTTGGTCCATTGGTTCTGGCTCATAATCCTACAGAGGTTGTAGTTAGGTATCAGCTAGTGTTAAACTGGGGCTCTTGGCCAGAACATCCATCCACTTGTGGCCTTGGCCTGGACACATGGTGGCAGAGTTCCAGAGGCAGTCTTAAGATAGACACAAAGAGAGAGAGGCAGAATATGTGTTGCCTTTTATGACTTAACCTTTGAAGTCATGCAACACCATTTCTATCACATTTTATTGGTCAAAAAATCTACAAAGATGCTCCTTACTTTCAAGAGGAGGAAACAAAGAACCCACATCTTGATGCAGGAATGCTAACATTTCATCATAAGAAAAGCATGTGGCAGGGGATATAAGCATATGCTGCCGTAACCACTTTTGGACAATACAAACCGCCAGGAGCTATGATGCCAGTTGCACCACGCAGCCATGCACACAAGAACCCAACACACAAATGAACCCACAAGTCCTGATATAGTGAGGTTGGGCCTAACCAGGGCTCATCAGTTTAGATTTCAATTAGCAAAGGGTTATGCAGGTCCTTCTGAAATGTTTGCCTATAAGGATGAGAACTGCTCACAAAGCACGCATTGAATTGCCGTCTGACACCCATTTGAAGGGTGTTTAAAGAGAAAGAAGTCTAGGAGTCAAAATTGAAAGTGCAAATTGCAAATGCTTCTCTTCTAGAGTGATGGGGCTATAAATACCGAGGCTGTTTCTGTTAAACAACAAATGGAAATGCTCCAGAATCAATGAGAGGTGTTAGCACCAGGGAAAAACAGCATCTTAAATCCTTACGCTAACAATTAAATCAGACACATTTGACACTTTATCTGAGACACTCCTGGCAGTACTTTATTCTTCATGGCATGATTTGGAAACTCACAGCAGGGGACAAGCAGATTTTGGAGTATTATCAGTTTGGCTTTCTCGGCGCTCTCCCCAAACATAATTCAATGTATTTCATTCAAGCCAGTTTCATGCTTTTTTTTGAAAAAAGGCAATTGGTGAAAATGAATGGGTTTCCAAAAATATACGCCGCGGCCTCAAGTTGCCAAAGAAATGACCTGCTCAATAACAGTTGGATATTAACACAATCAGAAAAAGAGTGATTTATCTGTAAGACCCCAAGGACATTCAGTTACAGTCCCTATGAATCATGAGAAATCTGTCTGGGAGAGCATGAGGCCCTACAGATTACTCACCTCACCATATGTCATGCTTATTCAATTAGAGGGGAAAAAAATATTTGTCCTGTGATCATTGTAACTGGGCTATTTTTATAAGCTAGCTAGGCTGCTAAACAAATGATAAAATGGAAACAACATAACTTCCGAATTTTAAGAATCCCATTTCTTATAAGTGTTCTAAGTACCTTAAGCCTGCCAGAATAGAAGTTCTAGATCGAGGCCCTTAGAGCATGGCTCTGCCATAACTGGATGGTGAGGGGTTTGGGTTATTGGAGGTATTGACATGAGCAGCCACTATTCATAGCTTACAAGAGGCACGACCACCAGTTCCTGGGCAGAGCATCTGACAATGGGGGCAGCCAGTCGGGCAGACGCTGTGTGGCAGCACAAGAGTGCAGGCTGTGACATCAGCTGGAGCAGTGTCTGAATCCTGACTTGTTCACCCATGAGCTGGGCAACTTTGATGGGTTTCTAGACCTCTCTGAGCCTCAGTTTCCACATAGATAAAATGGAGACAATAGTACCTCCCACATGTGTTCAGGACCTAGCAGTGTCAGCTGGAAATAAGTGGTAACAGGATTATTGATGGTCTCTGTTCTCTCACTACCCCAGCTGTCATTACCTAAAGAGAGTCCAAAGACTTACAGTGAGGGCTAGAGCCCATCACAGAAGTCCTACAAAGTAACCCTGCCAGCAATTGGAGGGTGTTGCCTGGGGAGACACAGACTATGGTGTAAATAGTGTCGGACAGGCAGATAAACTTAACCACCGGCACACCCTCCAGGTGGCCGCCCTTGTTCCAATCTATAAAGGACTGGCACCCAGGCTTGTCTCTGGGATTTTAGGAAGATGAGAGCAGATCCTGGTGTAGACTTTGAGTTCTTGACTTCCACTGTCCATTGTGCTCACTGTTAGACAGGGTCAAGCATGGGCTCTGGGACTTAGCAACACATTTGTCAGAAAGCTTGATCTGCTCCTATGGGCCCCTAGGGGAGGGTGGCTCTTAATACCATCTAGATGGAGAAGGGGAAGGGCAAGTTCTAGACCCATATCCACTATTCTCCACAGTCTCCTCTTCCTTGTTTAATTGTAGCTCTGACTTGTTTGGGGAAGGGAGCAGTAAGAGCAGCAAACAGAAGCTCTTTCGATGTCCATAGCAACAGTCTGGGAGACAGGAGGGACATTCTCAGCCCTAAGTCTTCCCTCTCAATCTTTGCGCACTATGCAGCCCACAGAATGGAAGCTCCATACCTCCCAGATTCCTGGTTTTCTCTTTTGTTTTGGATGCCTGTAGCTTCCTACCTTCATGATGGCCCAGAAAGTGTGTTGTGTTGTTTTGTTTTGTTTTCAATCTCTCCAGAATTTTAGTTGACTTTATCAGGAAACGTACCAAACGTACTTGAAATAAACAAAATAGAAGTCCACTGTATAAAGTACAATCCATCATGATGCAAGCATTCAGACATTGTGAAGAATGCAGTTCCTGAGATGGAATCTAGCCAATACTGACTCACGGAGCCCCTGCTTCTTATTCCACAGCTGCCCCATGCCCTTTGTGTTATTGACCTCCTTATTTGGCATTCTTCTCCAAGACTTGAAAAGGATGAGATTATTTTCATACTTCATTGCCTCGATAGGGAGCAGGGGATCATCTATATACACATGATGGGAGGTTCCTGAAAAAAAGACTAGAAAACAATTCTCTAACCACATGATCCTTGAACGACTCAGAATAGGCCATAAAATATAACAACAATGGTGAAAACCAAGGTACAACAGCTTAGGAACATTGCATCCTCTTCTCATCATTCTGAACAACGCTTTCTCCTTGGGCCATCCAACTTTTCCATGTGTTAAGCATGACAGTCACACATATTTGTAAAATTACATTGCTCCACCCTTATGTCCTTGTGTAAATGCTAAGTCTACAGACGTGTAGCTAGGCTTTCTCATGGAAAACTTCCGAACACTCAACTGTTTTTTTCAATGCCTCATCAGCCCTTAATCTAGATGTCCTCCTTTATTTTCTAGCGATGTGTTGTGCTATAATGATCTCTTGTATCTACCAGAATGTATTGAGCATAGTGTCTAAGGACACAGATTGGGCCCCAGATTTATGTTGAAATCCACATAGTGTTATTTAAGAACTGGGTGGCTTTGGGGAAAGGGTAAAACATCCTTTCCTTAGGCATTAAATGGAAATAATTACCGTATAGCTCATCAGATTTTGAGGATGCTAAATAAGGTAACCTATATAAAATGTTAAGCGCACGACCTAATACATAACAGGCATTTGGTAAATGAAAGTATTTATGTTATGAATCAGTTTTCTTTTTCTGACATTGCGATAGCAGTACATAAAATATTTGCCAATGATTTTCCTTTCCCTTAATTATCCATTACCAGCCTTGAGTTAAGAGGAATAGCTGTATTTTCCATGAAATTGATAGCAGTGTTTTGGGAGCGAGGTGATACCAGTCCCAGAGGGACAAAGATTTCATCTGTCTTATTCTCCTCTGCAACTCAGATCCTGCTGCACTGTCTGGTGTAAGGTAAACACTCAATAAGTACATCTGTTGAATGAATGAATAAATGAATGAATTATAGAAGGTCAAAAACTGTGAATGGACTGCAACGTTATACATAAATAATAGAAAATCAGGAATGATGGTTTTACCACATGTGACCAAACAAACTCTGTTGCAAAAATAAATTCACCTTTTTGGAGAATTTTATACAACGGAGGATTAATTTTGTCTAATGCTTTTTATAATTTAAAGTACTAAATGTACACAACGTGTACCATGCCAAGATAGAGAAAATATTTTCTTCTGGTAATCAATATTCACTCATTTCCTTTGGAATCATGCTTTGTAATGTTTTTTCTTGAGAAAATTCTAAGTGTGTGGTTTTGGTTTTGGTCTACGTAGTGGTAAACATCTCTGATATCCTAAAATGGACAAATGATTGTGAACAGAAGCTTTTTACTGTTCTGATAATATAGGATGTCAGCTCCAAATTGAGACAGCAAAGATACTTTTACAATTTGGTTTCTACTTAGACGTCTACATTTTGTTTTCTGCCTTGTAGAAGTGAGTTTTCGGGACCAAAAAATCATCATTTTCCATGATGAACTAGGTTCATTATGCATATTAGTAAATTTTTTTATCACAAAATCTGACATTGTTTAAATTTTAAAGGCTAGTGGAGGAAACATCATGACATGAGTCAGTTGCAGTTAGATAGGGAATTCTCCTAAGGGGAACAGTCTTACATAAGCAAAAAGGAGACATTAAATGATATAATAGGTCATAGATGCATCTCAATTCCTCTCCATGTGGGGAACCAGCAAAGGAGGTCTTTAATACAACGGAAAATAGCATTGTTTTCAATGCATGATAAAAGTAAGTAATGGGGCTTGAACATTAGAAGGAATACTGGATAATCCTAGCTCACTTTTTCTATGTTCCAGCCATGAAGTGTTGAAGAATTCAAGGTGTATCTCAGAAAGAATTTATTATTAGTATTAGTATTATTGTTGTTGTTGTTGCTATTTTATTTTACAGAAAGAGAGAGAACAGGAGCAGGGGAGAGGGGCAGAGGGAGAGAGAATCTTAAGCAGGGTTCGTACTCAGCTTGGAGCCCAAAGCAGAGCTAGATCCCACGACCCCGGGGTCATGACCTGAGCTGAAATCGAGTCGGATGCTCAATCCACTGAGTCACACAGGTGGCCCCCAGAGAGCTTTTAAATGTTGTGGAGATAAGATTTTAATGCACTTTGAGCCCCCTGTACACAACCTAGCACATGATTTGTAAAAATATTTGTGTAAATATTCATGCATATCTAGAATCTTAGTTCCAAATCAAGACAGCAGAGACACGGCCACATATTTCCTTCAAGTTCAATTAATGGAAGAAATAAGACTGGCTCAGGTGGTCCATGATGGGTTTTGGGGTGACGGTGGGGTTCAGAGCTGATGGCCAAGAAAGAATTTTTGAAGACATCTTTGGTGCCAGAAGGTGATTTTATTAAAGCATGGGGACAGGACCCGTGGGCAGAAAGAGCTGCACTGGGGTTGTGAAGAGTGACTGATTATGTACCTTCAGGTTGGGAGGGGGTCAGGGACAGCATTAAGTCTTTAAGGAATTTTGGAAGCAAGGTTTCCAGGACCTTGAGGGGCTAGCTGTTGTTCGTAAAATGTCATTTATTATTGTTTAGTAAAACCTCAGTCATGAGACCCTTCAGATGTATATCAGGGGCCATATGCTTGGAGTATAATTGCCAGTATATACTGGGGGTTAAAGATAAAGAAGGTTTGCAAAGGAATTTTTATGTGTTTAAGGAGACTCACAGGATCCTGAGGGGTCAGGATAATGTTAAACCGAGGGTCCCTTTTGCCCCCAGCAAAGTGTCATCCTTGAGGCAGCTGAGCTCCTAGAGGGAGGTCACTCTGCCTGTCTCAAGGACTTGTCAGTGGGCTGTAGGCAGTAAGGAAATTTAATTTTTCATTTGCCTTTGTTTCCCACATCACCATGGCAAGCACTTAAACCCCCTTTACACACCTTAATGAGGGTGGTATTAGGGCTCCAGGAAACAGAGTCTATAGGTTTCTGGAGATTAAGCTATGGTTAAGATTGCCTTTTTCGTGCAGTTTACGAAGTTATCTGTAAACTGAAGGAGACTCCTGTCAGTTTAACCATTTGTTTTCTGTCCTTTCCTTTGTTCTTAGGCAGCCAGGAGTGCCTAAGAGCACACATATCCCACCTGGTGTGGAGCGGGGGGGGGGGGGGGAGGGGGGGAGGGGGAGGGTGCTGTTAGCATGTACTTTGCCATCAGCTTGCCTTCTGCTCCCTCCTCACATTCACCCTTGCTTTTTAATAGAAATGGAAGTAAGTGATGACACCAGCTTTTATAATTTGCTACTTCTTCCCTTCTTGTAACCATGAAGTAAGTTCATGAGAATGAAGGTTAGAGGTAAAACTGGTAAGCAGTTATTTGTTTTAATCATTTCCAGATAACACTATCTAACATTTACTAAGTGTCTACCTCTTTAACAGACATGGCGTTAAGTGATTTACAAGAATTTACTCATTTAATGTTGAGAGAACTGCATTATCATTGGAAAGATCTCCTCATTATTCTCATTTTACAGACCTGGGAGCTAAGGCATAGACAGGTGCTTGGTTCACCCACAGCCACGCAGGAAGAGATCCATTCTGGATTCAACCCCAGCAGCCTGGCTCCTTCGCTCAGCTCTTCCGACTCTGTACCCGCAGCTGTGTGGACGCTCCATGACTTGTTCCTCTTTCTCCCCTGACTAGGCTGAATCTGGCTCTTTGCACTGTTTCCAATTTAGCCCTGTCTCTCGGACTCCAGTAACTATTTAGAATACAGATTCTGACTTACCTCTTTATCACACTGGCATTCGCAAGGCTTCATCTACTCTAGGCACTGAGTATATACACTATTTGGCCCTTGTTCTCTAGAAGAGTCTGGACTGCTTTTGAAAGTGTGCACACAACATGAGTGTGCACAAAGTGTGGCAGCCACATTCGCTCCATGGGTCCTTAGGGCCCTTGTGTCTTTTCCTGTTGAATTTGTGCCCTCCAGTCTTTCTGTATTTTCTATCCGTGGTTTTCGCGTTGTTCCCTGGTGTCTTGCCTAGCACTCGTGCCTACTAAATCAAGCTCTCTTTTGACAGATAATTTGTATAATGTATTGGGATGTGGGAGTCTTGAAATGTTTTTGTATCTCCAGTGACTTGGTGTAAACTGGATGGTGATGGGCCAGAAAATCATTCTCCCAGCCCCATAGAAATCGCTGCGTGACTCACACCATGATTAAGTTGGAGGCAGCGTAAATGTGGTGTTGGACCTCTCATGCAGTTTGCTGTCAACCCATTCTGAAAAAATTATAATAACCTGCAGATCTGACGTGTACTCTGTTCAGTGGGTGGCAGATCTGTCCTAAACATATTTCTTCCTGGAGCAAACTGCTAGCAGGGTTTATATTTCTTAACTACTCTTTATAGTAAATACCCTCCCATAATGGTTGCATTTGCATGTCAGTAGTAAAGGTTGTACGTGTGTGTGGGACTGAGTAAACACCAAAGTACAAATCGACTTTTATTTTTGTTTTTATTTTATCCTTCGAGAGCCACTCCTCTTGAAAGGATTGGTGATACAGAGTAATATATAATCAAAGTATCAACATACTAGATAACGATTTTGTTAATTTCAAGGGAAATTCCTGGTTATCTGATTCATTCATTTGGTAATGTAAAAATTTTCAATTATCTGTATAGTTATCTGTTGCAATTCCTCATGTTACAACTCCAAGTCCAGAAAAAAGGTGTGAATTTGGGAGGTGTACGTGCAGACATATTGCCAGTGATGAGTAACTGGTATGTATTAAGTTACCAAAGTCAACATAGTAACTTACCATGTCCTTTAGATCTGAAAATGCTTAATTTAAATATTTCTCTCTGATTATTTTTTCTAAAATTGTGGAAGGCATAGATGCCATGATGTTTAGCATGTATGGTATCTAACCACTTCACAATCACACATGCCAGCAGTTGTTTTGTGGGTTTCTGAAAGGTCTTGGACAATAATAAAATCTAGGCCAATCATGGTTCTTTTTAAAAATGATCCTTATGTATATTTTCTCTGCTGCCAGAACTTCAGAGATGTTACATAAAGTGAAAGCCCTATAGGGCTTCTGGTTACCATCAGGCCTTTGGAATTTCAATAGAAACCAGGAACAGTCTGTGTAAAAGCTTCTTAATATTTTATGAACATGTCCAACTTCCTACAGTTTGTTTTTTCAGAAGGTGTGTTTATTATTTCCTATCTGATTTTCCTCAGAATGTAGCAGTAAAATTCTGAAAATGAGAAGGGTCCATAATATTTATCCCAGGTCGAAGTTCCATATGTGCAAATACAGCTGCCTGTGTGATGTGTCCACTTGGGTGACTCAGAAATCTCAGCACTCACAGGCCAGAATGGGTCTCCTGATTCCTCTCCCAACCCCCAGTGAAACCTTTCCTATTCTGGGCCTCCCCACTTGAGAAAAGGATGCTGATATCCTCAGAGTTGCCAAACAAGAAAGCTTACTTAAGCATTTTTCTTTGAGTATAGTCTACAGAGTATAAAGAGCATAAAATGCATGCATCTGAAGCATACATTTCAATAGATTTCTACTTAGGAAGATACTTGCGATCACTGTCAAATTGCCAGAAGTTTCCCTAGTGACCCTTTGGGAGTCACTGATTCCTCCCTTTTCATGTCTAAACCTTCACCAAGTCCTGACTATTCTTTCTCCATCATTTATCTTGAGCCTTTTCACTTTTCTCCATCTCCACTGGTCTCTCCATGATCATCAATCTCCCCCAATCTTGTCTCCTCAGTTCCAGTTTTGCCAATTCCTTATCTTTACTGAGTGATCTTTAAAAAGCCCTAAACCTGAACATCACATTCCCCTTCTTCATTAACTTCCCTTTACACTTAGAATAAAATGGATACTTATTATTGAGGCTTAAAGTGATGCCCCTTAAAAAATGGCCCTTTGAACCCCCCCAGTCTGTGCCTCCCTATATTCATCTTTGTCCCTCACAGTTCATAGAAAATGCCCTGAGGGCCTTGTGAACATATAGAAAATTGGTGTGAATGCTTTCCTTCTTCTTCCCCTCCCCCCACCCCACTCATACCCACACTCACACCCACACCCACACCTGTCTCTTCTCTTCATATGGCCAGTTCCTCTTCATGTTTCTTTATCATATTGAGGACAAGCTGGCTATAAAGCATTTTCCTTCACCCAATCTAAAGGACGGCTCCCCATTTAGTCTCAGAGAACTGTGCCTTTTTCCTTTATAGCAGTTTTCAATGTACATATTTAAGAGTTGCTTCTGGTTGTGTATGTAATACCTAACTTCCCTGCTAACTGAAACTCCATTAGGGAAGGACCAAGAATGTTATTTTATTTCCTCTTCCTTACCAGTTAACCATGCACCTGGCATATGAGAAGTATTTAGTAAGTAATCGTTGAATGAATGAATAAGTCAATGAATGTGTACTTGTCCCTGAGAACAATGTAGAAGGGAAGAATTGAGAGGAAACAGAGGCAGGTGTGGACAGTCCCTCTGAGACGTAAAACCTAAGAAAGGATTATTTTTTCCTCAACTGAATGAATTTCAGAAACAGTTCCTGGACAATTCTTCTTTTCCTGAGTTGAGTATCACTCTGAGAAAAGTACGGCATCCTAGGATATCCCTGGAAAAGAATTCAGCTGGCAAAAGTCAATTTCTCTCCTGATTGACTCGTCTGTCCTTTGACCCCCTCAGCCCATCTTATCCCATTGGGTCTGGTACCAACTGGGGGAAAATTTTTGCAGACATCTCACTGGTTCGTTTCTGTAATTTCTATAGAATCAGTAGATGATCTGAATCCTGGAGCACAGTGGTAGGTTAAGGACAAGGGGTAGGATGAGGTGGGGAGATTTAAAAGAGAGATGGTAGGAAATCTTTTTAGAAAGGAGTATGCAGTTAGATTCTAGGAGTAGTGATTTGAATTTTGTTTTCTTCTTTTGCATTGCAATTCACTTCTTCTGATAGTCCCAAGCCTTAATACAATTTTGTGAATACCTAACCTGGTGTTTGTTGTGCTTTGGAGAACTCAGGGAGGATTCCGAGTCACTATTTAGTGCCTAGCTCTATAAGGAAGAAGGGCAGCAGCCCAGCTCAGGATTCTGATGTGGAAAGAGGTATCTGGCAAAGATGTTCACAGCAGCAGATCAGAGCCAGAGCTGACAAATCACTACAGGATGAATTTGCCCAATATGTCAACGTTCCTTAGGAGATGCAGAAATACAAGGGAAGAAAGCTGACATCCCACAGCTGCACAGGACAGGGCACATTCCACACCAGCTGGTATTAAATAGATGAGTTAGCCCTGAAGCCTAGAGAATGTGGGATGTTTGGGTTACACTCTGTGGGTCACATGATTTAGAATTCTCTCACATAGACCTTCCGACCTCAAAGTAGGCAACAATTCAGAAAAAAAAAAGAATCAATTGTATTTTTTAAACGTCTTGTTTAAAAAAAAAGTAAAAAATCTGGCTGAATCAACTGGACTGTCAAGTCAGGTACACTTTGGACTGAAGTAACTCTATTTTCTTTCCTCAAAATGCTTACTGTAATCTGTCAGCTGAAGAAATGGGAAATTTTGGGGCATCAGGGTGGCTCAGTCTAGGCCTCCAACTCTTCGTTTCGGCTCAGGTCATGATCTCACAGTTTGTGGGTTCGAGCCCCACATCAGGCTCTGTGCTGACAGTGCAGAGCCTGCTTGGAATTCTCTCTCTCCCTCTCCATCTGCTCCTCCCCGCTCATGTGCATGCTTTCTCTCTAAATAAGTAAATAAATAAACTTAAAGAAAAAAGAAATGGGAAATGTAATGGACATGCACAGGGATGGGGCAAGGAAAGGTCATTTGGGCTGCCATGCTCTGTCAGAGTGTATGAGGGTGACAGGGTTGGGGCTTTTAGGAGTTAGAGAATGTTACAGAAAGAAGGCTTAAGCTATGAAGAAGTGAAAGAAGGCAGAGAATGAGAGGTCAGGTACTGCTAAGAAAATGCTGATGACTTTGTAATTTTGTTCTTCCTATATTCAATCATCTTTAAATGAGTCAGTGATGTAATTGGATGCAGTTGTTAAACTAGGCCAAATAAAACCAGCCCCACTGCATTTGAATAGTTTGGAGATTGGGAGTGAAAGAGAGATTTACCATCTGTGGCCTGACTCCCCACACCTCCAGTACAGCCTGCTCTACAGGTTGGACTTGATTTCTGAGTAATAAGGATGGGGGGGTTTGCTGGCTTTGTTGGATAATTAACCCAAATTATCTGTTTATTTCATGGAATATTTCTCTCCAATAGGAGATGCTTATGTGTGTTGTTTTTGGTTAGAATACAAGCTCAGTGAAAACAGGACTTCGCTCTACATTCATGGGTTAGGATAGTGGCCTCGCTATATGCCAGGCCCTGGGCACATTTCATCATCCTCACTGCAATCCTGTATTCCACAGATGAAGAAAGATGCCCCGAGAAATCGGAAACTTCCCTAACCCACCCAAGTCCTCATACACGTGAGGGGGTGGGCCAGAAATTCAATAGGTCAGTAAGAGTCCAAAGTGCATGAGCTACTCACTAGGCATCATTGCAGTACAAATCAGTAGTACGCATCACTACTATTATTTACTGTGAGTACATAGTAAAACGATTAAGAACAAGAGGGCCTTTAGTGTTAGAAATATTAATCAAGCGGAATGTAGTTCATTTGCAGTCACACATGGTCAATCTCAATTTTAATATCTGATTGTAGCGAGATGTGGATCAGAGACCCAAGCCTCGAGTCAGCACCCGGTACTAGGCCTGGCTCCTGCTATGAGTCCTCAGACAAATCATTTAAGGTCCCTGGGCCTAAGTCTCCACCTCATCTGTGACATAAAGGAATTAGATGATTTTGTAAATAATAAAGCTTTACCAGCTCTAACATTCCAAGAGTCTACAAGTCTTATGAGAATAGTTATCTCCGGACCCTCTTAGCACATGGAATTAATTTGCAACATGTACTGTGGCAAACTCGCATGTGGTCTGATCCATGATGTAGTCCACAACTAATGGAGGTCTTGTAAATGGACTTGGGCCAAAGAAAAAGAAAATTTGCCAGCCGGCCACTTGGCAGCAGAAAAGAGCTTGCAAAAAAAAAGTGGGCAAGAAAATGTATTATCTACCTCTACCCCAGCACATTCTCCTCTGATGTCCTTTCTCTCACAGATTGTCTCGAGGCGCAAGCCTCCGGGGTGTCTAGATGGAGTCCGCATCCTGGCTGGTCACAATTCTCCCAGTGACCAATCCTCTGTTAGCAATTCCCATAGCTAGGAAAGTTTGCCAAGAAATGTGAAGTGCACTTTGTCTGTGTATATGTTTATTGTTTATAAATACCTTTTAAAATTCCAAGATATGGGGCCTGATTCTCTCCTAGCTGGGTAGCTGATAATATGCAGGATGTCAAATAAAACTTGAATTTAAGATAAACTAGTAATAATTTGAATGTCCCCCAAATTCCATGGAACATACTTATACTAGATTGTTCTTTATCTGAAATTCAAATTTAACTGGTGTCCTGGACTTTTGTTTTCTAAATGTGGCAACCATACTTGTAGAAGGAAGAATATTTTATTTAGCTTTTTGGGTGGGATTTAGGTCGAAGGCAGTACAAACTGGAACAGCAACTATTTGGATTTGTAGTCATTACTTTACCCATTTCAGTACTCTGGTGTGAAACATCTGCTATGCTATCAATGTGTTTTCAGTGGGTGCATTAGTGTTTAAATTTCTCAGGTTATAAGTCTCTCCTTTCTAAAGGAAAAAAAATAAAAACACCCCCTATACACACACACAACATGAAAGTCATTCATGAAATCAAAGAGATCCTAACCATTGATACGAGAGCTCCTAAAGGATATGGCAAATATCAGCCCACATCTGTGACTGTGCTCTTTGAACTAATTGGGAAATATTGCATGCTGGCAGGCTTTAATTGAGAAATATGTTTCTCCTTAAGGGTGATTTGTCTAATTGGCTGTAGAAATGCTTTTTCTCTGCCTCAGAAAGCTTTTTTTTCTCCATTTGCTAATGGTCCAGCTTCTCCACCTTTTCGCCACCCTGAAGCTGATGTTACACTGAGTTCACTGAACTCAGGAATTCTGTAATTAAGCCAGACAAGGTTTCAGGCCTGAATTAAACTTGAACAAGGAATTTCACCTTTCTGGGCTGCAGTTACCTCCTCCAGAAAATGGGTTGGAAGAGATCATCTCTGAGGTTGCCCAGTCAACCATTTATTAATCCAAAACAGCGCCAGCTCTGGAGAATAAGAAGAGGGTAAATCAAAAAAAGTAAAAAATGGGGTTTCAGTTATGGTTTCATTTCAAGACCCCTTCTTTCCCAGGTCCTTTGGCCATGGCAGGACTAGGTTGACCAACGAATTTTTATGTGTTTCCTCATTCAAAGATAAACACCTTCTGGATTCCAAAGAAGGTAACGTTTCCCATGAAAACCTAAAATTTAGCAATGGCATTACAGTCCAAAGAGATATTTTGTCTATGTGGTCCCAATACCCGGGGTTTGAGAATGCATCTTAATGTTTCAATAAAATGTTCAGCCTGATGCTTGACAAAAGAAAGGTGAATGAAATCCATGACGTCATCCAAATGAACAGAGAAGCTAGTTCAGGTAACACTATTAAATATGGAGAGCCAAACAATTGGTTCGGTCAGGAAGCCAAATGAGTCACACTGACTCATATTTTCATATCATTTCAAAGACAATGAGTATGGAAGGACTGTGTGGGATCTGCATTCAGCCTTAGTTCATTCTAGTCTCATAACCTTCATTACCCTTCACGCTGTAGATAAGACAGTGATGTCATTACAGGATGTGGTAGAAAAACAGATAAAAATAAACATTGATGTCCTTCCTCCATTTAACAGTGGAACCTCAAAGAGATGTGAGTCCCATTACTTCCTTTTAAAGGGTGAAATCAAGGTTGTGTCATTATATTTTCCATACTTCTTTGCTGGTGAGAAAATGGTTTTGGTTTCAAACTCAAAGGCCTATGTTTAATGTCATTGCAAAATAGTTAGAAGGCATATAACACCTCCTAGAAATAAAGATTCAATGGGGCAGCTGGGTGGCTCAGTTATGTGTCCAACTTCAGCTCAGGTCATGATTTCAGGTCATGTTCTCACGGTACTTGAGTTTGAGCCCTGCATTGGGCTCTCTGCTGTCAGCACAGAGCCCACTTCAGATCCTCTGTCCCTCTCTTTCTCTTCCCTTCCCTTGCTCGTGCTCTCTCTCTCTCTCTCTCTTTCTTTTTTTCTCTCTCTCTCTCTCTTTCAAAAATAAATAAACATTTAAAAAAAGATCAGTAGGTTAAGGGTCTGACTTTGACTCAGGTCATGATCTCATGGTTGGTGGGTTTGAGCCCAGCGTCAGGCTCTGTGCTGACAGCTCAGAGCCTGGAGCCTGTTTCTGGTTCTGTGTCTCCCTTGCTTTCTGCCCCTCCCTCACCCATTCTCTGTCTCTGTCTCTCTCTCAAAAATAAATAAAACATTAAAAAATTTTTAAAAAGATTCTATATTGCTACATCTAGAGCAATGAGTTGTGGCTCATTTTCATCTAAAAACTGAGACATTTATTTATTTTGTAAAAGTGTGGCCCCAGTTATATCATTGTTTTGTAGAAATTCAATGATATTTAAAATATAAACTGGGAGCACGATAATAGCTCTTCCATCTGGTGAAGTCTCTCATAGTCCTTTTTATATTTTTAAAGTGCATGAAATGGATTTGAGTCCACCTTCTGCTGAGGAAGAGGGGAGGGCACTTCTTGGAGGGGGACACTCAGTGGACAGGGTTGCCATGGGGAAGGTAAGGAGCTCTGAGAGGCCCAAGGTCATCCCTGCTAGGCCCTGCTGGGCCTTTGAAGTCTCTTCAATTGAGATTCACCTACCATCTTTCTTCCTCTCTCTTACTTTCCCTTCACTGAAAATAATGGACAAGTGATTTAAAGGAGGGGGGAAAAACGCCTCTGTACCATTCCAAGTAGAACTTACCAATTACTGAGTGGTTTGTTGTTGTGAATATTTCATTTTTAGTTATTAGTATCTTGTGGTTTTCTTCCTTTAGAAAGGCAAGTTTAAAAAAGGGTGGGGGAAATGGATGATTTCCAAATAAGTGTGTTCCTGTGGGCTTTTACCATCATTAGTTCTAAAGGTCTAATGTGGTAAAAAAATAACTCTCTGCTATCTGATTTTTTAGTTTTGTCGTCTTTTAAAGACAATCCCTCCTCATATCCCCTACATTTTAACTTACTCAATTTGAGGAAAAGTAAAAGAAAAACAATAGCATTGCATTTTACATTTTGGGTCGTTTTGGGGTACTGATTGCAAGATTCAGTCCTTCAAAAGGAAACAGAATTTTCTTTCTGTCACCAGTTAGTTTTGTTTAACAGAGGAAGTTGGAAACACTCAATATGAACACAGTTCTTCTAAGGGTGAGATAGTTCCTAAATTCTTAGAGAAACAATGACCATTTCAAAATGTTTTTATTTGAACGTTTACAATTGGACATGGTATTGAACTTTTTAAGTATAGACCTGTATATTTATCGGCTAAGCCAGTCATAGATATATACTTGTAAAACCCAAAAATAGTCAGTGTGAACTTAACAGAAGAAAAATTATAGCACTAAACTTTGTCTTCATTGTATTTCCATTCAATATTACTGAGTACCAAGATTTGGTAATAGAATTTGAGGTTGTGCCTAATGAGAACAATGTAATGTTTTGATAAATAAGAGCTATTGAAAAAGTGGAAACTAAATATTTTTAAACGGCAATACTAATATTTGAAAACAGATATCAAACCATCATGAGATTTATAGGTATAAATTTATTTCTGTCTTACACACAGATTTATTCTTCTGATAGTTAGGGATAATCACTAAAAAACCTGAGGGAAATAATTATATTAGTTCTATACCAGCAAGATGAAATGGAAAATTAAAGTAGTTATCAGTTTGAATCAACCTACCCTATCTTCTACCTCCAAAAATAAAAACAAAAGCAAAAGTAAGCACACAGACACAAAATTTAGACCTCGATCATCAAACATTCCAGTCAGATATGAGACATTTTAGAGACCTTAGTTCCTGTTTTTGCTTTCACAGTAAAGTAAATGGCCTTGGAAATAAAATTAAATGCTTTATTTCTTGTAAAAGCATTCTTGTGAAGACCAGAAGAAAGCTAGTGGCTACAATTCAACAAACATATGAGTATTTCCTGTCACTTCTAGATCATATTTATATGTATGCTCATTTGCATTCCTGTGATAAAGTCCAGTGAAAAAACGTGAGCTGACATGAAAGGCTGATGAAACATTAGGCTTCCATCTTTAGATTACTTTTTCCCTTGGTAATTGCTTGAAAATACACTTCTACAATTTACACTGAAAATCTATTAATGGAGTATGAACTGCTATCATCCTCCTGTATTGCTACATTTGTTCTTTGCAAATCCAACCCTGACTTTTCTAACTATCTCATGTTCTTCAAAACAAAAAGAGGTAAGAAGGGATCATTTTGTCCTTTAGAATTGGCCTGAATGAACCTTCTGAAAAATAATCAGTGAACTGGAAATTCAGTTTGGATGGTCATGATTCCCAACTTAGGGACATCTTCTGAAACACTCATTGCTTATATTTTCTGGCCCAATGGTCTCCGTCCTTCATTCTAATAATTCTAGTAATTCACGTAATGAAGACACAGGCCCCTCTCTTATCTTGTTAATTTCCAGGCCTTAGTAGTCCACCATACTGATATTAGTAAGTGCTGGCTTTCAACGCAGTTTGATCTTGCCCGGGCCTCAAGCCATAAGCAGCATGTAAAACGTCTTGGAGATGCCAGTTCTTGTCTCTCTGGAAGCCTGGTGTGTAACACAGGTAATGCTTCAAGTCTTCTCATGTACCCCAACTTTTTCACTTTTCCCATCTTTTACAAAAAAATTCTGGTAAGTTTAAATGAAGATTATACCCCCTCTGGAAATAAAATTGGCTTGTTCTTACAAATTCCCTATTTTCATTTGTCCAGATATTAGCATCCTCTGTGTTTATTATGCCCCAGTGTTGTTTCCCTCCCAATTTATTTACAATCCATTAAAATGGCAAACCTTTGGAAGCAAATCTAATGTAAATACTGAATGGATTCTTGGTCCTAATAAAGATATATCGACTTAATCTTCACAAGTCAAGTCATGTATTTTGGCATTTTTCTTTTTCTTTTCCCTAAGGACTCTTTCTAAACTGGACACACACATTTAATCAAGAAAATGGGTCTGTGTTCAAGAAGCAAAAGTCAAAATAGAAGCAAAACAGTCCTTGAGGAAAGGCCATAAGAGCATATAACTCTCCAACTTCACCAATCTCAGAATGGCTTTAAGATTCTTGGACTTAAAAAATAAATTTTCTTTTTTTCAGATCACTAAAGTGATACATCCTCATAAAGAGAATTTTGAAAACACAGTGGAAAAATCAAGAATAAATTGATGTACAATCTCATCCCTAGAGAAACCCACTGTTGAAATATAGCTATATTTCCCACAAATAATATGGTAGTGTAAAAAGTATAATTACTCTAGATACACAATTTTGTACCCAGTTTATTTTTTTCCTTCCAGTGTTCAAATAGTGAGCACTACCATGTGTACTCTGCAAACCCATGGAAACCATGGCATTGGTATACTAATATTCACTGAGCTATGCTGGGAAATTTAGAAATCAAGTCTTCTCTCTAGGATAATAATTCCTTACATATGTGTAGTTCTCTAAAGGCTTTTCCGATGCTTTACCCAACTAAGATCCTCAACAAATCATGGAAAATACTATTATCATCCCCATTTAACAGATGAGGAGCTGACTCCTGGAAGATATATATGCCCAACTCAAGACCAGGGGAATCTGGACCAGTGCCCATGAGTATCTACCCCTCTACAGCACACTGTGTTACAGGTAATCAAAGAGAAGCAGATGCCAACCAAAGCTAAAAGCAAAAACTGAAGTTCCAATCTCTTGCAAGTCCCCTCCTTCAATTAATGATGCCTCCTGGGATCCACGTGGGTGCCATCTTTAAGCAATCCTCTCCCTTATCCCATATCGGATATTAAACTTTCAGGAAAAGTAACTCTTTGTTGACCACAAAATAATTATAAATTCCGTGGCCTGAAGTCAAAGCTATCTGTAACCTGGATGCGTCACCTTTCCTACATATATTGGTGTGCACACAACGCAAGTTTTTCTCAAAGTGGGGGCTGTGGTCCTTCTACAACAGAGTCACTTGTAATGATTAAAAAATCGGTTTATGGAGGTAGACCGAGGGCTCTTCAACCTTAAATAGTAAAGAATTCTTAAGTATGAGAACCCTAGTTACTCTCCAGGCAAACTGAACTGCTTCCTTAGTAGACTGCTCACGTTTCTCTGTTTCCACATCTTTTGTTTTCTTTTTTTCAGATTCTTACTTCTATACTGAAGACTCCTTTTGTAACTTTCTGCATGTTCAGATCTTGCTCACCTTCAAGGCCCAGCTGAAATGGCATCTCTGTGAAGAGTACCTCCCCAGTGGCCTCTCCCTGCTCAGGGCTCTCATGCACTTTCTGCTTATTAGAGAAATCAGTCTTGCTCTCCATGTCTTACTCTCCCGCTGTATTTCAGAAATTGTATTTGTGAGAGAAACTCTGTCACACAACCTTGAAATTAGTTATGAAACTCTGGGCAACATTTTTTTTTATCTGGAGGAATTTTGGAGCCTGTATTTATGCACAAGAGTCTTAGTTTGCACACAGTTGACCATTCTCTTTGGGTATGTAGACATTCATTTGAAGCTATGGCCAAATCTACTAGATATCTGAATATAAATTCTTCATGATGAATTAATTCGCTACTTCTCAAAAATTTCTCATGGATGTTTTAGAAAGTAAGAGATACAAGACTCCCAAAGCAATCTCATGAGTGTGTGCTTTCTGGCAGTCAAACTGGGAAGTGTTCTGTGGAGCAGGTGCACCGAGGCTGTACTAAAACTTTCAGGGTGGCTATCATGCACAGCAGGGGAAGTGGTAAGCGGTGTACAGAGGAGACTACATGGCTTAGAGCAGGGGTCACAGTTCAAATTGATATAGGCCAGGCAGGTCACATAACTGAAGGAAGGCAGCTCTGGTTAAGGCACCACATATAGCTCCAACCACCAGGCATTGCATGAAACGTACTCTGGGTGATAGCAGAGACACGAGGACCAGAGAAGGCATGCCCCACGTAAAGAGTCAAATTGATTCTAGCTGATGGGCACCTGAAGGAATACAGGCCCCGTGTTGCCAAACAGTCAACATTTTCAGGAGAAACCACAAATTGATTTGTATGGGACACCATCTCGTTATTTTTTAACTTTGACACCTAATTCTCATTTAAAACACTGGGTACTTCACATAGGTCAAATACATTTGCAGGTAATTTATCTCACACCATAGGTACGACGCCCGCTTTGACATAAACCAGAATTCCACTGCTTTTTTTCTGCATTATGAATCAATGTTTGCGAGTCAGCAACCTCCATCTAGAGAGTTTGAAGGGCAGGAGAAATTATTTCAATAGAGTTCTCATTCTAGTGAGGAGGAAAAAACAATCCGGAAGGCCCTATAGTTGGATATTTCAGAAACTCTGAATTGTAGATGCTGTTAGTGGGACCTGAGTCCTCACTCAGAGTCTCTGAGGGGGAGAGACAGGGAATGGTGGATGTGGTGGGGTTCAATTGTCTCAGCAGACCAGGGTGGGTGTGCTGCTTTGTCATGGCTCACCCCTCAGTAAGTGGGAAGTATTGAGGAACTGTATGCACCTTCTGGTATCAGAAGTAGAGGCCCTTGGGACCCAGGCCAAGGGGAAACTTCTAAGGTGGCCCTGACACCTTACAGCTTCAAGCTGTGGCCTTAGGATTGTGACTGTATTTTGTAGCTTTGATGATAAAATGCCAGTTAATGACTAGAGCGTTGTTAGTAGTTTATAATTTGATTGACACATTTATGAACAGTGTTTATTAGTAGAAGTGATGTGCATTACTAGTGTATTGGTTAAATTTGTGGAAGAAAATGCTTTGTGGGCCTTTTAAGCCCCAGGAATCCCAATAAATGAGAGAGAAGGAATTGGTTTCAGCTTGTTTGATGTCTGTAATTAGAGGTCATTATAGGAATTCCAGTTCTCCTAAGGGTTGTCACTGCCATGTTTTGTGACCACATACAAAGACAGCTGTAATCTGCACAAGGTCAGTAACATCTGTGCCCTACATGACAAGGGCAACAGCAATGTGTGTAGTGAGTGCAGTCACATTTGCATGGTGTCCATTGCTAAGGGGGTCCTTCCATCAACAACATCTGACCAGCACATGACACAGTTCACCTAAGTTCAGGAGTCCCTCTGAAGACAATTTTTGCGGGTTCATGAGCTTTTATTTTAATTTATGTTTATTTATTTATTTTGAGAAAGGCAGATAGAGAGGGTGAGAGAGAGAATCCTAAGCAGGCTCCACACCATCAGCACAGAGTGTGATGAGGGGCTCGAAACTCATGAACCGTGCGTGAGATCATGACCTGAAGTGAAATCAAGAGTTGGATGCTTGACCAACTGAACCACCCAGGCACCACGAGGGTTCGTGAGCATTTTAGTAGCACTCTCTTATTGTTTAGACATATACCAATTTTTAAAACATCTTATTTGTTTGTTTATTACTAAAATGAATTCAAAGCAAGTAAGCAGTTTCTCTTTGTAGTAGATCAAATCAGAAAATCAAGACAGGATGCAGCACCTGGGTGGATCAGTCGGTTAAGTGTCTGACTTTGGCTCAAGTCATAATCTCACCGTTCGTGAGTTTGAGCCCCGCATTGGGCACTGTGCTGACAGCTCAGAGCCTGGAGCTGCTTCAGATTCTGTGTCTCCCTTTCTTTTCACCCCTCCCCTGCTCATGCACTATCCCCCCCTCAAAAATAAATAAACATTAAAAAAAAAAGAAAATCAAGATAGGGCTGCCATCATCAAATCTTAACCTTCAGAGAACAACAGTTCCAGGAGGTTGGCCTGAAAGACACTCAGATTCTACCAGATTTTAAAATGTTCCATATTTAAGAAGTGTAGACACCATGGTTACTTTCAAGTTTTTTCTGAAATCATTATTTGGATCCTTTTAGTAAGGTTTGTCTCCTACTTGGCAGGAGGTGAACGCACGCACTTCCTTCACTGAATATGCATCAGCCCTTCTCCAGGGCTGGTTCAGCTTGTGCACAGTTGGGGCCCCAGCTTTTTCTCCCAGGTGTCCTTAGAACCCATAAGCCAGGCAAAACTGGTCTTGCTGTTGTGCTGCTCCACAGCCTAGCTGAATTCCTCACTTCCTCATCTTTCAGATTAGGAGGAAGGCTGGAGGGCATGACAGGAGCAGGCCCAAAGGTTTTGGTGCCCTACACAACATGCCAGGGACACAGAGCCCTTGGCTAAATGAAGCTGAGTAGCTACCATATCCCACAGGGGTTCCAACAGCAAAGAGAGGCCCTTTATTGCCTTACCTCATAAGCCAGGGAGTAATGGCATGAACCAAGAAAAAGGGGCACTTGTCAATGCCTAGTGGTTGCCATGACCTGACTTGCAAGTGGAGCCCTAGAATCACCCTGGGATTAGTGGAACAACCGTTAAGTATCTATTTTTTTTGCTGTTGCCTAGACAATTAATTAAAGATATTATTTTTAATAAAAAACTAAGATGCATAATTCATAAATATTGTTAATAAAAATTTAAATTGTAGTAAATAACAGTATTTTTAAGACACTGAAATTTTTTTGAAATTTCATTTTTTAATCAAATTGGAACATTTTCAGGAAAAAAATGTGAATTTCTCATTTATGGTCTCTGCAGAACATCCAGGGAAGCAACAGCACGGACTAGTTGATTAGCAACGAGGAACTTCAGTCCAGCTGAACTAATCTCAGTCTGCCCCTCTCACCTTTGGGAAGAAAGCCACACTGTTCGCTTTGTAGCATCTAAGGTTCTGGCAGCAAATTGGCCAATTTTGTTTGTTTCCTTTGTCTCATCTGTGAACCTGCCACATTTTTCACACAGGGAGGAAAAGAGGAAGCTCAGATTCCTCTGGGCACGTCGGGGCGCCAGGGCTCAGAGCCCACCTTTCCCTGAGGGTGGGAGGCACAGTTCAAAGCCTCTGTCTTTGTAATTGTTAGCAAATGTCCTCCATCCCAGGAGGGAGACTGAGAAATGACCGGGAAGTGTGAGAAATAGCTCTTAGCTGGCTGGGGACCTCAGGCCTGGGTGCACATCAAAATGATCACCATCGAAGTTTCAATGCCAAGCTGCTGTCCCAAGACATTGTCCAAATGCCTGGCTTCTGAAGTGAACGGTGGCCAAGTAGATTCCAGAAATCTCACGGGAACGGCATCTGCCACTGCCGCTGCTTCTCTGTGGCTCATTCAAAGCCCTGATACATAAAAGGAGTATAAAAAGATAACCTTTGAACCACCAGAGTGAGGCGTTTGTCTTGGGCCTGGGATAACCACTCAGGCTGCAGATGTTTTTGTGTTGTTTTACCTCCTGATATCTATGCGTGGAAAGCACTCAGCTCTTCCACAGCATTCTTGCATTCTTTCAGCAAACGTTTTTAAACACCTCATGTCCCAAGAATGCTGGCATGCGGGCCGTTTGAGGCTGGGGCTAGTGCAGTGGCTACTGTATATTAGTAACTGCTTAGACAAAGGACCTTCAAACTTGCTGTCTGGATCACAAGCTTCAACTACTCAGAGCAACAGAGATAAAGACAACAGTCTGGATGTTAAGCCTGGGTTAGTAGTTTTCCATAAAACAAAGAAATGACAGGAACCTCCCTGGGGGACTGGATAGAGAGATAAAATTCTGGGATCCTCCCATTCACTCCATCATGATTATTTTTGCTACTTTCCTTTCTTTTACCCCTTTCATTCTGTTAGTCACTTCTCTCGGATTGACTATGACTTCTTGTCCTAATTCAACAGTTTATACCTATATGGATCACAATAGTTCTCTCTAGATTTGTCCTCATAGCATAGAACTGTGGAGTAACCACAATGGCATTAAGCTTTAGGGGGCTGAGGGACACGTAGCCCTCCTGCAAGTGTGACATCCACCAACCTAGGGTCCCCTGAGTGGGAGTGCAGGAGGGTCAGATCCCTTATGGGATTGGTGAGACTAGGAGAATCCCCCCTCCTCCATCCCACGATAGTAATCCCTCCAACAGCCAATGTTCAGCAACATTCCTAGGAGAACATGATCTGGAGAGACAGCTGTTCTGGCACTTTGACTCCAGTTCTCAATTACCCTCTCTAGTACCATCCTTTATTGGCCCATCCTTGAAAGCTGTGCTCAAGCTGTACTTCCTCAGTGAAAACAGCCTCTCTAATGTTGCCACTTTCTGACCTTTCCCACTCCACCTGTGCCTTTCCAAGGAGCCTCCCAGTTCACAGTCCTTCAGCTGTTCCTTCAGTCAGCATTTTACCATCAGGGTTCAGTGCAGGCACTTTAGGAACTGCTTCACTGGGTCCCAATGATACCAGACAGTGAACAGTGGCTGTCTCTTCTTTTTCTCTTTTGTGTTAGATACACGGTAGATAACCAAGAAACGTGTGTTAGATGAATTTGTGCTGGCTTCTTTAATTTAGAAGGGATGATGCAGAGACAATCTGGTCATTGCCAATTTTTTTAAGAAGTTTTTATTTATTTATTTTGAGAAGACAGAGAAACGGGGGAGGGGCAGAGAGAGGGAGAGAGAGAATCCCAAGCAGGCTCTACACTGTGAACACAGAGGCCAACATGGGGCTCAAACCCACGAAGCTGTGAGATCATGACCTGAGCTGAAACCAAGAGTCAGACGCTTAACCAACTGAGCCACCCAGGCACCTGGAGTCCTTGACACATTTAAATAAACTCACGTGTCAGATCAAAAATGCCAAAAGCTCTTCTATAAGTGAGGAACTATTCATCAGAGAGCATCTACTCAAAAATTCTTTGTGGGGCGCCTGGGTGGCTCAGTTGGTTAAGGTCAGACTTTGGCTCAGGTCATCATCTCACAGCTTGTGAGTTCGAGCCCTGCGTCAGGCTCTGTGCTGACAGCTCAGAGCCTGGAGCATGCTTTGGATTCTCTCTCCCTCTCTCAATGCCCCTCCTCCACTCATGCTCTCTCTCTCTCTCTCTCTCTCTCTCTCTCTCCCTCTCCTCAAAAATGAACATTTAAAAAATGCTTTGTTGATTTAGCTTGCTTGGAAATATTCACTAGTCTTCAGTGCTCTGTGTGTGTGTGTGTGTGTGTTTCTTCTTAAACAATTCTTAACAGAGTAAAGTCTTACAATTGCTTATACTCCCTTTGAAAGGTAGAATAATACATCTATCCTTTCCTTTTCATTTATGTTTAAATCTTGTTTGCAGCAATTTGAATATGAAAATCCTATTATTTCTTGAAATAATAGAAAGAGCTTTCCATGGCTTTGACTTCCTTCCACTGGATGGCTTAGGACATCACAACAGAGAAACACTGTCATGACCTTTAATGTTTCTCTTTAATAGGGTGGGAGGAATTTCAAAGAATGATATACCAAATAACTCCCACTGTGAACTCTGAACTCATGAGATTTTCAGTCTTTCAAGTTAGGTGACTCTATTTTGTTGAATACAAAATAATCTTATATTTATTTGTTACCAAAAAAAAAAAAAAAAAAAAAGGAAAAAGGCTTATGTAAGAAATGTGACTGGAGATTTAATCTGCAGTTTGTAGCTGAGAGAAGCAAACTTTAATGTGGGCTTCGTGTTCCAATTGTCTCCTCCACGACTTCAAAATGTTTGCAGTCGCATAGGGTAAAGATAATGGCCATCAGGCCATTCTATTCTTCACAACTCTGGTCAGAGATAAATGAGAATACACTTCCCTGCTGTGCAAACATCCTTTTTATTAATACTGGGTGAACAAGAATGTAAGCACATTTGGCTGCAGAGAAAACGAACAGAATTGGAAATGTAGAATATTAAAGCTCGGAATCTAAGACCGGGCTTTCAAACTACAAGTGAGTAAAAAAGAAAAAAATATTACAGAACAAAAGCAGAGCTGAAACGAAAATGGATCAGCATATTGAAACCCAAGGGTAACATCAGTGTGGGCCACTGGCGTGCCCAAGTGGCCGAGGTATGTTTTGCTCACATAGGAAATAGGTATGTGGCTTCAGAAGTAAGGACCGCTCCCACCGTCTCCAAGGTACAGTATTTAATTTGAGCTCATGCTGTTCATCTGAACTCATAACACTCATTGTTTATGCAAACATTTGGCAGTGAACCCCCCTTCCAATGTCTTGTGACACATATTAAATTCTCATATATTGTCATTTAGCTCTTAAATTATTGTTTTATCTTGTATGTACATATGGCCTGGCTTCCCATTTACAGTGTAAATGATCTGAGGCCAAGGACTGTGCCACACTTATTTCCACAGCACCTATCCCAATCCTCGCATACAGCAGGCACCAGTACTGGCACATTGCAGACTCCGAGGGCACTGTTCGCTTGTGCTGGGGGCACTCCCTGGAGTCTCCTGGTGCAGCCCTGCTAGGCACACAGGGAGTACTTGTCGATTTGATGCAATCCGAGGAAGTGTGATGTGATAGAAAAATTCTTGCCTATTCCTTCAGGGGTCTGGGAAAACAGAAAACCCCTCAAACTTGGCTGAACACAGTGCTGCTGCTTTGAATAAATGCTCTTTGGATTTTAAAATATTGAGAAGAGTCATACATGTTTCCACTTCTGGGTGTGAAGTAGTCTCCACACATGCATTCTTAAAATAACTAAAGACATTAAGGTACAGTGGCCAACCACTCCAGAAAGCAGAAGCCTAAGAGGATTGCTCAGATTTAGAACATTTATTTTTTTTTCATGAAGGAAAGTGTGATGCAGCTAGCTTTCTACATGAGTAGGCTAGCCTCTCTGACCTAAAGATCAGCTTGGGCCTAGTGAGAATTAGATTTAATAGAGATTCAGTGGCATAAATACTGCATCTGGGCAGAGAGGAGAACACAGAGATTTCAGAGTGGGACGATTCTGCCCATTTTTCACACCAGCGTTCTTTGGAGCTTCAGAAATTTCATTTCATCAGCAGGGAATGAGATGAATTCTTTTATGGATCCAGAAAAATGTACAGCTTCTATTAAATAATATTAAGCATGATCCCTTTGAACAGACCGCTCATGTTAAAACTGGAAATACCCACCTGTAACCATGGATTTCAGCGATATCATTAATGGCCATTGGCTTACTAGGAATAAAGCAATGTGTTCAAAGTAGACCTTATAATTAGGAGAATGTGCTGTAATCAAGGGTCCACATCCAGAAAGCTGAAAGAGAAAAGGGCCCATTTGGTGGAGAATGGTCTTGACTCTTTTGATTTTGCAAAGCTAATAATGTTGGCTCAGTTTGACTTCTCAGGGCTGGAAAGAGACCAATACATTAGCAATGCTGATTGGCTTTTAAGAGAGGTTTCTGAAAAGATATAAATATGCAAAAGTAAATTAAAACCTAAAACAAAACTTGATTTTCATTGGTCAGCTGTCTGGATTTGAAATCATTACCCTACCTGATCATTCTCTGTGTCCATTTATCTTTGTTTTCTTTGTTCCTTTTTCTGCTTCCCTCTTTCTCTCTCCTTTTTTTTTCTTTTTTGTAATATGCTTCTGTTAAAATCAGATTTTCATCTTCAAATGCCGCATTTTTTCAAGAAAATGTAGAGTTTTTACAATACAATAAGCTGATTTGCAATCATTGAATGCACACCAGTGCAGGGTATGCTTTGAATTGTGCTCACATTCCACTGATGTGAATGGAAACATGCAGGAGCCCCAGTCTTTGCAGACTTCTGGCAGTACAAGGATAAGTGACAAAATAAAGAAAGTCTCTCCATGAACAGTGTGATCTGCAAAGATGAGACAGAGACGCTGGGATCTGAGTGACTATGAAATATCCCTAATGAACTCTCTCGCTCCGTTTCCTCTGAGCTCCCTTCCAGAGCACAGTGACTACAAAGCAAGCCATCGTGCTTGAAAGTGTGGCTACTAGGAAGAAGAAAGACAAAAGTCTGAGGCTGAAGGGAGATTCTGAATTAGTGATAAGCTGCTGCATGCCACATGCAGAGGCTTCTTTCAATTCCTGAGGAAAGTGTTTTATTAAATACACCATACTCCTTTGTGGTGTCCTTCATTACCTTTTTTTTTTTTTTTTTTTAATTTTTGCTAATATGGTTCCTGGGAATAAGCAGATGAGTTTTCTATTTATCCACATGTTATGTAAACAGCTACTACAGACTGGTGAGGCAAACAGCAGGGTCATATTTGAAGGGTCTTGTTATTTTTATATTGAATCCAGCAAAACACTCATTGGGTGCCTTCAGGGTCTGTGGAAGCTACTTAAAAAAGATGTGAGCTGGAGGGAAGCTGGGGCTGAAGCATATTAGGTGTGAATACAGCTTTATCTATTTTATCCCATCTCTCACGGTTGTTCTTTCTCTCTTTCTCTTTCCTGTGCTTCTGATTTTATTTTGCTTCCTCTCTAGAGATTCTTATGCAAAGAGAACATAATTAATTAACTGTATCAGTTCAGGATGAAAATGCATAAATTGACAATTTGATTCATATAACAAACAAGAAAACCCACCGCTGCCGCCACCACCACCACCACCGCCGCCACCATCATCATCACAACGGATCAGACATTTCACTGGCTTTCCCTCTTGGAGAGTTGTGTCCATGGTACTTGGGAACAGCCTTTTTCAAATGTAAATTTTCAACATCAGGAATGATTGATTTGGACCAACCTTGGTGGAGCAACCCATTCATACAGTCAGGCACTAGCGCACAATGAGCCCCCTCTGTGCAGAGAACAGCCCCAGAACTGGGGACCAGGGGTGAATTACTCCCTGGAGATAATACACAGTAGCCAGTGTTCTTGCCCTTAGAAATCAAGTGTCTGATGGTGGAGAATCACAGGTACAATACATTTTTATTTTTACAGTATGTGCACGCAGGCACACACACACACGGTAATTTAGAAAATTGATTGTTCTTGACAATTGAATATCCCATCTAACAAAGGTTTGGCAATTCTCAGCAAATTAAATAAATACTATAGAGCTTCAATATCTATTACTACAGTACTACCAAAGATAATTTTGCTTTCTCTCTGGTGATTCTAAGGTCTCTGAAAGCTTTGTGGCATTTATTGGCTGTGGGATCTGAGGTATAGTCTCATCTATAAAATAGGGATAATCACAGTGTTTACTTCATATGTACAGGGTAGGCATTAAACAGGATTATATAAAGATGCAGCACAGTGTTTGGCATAATGTAAGCAGTCAAGATATGTTGGTTATCAATATATTCTTGTAAAATCTTTCATTAAAGAATCTGATTATCAGAAGTAAAATAACATTAACATTTTTATTTGCTTTTAAAATACATTTGACTCGGGCATAATTTAAGATTTAGATTACTACTAGATCATAATCTCTTTGGGTCAGGAGTCTTGTCTATTATTCATCACTGTATATAAAATAACCTAACATAGAAATGGGCCCCATATATTTTTTGATAAATATATATGTGAATGAGATAACACGGAAGCAAAGAATGCTTTTTGGTGCAAAGCATTAGTAGCCAAGCTACTACGGCATTTCCATCCATACTTCACCCACTTTCCCCTAAGTTTACCATCTTACATCGCTGTAGCACAGCAGTCAAAACTAAGAAAGCAAAGTCAAGACATTACTATTAACTAAGCTCCAGGCTTTATTTAGATTTTACCAGTTTTACCATGAATGCCCTTTTATCTGTCCCAGGACTCCATCCCGGGTCCCACCTCACATTTAGTTGTCATGCCTCTTTAGTTTCTTCTGGTCTGTGAGTTTCTCAGTTTTTCTTTCTTTTTCATGACTTAGACACTTTGAATAATACTGGTCTTTTGAAGACCATTCATTTTGTAGAATGTCCCTAAGTCTGGCTTTATCTCAAGTTTTTTTGCATGATTAGACCAGGGTCGTATATTTTGGGAAGACAACCCCAGTGGGGAAGTGCCCTTATCATCATGTCCCATCAGGAGGTACATGGTATCAGTAAGATTCAGAGCTGGTAATGTTGACACTGATCCCTTCCTTAAGGTAGTGCCTTTTGGTTTCTCCACCATAAAGTTACTATTTTCTCTTTTCAGTCCTAGTAAGCTGGTCCCAAAGTCCAGCCCAAACTTAAGGGAAGGGGAATTAAACTACATCTCTTGGGGCTTATGTTTTAGTTTGTTTTTTAAAATAATCCTTGGAATTCTAAGAAAGATCTGTCCCTTCTACTTCCCCTTTATGTATTTCTTTATTCAATAACTTATTTGTAACAATATGGACTATGTTATTTTGTTCAAATTGCTTCAGTTTGGCCATTAGGAAAATAGTCTTAACTCGTATGACACTTATAACAAACTATAAGGGTGTCTTTCGTACATTGGCTTCAATAATTCCAATAATTGAAGCTGAATGGAAAGACTCTTTGAGCAAAATTCTATCAAAGTAACTCCTAGTCAGGGTACAGCCAGAAGGCTGCACAAACCCAGATTGGTAGAGACCAGTGGAGGAGTGGCATTTCATGGTGATGGTTAGGTATGTTAATGAAGGTAATAAAGAGGGTGATATTTTATGCAGTGGAGAGCTGATTCTGCTTGACTGCATCTAATCACTTTGGAAAGAGGCTTTGTGTCAACTGATTACAAGTTTGTGTTTCAGACTACACTGCTTTGGAGATGACATGTCTAAACGGATCAGAAAAATTAACACAGACAGTACATAATGTACATTTTGATTTGACAGTCACTCACTATAGTGTAGTGAGAATCAATAAAATTTTGATCTTTGGGACAAAGAAGACATTCAACTATAACTTACAGGTCTACAAGTATAGGGAGCTAATCAGATATGGAAAACAGGCCTTGTAAACAATATCCGTGCTTTGGTTTTTATGAGCAAGAAAAGGGAAGAAATGTAGACAGTTGGATGTTTATTGGCTGTAAAAATTACATTAAATGCTGCCAGAGGGAGATGAAAGTTACCAGATTCAGCCTAATTTCCATACAAACCACATTGTAACGTAAGTTTCATATGTACTGAATATACAAAAATTGAGAATTAATCCATATAGAATAAGGACCTCACCCCTTTATCTGACATGTCCCTTGCTATTTTTGAAAGTCTTAATGCAGCCATGATTTTATTTACTTATCATTGAAGTACGATTGACATACAATGTTATATTAGTTTCAGGTGTACAACTGGTGATTGGACAAGTCCATACATTACACAATGCTCACCATGGTAAGTGCACCCACCAAACAACATTATCATAATATCACTGACTATATTCTGTATAATGCAGCCGTGTTTTCAATACCACTGGGAAGTTAATGCTTATAAAAATGACTCAAACAAAGAGGCATTTAAGAACAATGTATACACTATTCTTGTGTTATTTTATGGCACCAAGAACATTCTTGCTTCAAAGATTTTTAACCATCCTAAGTCTCTGCTTGGGTAGGTAGTGCTCTCTCGTTCCCTGTCTCTGTCTCTGTCTCTCTCTCTCTCTCTCTCTCTGTGTGTGTCCCTGTCTCTCTCTCTTTCTCAAAGCCTGGTCTCTATTCATCATTCAGGACACAACTCAACCTTCACTTTTCCCTCCTTTGTCATAGAGTGTTTCCTGCGCTTACCTTTAAATAGGTCACCCCTCTGATTCTTTCGTAAAGTACTTGACCTTGGTGGCATATTTCTCACAATTTTGTTAGATTACTACTAGATCATAATCTCTTTGAGTCAGGAATCTTGTCTATTATTCATCACTGTATATAAAATACCTAACATAGAAATGGGCCCCATATATTTTTTGATAAATATATATGTGAATGAGATAAAATGGAAGCAAAGAATGCTTTTTGGTGCAAAAAGATCATCTTTTCCTGGTGTGAGATTTTAACAGAACTGAGATACTTTGTTGAAGGACATGCTGATAAACTTTAGATTGCTGATGCTGATAAAACTACCTATGTACTTTTTATAAAGTGTTTTATAAGTAATTTTCTATATACAGACTCCATCTGCCCCCAAATTTCTCTGAAATGTTATCTCATTTCTCAAAAGAGGAAACTAAATGACATTTCAAGAGGTTAAATAAATTAGCAGAACAACCAAATCTTTGGGAGAATAGTGGGGAACTGAGCATTGCTTTCTGGTTAAAGATTTAGCTGGCCCACGCAGGACAGGTGGCATCTGGCTGACATGACTTGATAAAGAAGAGGCCTCATGGCATCACCCCATGATATGTAGGCCTGTAGTTTATTTTTTCTTGTCTGTGGTTTTGGTTTTATCCCTAAATTCGGAGGCTCACTGCACAAGTTCATGCTAATGTTCATTAGATACAGAAGTTTCCCTAAGTTAGATTCTATCACCCCTCTTTCTGTGGTCCTAGAGTATGTCATAATCATTACACTAGAAATTAGTTTACTGTATCACAGTCAAATGTTTGCATATATAATGGGTTTCACAAACTTATTTTTACAAGAAGCAGGATTTTTTTCTTTCCTTTAAATTTACCTAAGCCCTTCTCACTCAGCCCATATAAAGTTCTACCTCACACCTCAGTGGAAAATCCTTCTTGTCCATTACTGTGCAGAAGTCCAACTGTCTGACATCCCTCAGAAGATGTAAAACAGATTCTATGGGCACTGGTTACTCCTACCCTGTCAATGCCCAGCCCAACTGGCCACTACAGGGAGAAGAGCTCTGTTCTTTCCATGCCATGGGAAAGCTGGGAGCCTCCCATGACTGCAGCATTGAACCATTCGCTCTGGGATCACCATCTTCTGGCATGCTGCCAAAGAAGGGGAAAGATCACTGGTCCTCCTCGGAGCCTCTGCCCCTGTGCACACACTTCCTCCCAGCTGGAGGAGACACTTCCTCTTTTCTCTTGTTTTCTCAGAGGAACACCCTCTCTCAATTTCCCCTCAGGGATACATACAACATCCCTTCCTTTCGATGAGTTTAGGCATTTACAAAAGGCAAGAAGAAACATTGACATCTGCTTCTTCTGTGTTCTTCCCTGGAAAAATTCCCAAGGCAATGAAGTAATAAGGAACTTAAAAAAAAAAGTTTACTTGTTTTTGAGAGAGAGAGAGAGAGAGAATGAGCAGGGGAGGGCCAGAGAGAGAGGGAGACAGAGGATCCAAAGTGGGGTCTGCGCTGACAGCAGCAAGCCTGATGTGGGGCTCGAACTCACAGATCTGAGATTATGACCTGAGCTAAAGTTGGACACTCAACTGACTGAGCCACTCAGGTGCCCCAGGAATTAGTAAGTTAAATGAAATGGGGAAAAATATCAGGAGAACAAACATGCTATTTTTAACATAACACCTTACTCTGGATCTTTTCCCTGTTAGAATGTGAGCATCTTGATGGTACTAGGTCTTTTCTATTTTGATATTATGGTGTCTAGCATAGTCTCTGACCTAGTAGATCTTTAAAAAAATTTTTTTTAATGTTTATTTATTTTTGAGAGAGAGAGAGAGAGAGAGACAGACAGAACGTGAGCAGGGGAGGGGCAGAGAGGGAGACACAGAATCAGAAGCAGACTCCAGGCTCTGAGCTGTCAGCACAGAGCCCGATGCGGGGCTTGAACTTACAAACTGCGAGATCATGACCTGAGACAAAGTCAGACGCTTAACCGACTGAGCCACACAGGTGCCCCGTCTGACATAGTAGATCTTTACAGGTTGTGCAAGGAAGGAAAGAAGGAGGGAATGGAGGAAGGGGAGGATGAAGGGAGAGAGGGGAGGGGGAAAAAGGAAGGATAGGAGAGGAGAGGAAAATAACCATATATATCAATGCACAAGCATGCATTGGACAAAGTATGCCAAGTATGTTGCTACATACTATTGGTAATATTAAAATG
Source organism: Cryptoprocta ferox (assembly GCA_028646485.1). Taxonomy (NCBI): domain Eukaryota; kingdom Metazoa; phylum Chordata; class Mammalia; order Carnivora; family Eupleridae; genus Cryptoprocta; species Cryptoprocta ferox. The sequence goes on along the minus strand of CM053578.1, from coordinate 30,504,092 downwards.
CATCAGCTTCTCAAGAGATCAAAAATTAAAGATGAGATGTGTGTAAATATATACAAGTAACTCCAAGACACAGCAGACATTGACACGTGCTCTACAAGATACCAGATCTCTGCCCTCTGCACAGCTTCTCTATTCTTTGGCCAATGTGACTGCCAACCTCAAGTCCCAGATGACTGCATTAAAGGGGGCACCTGACCCCAAGGGATTTAGCCAGCAAACTAAGATGTGGCCTTTGTGAAAACATGAGCTGAGCCAATCAGATTCTCTCTTCGGAGTGAAGCTGCAGCAGCAGGAGCTGAGGATGATAGGTCATTATAGCAAGAGTCTAGGCAGTTCTCCCGGATCAGGTAGAAATTGAGGTCATGAAGAACAGAAATTAAGAGGAAGTAGGGGCTCCGTTATAGACAAAAAAAAATTGAGTCCATCAAGAATGCGGAAGCATTTCTATAGAGAATGGAAAGAAAAGCAGACATGCCACTAGGTGCAGGGATTTTTTTGAGAGCAATTTGGTGAGAGAAAGAGATGGAAAATGTGGCTCAGAATAACGAAGGAACTTGAAGATATGAGGTTGCCTCATCTTGTGACAGGTTTCCAGTTCCAGCATCTGTGTGCCTTTATTATCAACTCTCTTTTTTATTAAAGTTAGTTGTGTGGGATCTTTTGTTCCTCCTACTGCAGATCCTGACCCAAAGGCAGGCGATAAAAAGCAAAGGGAACCAGTCAAAAAGCTTCCCGTCCCCTCCCAGAAACAATGGCTGCAATAATTCTTACCAGGTGTCCTCAACTCTGGCAACCTTAAAATATACAGCAAAACCTTAGATTGTGAGTAACTTGTGTTCTGCAAGACGAGCAAACATTTCTAATTAATTTTAACTTGATAAATGAGTGATGTCTTTTACAATATAAATAGTACGTGATGCCGAATGTCACATGATCACAACTGAGCCAATGGTTCTTCTCTCCTCTCTTGCTGCAGAGGGGGAGAAAAAAGGCAAGGAATCCCTCACTTCAAATGAGATTAGGGAGATGTGTAAAATGTGGACAACAGCACAATGTTTTGTGGAAAAACACCACCCGAATAAGGCTATAGCAGTGTGAGTGATGAATCTGTTTAACTACAATGCAATGTCACATTTCCATGAAATCTTCAAAAGGAGGCAAAAGCAAGTGTCATTGGGTAGGTTCCTTGTTAAAGCCGCACGAAAAGAAAAAGATTCCATTGAGCCAATAGGTAGCATTGATTCCGTTTGTGATAGTGAAAGTGTCATACACAATAACCCTCTTCTCTCTTGTCTCCCTCACGCCAGCCACGGTTTTCAAAGGTAAGTGCAGGTTTGTGCTTATTTTTCTTTATATTTTGTATTTTCTTTATTATTTTGTATTCAATTACAGTATTGTAATCATTTTTATATAAATATTCTTGGATTGTGGAATGAATCATTTGAGTTGCCAGTATTCCTTATGGGGAAATTCGCTTTCATATGCAAGTGCTTTGGATTACAAGCATGTTTCCAGAACTAATTATGTTCGCAAACCAAGGTTTTACTGTACTTTAAAATGCACCAAGGTCTGGAAATTCTGATGACTTTAAAATCGGCAGGTCTAAGGTGAAGTGCAGATACCCACTTTTTTATGACTTCATGGGTGACTTCTTAAGCCCAGCGGGAGGTGAGAAGACCCCATTAACTCCATTTTTGTGTTTGAGGGCAGGCTTCAGCATCATTAACATGTTCAAAAGCTCAAATTTTTGCTTTATTTTGTGTGCTTGAAAAACTTATAGTCCCTGACTCTTTCTTCCAAGTGGAAAGATGTTTCATGATGTGAATTGTTTTGGTGTTTATCATGTGATTAGATATCACTACAGTCCAACTTATGAGCCACTGTTATTTCTAACTGTCCGCTGCACTTAGTATCCTCCTCTGTTTTCTTCCTTTCTTTTTTTTTAATTTATTGAGTGCCTACTTTATTCCAGTAATTGAACTTGCAGCCTAGCTGGGAGAGGATGACACATATGTATACATAATTACAAGTCAAAGTAATAGATTATATACATTGTGGGAATGATAGCATCTTAACCTTAATTGAGCTGAAGCTGCAAACTAGTATCTGGTGAAATTTCAAGATTTTTTGGTTTGCTCACATGGTTCTTGATTTTTAATTTTCTCTAAATCTTCCTCCCTGAACTATTGCTCTCTGACTACAGCACTAGTCTGGTGATATATATAAAATGTTTCCCCCTCTTCCCATATGCCTGTCATCAAAATATTTACCTATTGTCATTGTAATTGAGTAACAAAGGACAATAACATGCATTATCATTTATACCCAGTCCAAAAGGAACGGATACGTTAAAAATATCATACTTAGGCAATAGGATAACCGTGGAAACAAGTAATAGTCATATCGAGTCCTGATTCAATTTGGTAAATATTATCTGACTACTGGGAAATCATGAGACATATTGTAGCAACAGAGCAGCATGTCTCCTACAATAACCTTTTTATTTATTTAATCCAGCTCATTAATAAAGATCTTTTCATTTTCCTGATGTAAGAATACTCCAAAAACCACAGGCTCACATTTTGACAGCTAATTTTGCAGGATATAATTTTCCTGCTTAACCCAAGAGGAAAAAGAGACGGATGATTGAGATTAATCATTTGTAAAATTATAATTCTGTCACAGATAATAATTTGCAAGATCTTTCCCTTTTCTGAAATCCCCAGAATGCACCATAAATTGTTACACTTTGTAACAGAATGTGTAACACATTAGGGGACTCCTAATAAAGCAAATCTGCTAGAAAAACAAACCAATTGCCTTATAATTGGCATGTTCCCCATGTGACTATTCTCCTGTGAAGGAACACTATGCCTTGGGTGAAGAAGGGTTTACAAATTATTATTCAAGAGGTGGTTATCTCTGTCTCTTATTATCCTTTGAGCTGTAATATATGGTATTTCTTTTCCTTGGATTAGCCTGTGAGACCATATGATTATGTGCCCCAAGGATGAATTGATCCCTTGTGAAAAAGTAAGGAAATTCAGAAATTTTTCATTGTTTTCAATAAAAACACTATCAAAATGGACCTATAAAAATATTGACTTCTTGAGAATGGCTTCATGCCTGCAGGATGGACAGGGCTTCCTGTTTTACTGGCAGACCTCTCTGTAAACTTTGCTTTCTTTTCTAAATCCATTTTAGAGGCATTTAATACTGTTCCAACAACAAAGACAAAAAAAAAAAAACAACAACCTTCAAGGATTTGATGTGAAGTTGGCTGACAGTGCTTCGACTGTGTGGGACTCAATGGAAGGTGGGGCATGGATTTCTATAGTTTCTTGGCCCACATTTAGCTAAGATTGATTAGGGCAGAAGCTAATGAGATCAGGGTCATGGGTTCAATGCCTGTGTGGGCCAGCTAGCTTTGCTCTGTTCACATCTGTAGGACTATACACTCAAATCCCATCAGCCTGAAGAACACATGCTGAAGGCCACAGGCTAGTGAGGGTTTAAGTGGGTCAAGACATTCCCATCCTTGATTCTTGTTAAAAAATAGCATCCTAAAGCCTGCTTTCCCAAGGGTTGACCACTTCTCGCCAGTCTCACAGCCCCCACTTTGGTGTGAGCTACTATCTCCCACCAAGACTACTGCGTAGTTTCCCCCACTCCCTCCCTGCTTGCTACATGATATGTCTCCTTCAGATCACTCTCAGTAGAGCAGCAGCACGATCCTTTTAACATGAAAGTCACAGTACGTCACTCTTAGGCTCAAAACCCTCTGCTGGCTTCCCATCCAACTCCAAGTTGGAGCCAGGAAGACCCTAGACAATTTACACTTCTCCCCTCCCCCATCTTTCCCCAACCCAGTGGGGACCTTCCCCTCCAGCTCCCGCAACACCTGACAAACACTCCATAATAAACTTATTCTTTCACAACATTTAGGGCAAAGGTTGTTCACCAGCAGATCTTGCTTTCTGAGACAGCACCTTAAAAAAGAAAGGGAAAAGGGCCTGGCCTCCTTTTTAAAAATTGGAAGAAGGAGAAAAAGAGAAGAAAATATAAATAGATCCCACTTGGTTTGTTTCTTTGAGGACAATAAAAGCAAAATACAAATTAATATCTCAAATACATCTGTTAACACAAATTGGCCCAATCAATACACATAAAAACTAGTCTCCTGATTGTCACAAAAAAAGGAAACACTTGCCTAAATTTTTTATAAGGGAGCAATCCTAAGGAGACTCTAGTATTGAGGGTAATACAATTTAAAGAAGGAAGTTTGCTTTGATCCTTAAAGCTCAATGCCTGCTCACGGAGGACAAAAAAAAATGTGCAGGACCAAAATTAGGACCTCCAGAATTTTTGGAAGAGGATCATACAAATCTTTCCTGAATATGTACTGACAAACTTACATAATCAATTTTAGTAGTTTGTTCTCTAATTAAAAAAATAATGATTTACATGTACAAGCTCATATAATATCTCATTTGAGCATGTGGTACACATAAGGCATTCATGCACTTAAAAGCAATATAATGGTCACCTACTATAAGATAAGCAATATTCCAGCTGCTGGTAGTAGATTAATGAACAAAATAGAGAATAGCACTCTCTTCATGGGGCTTATACTCTAGTAGTAGAAGACATTAAAAGACAAAATAAATAAATACAGTAAAACCTTGGTTTGTGAGTATAATTCATTCCAGAAACATGCTTGTAATCCAAAGCACTTGTATATCAAAGCGAATTTCAAGAGCCATTGGCTCAGTTGTGATCATGTGACATTCGGTATTATGTACTACTCGTATTGCAAGACATCACTCATTTATCAAGTTAAAATTTATTAGAAATGTTTGTTCAGCTGCATAACACTCACAGAACAAGTTACTTGCAATCCAAGGTTTTACTGTACTTTATATACTATGTCACAAGTTGGCAAATACCATGAATTAAAGGAAAAGTGGCCTTCAACAAGGGAACTCAAGAATGTTGGAGGCAGGGTGACACTGGAGGGCAAGGCATGTAGCTAAATGTCATACATGTTATAATACAGCACAAAGAACATTATTGTCCCCATTCCATATATCTTGAAGATAAATAGCTTCTTTAGGGATAACAGACACTTAGCAGAGTTAGGTCTGAAGCCTAGTTTTAAAAAAGTCCTTTTTTGTTTTTTATCCACACCTTGCAGCCTCCTTAGATAATGGAATAGCATAATTTTGATCAGAAAGTCCCTTCAGTCATATATAACACCTTGCTTTAAAAGCATGGTTCCATCCCAAGCACTTGGGGTCTGACCTAAATCCATATGCTATGATTCTGCCTTTGCCTATCCATGATTTTTCTATATTTCCCTACCCGACTATGCTGCAAAAGAAGCAAGAAATAATGGAGAGGCAAATGCTTATACTCTATTGACACTTGTGAGTTATCAGCTCAGTCTCTCTGGCCATGTACTTTATATAAGTTTTTTTTAAGTTTATTTATTAATTTTGAAAGAGATAGAGAAAGAGAGAAAGCCTGAGTAAGGGAGGGCAGAGAGAAAAAGAGAGAGAGAATCCCAAGCAGGTTCCACACTGTCAGCACAGAGTCCAATGCGGGGCTTGAAATCACAAACTGTGAGATCATGACCTGAATCGAAATCAAGAGTTGGACGCTTAACCACCTGAGCTACCCAGGCACACATCTATAAGTTTTTTTTATAAGACAACAAAAGTGATAAGCATATATGATGAACAAATATATGGCAATATTTTATTAAGGTGTGGCATTTCAAGAAAGGTCTCTCTCGGGGCACCTGGGTGACTCAGTCAGTTGGGCGTCCGACTTCAGCTGGGGTCATGATCTTGCAGTCCGTGGGTTCAAGCCCCATGTCAGACTCTGTGCTGACATCTAGGAGCCTGGAGCCTGCTTTGGATTCTGTCTCCCTCTCTCTCTGCCCCTCCCCCACTCGCACCCTATCTCTCCCTCTCTCTCAAAAATAAAATAAAAACATAAAAAACATTAAAAAAAATAAAGGTCTCTCCAGAATTTCTTGTTTACATTTCTAGAAAGTGTGGGCTGCCAAGGGTAGAATCCAAAAGCATGTTAGTTGATTGGGATGAACACAAATTCTAATTCCTTTGTAGTAATCTGATAAAAGGTCCACCCAAAAATGCCTATTATTGTCTTTTAGAAGTAGTTAGCTTCTAAAACAAGAATCCTCAGGAAGAGTCTCTGAATTAATGACACATTTCCTTTCAAACTTCCATCCAGTAGAAGACAGAGCTTCAAATACTCCTGTCTCTGAATAGTTTCTAATCAATATGCATTTAATACAAACACACCAGTTTCAATCCCACCACAATGAGACAATATATGCAAAAACTAGCCCAGAACCAAGAAGTGGTTGGTGGTCCCGTTCCTTTTAACAAGCACACAAGAATGATGTAAACAATGCTGTGACTGCTCCTAGAACATGTATATTCAAAAGTTGTTTCAAGTTAAAATAAAGCAGTGAAAATGAAAAAAAAAGACAAAAACAAAAAAGAGAGACCAGCATTTCCTAGGATTCCTTTATGTTCACTTTCTTTCTAAAAAGTAGATATAGTACAAAAACAATCCACCCCAAACAAGAAAATTAGCCATGAGTTAGCGGTGGTGAGTAAATATGTGTCAAAAGCCCAAGTAACATTTGTTTTCTGATTAATGCTAATGTCTTAGAAAAGTTTGATTTTTATTTTAATTTAAGTAAGAGGAAACTTTTTAAATGCCCGGTGTATGGCTCAGAGTCTGGATCTTCTAGGGCGCACAAAAGTGATCTTCAGATCATATTCTTCACATGACTATTTTCTGTGGCCATTTGCCTTTGACTGTTGCTTTGTTGCATCTCCCCTATTAGGATATGAAATACCCCCCTATTTTTACAATCAGTGATCTTCCTTAACATCTGGATTTATTGGACATCTGCCTGAGACCACTCACCACTCTCTAGACCACCAGGCCACCTCCACCACAAACACTCATGTAGCCTTGCTGGGAATTAACTGATACACTGAGCTACAAACTCATCCTTGACAGGAGGGTCATGAGACAAGGGAATCAGATGGTGGGTCTAATGAACAAATTAACCTCTACTCTTGCTATCTACATCTTTTTGTGAAAATCTGACCTTCTGGAAGTCTCTGTTTTTAAACTGGCAAATTAGGCTATGCCCACATAATCCAAACAACTGATGGAAAACTGGAAAATTCCAACCAACAGACGTTTTGCTTACACAATCTCTTATGGCCAGTTTGACTAATTGTTTTTACTATGTCTATTCTTTTATTTTGTAATACATGTTTTTTCCTGTTATATAAGATAATGTACATTCACGGAGGGAAATATACACAAAGCATTAAGTAGAGATGTGAATTTTTTTACAGCCCAGAATTTCTACACTATTATTTCGTTTAATTCCTGGATGTCTTTAAAAAAATCCCTTATCTATCTATGTATATGTGTGTTTAACATATACTCTCTACCTACTATTTTGTAACCTCTTTCTCTTATGTAAAAATAAATCATGATTATTTTCCTAGGTTTTAAATATTTTTTTCCAGCATGGTTTTAAACTATAGAATAGTATCATAATTTTCTTTAACCAGTCCCCTGTTGTTATACAATTAAACTGTTTCTAATTTTAAAAGTTATAAGTACATAAAATACTAATGAAAAATGCTATACATAAGTTTTTACGTGTATCAGATTAGTAGGATAGATTATAATCTTAATGAACTTTTACTTAAATAATATTAATGAAATTGACTAGTAATTGCATGAAAGAGTCCAAGTAAATTCCCTAAACAATTATTATATTCTTTTAGTTCAGTGTTACAAAAAAAATAAGGAAGCAGAATAATACATCTTAAAAGTCTACAGTGAAGTATTTTTACATATATAGGCTTTTTGACAGCAATACTTACATCATCCCTGTGTGCTTGCTAGGGGAAAAGGAAGGAACCAACACTTCTAGTTCTGTACTAGTCTTTGCATATATTATTTCATTGTGGTGGGATTTAACAGGTGTTTTGGACTTGATTAACATACCACGATTACTCAGAGTATTAAATGCATATTGATTAAAGACAATTCAGAGACAGAAGTGTGTGAAGCTCCGTCTTCTGTTGCATGTAAGTCTGAAAGGACTTAATTCAGCATGGAGTCTCCCTGAGAATTATTGTTTTAGAAGTTAACTCCTTCCAAAGGAGAAACAGATATTTTGGGGTGAACCTTTTATCAGATTACTATGAAGGGTTCAGAATTTGTCTTCATCCCAGTCAGCTAAATACGTCTGGATATACGAATCATTGGGTATGCCTCACACTGAATCCAGCTGAGCTGGATTTAGAATAGCATCCATCTGGGCATAGTCACCAGATATCTCTTGGGACTTAGCTGAACTAGTACTCAGAGAAATATCAAGTCCTAAAGACTTCAGTCAGTCTTTTCCTAACTGGTTCCCATATCTCATTACTTCTAGTGAAGGCTATTAATTCCCAACGCTGAAGTTATAAAATAGCTTCCCTAGAATCACCCTGGCCTTCTGCCCTTCTGCACTATTTAGAACCTGAAATGCAAAACATTTCTCTTTGGTGGGAAGCAAGTCAACTTTTAGCGTATTTTAACCTCTAGCAGAAGTCTGGAGGAGATTGAATCTGTATTACAGTCTTCTGTGGATAAGGTTGTACATGGATTTCCAATATATGTTTTTATAGAACAAATTGTATGCTTGGGCATTATCTGCAGTAGAGACCAGATTGTATGGGAATACAGTTCATTTGGGGAGAGATCAACTGTTTTATTAACTACCAATGGTAATCAGTGGAGTGGAACAAATGCTAATTATAATTTGTCTATATTCATCCTATACCAGCACTAGATAAATAGTATGTAAAGAGGGTAAAAGAGTACATTCAGTAATACCTAATTTTACACCAAACTTTTTGTTAATGTTTATTCATTTAGCATTGAGAGACAGAGAGAGAGAGAAAGCAAAGGGCAGAGTAAGAGAGAATCCCAAGCAGGCTCCATACTGTCAGTGCAAAGTCCAATGCAGGGCTCAAACTCATAAACCATGAGATCACGACCTGAGCCGAAATCAAGAGTAGGACACTTAACGGACTGAGCCACCCAGGAGCCCCACCAAATGTTCTTATTAACAGAATATGCAGTAGTATTCACTGGAATTTTGAGTGGTGGAGAACTCAGAGAAACTGCTTTTTTATACTTCAGATCTGGGCCATTTAGACTACTGAATGGAGATAGAAAGGCTCAATATTTTGAGCCCTTCAGGGACTAAGAAATATGAAGCATGTGAAGTAAAAAGATAGTTTACATTTCTTCTCAAGTTTCTGTATAAATCTAAATGACTCTTTAGTAATTAAAGCATACCCTAATTGTCCTGAGGCCATCCAACTGGAATAAACCTAGGCACCTTGTCTCCTTCCTATGGAAAGAACCAGCCCCACCCCAGAGTGGAGAGAATTGGAGGAACTCATGAGGAGGCCTTTGGTCTGACACCACAGTGCACTCCTTCTTCGACATCCACTCAAGAGGCCACTGGACCATCTAACAAGCACTCTTTGCTCAGGGAAGTGATGATGAGAACTGGATACAGATAACCATGACAACGATGAATCTTACAATAAACAGTGGAAAAGTTGTTCAAGTTGAGTCATGGCTTTCAATTTGCAGGTTCATGCAGGAAGAGGAATTAGTAATGGCTAGAGAATGAATATGCGAGAAAATGTGCCTTCAGATTTATGGGCTAATCTTTTACACAGTGTCCCAGTTCTGCCATGGAGTGAGTTCTGCTAGAAAAGCCACACTGCAGTTTGCTACCTTTAGACGTACCAGTTCACTTTCTTTTTAATCGATTCTGTTATATCTGTACTCCTGAACTTGCCAGCACATCTGTGTGTGTGTATCCATGGCACCAATTGGTTTGTTTTACTGGATGAATCTGGGAGACCTAGAATTCTATGCATTGCATTTGTTGTTAAAAACAAAACCAGAACCAAAAATCAAACAAAGAAACAAAAAGCTGGCATTGCTTTGAAGGACACTGGTTGTCATATCAAACCACTTCTTTGAACAATAATATAAGACTGTGCAGTTTTAGTAACAGGTTTAGTAATTACATGAGTGCAATTTTAATTAAACCAACTAATGTCCTCTCAGTGCCCATTAGAGCCTATAAAGCTAGGAAGCCCAAATTTATTGTGCTCTCCTGGGAAGGAAGATAGCATACCTCAGAAGTGTACATTGTATTTTGGCTTGATGTTTATGGTGGCCGAGAGTATCACCCTTGGTTCCAAAAACCTGAAGTGAAGTAGAGCATACTTAAGTTCATGGTGATTATTAATTTAGAACAAATAAAGTGGGACAATCTTATGTGACACTGTGTAAGAAGCTAATGCAAAGAGAGATCATAGATTTGGAAAGTAAATAAATTCAGCAACAAGGCAAATATCTATTAATAACAAGAATAACACTCATAAATGGTGGTCTCTGACTTGATGCTCCTAAATAAGATTACGCCTAAGCAATTAAAGTTTTGCTGTAATCAGCCGAGCCAAATTTCCCAAAATAAAAACGTATTACACACGTTTAAGAGTACTGCATCCATCTAGTCTTCATCAGTAGAAACGCTTTATATAAGTTAAAGGAGAGGGGATGAAATCATGAGATATACATCAAATTACTTATATCTTGCCTTGGCATAAGAGCTGTTACATGCTAGTATCTTGTCATACTTCTGTTAGAAAAGAGGACATTCTCATCTCAGGGCCCTATTTAAGAAATGAGATGGGATTGGATGTCACCACTATCAATCACTCAAGTATAAAAGAGAGAGGTGGGTCATTCAGTTCCTAGAGAAATGAGCTCAGAAGGTACCTGTCTCATCTCTGTCGGCCTCTTTAGGGATTTAACTCTTTTGATGTAATTCAATGAAAGAAGCCTCCCAACAGAAAGATGGCTGAAAATCCAATGGGTGAAATATGTAAACAATACCTAATATTATCTAGAGTAGAAACTAAAAGAACTTGTAGAAAATCCTTTTTGGCTCATCTTGGAGCTTTTAAGTGCTCCCTCAATGCTTTTAAAATGAGCAGATTAATTAAGTCAGGACCTGGAAAAGAGAAGGGACTCTCCCCTGATCTTTAGCCAAGAATGCTCTTTAAATACTTCCCAACCATCTGGCAAGGTAGCATTATATCATCATCATTTCACAAACAAGGAAATTGAGACTGAGAAATATCAGACATCTTTCAATATTACCCTGCAGGGAGGTAGTAAAACGGGAAGTCTTGTCCGCTGGATCTGTGGAATGCTTTTTCAAAGAGAAGAGTGAGAACAGCTAGAGAGTTATGAAAGATGTGAGAGTAAAGGCTGTGTATTTAGTTGCTTAAATAAAATAGATGATTTGAAAACTAGAGGAAATGTGACTTCGATGTTGCTGCTAAAAACTGCAGCCCTCTGGCAAAGCAAAGACATTTGTCTCTTCAAAGAGAAATGAGACCTTCGTTGGACTTGAGATGAAGCTCCCAGGGTTATTTCCTTACCCTACCATAAAGTAAGGTGGTGATACCTCCTTAGAATAAGGGTAGACAGTGATAGATCCCTGTTGGAATTGTTGAAATAAATACAAAGTTACTTAGTTTTCTGGACTTGGACTTGTTTGGGTCCCAAAAGCCAAAAGTTCTTTTTGACTGCAAACATGTCAAGGTTTGGTGAGTCATAAACCTTTTTATCTCTGATGCTAACAAAGGTCTGTACATTTTAGGAACCTTTTTTGGAATCAACCCCTGAAATATTTTTGGAGCCAGACAGAATAATTACTCTCATTTCTTTTTTTTTTCTTTTTCTTTTTGTTAACCATGCCTGATTATTGAACAACAGAAATGTTACTAGTCATATTGCAAATGCTCCGGAGAGCCCAGGTTGGTGTTGGATTATTTATATGTAGTAGAAATTTAGGGCACTTTCAAAGGACAAATATCGGACCCCTTATGCATATTCAAAATAATATACCAAAGACTAGGAAGACAGTTTCTGGAAAGGAGCTCCAACAATTAGAGAACAATGTCAGGGCAGTTTGAACACTAGACTCCCAGGTGAATGGTTTAAGTGACTATACCCATTTGGGTGTTTGGGTTTTCAGAAATGTTTATATAATTAAGAATTTTTCTCCTAGTGAAACTTTCTTCAAGTAAAATAATGCTTGAGGTGTCATTAATTTCAATAATAATTTTCCATTTTGATTATGTCTTATTAGAGTTCACCACCATGAGTTTTTCTTTCTGATTGAGATATATCTTACAGTAAAGGACACGAGTCTCATGTGTATAGCCTGAGGAATCTTCACATATGGACGTATACTTCCGTGTAATCAACACCAAGATCAAGATATAGAACATTTCAAGAACCCCCACCAGGCTCCCCAAGTTTCCCACCAGTCAGTAACCCCACCCTGGGATGACCACTGGGTCACAATAGCTTCAAAATTTCAGATTTTATACAAAGGTACTCATACAGTTGTGCTCTGATGTCTTTTCTCATGTAAGATCATGTCTATGAGATTCATTCATGCTGTTGTGTGTAACAGTATTCTGTTCTCTTTGTTACCTTTAATATTCCGTTTTACCACTAGACCCAAGTTTGTTGAACTATTCTGCTGCTGGTGGATGTTTGGGTTAGCTACAGTATGGGGCTGTTATAAATAAAGCTGGTATAGACACTCTTGCATGTGCCTGTCGGTGGAACTAAGCACTCATTTCTATTGGGTATGTTTCCAGGAGAAAAATTGCCGAGTCTCACTTATGTTGAACTTTCGTAAGCACTACCAAAAAGTTTTCCAAAGTATTTGCACCAATTTAACGCTCCTGTGTCTTCTAAATGACATAAAATGATAGACCAGTTGAGAAATTTACCTTCCTATATTCACCATTATTCCTTTACATAAGCTGTTTAGGTTTTTTTTTTTTTTCCTTGAGGGAAGCTTAGAGATTTTAAAACAAAATTACAGCCATATTATTTTCCTCTTCACTTTCTTAACCTATTTCTAATCCATTGGATTTATAAAATATGCATCTTCTTTCTTGCTATTTTCTCCAGAGATTCAAGATGATTCCTTTCATGTCACTTCACTGTTGATTTTGGTGTCCTGTGCTTGTACTTGGGGTGAATCATTGGCAAGAAAGTGGACCATGCTCTTCTCTTTCATCTATGGCATATGTGGATAAGACCCTGACCAGTGACAGAGGTGGGAGGAGGCTGTGACTTACTGTATGTGAGCAGACGTGAGACTCAGGAGGTCTGAGGAAAGCAGCATGATACTGTCAGCAGCATCTCGTACAACTCAAAGAAGTACAGTGACAAACTCAATTCCAAATCCCATGCTCTCCAGTACCTTAGTCTTCATCTTCTCACCACTACTTAGGATTTCATCATTAACTTGCCCAGATAATTACCCTTTGGTGAGGCCAAGGTTCTAATTCTTAGTCAAGAAAACAAAATATCACTGGCGGCTCTTCCCAGCTGTATGTTTTAGTGATTCCAGATGTGCAAATCAAAGAAATGCTGGCAACAATGCACTGTCCAAATAAAAAGGAAATGAAATGTGCAGACTGTTTTCTAAACATTTCAGAAACTCTGGAACTCGAGCCAACACCAGAATCAATATTTGCATTTTAATCTTTTCTTAATTTGAAATATTAGAGTCGGTACCAAAGATAAAAGCCATTTGAAGTTGAATTTACTTATTTTGTCCCATTATTATTTTTGCCCTTACTACTTTTTTGTAAAACACTTTGGAGGAAGCAGATATTCGATTTCAATCTTTCATTTTCAAAATAAATATCCTTTTCTGGGAACATAAGTTGGTAGTCCTGAACTGGGAGTTTGGTTTAAAATATGTTATCTTATTATATGGCTTAACAGTTCTTTAATTTTTGTTTTTAATTTAATGAACCTAAACTAAAATCAACTGGTACTAGTTTCATATATGTGTACTGGATGTAACTACCGAGCAACAAAATAAAGTGATAATAATTAGCAAAATGTTATAATACAATTAAAAAAAATTACCTCATTACATAATAATAGTAATAATAATAATAATAATAATGTTATATGATGTGATCATAACAATAGCCCATGTTAGTTTATAATTTGGCTCTCTGTTCAATTCACCAACTAGAACATGAGAATGAGAAATTAAGAGGAGAGAAAGCCACTGTGTAGACTAACTAGATATGTGAAAGGTCATGACATCATGTGCTTTTTAAAGTTAATAAACTATTTTTTCAGTTGTATTGAGATATAATTTATGTCCATCCTTGTATACATTTAAGGGGCACAGCATAATGGTTTGACTCATATATAGTGTGAAATGATTATCACAGTAAGTTTAGTTAGCATCCTCATGTGGTTTTTTTCTAAGTGTTTGTTTATTTTTGAGAGAGAGAAACACAGAGTGCACGTGGGGGAGGGGCAGAGAGAGAGGGAAGCACAGAGTGCAAAGCGCTCCAGGCTCTGAGCTGTCAGCACAGAACCCGATGCGGGGCTTGAACCCATGAACTGTGGGATCATGACCTGAGCCAAAAGCGGACGCTTAACTGACTGAGCCACCCAGGCGCCCCTGAGCCTTTTTAACTCCTAATTTATGCATAGTCCTAACCAACTATGCAATTGGCTTTCGAACTCCTGGTAGAAAAGAAACCAAAGAGCAGTGAGAATTTAAAATCGTACATAGAAAAGCACATGAATGGCACTAAGAAATGATAGCTAGTAGCAAAAAAATAATAGTTCTAAAAGGTAAAAAAGTGATAGTATTTTTAATATTTAATATTATTACTAAAGAAGCATGACTGGCCGCAACCCTTTTGTGTAGGGGAAACTGCTTACCTGCCTCAGCTACATCTTTTCTTAGCTGTAATGGTTGCAGTGACCGGCTGCAGGCAGATGCAACCTGAAAGGCCCTTGCTTGGGTTTCATCACATGGATCTCTCTCTGCCCTCAGGCTTCTATTATGTTGCCAAGAACACCACAAGGCGAGGTGCTCACTTGGCCTTTCTGGTGCAAAAGGAAATCTGTATTTAACACTCCTGGAGGCCAATTTTGACGTACAAGGGCAGAGTCAGTGGATACACAGCCCCCTCTTCTGTCCCTTGGGTGGATAATACTGAACCTTCACCCTCTGAAGGTCCCCAGCCAAGATGAAACCCGGTTGCCCACTATGTGAGCAGCATGAGAATGATCCATGGACTGATTCCCCCTACTTCCCAGTTCCATTCTTCCAAGTTCCTGACATCTATTTCTTGCGATTGTTTCCCAAAATTAATGACTTGCATGCAAGCACTTGTCTTGGGCTCCAGTTTTCCGAAGAAACCTTCACTAAGACAGCTGATACCTAGAAATAACTCTGAAAAGCAGACTCTCAGCATGGGATTCAAGATTTCGATCACTTGATTTCTAGCTGACAACTGGCTTTGTCATGTGGCCCACAAGATACAGCAGACTCACTGATGCCAGAGGTATCCATGGTGATTGGATGTCATTCCCAATAGACGAGTCATGGCCAAGACACCTGGTAATCTAGACAAGTCTGGGCCTTATGTGGTAGAAAACTATTCACCGTTGGCAAAGCAGTTTCTACCCTAGTAGAGACTGAGCTCCTGCCATGGGACATTAAGTGACTAACTGAGCTGACATGATTCCATCAGATTTCCCCAAGTCATAAGGTCAGACACATGCCCCAATAACTAATTGTTTGATGGAAATAGTACATGCTAATTGGACCCTGGCAGATCTGGGGGGTACAACAAATTGATAAACTGGTTGTCTTTCCCCTAAGTAACCTCTCTGTTGTATCACTGCCTCTCCCTCACCGTACACTTTTGGTCTCAGAGAAGTTCACAGCACCCAACCAACAGAGGAGAGAAACCCTCAGGCTGTGAACAGAGATGGGTCAGACTTTTGTGTTGCTACTAGCCAGCAATACACTACAGTCCCAGTCAAAGAAGGTCCTGAAATGGCAGTGAAGGTAAGTTCTCTCATTTGGCCAATCTGTGAGCAGAGAAATTCAGTCTCTGAATGGGGAGTATGGATTTGGATGGACAATAGCAGTCTTCTCCCCACTCCTTCTCCCTACACCCTCCTTACAAATTATTTGGCATTTACTGGGTGGCAGGCATTATTCTATTCCATTTTTATACTCGACTCTGCAAATCACGTATGATTTTGATATATGTATTTTGCTTTTAAGTAACTAAGATAGGTTAAGTGATTTGCTTAAGGACACAGCTGTTAAGTGGGTTGCATACCGTGGACACCATAGTCCATACTCCTTCTACTGTGTTGTATTAACTATCCATCAGAAGAGCATATATTATAGTTTCCAAAATGATGATTCTAAGCTAAGAAAAATTAAAGTTAACATAGCATATTGCTCAAGAACATTAGGAAACACACAACATACTTGAGATCAGCAAATTAAAGTTGGTTTTTCACCTAGACCAGCAGTTTGCAAATTATATTCCAGGGAGCCTCAGGATTGCATAATTGTCCAAAGTATATTTGTGGGTCAGAGGCAGTCCTCACAGGTGGCAATTTGGACCTCCTTTCCTGTTTTGATGGCATTCTTACTTTTCTTTTCTAAATGTTAAGGTTCCACATAAAATCACATCTGAATAAAGAATTTACTACTGTAAAAATAAAAATTAGAAACTACAGTTGGAGGGGCACCTGGGTGGTTCAGTCAGTTAAGCGTCCCACTCTTGATTTTGGCTCAGGTCACGATCTCACGGTGTGTGAGTTCAAGACCTGCGTGGAGCTTTGCGCAGACAGCACAGAGCCTGCTTAGGATTCTGTCTCTTTCTCTCTCCGCCCCTCCCCTGCTTGCTTTCTCTCTCAAAATAAATAAATAAACTTCAAAAAAAATTAAAAAAAATAAACTACAGTTGGAAAGCTTCACACACATCATATGGATATATCAAAATGCTGGAGTCCTCCATGCTTTAGAGGTAACTCACACAACTGTTCTTTGAAGTACCAACAATCTCTAGCCCAACAATGAGCTATTACTGTGTCCCTAGCTAACAGTATCTCTGCCATTACATGGTAACATCAGAGTCAGTTGGGCTATAATATTATAATAATGTTCTCATCTAGAAATATAAATACACATTTCTTTTAAATAACTCTATACCTGCATCCAGGCTTGGGCCTGGCTTTTTGTGGTTGTGGGAGTAAAAGGGTTAGACAAATAATATTTTTAATTGGCAGAAGCCTAGAGCCCCACCTGCCCTTCCCCATCTGCAGTAAGAAGCGCCTGGCAGAGTTATCCTGTGGCATTGAACTATGCTGGAGAGATGGGATTTGACTGGCCTCTAGGCCTAAAGTGTGCAGAAAATGCTTCAACAAGTGGAGACAGGAAGGTCTTCAAGGTTTGAGAGTGGTTATTTGGAGGTAATGCACTGGGGAATGTTTGAGCGTCAAAGTTAGTGCTCAGTAGTAGAGCAGGACGCCTACAAAATAGAAACTCCTGTTTCTAAGCTGCAGAGCAGCCTAAGAATTCATTTGGGTGCACAGTTGTTTGAATGGCCTTAGAGTTGTTAGAAGGCAGACTCCAAGGTCACACTGAGTTGCATTAGGCTTCCGGCTCACTTATTCTTTGGAAACATTACAAGAGCCCATAGCTTACAATAAGAACAAGCAAAATTTTCAGGTTTTATCCAGGCTGGATTTTTTTCCCCAAGGTCATCTTTTTATACTTCTTTCCTCTCTTCCTGTTTAGTTTATAGCTTTTCTCCAAACCAAGTGAGCCCCTCTTGGATAATTTGCCTTCTAATAAAATCAATTCACCTTCCACTGGCCTCTGCAGCTAATTATGCGATTTTTTTAACTCATCAAATTAAAAATTTTCAAGATCTGCTGTGAGCATGAAGGGATAAATCCTGGCAGTAAACAAAAGCTTCAATTAAAAAATATTCTGCCTAAAACACAATTATGAGCAGAAACAACAACGTCCTTCCCACAACTGCTGAGAAAATGCTGCAAAGCCAGGTAAGCAGGGTCTGTTCTCCACATCCAGTCCCTGTCCCCAAGCTCCAGAGTGTCCTGTAGATTGGGGTCATTAGGACTCGGGGTAGGAAATCCCAGGAAGTGAGGAGGAATTAATTTGGACTACTAAGATTTACTCTCAAAAGGGAAACAACAGTTAGCTCCAAGAGCAAAGGCCCCCAATAGGTGGCAATGCCAGAAGTAGTTTGAGCAACAAGGGAGGGGGCCTGGAGGTGGCTTATGCCTGGATGGGCAGGCTAAGGCAGAGAGGACTGAGGCGCGGGAAGAGAGGAAAGTCAGGCGCCAGAGCTAAGGGGGCGAAGTCGGTCCCTTCTGAATCCACGGGCCCTAGCCCCATTCCTCTGGCCGGTGTTTCCGGCTGATGTTTCACAAACTCTGCATCTTGTTAAAATGCAGATTCTAATCCCATAATTCTGGCATGGGGGCCTGAGAATCTGCATTTCTAACTCACTCCTAACTTGATACTGCAGGGCAATGAACCGAACTTCAGGCGACACGTTTATACAACCATTGTTTCTGTTCTCTTCAATGCTATTCCAGGGCAATCACAGACTATACAGTCATAATAGGTACAACAAGTTTTTAAAATGATATAAAAACATTCTGTATCAACCAGTGTTCTCCAGAGAAACAGAGCCAATAGAACCAATCTCTATAAATACTGAGAGAGGGAGAAAGAGAAAGAGGGAGAGAGAGATTGATTGGCTCACACAATTGTGGGGACTGGGGGACCAGCAAAGCTGAAATCTACAGGTAGGGGCAGGATAGAAATTAAGAAAAGAGTTGATGTTGCAGTCTTCAAGCAGAATCCCTCCTCCAGGAAACCTGTTTTACTAGTAAGGCCTTCAACTGATTATATAAGGCCCACCCACATTATCAAGGATAATGTGTTTTATTTAAAGTCAACTAATTATAAATATTAATTGCACCTACAAATACCTTCACAGCAACAGCCAGATTAATGTTTAAACAAACAACTGGATATCATGGTCTAACAAAGTTGACACGTAAAACTAACCATCACACATACCATGTAATTTTTGGCAAATTTATGGCAAATTTACTTTTTTTCCCTCTTATCTTGGATATTATTTTTATCAATAGCTAAATTGTATTCTGTCACATGTATGTATCATAATCGTATAAACAGACTTTCACTGATGGATGTTTTACTCTTCACTATTACAGAAATGCTGCAATGAATATTCTTGAAAATAAAGTCTTTCACTACAAGTGTGAATAAATCTGCAGTATAAATATTTAGAGTTGAAAGTATTGGTCAAGGCCTACGTAAAGTTTCACTTTTCATAGCAATTGGCAAATTGTTCTAAAAAAATAGACTTTGCAGGTTTATATACTCAGTAGAAATGGGCAAAAGTTTCTGTTTCTACACATTCTCAATGACATATTACATTCCGAACTATTTTCAATTTTGTCATTCTGATGCATGAAAAACAATGTCTCATTCAAGTTTTAGCTTGTGGATGATCACTTTCCCTTACATTTAGAGGCTATTGCATTGCTTTTTCTTCTGTGTCTAGAGCCCATTTTTCTGAGGTCTTTAGCATTTTTATTCTTGATTTAACTTCAATATATCTTATGTGTATTAGTCATTTTCCTATATACACAATGCAAATATATCCTATTCTGTTGTGTTGTCTTTTAACTTCAATCATGGTATTTTAAATCATGCAAATATTTTAATTTTATGCAAAGCAATTAGTCTTTAATTTTTTAGGTTCTGGGTTTTGTGTCTTGTTCCACAAACTTTTCACTCCAAGAAAATATAAATAAATTTTCCTATATTTTCCTCTATGCCTGTATGGTGTTTCATTTTATGTTAAAATCTTTGAACCATTCTAATTTGGTGTAAAGAGTATAATAGAGATGGGTCACCTGAGTGGCTTAGTTGGTTAAGCCTCTGACTCTTGACTTAAGCTCAGGTCATGATCTCACATTTTGTGATATCATCCTCCATGCTGATAGCACAGAGCTTGCTTGGGATTCTCTCTCTCTCTCCCTCTCTCTCTTCCCCTCTCTTGTTTTCTCTCTCTCAAAACAAACAAACAAACAAATTTTAAAAAAAGAGAATGTAATAGAGATGAACTCCTCATCTTCTTTCTTCTGGCTAGTCAGTTACTCAAAATCCATTTGTTTGATAACCATTTTTTATCACATACTAAATTCCACCATGCATGGGCTCTACTTTTGAAATATCTATCCTAGAAATTCAATTACATTACATTTATTACTGTTTTTCTATAGTCTATGTAATACCCCTAATAGAAGAGGTAGCCCCCCTCATTATATTTATATTTTGGAACTTTTCTAACTCATCTGGTAAGTTTGAATCAATGCATCCAGTGTCAGAAAGTTATTGTTGGTGTTTTTATTTGCATTGAATTAAAGTTTTGAATTGATTAAGGGACAATGTCTATTTCATGCACTCTCAACAGGATGATATCACCCTTAAAGAGACAAAAATTGGTTCTTGGAGGTGAAAAAACTTACTCTCTTTTTTGTGTAAAACACAGATACATATATATGCACAGTACAAAACAGATATTTAGTATATTGGTGGTATTAAAATTTACTGGGACAGGACAGTTAAGAAAAAATTTTCTAAAAAGGGAGGCTATAATGAAACAGTTGACAAACATGGTTTATCTATGTAAAGTTGATCATTCTTATCTAAGAACAAGTCATTTCTAGATATTTATTTGTCTTTTAGGCCAAACAGAAGAATTTAAAAATTTTCTTCAAATCAATCTGAATTTTTATTTCTAGGTGCTTCTCTTTTTTCATAAATCTACATTGAGGACAATTAAATTTTTATATTAATCTTATACACTCAATCTACTGAATTCCTAACTGTAATTGTTATAGTTTTCTTTCATTTTCTAGTATTAATATAATCTGCAAAAAATGAAAAGTTAGCATCATCTTTTCTAACTTTTATGCTTCCTATCATTCTGCTTAGGTTAAGGACATTGCTAGTACCTCCAGAAAAATATAACCAATACCAGTCATGGGAGACAACCTTTGGGTTAAAAGAACTTAATGAGATTTTTTTCTAGTATTTCACCATTAAGCTCATGACAATTCCATGTTACAATTAGGGATTTATTAATTCATTAACGTTTTAAAAGTTTTAAAAGCATTTTATCAATGCTTCTTTGGCATTTATGGAGACAGTCAAATGATTTCTCTCCTTGAATCTATTAATATGTACATTGCTAAGTTCTGTATATTGAGCCATCCTTGCATTCTTGGTAAGAACTATATGTAGTGTTATAGTATTCTTGTAATATGTGACTGTAACTTATTGGAGAATATTTAACTTTTGAGTTTTGCAACAATAATATAGGTGAGATTTTGAAGTTTAATTTTATCATACCATGCTATTTTGTCAGGTTTTAGGTAATAGTGTCTTTGTAAAACAAATACATAAACTTTCCTTTTTTTTTCTATGCTCAAAAATATTTTTAAATAGAAGCGGAGTTTCTTATATCTTACAGACTTTATAGCTTGGCCAGTGAAAATGTATGGATCATGCATTTTTTGTTGTGGATGATGATTTTTTGACCACTTTTTTGCTTTGTTTAATTTTCTGTCTTTTCCCAAATATGTTTTGGTAATTTATCCTTTACTTCCCCTGGTTTCAAATTTATTTCTACAAAGTTGAATAAAGTATTCTCCTAAAATTCTTGTAAGTTTTTTTGTATCTGTACCTGTTTTCTCTATTGTAACATATAATTTTGTGTGTTTGTGTTTTCTGCCCCTTTCCACACATGCACCATTTTTATTGTCTCTCCCCCCTCCACCTCCTCTCACAGCCACTGTCTCTTTCTTTCTCTGTCTCTCACTCTCACTCTCATGTTATTTCTCTTTCCTTTTTCACTCTCAATTAACCAACTCTTTTTTTTAAAGTTTATTCATTTATTTTGAGAGAGAGAGAGAAAGAGAGAGAGAGAAAGAGAGAGAGTACATGAGTGAGGAAGGGGGAGAGAAAAAGGAGACAGAATCCCAAGCAGGCTCCATGCTCATCACAGAGCTTGACATAGGACTCGATCTCATGACCGCAAGATCATGACCTGAGCTGATATTAAGAGTCCATCGCTCAATCTACTGAGCCACCCAGGTGCCCCTCAATTAACCAACTCTTGAACTCAGTTACTAGTTTTATTTTTTTGTTTTCTGTTTTATAATTTATTTATTTCTACTTTCATATTTATATTTTTTCTTTCTTTCCTTATGTTTATTTTGTTGTTTTTATCCCAACTTTTTAAATTGGATACTTCATTAATTTTTTTTTTTGTGGGTGAAAGAGAATTTTTTAAATGAGGTATGAAATGGATTTCCTGCAGGTTCTTTGGGATTTATAAGAAGGAATTGGAAATAATTCATTTACTTTCATGTGATGGACTGCTTTCATTTCAGTATTACACAATCCCCAAATTTATTAAGGTAATTTATTAAGGTATTTATTTGTAAATACCCATATTTAGTAAGGTTTTAAGCATTATTCAAATTGACTTTAAGAAGATTATATTTGGGGCGCCTGGGTGGCTCTCAGTTAAGTGACCAAGTTCGGCCTAGGTCATGATCTCTCCGTTTCTGAGTTCGAGCCCCGCATCCAGTTCTGTGCTGACAGCTCAGAGCTTGGAGCCTGGTTTGTATTCTGTGTCTCCCTCTCTCTCTCTCTGCCCCTCCCCCACTCTCTCTCTCTCTCTCAAAAAAAAAATTATATTTTTTTCAACACTTAATGCACACAGTTCAATGATCTCATGAGTTTCCTAACCCTACAGTTCTTCCTTTCTATATTGCAGGTCACTTGACCTTCACCTCCAGCTGAAGGACTATTTTTGTACTTGGTTAGGGATAGTTGAGTAGCTCTAATTTAACACTTAGGGCATGTGATAGAAAGTCTTCCTTGTCCTGCACCGACTTTGTGACCTCATTCTAATGTGGCATTTCTTGCTAGGGAAGTCCTTATCTTATACCCTCAACATGCAAATAGTTCACTGTCTGATTACTTGGACTTCAGTATTTCTCTTGATCACATGTCTACTATTAATCTCCATTAAAGTGGTGTTTGGTCTTGATCTCCACGACCGTCTCCAATCGGCTGTGCAGTTATGAGACTGCTGCTTCTGACACCATCCTGAAGGGGGTGGGGGGCTTGTTACTCATTGACCGACTTCCATACATTCATTTATTTACTCACTCATTCATCAAGCATGTATTGAGTGCCTACCTTATTCAAGCAGTGAGCTAAAAGCAGAGGAAAGAAAAAGTGAGATGTGGTCCCTTCCTTCCAGTAGCATCCAATCTAGTGGAAAGTGACCCACTGACATGGGCCTGCAAAATGGACTAAATCTAGGCTTTTGAGTGCTGAGGTCTGACATGATATCCTAAAAACTTTTGCTGGTTTTGCTGTTTTCTTATCCCAAGATACTTGGAAAATTTCCCAATTTACAAACACTGCTATTAAAGTTAATTTTTTCTAAGAAAAACATTTGCAACAACAATTAGAGAACAAAACTGTGGCACCAAGCCTGAGACATGTGACATTTAAACAAGTATCTCAACAAAAATGGCAAATGATTGCATGTTATGACCTAGTGGTTGTTAGCAAATAGTAGAAACTGTGAATATTAAATTCGATGATGCCAAAGGTCTCCTGCATATTAGAATCTCATTGTAATGTGATAAAACAAGGTGTGGGACTGTTTCTAAAATGGCCCAGTTGGTTTAGGCTTGTATTTTTGAGAATGAGCATCAGAAGAAATTTATCCTGCTCTTTCCCCTGTCATGTGGTTCCTAGCATGCAACCCAGGGGTGGTATTTGAGTGAGACTCTAGTGTATTATTATAAAGCAGAGAGGAAGTAACACACTAACTAGATTCACTTTTTTTAAACTTCTCAGAGTAAAACTTTTGACACAATGCCAAACATCCAGATGAAAACTGAAGAAAAACAAAACAACTCTCCAGATGTTTTCCCTAAGTAAATGTATAAGGATTATTGTTCTTATCCTTTCTTTTTGGAAATGACTCATGCAGCATAAGAGAACAAGGACCAGATGAAATATTAGGGTCAACAAAGGCTGTATTGACCTCTTAACAGGGAAGCAGTGCAGGTGATATTGGATGACCAGGACAACATAAGGTCATCACCTAAACCACACCTTGGTAGATCTCTTAGGTTAATTTATTAGCCCAAATTTCTCACTCCTTCGTACATCCTTACTTTCAGCCATTTAACTCATAAAACCTTGTATTTCCTTCTATTATAAACACTCCTGGCCTCTAGACTTTGGGCCAGTGGGACATGAGCAGACGTGATTGATGCGAGGCTTGAAATGTGCTTGTGTACTTGGGCTTACCCACTTCCATTTTTTTCCATGAAACAAATGACCCCAGGTAGCGCACTGGTATAGCAAAGATGAGAGACTTGTGGAATAAATCTGTCCCCAACCTAAGCTGCAGAGTTTAGAGCCAAGTCCAGCCTGGATCAGACAGTTTCCGGAAAACTTGCAGATGTGAGAGAGAATAATTGTGTTTTTAAACCTCTAACTTTTGGGGTGTTTTGTTATACAGAATTATTGTGGAAACAGTTGACCTGTACCATAGAGCCAAAACAGACTGAAAATGATAGGATGTCTCTGACAGAGTGTTTCCCACTGGCCTCAGCCTCCTGATAGTGATGCTATCGGCTAGAAACACCTGAGGCACCTGAGCCCATGTTCACTGTGGCAAGCCCCCACAAACATTTCCCCAACCAGAGCCAATGTTGTGGCTTGACTCACCGTTGTGGTTCTTATTACGAGTGCAAGATGCACCCCAGCAACACGTATCAGCAAACTTTGAAAAAACCAAGGTTTATTACTCACAGGTTCTGACAGCACCCAGCATGCCAAAGAGCTACACTGAGGTCACAGGTAGGGAGAAAGAGCAGGGACCTGGGGTTCTATCTCTATCAGGACAGAGGGTGGAGTGGTTAGGGCTTTGTGGGTTCACTCTTTATTAGAGAACTTAAAACATAAGAACAGGAATACAGGCTTGGGGAGGGAAAGCATTGGCACTCAAGTGGTCATTTGTCTAGGTGACTTAGGACTTTCTAACAGGGGGACTTCATGGGTGGGGCAGCCTGATTCCTTACCTAGGTGTTTAGCTGGTCACTGTGTCAAACAGTTGGCACTATGTTTATTTGAGATAGACCTCTTGAAATGGATGCCTTGGTAATCAAAAGCTTAATGTTAGGCACTTACATGACAATAAACGAAGCTCACTTCAAGCAGTTACACCACACAGAGTCAACAGGAGGAATGAAACTGGCAGGAAGATGCAGACCTGAGCCTATGTATCTCTCTAGCCTCACTGCCTAGTGTGTTCTTTTTCACTTTTTGAGTCTGCTAGAATATTCTTCTTCCAGCTTCTTGGATATGCCAAGCACTTTCATACTTCAAGGTCTTGCACATGTTGTTTTCTATCCCTGTACAACATGTCCTACCCTTATCCTGAATGTGCTAACATAATCATTACCTATTCAGGTAATGGGACATCTTTGTCCTCAAAGTATGCCTCCAATGGTCTCAAGGAAAATTTAAAATACATTGGCCTGCAAATCAATAAAGATGACTCCTTTGATCAAAACATAATTTGTATAATTTCTCTTCAGTTTGAACATGAGTTAAACGAACACATAGGGAAGAGCGCAGTTCCATGGTGAAAACATTCAGAACTACAATAAAGCATTTTTTAAACCTAAGAGGCCAGGACTTTGAATTGGCCAAATTATTTTTGGCTTTCCATTGTGAGAATTAAGAGACATATTGCTACAGAATAAATAATGAGAATTTCATCAAATAAAATATTAACCTTGAAAAAATCCTTTGATTTTTTCACATTTGTACCTCCTAGAACTATGCATATGGAGGAGACTATGACTCACTAAAATGAGCCTAAAAGCAACACCTCTGTGTCCAAGGAAGAAATGTTTTTGTCAGTTACAATTGGCATCCTGGTTTTTAAAAAATATTTTTCAGTGTTTATTCATTTTTGAGAGAGAGAGACAGAGTGTGAGTGGAAGGGGGGCAGAGAGAGACAGACACAGAATCCGAAACAGGCTCTAGGCTCTGAGCTGTCAGCACAGAGCCCAATGTGGGGCTCTAACTCACGAACCATGAGATCATGACCTGAGCCGAAGTCGGATGCTTAACTGACTGAGCCACCCAAGTGTCCCACAATCAGCATCCTTCAGCAGAGAAGTGGGCTATTATAATTTAGAACTATTTAATACAATGAGAGTTCTTTTAAAGTGAATTTGAGATTGAAACTCATTTAAATAGAAAATTCCTTTAACTTGATTAACTTGTGGTTTGATTGTAAGGTTATAATGCAGAGAGAGAGAGAGAGAGAGAGAGTTTGTGTGTGTGTGTGTGTGTGCGTGTGTGCTCGTGCATGTGCGTGCTTGCACCCACACAGTTGGGGCAAATAAGAATTAGGATTTATTGAGACCTTATTATTGTCAGGAACTGTGCTGAGCAATTTACAGACATTATGTCATTTGATCCTTATAATAACCTTGCAAAATATATATAAAATCTGCTTGTCAACAGGTGGTGTAAAAATGCTAATTTGGGCCTAAAAAGTTTATAAATGACACTCTAGAACAGTGGGCCTCAACCTTGGCTGTATATTAGAATCATATGGGAGCTCTGAAAAATCCCCATACCCAGGCCCCACCCCAGGACATCAGAACTGGGAATGCGTGAGAGTCGAAGGCAGGCATTGGTATTTTTAACTCCCCAGGTGAGTGCCATGGGAAGCTACGTAAATCTGTGAATCACTGGATTTATAATCCCAGTGATGACTTGAGAACCTAAACATAAACAATGATATATCTGCTTGCTGTTAGACATAGCGGTGCTTCTGCTGCTGTGAGAGGGAAGCTAACAACTCAGCAGTCATGGGCACCCGTGTCACAGTGGAAGAAGCATCTGCTATGCCTGCTTCAAGGACATCAGAGCCAAATTCAGACTGTTTCCCTCAGGAGATCACTGGGATAAAGAGGCGTGAACACAAGTTTTCATCATGTCCTAAGAACAGGACTGATCCTATACCACTTTAAACACTTTTGCCACTTAGCATTTGCCCTAGCCAAGCAACAGAAGTGGTAATCTGCATTTTATATGTGCCAGGCAAGGACACAATGTCAATGCCAGATGAAAGATGAGGAGCAGTTTCAGAGTCAGGGCATATGCGCTTGAAACGTGTGGATTCTCTTGCTAGGGTGCTAGTCATCTGCTGAGTCATCCAAGGCCACCCCTTTGTTGGGCATTCTGGGTATCTGACCCCCTCCGGAAGTTTGGCGGCAAAGGCATGGGTGTAATCTATAGGGCCCCTGTCTTTCCTTCAGCCTCAGCCAGTGACCAGGGAAGAAAGGGAAAGGGAAAAAACAAGGTGTCTGCTTCTTTACCATTCTCAGTTCCACAGCAATTGACTATGTATCTACAAAGGGCTACCGAAGCTCCAGGACCTGAGGGCTGACTAAGACTGACTGCTTTCTAAATCCTCTCTGCTTTATGGCAGCTGTAAATACGCTTTTGGTTCAGGTTTGGGGAGAGGCTTTTTAACGCAGTACTTAAGAGCATGAACTATAGGTCCAGATGCTTATGCCTGTTTTCTCATCTGCCCAATGAAAGTAATTGTACTTATTTTTTGATATATGACTTACACGATAAGTAGACGAAACAGATGTAAAGAATAGATGAAAAAATAGATGACAAATGTTTAGCACAATATCTACACATAGAATTATACTACCGTTAGCTCTTATTATTTATGTATTCTTTTATTCATGCAATTGCTTATTAATTTCGGGGGGCCACAGTGTTTGG
The DNA here is from genome assembly GCA_028646485.1 of Cryptoprocta ferox. Lineage (NCBI taxonomy): Eukaryota > Metazoa > Chordata > Mammalia > Carnivora > Eupleridae > Cryptoprocta > Cryptoprocta ferox. The sequence continues at coordinate 30,476,077 of CM053578.1, read as the reverse complement.
GAAGTCTTCCTATGTGTCAGGCACTATGGTAAGCTCTGGTAATGCAAAGAGAACAAGAGAATATGGTCCCTGTACTCTCAGAGGAAGAGAGGAAGACAGACATGGAAAAATTATTTAGTATCATGTTTGGAGCTAAGTAATCACTCCAAGTGTATACCTTGGTGTCCCAGAGAAGGAACACCTGGGAATCAATCCTCTTTGCTGTGGGTACCAGTGAGAACAAACTGACTGCTCCATATCTTAAGATTCCTTTACATATCTGATAATGGACAATAGTTTATTCTTAAAATGACTGTGCTCCTAAAACTTATTCCAGAGCAATAAGACAGAATTGGTTTGTTCCCTTCAAATGGTATATGGTCCCAGCCATGTCCTTTATCTGTTTGGCCTTGGGCAAACTGCAGATCTTTTTGTCAGTATTTTCCACTGTAAAATGGAAAAAGATGTTAACTACTTTGCAAAGTGTTGTAAGGTTTGACATATATATGTGTGTGTGTGTGTGTGTATAAATATGTATATACATATACATACATATACATATATATATATATATATATATATATATATATATATATATATATAAAATACCTGGAGCTCCCCTTATATTTGCAACTTGAACTGATTGAAGTAACCACCCTAGGTCATCCAACCCAAAGTCCCAAAGAGTATCCTTCCTCAGTCAGTTGCTAAATGCATAATTGTAGAGTAAATGTTCTTTCCTGAGAAGCTCTCAGATCTAAGCCTATATTTTGGAAGGGTCTCCTTCTCTCTTCTTTTCTTCCTCTTTTGTTTTCCTGATATTTTCTTGCCTTATTCACACTAGGATCTCTAGGCTGAAAAAGGCACAGGTTTATCTGTACTACGTAGCATGGAGGCTGATTCAACACCTTATTTTCTAGGGCTGATAGCAAGACTAGAACAATCAAGTCTCTACATTTACATTAGTCCATTGCAATGGACTAATAAAAAAATAAATTTTTAAAGATAGTCTTGAAGTGTTTCTTAGCATGCATTCATATTGTATATACAGATCACCATGAATGTTGGGATTTTTCAACCGCACTGACATATGAACATTTCTGTCCTTTCTTATATTTCTAAGTCTTGGTTTCCTTTCCCAGGGATTTTTGTCTATATAATCCAAGGAAAGGGAAAGCCAACAGTAGCCTCGCTCAGAATCTAATAAGGTATTTTTTAAAAAATGCTCTCATTGGTGTCAAATAGTATTGGAAAACTTAGGATTAAAAAATGAATACTTAAAAAAATCATTGTCGGATCATACCATTAAAGTGAGGGGTGCCTAAGTGGCTCAGTATTCTTTCTCTTCCTTTCTCTCTGCCCCTCTCCCACTTGTGCACACAGGCACCCACTCTCTCTCTCTCTCTCAAAATAAATAAATAAACTTAAAAAGAAAGGAAGTGAGAGGACAGCTCACAGAAAGGGAGAAAATAGTTGCAACTCATATCTCTAATAAGGGTCTAGTAGCTATACTATATAAGGAACTTTCACAACTCAAAAATAAAAAAGACAACCCAATTTAAAAATAAAGGATTTGAATAGACATATCTCTAAAGAAGATGTATAAATGGCCAACAAGCACATGAAAAAATACACGGCATCATTAACCTTTAGGAAATGCAAATCAAAACCATGAAATCCCAGTTTACACCCACTGGAATGAATGGAAAACAATAAGTGTTGCTGAGAATATGGAGAAATTAGAACCCTCATGGACTGCTGGTGGGAATGTAAAATGCTACAGCAGCTGTACAAAACAGCTTGGCAGTTCCTCAAAAAGTTAAACATAGTTATTACATCACCCAACAATTTCATTCTTACATATATACCCAAGAGAATTAAAACATATATTCTCAGAACAAACTGTACACAAACATAAATTCTAATATTATTCATAATAGCCAAAAAAGCAGCAGCCAAAAACCCCTCAAATGATGAATGAGTAAACAAAGTATAATATCTTACAATAGAATATTACTCAGCCAGAAGAAGGAATGAAATACTGATACATGCCCCAGCATAGATAAACCCTGAAAACATAATGCTAAATGAAAGGAGCCAGACACAAAAAATCACATATTATGTGTTTCCATTTCTATGAAATCTTCAGATTAGACAAATCCATAGAGAAGGAAATCAGATTAGTGGTTGTCAGAAGCCAGAGGAGAAGGGATAAATGGGGTAGGGGGGAGGACTGCTTAAAGGTACAGAGTTTCTTTGGGATGAAGAAAATATTCAGGAGTTAGCTAGTGGCGATGACTGCCCGACCCTGTGAATATTCTAAAAATCACTGAATTATACACTTTTAAACAAAACATTGTAGGACCTCTCTAAAGAATTCTTAGGCTAATTTTAATCCTGAAATTTGTATGGAATCACAAAAAAGAAAAAAGCCCTGAATAACCAAAACAATCTTAAGAAAGAAAAACAAAGCTGGACATATCACACTTTCTCATTTAAAACTACATTACAAAGCTATAGTAATCAAAACAGTATGGTGTTGTCATAAAAACAGATACATAGATCAATGGAACAGAATAGGGAGCCCAGAAATAAACCCATGCACATATGGCCAATTAATTTTTGACAAAAGTGTCAATAATATACAATGGGGAAATATACGGTAAGTGGTGCTGGGAAAACTGGACAACCATATGCAAAAGAATGCAACTGGGCCACTATTTTAGAACACCATATAAAAAATTAACTCAAAACAGATTAAAGACTTAAAATAGGTCCTAAAACATAAAACTCCCACAAGAAACATAGAGGATAAGCAATTTGGCACTGGTGGGTATGATTTTTTGGATTTGACACCAAAAGCAAAAATAAACAAGTGGGATTACATCAAATTAGAAAGCTTCTACACAGCAAAGGAAACCATCAGCAAAATAAAAAGGTAACATATGGAATGGGAGAAAGTGTTTGTAAACCACATATCCAATGAGGGGTTAATACCCAAAATATATAAGGAACTCATACAACTCAATAGCAAAAGAAAAAAATAACAACAAAACCAAAACCCAGTTTAAAAATGGGCAAAGGACCTAAACAGGTGCATGTAAAGATGCCCAACATCTCTTATCCTCAGGAAAATGCAAATCAAAATCACAATGAGATATTACCTCATGCCTGTTAGAATAGCTATCATCAAGAGATAAGTATTCATAAGGATGTGGAGAAAAGGAAACCCCTTTGCACTGCTGGTGGTAGTGAAACTGGTACACCCACTATGGGAAGCTGTATGGTGGCTCCTTAAAAAAAATTTAGATGTAGAACTACCATATGATCTAATAATCCCACTTCTGGATAGATTTCCAAAGAAAATAAAAACGGAATGTCAAAGAGATAACTACACCTCTATTTTCACTGCAGCTTATTCGCAATAGCCAAGATATAGAGACAGCCTAAGTATTCTTCAACAGATGAAAAGATAAAGACAATGTGGCATGTATGTACAATGGAATATTATTCAGCCATGAGAAAGAATATTCTGGTATTGGCAACAACATGGATAGACCTAAGGACAATATATTAAGTGAAGTAAGTCACAGAAAGACGCATACTGTTCAAGATAACTTCTATATACAATCTAAAAAGGCCAAATTCATAGGAAAGGAGACTAGAATGGTGGTGGCCAGGGGCTGGCGGGTGGGGGGATGTTGGGCAAAAAGTACAAACTTCCATTAAGATGAATAATTTTGGGCGGCCCCTGGGTGGCTCAGTCATTTAAGTGTCTGACTTTGGGTCAGGCCATGATCTTATGGTCCATGAGCTTGAGCCTCGCATCAGGCTCTGTGCTGACAGCTCGGAGCCTAGAGCCTGCTTTGAAGTCTGTGTCTCCCTCTCTTTCTGCCCCTCCCCTACTTGCTCTCTCTCTCAAAAATAAACAATAAAAAAGATGAATAATTTTGGGGATCAAATGTGCAGCATAGTGATTATAGTTAATAACATTGCATTATATACTTGAAAGTTAAGAGAGTAAATCTTAAATGTTTTCACCACAAAAAAGAAATAAATTATGCAGTGTGATGCAGGTGTTAGCTAATGCTATGGTGCTAATAATTTTTAGTATATAAGTACATCAAATCAACAGATTGTATACCTTAAGCTTACACAATGTTATATGTCAATTATATCTCAATAAAGCTGGGGGCGAAAGGAAAATAACAACTGTTGGTGAGAATATAGAGAAATTGAAACTCTTATACACTGCTAGTGGGAATATAAAATGGTTTAGCTGCTGTGGGAAGTAGTTTGGCAGTTCCTCAAAAAGTTAAACATAGAACTACCATATGATCCAGCAATTCTACCCCTAGGTATATATCTAAGAGAATTGACATACATTTACATAAAACCTGTGCATGAATGTTCATGGCAGCATTGTTCATAATAGCCCAATGTCCATAAAGCAATGAACAGATAAACAAAATGTGGTATATCCTACAATGGAATATTATTTGGCCATAAAGAGGAATGAAGTATGTCTATACTACAACATGGATTAACCTTGAAAACATTAAGCTAAGTGAAAGAATCCAGCTGCCAGTGGGCATCTGTTGTATGATTCCATTTATCTAGACTGTGCAGAATAAGCAAATTGATAGAGACAGGATGTAGATTAGGAGTTGCCAGGAGATGGAGAGAGGGAGGGAATCTGGACTGTTACTAGGTATGGGATTTCTTTTGGGGGTGAAGGAAATGTTCTGAAATTCGATAGTGGTGATGCTTACACAACACAGTAAATATGCTAAAAACCACTGAAGTGGTACCAGTTTTAAATGGTTATTTTTATTTTATGTAAATTATATCTCAAAATGCTTTTAAAACAAAAATAAATAAGCTACAAACTTTAAGAATAATTTTTTAGCATTGAAGTGACTATGTGTATAAAGTCTTCTTAAACTCACTGTTTACTTTTTTCTCTAATACAGCTGAATACTCTTATCTCTATATTATAAACTTGAACTTCTATGTGTCCATGAGTATGTGGGTTTGAGAATGTGCTACTGGGAGATAAAATAAAGTTCAAAAGAAAGAAAAGGAATAAAATGTTGTTAAGAACATTTGCCCAGACTTTTAATTGATAAAATTATTTGGTTTTTTGGACCTTAGAATGTGTCTGACAAACTAAATATAAAATAAAATGAAATATAGTGACTTTATGGTATGTGAATTATATCTCAAATTTTTAAAAACTGCAGGAACTCTCTCAGAAGTTGTCTGGTTAGTGTACATTATAAATTTTCAAGATGTAGATACAGAATTTTGTGTTTTCCATCTTACTTAATAGTGAAAAAAACAGCGGAAAACTTTTTTTCATGGGGTAGCTCTCTGGGAACTTCTGTGGGAAACACTGCTCTAGTGAATCCACTCCAAATAAATATTAATGTAAGAGCATCCAGTACTTGGAGTAGATGGTTTGGCTTCAATGATTCATCACTGTTGATTCTAGGTCACTGCCATTTCTCCATTTCATTTTGGCTCTGTCGACAGTATTCCCCCTCATCATATGTTAAACTTTGTGTCCCTGCATTTTAATTGCTCCTGGTGTGAGAAATGTGACTTTAAAAACCTCTTTTAAAAATAAGGCAATATCCTGGGAAGTGAGCACAAGGTAACTAAGATGACTGTAATTTAATAGGACGTGTGGAGCTTAAAATATGCACAGCGTTTTTAATCCAGCTAAGGCTATAATGCACAAAGCATGACATTTTAAATCTATTAAGTCATTCCAACAAGATTAGTCTTCAGGTTAGATGTACTACTCTGGAGGCTATTGTCACAATGTCATGGGGACATTTACGCCGATGGATTTTATTGGTACTGATACACACTGGTGTCTGGTGTCTATACCTCAGTAGGTAGAGCAGCTTAAAAACCTTAAATGTTTTAAGTCATACTTATTAAAAGTAATATGGACCCATGCTTCCTTCTTCCTAATTGACAACATAAATAAATCGTCCATAGTTAAGGAAATACCATCACACCAACACACAGGAAACTCATATTGCATTCTTGATATCAATGATAACTTTGCAGGATACAAAAAACATTGAATTACAAAAAATGAAAGGAGAGAAGGGGAAGCAGAGGAGCAGGAAAGAGGGGGGAAAGAGGGAAGCAATAGCACAACAGAGAAAACAAAATTTTCAGTGCCCCTGTTTCATCATGTCTCTATCATGAGCACTCATTTACTACTTAGGTGAAGAATTCACGTATTTGTGGACAAATGTCATTTCCAATTGTCTTGTACATTACTGATTATTTTGCTTTGTATTTGTGGGTAGCCATAACTGATTTTCTTTTTTGCATGTTTATATTCTAAACATATTGTATACCAAAAATTTTTTTCTTTTTTTTTTTGGGTGGTGGTGTAGAAAGCAAAGCCTGATATCTTGTGAACCAGATGTACTCGTTTGGATGGAGTACAAGAAAACCTGTGAAGATTAGCAGTAAATCTTTTCTGTGCTCACAAATTGATGAAACACTGGCATAAAATGTGCTACTACTAAGTAAGCTATGCATGTATACCTTACTGGCTACATAGGAGTGAATGGTCAAGGTAATATTTGCTGTTTAGTAAAAAGAGGCTTAAATAAAGCCAAGGGGATATTTCACATCCCAAAGTGTGCCTTTCATTTTCCTCACTATGTGGATTACTCTGATAGAACTTAGCTGCTTCAGGTAGAACTTTCACCGTTACAGGACATTCCCTATTCAAGCCTTATCATCTGGAAATAAGGGCATTTCCCCTTTTCTCATCTCCTGACACAACTGTTGTCTAAGTAGACATTCAGGAACTAATTCTATATAGTACATGCTTTAACACATTTTGAATTATGTTATCTTTGTTATTACTGTTCAACCTTTTATATCTGTATGTCTTGCTTTCTCAACCAGACTATAATTTCTCTGAGATCAGGGTCCATATTTTATGCCTTTCTACATGTCCACGGCATCAAAGGGGAATATAATAACTGTGCACTAAAGTCTTTCAACTTAGAAGAAACATTTTCTCCAAAGAATGTACAGTAAGATGTTAAGGAAGTGTTAGATAACTTCATTATTTATCAAATATTCATATAACCCCTACCAGGTACCAGCCACCAGTATATTAATAAATTTGAAACATATATTAACTTACAGAACCTCTGTAGCAACCTAACATAGATAAGTTCTATTACTATTATTCCCATTTTGCAGATGAAGAAACTGAGACATAGAGAAGCATTATTGCCAACAAATAATCAATAGGTGGTGCAGAAATCAGACCCGAGCAGCCTGACTCTAGAATCTGTGTCATTTCTACCATGGCCTTGGAGAGCCATGCTGTGTTGACTCTAGTTTCTCTTTACCTCGTATCGGTTTGGGTTACTGTGAACGATATATAATACATACTCCTACCTACCATATTGATTGTGAGGGGACTTGGACAGGCTTGTTTCATATTCAATACGAAACACAATTACAGAAGCATTCCAAATACTGTCTTGCCACCTCCCTCATCAACTTCCTGCTAATAATTGCCATTGTTGCTTTGACACTGCTCCACTATTACAGTGTCACTTACAACAATGTTACTCTGTTCCTTCTTAATTATTGTTTAGTCATTGAGAATAAACATTCCTATTCTCATTTCTTTTCCTCTAATCTATTCTGGCTACATGTAGAGTGTTGATGCCTTTTGATGGAAAATAGAACACCAAGAACTTCTATCTTGGCATCCATTTCAGGCACCACAAAAACAGACCTGCATTAGCCTCTCCCTGGCACTACATTACAGCTGAGACAGGAAATCATCATCATATCCTCAATCTGCTCCCAGAAGCTAGCTACTCAACAGCTCCAGCCAAGCTGTCCTGAAACAGGAGTTCATCCTGAGAATCTGCATCTATTAAAAGCAGCCTTTTAAAGTCTCCTTTATGCTAATAAAATAATGGTCCATTGTAGAGACGCTTGAAGTCCAGAGACGGTATCCTATGTAATGCCGCCATCGCATTCTCCTCGGCCTGTCCACTAGCCACAGGATGCCTTTCTCTACCTCCAAGTGTCAGAGCATCTGGATAATGCAAGCAGATTTGATGTGTGCCAGGGAAGAAAGGGGCCAGGGGATGGGAGAGCCTTTGTGGAAGAAACCTTTTAGCGTGTGCCCCCCGTTGAGGGTGGACGAGAACAATGATCAAAGGGCTCACAAGAGGCCAAGTCTCCTCTAAGAGGACACATAAAGCACAAAGATTGTTATATTGAAATATCTAAGGAATTCTCAATGCAGCGTGGAGAAACAGAACACTTGCACAATGCCTCATTTGTGCAGGCCAGCCTACTTTGTTTAACAGTGTTACATATGCATTTAGGGCTAACCCAGTCATTTGAGCCATCATCCCCCAGGTTTTTGTGGACGAATCTCAGAATGCCCATGAAGCTCTTGTCCATGCAAGCCCTGCTTTTGGTAGTCATTTAAATGGACTTACCTTAAATAACAGCTGGCGTGAACACTTTTCCAAAATGTCGTGTAGCTTAAAATCGTTAATGGCAACTTGCATCCCTAACTTCAAATCTCATCCTCTACGTTATGTGCCCAGGGTGTAAGATTGACAATAAATGTGGCAACACAGGCAATTCACTACAAATACTGAGAATACCCTAGGGCTGGTAAGGAAACTCCTCATAGACTGTGCTCTCAAGAAACTTCTTCACCATCTAGTGAAGACAAGAAGCATAAACAGATAATCATAATACAATGTTGAAAACTGTGTTAGAGAAGGATCTGTTCCCAGGGTATAATGGACAAAGAAGAGTATACATCTTAATCATCATGGGCTTCATGGAGGGCTCAAATTTACTGTTAGTGAGTATATCCATATCATGGATTCCTTGCCTGGTGAAATTATATTACAAATAGTTTGACATGTTTAACATTTAGTCCTTAACATCTTACCCACTTTTCTGATCCTGCCATGGACAAAACTCTCCTGTCCCTAAGTCTGGTTGGAACTATTACCATCATAGTCTCCATTTTAAAAAAGTTAAAAATGGGCAAATCTCATTAAACAATTTTCCAATTAGTAATATTCAGGCCAGCTTTGTCTATGTCCCCTGTACTCAGTACTTTTTCTACAAGGTTATCTCACCTTACTTGTGTTTTAATATGTATTTCTCTTCCTCTTTGTAACACATTTTCTTCCCCCTACTTCACTTACTGCCCCACCCCTGACCAACCACTCAGCTGCAAACATACAGACACATACAGCACACACCTACTGTTATATTGCATTTGGGTGGCTATAACATATAACATGTTCTATTCTCTCTTTTTTAAAATGTTTACTTATTTATTTTGAGAGAGAGAGAGAGGGAGAAAGAGAAAGAGAGAGAGAGAGTGAGAGAGCGCACTAGTGGAAGAGGGGCACAGAGAGAAGGAGAAAGAATCCCAAGCAGGCTGCACGTTGTCAGTGCAGAGCCTGATGTGGGGCTTGATCTCAGAACTGCGAGATTATGACCTGAGTTGAAATCAAGAGTTGGACACTTAACCGACTGAGCCAGCCAGGCACCCCAAAACATGTTCTATTTTTAAACTCTTGTTAAACACAAAAAGATAAAATAAGAAAAGAGGAGAGTCACTAGGTTTATTTAATTTCAAGAAAAAAAGTTCTGGAGACAATATGATAGCAGCATGAAATTCCAATTTCCAAATATTTTTGTCTGTTGTGTTTGTAAAATAAAGCCCAAGCTACAGTTTCCATTGTGATCTCTGGTGAAACATGGAGTTCAAGCCAAGACAGAAACGAGGGAAAATTGGGTCAGTACAGGAAATAAATAACAGGTGTAGTGCATGATCCAAAAAGTCAATGGCCAGCACTGTTCTAAGTCTTTTATGTACTGGAGGGTATTTAATCCTCACAATTGCCTTATTATATAAGCACTGTAATAATCATCCTCATTTTAAAAATGATAAAATGGAGGCATGGAAAGATAAGGAAATATGCTTGAGGTCAGGCAGCAAGGGATTGGTAGAAAAAGGATTCGATGCCAGATGGGCTGGCTCCAGAGTCCAAGCACGGGAGTGTCCACCATGCGTTCCATACAGTAAACTATCAAGGGTCACTAAGAATGCTCCACATGAAGCTTGTCTTAATGGGACTGGAGCTCTGGTCCAGGAAGGGAGCCTAGATCAAAAGGCAGGGCAAGGGCTTGTGTTCCATTCTAGGACATCTTAGAAAGACTCCTACTAAGGCTTTCTCCTTGCTTGAGGTTGTTTTGTTACTTTCATTTACTTTATTTTGATATACTACTTAAAAAATTACTTCTCAGCTTCAACACACACTGCATTGTACAAGAACTACATAATCGGGGGAAAAAAGGACACACACCAAGAAACATTGAATCTCTAAGCAGGAAAGGATTTGCTGTAATCAAGGACTTAACACTAGAGATCTTTAATCACCTATATTTTTATCTAAACACCCTGGCCAGCTTTCTTAAAAATTTGCTTGGGGCTCACTGAGCCAAAGTAATACTTCTGTATTATCACCCCATCTGATGGTTTTCATAAAATTTGAATAAATTTTTGCTACTGTCTTCTTCAAAAGTAGATCAAATTATTTCTCAGGAAAACTTATTCTATTTTTGAATATCGAATATTTAGAAGGATTGTCCTGATATTGAATAAACTCTAACATAGCGTTTAAAAAAATTTTAGCCTTTATTCATTTTTGAGAGACAGAGAGAAACAGAGCGTGAGTTGGGGAGGGGCAGAGAGAGAGGGAGACAGAAAATGAAGCATACTCCAGGCTATGAGCTATCAGCACAGAGCCTGATGAGGGCTAGAACTCAGCCCTCATCAGATTGTGACCTGAGCCCAAGTCAGATGCTTAAACGACTGAGTCACCCAGACGCCCCTAACATAGCATTTTGAACAGCAGTTGGTACATTATAAAAACTCTACAACTGTTAGCTTCATTATTATTAATTATAGATGGTTTTGATTCAATGCATCATATAGGCATTCCTAGGTATTGAAAATTTTTTAACCATCCTGTGCTTCTCAGTCTTTTGGTTGTTGACACACCCTTTTACTAGCCAACTTTTGTACCATAAGGAAAATGATCTGAAAGACACAAAGAAACAATTGTTTGCTTCTAGGTGACAGATGCTGTAATAAAGTACCTTCTAATTACCCAATATAAAAATACTCATTCATAAACTGTCGCTATCACCAGCAGGACAAAATATGTTTCTTGAGCATAATGTTGACAATATGCCAGTCAGTAACGTTCACATAACATGGACTTAGCTTGACCAAAGTATCCCCTCCTCAGTCTGGAGCAGATGGAGTAGAAATTGCATCCATAATGGCCACTGGTCTCCTGGACCAGGCACCAGAGCTGTAGAGGGCAGAAGATCTCCCAGGTCAGCTGAGAAGAGAAGAGAAGAGACTTTGCAAAGGAATTTGATACCTTTCACAAAAGAGAAGCTACATAGAGATGGAGAAAAACGATTGTTGACTGAAGTACTAATGCAGTGTCACTGGGTGATGATCCAACGGAAATAACCCAGGAGTCTGAATTATTTATCACCACCCCCTCTGCCCCTGCTCACCCCCGCTGGCTTTGTTATGCAATGATAGTTATTATTAGGTTGGTTGCTAGAGCATCAGGCAAACAAGCTGCTATTCTCAAAACTAGTCTGGAAAATATTAATTTCAGTTTGGGGAAAGACTTTAAATGGCTGTCAGGAATGCGTTTGAAGTGGAATGAAAAAATGAATTGAATAGAGCTTCAATTTTCACAGTTTCCTATAGGATAAGGAAAACAAAAGAAAACATTGTTTTCTAGAAAGCATTATTTCATTGTAATTATAATGAGCAATTCTGACCATTTATTTTTTCCTGCCTGGGGCCACCTTTTGTCACAGTATATTTTGCATAACAAGTGTGTGTGTGTGGGGGGGGACTAATCTTAAATTAATAAATGCACAAAAGGATTTTGTTATAGGAAAGGGGCACTCGAGCTTAGAGTTTATCACGGACATTTAAAACAGACGTTTAACCTTTATATCTAGCTCCTTTTTCTGGTGAAAATCACCAAATGCCTTATATTTTTCCCTTACGCCCATATCTAATTTGCAAAGGTATCCATGTAATATAGACATGAAGAGGTATTGGTCCATTATAACCAGTGGCATTTGGGAAAGCCTGCACTACTGTAATAAAACTGAAATGTTGCTGCACCAGAAACGTATCACTTCAGTTTTCACTATTTGCAGTCTTTCATTCATTCATTAATTTCAGCATTTACTGCTACTGATGATAATAACAGCAACAAATGTCATTATTGGACACTTATTCTGGGTCAGACACCATGCTAAGCTCTTTTCATACCTGCTCTCTAAACCAGCCTGTCTGTGATGCTCCTTCTGTGCTGGTAGAAATGGTCTCAACCTGAACCTTTCAATGTCATTCATTAGTCACATGTGGTTATTGAGCACTTGAAATGTGGATAGGACAACTATGGAGATGAATTTTTAATTTTATTTAATTTAAATTTAAATAGCCATATGTGGCTAGTCTCTACAATAATAGACAATGTTACCCTAAAACAAACAAGAACTGTAAGGCGGAGGATACCTACCCCAGTACACTTAGTGATGGTAACACATAGCCTGAACGGCTTTTGATTGGGATCATCCTGCTCTCATTCTTTTCCAAAGAGATTCATTTGTTGGCTGTGGGCACCCTGACAAACACCATCCCCATGGAGGGAGTGAGCCTGCGTGAGGATGCCCACCACTCCCCCACTGCCTCTCCAAAGGGCACAGGTAGACCTGGCTCCCCTCCATTAGTGTTCATGCCCAGAGTCCGCATCTATTGCCTATTCTTTCCTCCTGCCCACCAAAATACCACACACCCACACATTTAATTATTCTGCTCACTCGCCCCTTTGGCTTTCCGAATAGTAAGGGGAATGCTTCAAAACTTTGCCTCTAGAAAATTACAGTTTCTTCTCCAAAGCACAACGAAATGTTATCTGCTAACACTAGCTTATACTGAGCTCTCAGCCTTTAGAACTTCACAATGAGTTTAGGACAACCATTTCCAATGTCTACTCTTGAGTCAAGCATCCACCCCATTCCATCATCACCATAGCCCTATGAGGTAAATATTAATTTATCCTGCAGTTTATCAATGAGGAGCTGGTCTGGGTCACCTCAAGGTCCTACATTCTCCCCACCGCTCTACCCTGCTATTAGCTTTCAGACTTGTCATTGCTTCCTACCTCTGTTGCATATTCATCTTGCTTAGGGGACAAATACATTGCACCTAAAGAGAAGCAATTAGATAAATGTCAATACAAGAGAGTCCTGGAAAGGGCCCTTGTAGAATTCTAATCTTCTCTAGATCAATGTTGGCAGAACAGGGAAAAGTGTGAAGTTAAAACCAATTGAACTTATTTGGATTAAAAATGAAATCTGATTACCGCTAAAGATAAACTGCTGAGACCACATCTATGACAATAAAATTAGATTAATGGAAAGATAAGATTTGATTAACCACTTAGGGTCATCCATCAAGATTTCATTGTGTGAAATTCGATTCTATTAGGTAAGGGAAAAAAATAGTAACCAGTGTAAAGTTATGCTTCTAATACACATCCTTGTAGTATACATTTGATGAACACTATGGATTGAAACTGAACATCTCAGTAGTGTCATCAAAAGACCTGCAATAGCAATGAAGAAAACAACACAACATTGGACCACACAGTTCTCAAATTAATCTATCTGAAGCTGTTAACCCAGAGCAACTTGTATTTGCATTTGGATTGACTTCTAGGATTTCCAAAGTCTTTTACAGAGAAAGATGTTATCAAAAAATGTATCTCACTCTTCAGCATTTCTATTTCTTTATAAGAAAGCAGAGGGTGGGGTGCCTGGGTGGCTCAGTCAGTTCAGGATCTGACTCTTTGATTTTGGCTCATGTCATGATCTCATGGCTTGTGGGATCAAGCCCTGCGTTGGGCTCTGTGTTGACAGCACACGGGGCCTACTTGGGATTCTCTGTCTCTCTCTCTCTCTGCCCCTCTCCTGCTTGTGCTCTCTCTTTCAAAATAATTAGATAGATAGACAGATAGATAGATAGATAGATAGAAAGCAGAGGATGGAAGTAATTATTCTTTGCATTTTCTTAAATGCTAGTAGATCTAAAGATGCTTTTTACCACTTAATGGTTTACCTACAGAATAGTATTTAATGTGAAGTGTGTGTGTGTGTGTGTGTGTGTGTGTGTGTGTGTGTGTCTGTCTCTATGTGTGTGTACACTTTTTGTTCTGGAGTAGCCTCTCACCCTCCTACCCTCTACAAATTGACATGTTTGCAATCATAGACAGGATCTATATTTTTACAAATTAAAAGACAGATAGTAGAAGATATTTTGCTTTGATCATATTCACTCAATTTTTCCATTTAACATTCTTAGCATGGGTATGAAATCATATTAACTGTTTTCTAAATCTCTTTGGTCACAATTCCAAAATGTAGGACTTGTCCCCTTGATCCTAATTTTCTGAACGGTGATAGGAGGGCATTTCTAAGCATCACTGCCATATTTTCTCTTGTGCCTGTGACATTGATTTCCCTATGTACCAACTAATCTCATTTCCGCAAAAGTCTGTATTAAACTACCCAGCTGCAGCTAGTCATTGCTCTGCACCCTTCTTCAAATGTAAAAGCTCTATCTCTGGAGCACTCCGAGTCTATCAAGGGACCCATTGCAAACGAAGATAAATTGACACGGTGCCTGGGGAGCTCTGGTCAGAAATGCAATTTTGAAGAAGATGGTGACTGGCCTCCAAAAGTATTCACTGTCAATGAAACATGACAGGTGTCACCAGGAACAGAGATCCCAGGCAAAGGGAAATTAGAGCCTCTCATGTCCCCACTCATCTGTGGTTTCCTAATTGCAGTTGTTGGCATTAATTGATGGTGGTGCCATTGTTGATCACGCGGGGCTGTCTTGAGTGCCTTACGTTTCCAAAGGGCTTGACATTCTGAGAGCCACCGCATGTTTGGATCAAATTTGCTTTCAACATGCCATGTTCAAGAATCTTCTCCTCAAAGGCCATTAGTGAAAATGACCTGGAAAATTCATCGCCCCTTGAAATTACTCACGCTGCTGAGGAAGCCATTCATAGCCCATCTTTCCTACAGCTGTAAGAGTTTCAGGGAGTGTAATCATTCATTGGTGTGGCTGTGGAGTTGTATAATCAGATGTGTATTTCTGATAGCTATCTTCTCTCCCAAATGATATTGTATGTTTTCCTTTAGGCATGTTCCAGAGGGCAATTGCATTTAATAAATGTTTTTATTGGTTTGAATCAGACAAAAGTAATTCTAAGTAGCACAAAGATTTCTTCTTGAAGGGCAGAGTAACTTGATGATTTTAGATGCAGCATAAACGCTTGTCATAAGAAAAGGAGAGGACGCCCCTATAGCTTTTTCTACTCATCACAAATGTAATAAAGCCAGGGAATTTACCTTCAAGAGACATTTTGGTTTTCAGGAAACATGTAAATGCAAATCTCATGAAATAAGCTGCTCCATTAGCCATGGATGACCTCCTATTGGGTCTATTGAAGACACGCACAATTCACAGGACCAGGGGCAGTGATTTGCCTCCTTTGTCTGTGTCAAGAGCTTAAGGATTAATATTGTTCAGTACAGAAAGCTCAAAAAAACCAGGCCTAGGGTTACAATGATATGCTGCCCCAGGTCATTGGCTCTGCATTTCCAATCTGTTATGTTTGCTATTTAAGATAATAAAGAAGAATAGATACATCCATCAGCAGCAATGAAATCAATTACCAATGACTTTTGTATTATTATCATCATTATTATATGATTACCAGCATCATTCTGTAAGATAATACATAGCCTTTATATATTTCATTTAGTTTAATCAGAAGTACTTATTTGTCCTTGTCATATACAAGTCATACTGTCAAATACAAATATGTACCATATCTTCTGGCACTGATTTAAACTTGTTTGAAATTTAGTTGTATAAGCCGCCATGTAAAGAAAACTTCTCTTAATACTTCTTCATGGCAGAATAACTAGGTATTTTAACAAATCTTCTCTTTTATGGCAAAGTGTATATTTTAAGAATTTCTTTTATAAATAAAGTCTATCTAATAAATAATGTCTTTTGAATGCCTACTAGGTGATTTAAGGAAAATGGTCCCATCCTTGGCTGCCCAGATGCATTTATGTTCAAGGTCAGTGATTATGTGGAATTTCAGATTCTTTTTCAGCTCTCTCCCTTTCCCCACAGGCGGCTGTGCTCAGGGCTTGCCTCTACCTTTCTTTCCTCAGGTTGCTAAGGTAGAGTCTCACCATTAAGAGGTTTTCAGGAAACAATAGAGGAGCTGATTGCACAGGTATAAAAAGTACTTACAAAGAATTTTATAATCAGTCTTTAGTGTGGAAATAAGGCCCCCCCCCAAATCTTCTTGAAGTTCAGAATAAAGATAATGGGAAAACTCAAGATTTTATGTGTCTACAAATTGTTTCCAATGTTCCCTCTACCCTCAGCTAAGGCAAAAATACGGTATAACAAAATATTTAAGGTCTATATTTGCTTCAAAAATGGACCAGGAAGAGAAAAATCCTTTAGGGAGCAAATGGCATCCAAGGAACAACCTCATTACTCAACCCTGTGGAGACAAATGAGCTTTCTGATAAGGCAGCAAGTGCACATCTGGGTCCACCAGCTGTACACTCCAAACCCTTTTTGAATATAGGGAGCTCCCCTTCCCCAAATATCCTTATTTATTTATCTTTATGTATGTGGCATGTCCTTTTGTAACATCATGTTCTGACATTTTAAAATACATACATACAATGAATTGTAAAAAGGTGAGGTAAAGTATAAGTATATGTGGAAGCCCCAATATTTTACAGTACAACTAAATCTATCACCTGTGTACACTCTGGGGGACATGTACCCCACACATTTTGGAACACTGATTCCTAAATCTTTTCATGCAGAATGAAGCTAGCTTTAACCTTGACTATTTCATATTGTACTTTCACATGTTTAGTCTGTAGGCTCTTTTTGATGTACAATGATTGCTGGCAATAATGCACTGATTTTTCATTCCTTTCAAATAGTTTGGTGGCACAAACTAACCACAGATCCTTTCCTCTCTCCTTGTGATAGTAAGACTGTATGATGCACTTACATAAGAAACACTGCAGTTTTTTCTCTTGCAAAATGACATAAAATCAAATGCTTCTGGGGAAAATGCAAGGACTCTGACCATTGTAGTTCTGGAAGGAATTTTAAGTGAAATACAGTGATGGCTCAGAGTGTTCTATTTTTCATTCCATAATAGGACAAACCTGTGATATTTTCAAGACAACATGGGGGTAGCAGAGCCCAAAGCAGCCAAGGTAATGAATGAAGGAGCTCAGATGAGTAAATGCAGACCTCTATTGACTTCACCAAACCTAAAAAAGGGTGAGCACACAGAGTGGCACA
This sequence comes from Cryptoprocta ferox, assembly GCA_028646485.1. Classification (NCBI taxonomy): domain Eukaryota; kingdom Metazoa; phylum Chordata; class Mammalia; order Carnivora; family Eupleridae; genus Cryptoprocta; species Cryptoprocta ferox. Next base: position 30,458,520 of record CM053578.1, on the reverse strand, counting down.
CACTTAAAGCTGGCCAACTTCTAGAAAAGAAAAAAAAAAAAACTAAGTGACTGTCTGTGGGGTGCTGACTTGGAAGAGGCACAGAAGAGGTTTCTTGGTGATGGAAATGTTCTATTTCTTGATTGGGCTGGTTACATGGATATTTACATTTGTCAATATTTACTGAACTGTACACTTAAAATACATGCATTTTATTATGTGTAAATTATGCCTCAATAAAAAGCTTAGCCAAAGCAAGCAAACAAACCAAACAGGCAGGTAAAGATTTTAAAAAATATGAAATAAAGGAACTAGGAAGTGAAAGTGGGTAGATCCAGGTGATATTTCTAAGATATTTTGCTGTGGTAAAGTTTGTCCTTTGGTCTTAAAGGTCTATAGCCTTTGGCTTTTGCATCAAGTATTCTGCATTTTAAAGAGACCATGTTATCCAATAGGACTTTTCACAGAGCTAGAACAAATAATCCTAAAATTTGTACGGAACCACAAAAGACCATGAATAGCCAAAGCAACTTTGAAAAAGAAAAGCAAAGCTGGAGGAATCACTACAATTCTGGACTTCAAATTATATTACAAAGTGATAGTGATCAAAACAGCACGGTACTGGCACAAAAACAGAAATATGCATCCATACAACAGAATAGAACACCCAGAAATGAACCTATAAGTCTATGGCCAATTAATCTTCAACAAAGCATGAACAAATATCTAATGGGAAAAAGAAAGTCTCTTCAACAAATGATGTTGTGAAAACTGGACAGCAACATGCGAAAGAATGAACCTGGACCACTTTCTTACACCATACACAAAAATAAATTCAAAATGGATGAAAGACCTAAATATGAGACCTGAAACCATAAAAATCCTAGAGAAGAACATATGCAGTAACCTCTTTGACATCACCCATAGCAACCTCCTTCTAGAATTGTCTCCTGAGGCAAGGGAAACAAATGCAAAAATCAACTATTGGGACTTCATCAAAATAAAAATCTTCTTCAAAGTGAAGGAAACAATCAGCAAAACTAAAAGGCAACCTATGGAAAGGGACAGTATATTTTCAAGTGACATATCCAATAAAGGGTTAGTATCCAAAATATATAAAGAACTTATGAAACTCAACACCCAAAAAATGAATAATCCAATTAAAAAATGGGCAGAAGACATGAATAAACATTTTTCCAGAGACATACAGATGGCCCGCAGACACATGAAAAGATGCTCAACATCACTGATCATCAAGGAAATACAAATCAAAACTACAATGAGATATCACCTCACACCTGTCAGAATGGCTTAAATCAGCAACATAAGAAACAATAGGTGTTAGTGAGGATGTGGAGAAAAGGGAATCCTCTTGCAGTGTTGGTGGGAACGCAAACTCGTGCAGCCACTGTGGAAAACAGTATGGAGTATCCTCCAAAATTAAAAATAGAACTATCCTACAATCCAGCAATTGTACTACTAGGTATTTACCCAAATAAGGGTGAATTTCAAAGGGATACATGTACCTTGATGTTTAGCAGCATTACCTACAATAGCCAAATTATAGAAACAGTCCAATTGTTCATCAACTGATGAATGGATAAAGAAGGTGTGTGTGTGTGTGTGTGTGTGTGTGTGTGTGTGTGTGTTGTTTTGTGTTTATGGAATACTACTTAGCCATAACAAGGAATGAAATCTTGCCATTTGCATCAATGTGGATGGATCTAGAGGGTATTATGCTAAGCAAAATAAATCAGAGAAAGACAAATACCATATGATATACATACATAATTTCATATGTAGAGTTTAAGAAGAAAACAAAGGAGTAAAGGGAAAAAGAAGAGAGAGGCAAACCAAGAAACAGACTCTTAACTATAGAGAACAAACTGAGGGTTGCTGAAGGGGAGGAGGGTGGGGGATGGGTTAAATAGGTGAAGGGGATTAAGGAGTGCACTTGTAGTGATGAGCACTGGGTGTTGTATGGAAGTGTTAAATCACCATATTGTACACCTGAAACGAATCTTACACTGTGTTAACTAACTGGAATTTAAATAAAAACTTTAAGAAAAATAAGGAGACCATGGTAGGACAACAGGAAAACTGATGTTAAGATAGCTGTGTTCTTTTCATTATTTTCTGAAATGTGTGTTTAAGAGACAAAATAAACCTTAGTTATAACACATTCAAGTCAAGAAGAACCTATGTATTTTTTAAGTTTCCTTAAAATCTCATCCCTGAATTCTAACAACTTTGATGCTACATGGATAATTCTTTAATGATAAAAATAGATAAAATTATTTCCAGCAATCAGCATGCCCATGTGTCAATATGCCAAGCCCTGTGCTCAATCCTTTATGTACATCATCTCATTTAACCTTCATATTCATTCTTTGACGTAAATACTATTGCTGTCTCCATTTTACTGACGAAGAAACTAAAACTTTGGGAGGTCATTTGACCAACTAGATGAAAAACAGTGATCTTAAGACATAAAATTTCATGCTCTTAAACAACATACTTTGAGTTTTTGACTAAAGGAGGATAAACTCAGTGCCTGCTTTCATGTAGTTAACAAACATAACTGGAACCAAACAATATCCATTTCTCCTGTAGATAATTCCATAGTGACCAACCCATCACCATGTTTTGGATGACCAATCTTCACTTAATGGACAGGCCAGGTAAACTAGCCTTTGTTCTCTTTAAAATACCATCTACAAGACATGTCAGCTGGTATCCCTGAACATGCTCACCTACTGAACACTCTACCTACCTAACCATCCTGTTCCCAATAGATGACCTGAGTATTTACCCAAAGTTCCTTGGATTAATTAGAGTTATTTTTCCAACTATAATTATGAGAGTTATTAAATATGAAGAAAACTAATCAAGTATGAGTACAAAGAAAAAAACAGGTGCTTATCAGTTGAAAATGACATCAGTTGCTTTGTAGTCTCAATCTAAGAAGTCACTGTGATACTGTACTGATACGTAACCTATGAATCAGTAAGAAAACACAGAAAAGTAATATAAATCGGTGACTTGATCAGGCATTTACCATATAAGGAGGATACTAATATGAAAAGGCACTCAACCTTCTTAATTATGAGGGAAATATGAATTCAAACCACAATGCCATGCAATTGCATGTATGCCTGAATAGCTAAAATAAAAAATGACTGACAGTGCCTTTGTTAATGATGGTGGATAAGGAGTAGCTGAAACTCTCATACACCGTGGGAGTGTAAATTAACACAACTACTTTGGAAAATTGACAGCATCTCTAATGATGAAAATTACATACCCTGTGATCCAGCAATTCAACTTCTAGGTATCTACCCATGACAAAGCACAGTGTGTTCACCAAAAGATATGTACTGCAATGTACATAGTGGCACTATGATAATAGAGAAAAATGGAAAGTGATCCAAACATCTATTATTAGCAGAATGCAGTTGTGGTTTAATTATATAATAGAATGCTTCAGAGAAATAAAAATGAGCAAATTATGTTTAAATCTAAGAACTTGGAGAAATCTCACAAATATAAAATTGAACAAAAGAAGCAAGATGGAAAAAAACATGTTCTGTATGATTCTTCTTGAATAAAGTACAAAAACAGAAAAAAATTATCTATGGTGATAGAAGTTAGAGTAATGATTATTTTTGGGGGAGAATGGTAGAAAAGTGTCCGGAAGGGCATAAAGGGGGAGGTTTTGGGGATATTGGTAATGCTATATTTCTTAATCTAGGTTAGCAGTTACAAAGATATTTTGACTTGGGGAAAATTTATCAAAAATCTTTTGCTCACGCTTACATTTTCTTCATCTATTCAATTTAAAAAACTTAAAAAGAATTACTTTCAAATAAGGAATGAGGAAAAGAAAAGCTAATCAATAGAAGACTGGGAAGAAAATATAAACATTTATATGCAACACTCAGATTGAGCAAGTGTTTTTATTTTATCACTCTACTTTAAAGCCACTAAACCTGAGGTGCCTGGGTGGCTCAGTCGGTTAAGCATCTGACTTTGGCTCAGGTCATGATCTCGCAGTTAATGTGTTTGAGCCCTGTATCCGGTTCTGTGCTGACAGCTCTGGGGAGCCTGCTTCAGATTCTGTGTCTCCCTCTCTCCCTGCCCCTCCCCTGCTTGTGCACTCTCTCATTCTCTCTCTCTCAAAAGTAAATAAACATTAAAACATTCTTTTAAAAAGCCACTGAGACTGGAAGAATGGATTATGAATAAGATTTGTGTAAAAAAAAATGTATCCAAATAACAAGTGTTGGCAAGGATGTGGAGAAAAAGGAACTCTTGTGCACTGTTTGTGGCAAAGGAAACTGGTGCGGCCACTGTGGAAAACATTATGCAGTTTCCTTAAAAATAGAAATATCATATGATCCTGGAATTCCACTACTGAGTATTTACCCAAAGAAAATTGAAACACTAGTTTAAAAAGATACATGCACCCCAATGTTTCTTGCAGCATTATTTACAATACCTGGATATGGAAGCAACCCAAATGGGCAACAAAAAGAGAAACAGATTCATAAATACTGAGACCAAACTGGTAGTTGCCAGATGGGAGGGGGTTGGGAGCTGGGTGAAAGAGGTGAAGGGGAATAAGAGGTACAAATTTCCAGTTATAAAATAAGCAAGTTACAGAGATGAAAAGTACAGCATAGAGATTATAGTCAATAATATTGCAATTCCAATAATAGGTGGAATTACCACAGAAATTATACCATACTGGGACCAGAAGTGAAAGTGTCTCAGTAATGACAACCAGGTATAATTTAGCACATGGAGATTGGAATTAATAATATTTTATTAACATATATGTGTATTTTATATAATATCATAAAGAGATTTTAAAAAGACACTGAACCAGTCCAAACTCAAAGAAAAAATTATGGGCCTACCTCGGAAGATTGTCAAGTGCCTATGCACATATGTATTTTACATTAATATAAAATACTTAAATAATTTAAAGTACATATTGCCAGACCAAAAAGCAGGGCATAGAAGCTTTTCTTGTATTAACAAAGAGAAATCTATATTCTTGAGGCTTTCAGAAATCCTGACTTTCCAGTTCCCTCCCCAACTGGACATTAAACACCTCCGTTAGATTCCATTGTTTTCCCCTAACAAAGGGGGAGTAGATCTTTGCCTCTGATCTGGAAAATTACTAGGTGTCATGGGCAGCTCAGAGCCTTGACTCCTTCCTTTCTGTCTGCATCTACTGACGTCTGATAGCTTTCAGGTTTCTTAAAATGATAAGCTGTCCCTTGGAAGTTTACCCAGAAAGAAGTTTATAATGATCTCAGACTTTATTGGTAAACGTAAACTACAATAAAATTCTCAACAACATATTTTATAGTGAAAAGTGTCCAAAGAACCAAAGTGCAAGAATAAAAATAAATTTAATTTTGTGTCATTCAAATTATGTTTTACCTACTAATCAGTTGAGTAAATGTGTTTTTTTTAATTGAAAAAGAATTCATAAATAAAATTGGCTTCCGTTCCTACCACTCACTCTACCTACAACTACAATCCTATGCTCCACAGAAAGCTTTCTCAGAATTTCTCTGATTTGGTTCCCCCTCCTCTCAGTTCTGCTTCCCCCCACCTCTTGCTCTTAATCTCCTCTTCTACATCCACCCTCTCCTATTCAAGACAAACATGTGGTGGAGACCCCTTTGCTCATTTCTCCCCAAACCCCTTTAAAAGTCTACTGTTTATAATAATAAACATAGAACTCCTGGTCTCTCAGACATTCCTAACTCAGAGTTCTCACTGGCAAGTCCTTCTCCTAAAGTCGGATTCTCCAGCATCCGGATTCCTCCTCCATCTGCCCAAATTGACTTTCTGTCTGTATTTCACAGGATTGCTCCAAAACGGTCCATTTCCCATCAAAAAAAGTTCCACTTTCTCTTTCTCCACCTCTTCCCCACAACTCATTCCAGCCAGAGAGTCTTATTTAAGTAACTGAATTCACCTTTTAATGCCTTCTTAAATTGGTCATTTATTTCCGTGAGGGAAACGCTATGGACAGCTCTTAAAGTGATAGTTTTAATCGAATGAAAAATATAAGGGCACCATTATTTCTGCAATTGTTCAACAAGCCTGCTTTATTGTGGATCTTCTTGGGGGCATCAGTTCCAGCCATTTTCAGGATTCATTTATTTCCTCCGGCTGTTCCGAAGCAGCCTGCTCTCTCTGCTGACCTGCCTCCTCTCCCTCCTCCCTGCTGCCTTTCCCTCTGCCCACCCTCTCCCTGTTGAGGACAGGCCTGACATTTTGTTCATTAGCCTAGCTGTTTAGTGGCTGGATAAAAAAACTGGCCCTGAAAGTAGGATTTGCATATCTCCCAGACAAAGGTTAGAAGTGCTCTCCTTCTCGGGGTTCTCTCTGTCTGTGCTCCAGGCTTTACCACCATGGCTAGTGCCTGCGTGGGAAAGGCAGGAGAGATGAATGTGTCCCTTTCAAATTCCAAACCGTGATAGAATGGATACTAGTGTTCAATGGTGGAGATTTATCAAAATAATAGATGATCTAAATTCTAGAAATCTAGATATGAAAATGGACTTTGCCAAATATGAAAGTATATTTAATTCAGGCATTCAGATTCAGATTATTCAAAAGAACATTGCAGATAATAACAGTCTTGAGCATTATCAGTTCATCTGGAGACAGAGTGATTTGGGGAAAGCACATTAATGGAATGTCTATGGAAATCCTGTAGGGCCAGCTGGTCCCAGGAGACTTTCATGCCTTTCAATTATTTCCTCTGGGGCTAAGGCTGTATCACCACTGTGAATTCTCCTTTGAGCAGCGAGTTTCTGCATCACACTGGCAGCTCACTGCCATGTGGTCTTTCGTGGGGATTGGGAAACCGTCTTCAACCGGCCCTGTCATCGGTCTCAGTCACAGTTTTGCTGTTTTGTAATTATGTGCCATTATCTGTATATCATCTTGTCCCATCTTCCAACAAAACTTCCAAGCCCCATCCTGAAAAGAACATGCTACTGAAATGTCTGGTTTGTGTCCTCCCAGGTCCTTTAAAATCAAGGTCTAAAACAGGGAGGGATGGCATCGTTGCTCAGAAAACTACCGTCACGGATAACCAATTACAGTGTTAAAAGCTAAATCTTGTAAGCTTCCCCTCCTGCCCCACAGGGATACAGAGAAAGAGTCTGGTGTGTGGAAACAAAGCAATCACTTAAAATGTAACAAGGCACATTCTCACACTAAAACCATGACTCACCCTGCACATGTAATATTGATATTTCAGATTATATATAATTGAACCGAGGTTGCAGTTTATTTTCCAAATGCAAACATGTGTTTAATTAGAGCAAAATGTGCATCTCTGTAACACTGAATTTTAAGTACCAGGTTCTAAAGTTTATTGATTGATGATTATTGTGGGGAAACATGAGCTCTTATGCATAAATCTTTTGACAGGAGCTGTCTGTCAAAAATAATGATCCTTTTAAAACTCATGAATAAATAATGATGCAGGTCCACTTTACATAAAAATACATACTCATTTACACTCTGTCCACTGAAATGAAATATGGTTATTTAAAATAATGACTCTGTGATGGGTGAGTAATGAAACATTATTAATTTAATACACATGGCATTTTATCCTCACTCTCAAATTACATGCATCTATTTTCAATATTAACACATTAGGCTATTTTTTTTAAAGACCTCTCACAAAACGCCTGGTACAGAAAATCCTTTCATGGATGAGATTGTGAATTTTAATTCTGCCACACTGGGGTCTCATTTTGGTCACAGGCTGGAAAGTAATAACCGGCTGTCAGTGTGGTGATGTTTTATTGTCTGCCCTGACTTGGAGCATCTAGGAGGAGCCACCTCCTTGTCCTCCCAGAGGAAAAAGCATGAATAGTAGAGAAGGAGAGCCAGAATGCCATTTGCCCTTCTTCATTCTTTCCCATCTGGAATTCAGTTCTGTTAATATGTCTTTTCTCTGGCCTTTATTTCCCCCTTTATCCCACCCTAGATTTTCTATCTGTTTGCTGAGTAAGAGTTAGGGACCGTCCTAATATTTGGCACTTTTCTGAGTGATTTCATCAGTAACTCAGGAACAGAGGACGAGGAAATTAGGGGAAAAAATGCTCCACTTTTGCTTTTAGAAGATTTAGATACACTTTTCTTCTTCACCCTCAGACTTATCAATTATTCACTCCTGCTGTGTTCTTCTTGAGTCATGATCCAACATCAGAAGTGGTGATCATGGGACAGGGGGCTCGGACAGGATTGGGAATGGCTGTTACCAGCTTTGGAAAGATGTGAGATGAGGAATATTTGCTCAGTTTCCTTTTTCTCCATTTTTCCAAGCCCCGCTGTCCACCGTGGACCCCCCAGCTGGTTTTCAAAAGCCTAGGTTTTTGAATACGAGGATACTCATGGCAGTTTCTGTCACCATTTTAGAGATGAGGAAATCGAACCACAACAAAATAATGCGCATCGCACACACATACACAGAGGGCTACTGACAAGCAAAGAAACACTTTGGTAGGAAACAGTGTCCCCTGCACTGCAAATAGCATCATTCCTGGGACCCACACCAGGGACTTCCTGAGCACTGTTCCTTGATGCCACCATTCCAGTTGGGCCAACACGGATTCTCCTGCCTCAACCGCATGCAATTTTCTAAACTGGGAAATGTCCATGAGTCAAAAAGAAAAAACCTTGTTACATGGTATAAACCCACTGTTTAGTAACTCAGTTGGTGTTGCTCAGCCTATAAAAGTTTCCCACACTTGAAAGATGAAGTTTCAACTTTAAAAAAAATTGAAATCAATCCAGATTGAAGAATTTTGTGAAACCCTTGAGATAATTTTACAGACCCCATCATGTTGCAGTAGAAAGTTTGGGAATCCTGAGGTCACAATGGGGTCTTGAAAGACAAATAGCCAAGTGAAATTAATTTTAAATCTTTGGCGAAAGGTTAACTGTTTCTTAAAACAGATTTCAAAAGTGTCACTTCAAATGCCTTTCAAATAAATGTTTCATACAAAAGAGTGATTCAGAGTGATTCATAAAAATATACATCTACAAATATCATGTTTATCTATGCCCTTTCATAATTATAAAGTGTGAGTTTAGACATGGGATCAAGAAAGGGTTAACTGCAACTAACAAATAATTTTCTTTTTAATTGTCTTCACATGAGACCTTAGAGCTGAAAATGGAGATGATATTTTTTCTACATCTGTCCTTCTCACTAGCTTATTTATACAACTAGATTGGCTCTTTTCCTTGATGTTATCCAACTACCCATTGAGTGCTAAAGTTACTCTTTCTACACTTTATATATGTGATCAATTTTCGTTCTTCCTCATGTTCTTTTTTGGGGGAAAAAGACTTAGAGATTTTTTTTATAGGCCTTACCCAAAGTTATTATCCTCAACTTGTCTTATTAGACTTAGAACACGATTTTTCATTGCATTTTATTGTGCAGTATAATGCGTGTCAAATTAAAGTCAATGAGTAACAAATTTTGTAGTTTGTGCTCAGCACAGCATTGAATCAAGCCAGATAAAAAGAAATAATATTAAAAAGACAATCACAAACCTAAAAAAGAACACTGCAGGATAGCACATTTGCCAATATTCTCCTAACAGGTCATAGAAACACCAGCCAAAACAGAACATTATTAGGTCAAGCATTTCTCTTTGAGAATTTTAAGAATTTCTAAATATGCATGCCATTTAGGGATTCTTATCTTTTTGCAAACAAAGCGGTTCTCATGTACACCTTAGAGTGATAACATCTGTCAGGGATTTTAGGTTGTCCAAAAATAATGCGTGAAAAATATCTGGATTTTGAAGCAATAGGAGCACTAAAGTAAAACTGAGCTTTTAGGCCGTGACCAAGAGGACCACTCAACAGGCCAGACACCACAAGTGTATGAGGGCTGACATCACCCTCACGTTCAGTGAGGGCATACTTTACCTTTGAGGCAAAGACCAAGGAAGGCCTTAGCATCTGGAATCAATTTACCAATTTTTTGTTTGCTTTCTCATCCATTTTTGCCACCCCATTGGTCATAACACTAGTCTGTGCAAAGATGAGAATTAGTTATCAAGGTCATGTGTTTATAAAGAAAACTTACTTTTTGAAAATGGACAAATTAGATAAAATCAATTTTGTGGAGGCAGAGAGGAAATCAAAACAAAATCATCATTCTTCAAAACCATAATTTATCTACATCTGGACTGTACGTGAAAGTAAACAGACAAAATTTGACGTTCAGGCTACTTGTTTCACGTATAATAACACATTACTTATGTCGGTGTTTAATTTTATTGTTTTTCTGTCTTGAGGGTTTGGGTTGTTCATATAGTTGAAACATTATTTAATGAGAAAATATGTTTTTAAGATTTTCTGATAGAAGAAAAACTTCCTCCGAGAGAAAGTGAAAGTAGCTTTGGTTCAGAGATGAAGAGCTGTGGCTTCTAGTATTCCTTGCTTTGTTGTTATTCCGATGACAAGTCATTGTCACTTCCCAGGAGCCATGATTTAAAAAACATAACATTTAACAAAAGAATTCAGACACAAAATATCACCAGAGCACATTCGGTATCAGTTTATATAGATGAGGGACAAAGACAATGCTGTCAGTTTAAAGGATGGCAGCTTTCTCTGGGAGGGTGGGGAGTAGTGATTGGACAGAAGGAGCGGGGCATTTGGCTGCTAGAAGTGATCTTCGTTCTAGGGCTTTTTGTTTCTTTGATTTTTTTTTTTTTTTAACCTGGATGCTGGTTACATGAGTGAGTGTTGTGTTAGTGTGTGTTTTTTTAATGTAGTGAGCTATATTTCCTTTTGATATAACACTTTTCCATATGAATATTACCTTTTACTAAAAAGAAAAAAGGAAAGGCTGAAACAAATTTTTCCAGTGGGTCTTTTCCTAAAATTCTACTATTTTGTGAAAATTGTCTTCTTATATTGGGATATTGAGCCACCATATGTTAGACACTGGCAGGTGGCTCAGAGACATCATTTTAGGCACTTTGGAATGCACTGGGCATGCAATAGATTTCCAATTGCTTTGTACATTTTTCTCTTTTCTCCCTCTGTGCCCACTCTTGCTACTGTCATAATGTGTGGCTCCCAACTGACTTCTCATCCTTACTTCGTATTTACTCTTAATTTGCTGTAAGCTGGAAAATAAACCAGGATTTGATAAGCTTGATTTTCTGTTACTGCCAAATTTTGCAATAAAGATCTGAATGCCTACTTCCTGAAAGCCAAAGGTTGCTGGAAGTCTGACTTCTAGAGAAGTAAGGTGGTTCTGCACTTCACCTCAAAAACCCTTAATCTTGAAAAGGACCTCAGGTTTCTACAGCGGACGTCCACGCAGACGGAGATTATGTCAGCCGGGTCCTCGAAAGGGGCTATTGTTGTTATTTAGGCTTTCTTGAATACTTCCAAGGATTTTCAAAAACTACCTTGTTTCCAACTCAGATATTCTATTGCAGGATATGTATTATTATCAAGTTATCTATTCTTCCTTTTTTTTAAGCTTATACAAACATTCCGTATAATTTCTATATATCAGTCCTAAGGCTTTCAACGAGACAAGCAGAATAGGTCTACACTGCTGGTTCTCAGATGCCCAGGTGCCCTCCTGGGAGGTCCGGATTCAGGGGGTGAGAGGCAGGCTGAGGCATCAGTATTTTGGCACAGCTCTGACAGGTGATGTGGACGCACCTCCTGTATGACACCCTTCCCTTCCAGTACGGGAGTGTGATTGTTTTGTGTCCTCACCTCTCCATACACGTAGCTCTAGTTTCTTCAATTGCTCATGAGCCTTGGTTTGCACGTCTCTCATCACTTAAATCACTATCCCTAAATTTAACTTTCTTAATGTGCTTTTTTATTTTAAAGCAGGCTCCACACTCAGTGCTGAGCCCAATGCAGGGCTTGATCCAACGACCCTTAGGTCATAAGCTGAGCTGAAATCAATAGTTGGATGCTCAACCCACTGAACCACCCAGCTGGCCCTCTTAATGTGCTTTGTAAAGGTGGCCACTGCGTTTTGAACCCAAAGCTGCAGATGTGGTCTCACTAGCGTGGACTCGAACTTCTCCTTCCCTTCGTCTAGATTCCAAGCTGCTGTTGCTAAAGTCTAACAACATGTTTCATGTTGCCCTGTTGTGCTGTTGTTTTACATTGAAGATATGGCCAGTCATCAATCGTAGGGCTTTTTACCTGATTTTCCTTTCCTTTCTGCCTGCTGCCTGCCGGCATTGCCTCTCTCCTTCATCAGTAATTACTAAGTTATACTTGGGGTTCAGCCCTGGGGATTCAGGAAGAGTCAGGACAGACACAGTCCCTGTTTTGCCAGAGTTGGGATTCAGACAAGCAGCATAGCAGTTATGTCTTTAGGCTTGTTCTTACCTACGCTGTGCTGGTGTAACTGATTTATGAACACCCCTGACTTGAGGCAGAAAGGATTTAGGACTGTTGGCAGAATTCTTGAAACAGTGCTGCTTAATTCATCTTGCTCACATGAGTGTAGAGTCCTGCCTGCATCCGTCGGGTAAATTCTAGTATCTGTATTTAACAACACCCGGAAGAGTTCCAAGTCAAGACTTTATGGGTGTGACTGGAGGATTTGACAAGAATGGTGGGACTTGGTTGTGTAGTGAGAACTATAAACACTTTATTACATAGTCTTATATTCTCCAATCGTGATTGCAAGCCTGGTGGAAGTAATCATCTCTGCTCTTGTTCCTTTACTCTGTCCCCTGATGACTGCAGTGAAAGGTCTGGGCTCTGAGTCAGGATATATTACTGTTCTCAGAGAGCCATTTGTGAGACTGCTCAAAGAACCATTTTGTGTTACTGGCCTTTGCTGTCCTCCAAAGCCTGGTTGCCTGTTTTGCTGGATAATAGGAAGAACTGTGAGGTATTGCTGTTGCTCTTGTTTTCAGTCCTGAAGGCTCTGTGGGTATGTTCCCTTTGCTAATGGTCTCTGAGAGTTAACTGTTCTCCATGTTCCTGCAGTTGGGTTGGTGTTTTAACTGCCCTGTGAATGCTAGAGCTACTTGTTCATGTGAGTCCCCAAGCCGGAGCAACTCATGGCACCTGGGGTGACACTTCCACAGGGACCTTGTGACACACTTCTTGACGGCAGAGCCCTGGGGCTTTCTCTGCTCCACCACCACCAGCCAGCATTCAGTGTGCTATGCCCACCTAGTCCCTGATACATTTGCTCTTATTGGTTTGGGGCTAGAATTACAAGTCTGTCAAGAGCATTTTGCATCTTGATTCCATAATCTGTCTTGGTTTTACACTTCTGAAAATTTCATAAACATGGCTCCTTCAATGTCATATAAATCGTAAACCAAAACACTGGCAGTTTCAGATTAAGAACAGAGAACAGCCAGACTCCTGTAAGTGGATATCAATCCACTAATTCATTCTATTTTGTTATGGTCATTCAACCAGTCCACACATTTCTGTTGTTTTGAAGATTTTATGTCATGAAATATAAAATGCATCCTGAAAAGTGCCTCTCCCAAAAACATGCAGTTTAACAAACTGTCACAAAGTAAACAACTGTGTAATTTCTCCCCACATCAAGAATAGAAACTCCTCTCCTGGACACTACCTAATCATAACCCTCCTCGGCTCCCAACACCAGAGAGAGGAACTGTTCTGATTTTTATGGAAGTCACTGCTTTGCTTTATAGTTTTATCATATAAGTACATACCCTTAAGCACAAGAGTTTAACTTTGCTTGTTATCTGAAGCTTATATGAATGGAATCATATCCTGGCTTCCTTTACGTATAGTTTGTGTTGTTATTCTCCTTGTGGTATCTTTTAGTGAGGAGAAGTTCTTAATTTTAATATAGTTTATCAACTTTTCTCTTTCCGTAACATCTTTTCTCTACCCAGATCATGAAGGTAATCTCTTTTACTTTGCAGAAAATTTATCTTACCTTTTACATGTAGATCTCAAATGAATCTAGAATTAGTTTTTTTTTGTACAGTATGAGGGAAGGGGCGGCTACATCCATTTATCTACATGGATATCCAGTTTTCCCAGGAAACCACACTTTCTTACTGCTCTGAGGTTACTCTTTCTCCTAAATCAAGAATCCATGTATGAGAGAGACGTCTCGTCTAATCTCTTCAGTCTTCTCCTTGTCTACTCACCTTATTGTCAAGATCACAGTGTCTTAGTTACTGTAGCTTTATAACAAGACTTGACACTTGAGAACAAAACTTCACACCTTGTTTTTCTTTGTGTTGCCATACAAATTTCAGAATCGGGTTTTTCAGAAATGCCAGTGTTTCAAAAACAGTAACAAACAAAATCATATTGGAATTGTTTTTAGTGTCTTCTTGAATTAACATGGAAAGCAGTTAGCTGTTAGTCAAATTTTTGTTCTTTCAAGAAATCTGGTTTTTGTTTGCTTTTGAAACTTTCAAGACTTTATCATTGTTTTTGGTTCTCAGCAACTTTGCTTTGATCTGTGTAGATGTAGATTTCTTTTTATAATTTTGCTTTGAAGTTTTATGGATTTCTTCTTGTCTCTCATCAGTTTTGGAAAATTCATAGTCATTATTTCTTCACTTGCTGATTCTATCCTATTCTTTCTCTTCTCTCCTTATAGGGCTTTGATAAACATTTATTATATCTTTTCAAATGTCTGTATGTCTCATACCCAGTATTCTGTTTTCCATCCTCTTATCACTCTATGCCTCATTCTGGATTTCTTTTTCTCTCTAATTTCCAGTTCCTTATTCTTTAGCTGAATGTAATCTGCTATTAACTCCATCCATTTAGACCTTATTTTTAGTTATTTTGTTTTTTAGTGTTATAATTATAAACTGGTTCTCTTTTTAGTTTCCAGATCGTTGTGGAAATTTTAATGTCTTTATATTTATTTTTTTAGTTTTTTTTAATGTTTATTTTATTTTTGAGACTGAGAGACAGAGCATGAGCAGGGGAGGGGCAGAGAGAGAGAGGGAAACACAGAATCTGAAGCAGGCTCCAGGCTCTGGGCTGTCAGCACAGAGCCCAGTGCAGGGCTTGAACTCAGGAACAGCAAGATCATGACTTGAGTGGAAGTCAGATGCTTAACCAGTTGAGCCACCCAGGTGCCCCATATCCCTTAATATAGTAAGAAAACATCTATATCTGATGACTCCATGATCTGGAGCCCCTGGGGTTCTATAGTTGTGTTTCTATTAATGTCCACACATGTTGGCTTGTTTCCTTCTATGCCTGTTTACTTTGGGTTGTTGCTACTCACTTTGTTAAAAAAAAATGTTCGTAGTAATAATTTGAAGTCTAAGTGACGTTATATTTCATCCTGCTAGGTCTCTCTGATTTTATCAATTTCAAGGCTAGCAGTGATTCAGAATTGTCCTGTGGCCCCCAGTACCATATATGTACTTGCAATTTACCATTATTTCTAGGGTCTCAAAGTTCATGATTCCAACTGTATGTGAAAGGCTTCCATCAGGACTCCTTAATGTGGCCATACTAATTCCTGTCTAACTAGTTTAGTGAGATATTCAAAAGCACCATGAAGTCTCCCCTGCCCCAGCTTTATTGAGATATAATTGACATATACTTGTGTAAGTTTAAAGTATACAATGTGTTGATTTGATACATTTATATATTGCAAAATAATTAGCACTCACTATAGCATTAGTTAATATATCCATTTGGTCATATTGTTACCATTTCTTTTCTTTGGTGAGAACATTTAAGGTCTATTCACTAAGCAGCTTTCCATTATATAAATAGTAGTATATAATCACCATGCTCTACATTACATCTCCAGACTGTATTCATCTTCTGACTGCAAGTTTGTACCCTTTGACTGACATCGACTCTATCCCCTACCCCAGCCCCTAGTAACCACCATTCAAGTCTCTCTTTTTATGAGTTCAGTTTTTGATAACACATATATGTGATATTATACAGTATTTGTCGTTCTCTGTCTGACTTATTTCATTTGGCATAATGCCCTCAAGGTCCATTCATGTTGTCAAAAATGGACCATCAAGCCTTTTAGGCTTTCAGCTACTCTCATTGAATTGGTAAGTATACTTAGGAGGAAAACAACTCCAAAATCCTGGCTTCACTTCCTCTGGGCATCAGTTTTCTGCCAGATTTTATGCCAATAATTCTTTACTATTTTGTTAAGTCCCCAATGTCCTATAAGAAATTTAGAAAAATATTTAGTTCACCTTTGCAAGTAATTTTGAGCAGGAGTGTGAGTTGAATTATCCACTCTATTATTACCAGAATTAGTCTTCCAATTTATAGTTGATCCTGAAAAATATGAGTTTGAACTGTATGGGTCCACTTGTACACAGATTTTTTTTTAAATACAGTACAGTACTGTACATGTATTTTCTCTTCCTCATTATGATGTTCTTAGTATTTCTCTAGTTTGCTTTATCCTGACTATAATATACATACATATACATATAAACATACAAAAGATGTATTAATCAATTATTTATGTTACCAGTAAGGCTTCCTATTAATAGTAGGCTATTAATAGTTAAGTGTTGGGGGAGTTATACAAAAGTTAAACATGGATTTTTGACTGTGCAGGTGGTTGGTCCTACCCTCACATTGTTCAAGGGTCAACTATATATGTTTGTCCCTCAGCCATAAGTATAACTTGAGATGCTGTCCCCTGCTTCCTGAAATCAAGAAACATTTTTAGTGATTTTCTGTAATATCAGTATATAATTAACTTTACCGGAAGAGGAGAAGAACTAAATTGACTTGGCCTTAATGAGTAATTTTATTCAAGTTCCAATGATTACCATTTGTGTGTGTGTATGTGTGTGTGTGTGTGTGTGTGTGTGTGTGAAGGACTTGGTGGTCTTTCACAGACTTTCAAGACTTTATTCATCATATTTTTCACACTTAACTGTTTGAAGCTAATTTTCCCTTCAGGTAGTGTTTTTCATAACAGAAATAGACAAAGACACACAATGACCATCAACCAGAATTCTTCATGATTCATTAGCTTTATTTTTTCTGGCACATTTGCAAATTTTAGTGGTCATATAAATTAAATGATCAACTTTTCCTACAAAATTGAACTACAAAATATTGTATAAAGGTGTTTCTTTAGGAAAGCATTATTACTGAGAAGATAAATTATGGAGATGTGTGTTTCCCATGAGTTGCAGCTTCTCACTGTCATGGAAGATTAAAGGAAAAATAGTACTTGCACTTTAGACCACACAATATAGATTATCTTGGGGTGGACTCTGATAAAGAAGTTCAGGTGTCATACATGATGCATGGGATATGACAGTGGGAAATGGGTGGTGGGATGGGCTGGGGCTGTGAGATTAGCCCACCTTGACAGAGGGGAGTATTTTATCACTGACATTATTTAAAGTTGCTGAAGTATACTACTAATACGAAGAAGACTGACTTGTCTTTTGATTTCTTATTGTAAATCTTGTTTTTAAGCCCATTGCAGATAGTACACTCCCTTCATAACCTGTACTCAAAAGGAACCCCACCTCCTGCCCTGGGATAAATGCCCTAAATCCAGGCTAAATGCTAATAAGTTGGTCAACAAAAAAGTTGAAGTTTTAATTTTATGGTATAATTTTGGTATTATAAAAATAGAAAATAGAATGCATAAAGCATAATTAATCAATATTAATAATCATTATATATTTCATTTCAATCTTTACATGAAGATGTATTCTGGTCTAACAAATGCAATCGGGATAAATGAGTGAAGTTGGAAGCAGTATGAGTCTTTTCAGAAGAATGTCAGAATGTCACCTGCTCTGTATTAAGATTCAGATGGCCTTTTTAAACACTTAATCTTTGAGCTTCAGTTTCTTCATCTAAAAAATTGATGCTTATTGATGGGGTTTTGAGTTGATGGTGGGGTTTGGAGCCGACGGCCAAGAGAGAATTCCTGAAGATAAAAAGCTTAAGCACTGCAAAGGAAACAATCAAGAAAACTAATAGGCAACAAATGGAATGGGAAAAGATAGTTGTAAATGGCATATCAGATAAAGGGCTAGTATCCAAAATCTACAAGGCACTCACCAAACTCCACACCTGAAAAATGAATAATCCAGTGAAGAAATGGGCAGAAGACATGAATAGACACTTCTCCAAAGAGGACATCCAGATGGCCAATAGGCAAATGAAATGATGCTCAGCGTCACTCATCATCAGGGAAATACAAATCAAAACCACACGGAGATACCACCTCACGTGGGTCAGAGTGGCTAAAATGAACAAATCAAGAGACTATAAATGCTGGCGAGGATGTGGAGAAAGGAGCACCCTCCTACACTGTTTGTGGGAATGTAAACTGGTACAGCCGCTCTGGAAAACAGTGTGGAGGTTCCTCAAAAAACTATCAATAGAACTCCCCTATGACCCAGCAATAGCACTGATGGGGATTTACCCAAGGGATACAAAAGTGTTGATGCATAGGGGCACACGTACCCCAATGTTCATAGCAGCACTTTCAACAATAGCCAAATCATGGAAAGAGGCTAAATGTCCAACAACTGATGAATGGATCAAGAAGACGTGATTTATATATACAATGGAATACTACATGGCAATGAGAAAGAATGAAATCTGGCCATTCTTAGCAAAATGGATGGACCTCGAGGGTGTCATGCTAAGCGGAATAAGTCAGGCGGAGAAGGACAGATACCATATGTTTTCACTCATAGGTCTAATAGGAGAAACCTAACAGGAGACCATGGGAAGGGGAAGGCGGGGGAAAGAGTTAGGGAGGGAGGCAAATCATGAGAGACTCTTGAATCCTGAAAACAAACTGAGGGCTGAAGAGGGAGGGGGAAAGGGGAAGGCGGGTGATGGACATGGAGGAGGGCACTTGTGGGGAAGAGCACTGGGTGCTATATGGAAACCAACTTGACAATAAACTATAAATAAAAAAAAATTCTTGAAGATGTCTTTGATGCAAAATGGTGATTTTATTAAAGCATCGGGACAGATACGTGGGTAGAAAGAGCTGCACTGGGGTTGTGCAGAATGACTGCTTATATACTGTGGAGTTTTTAGGGAGGTAAAGTCAAGAGGAAGTTTCTTAAAGGGATTTATATATGCTAAAGAGGATTTACAGATTACTGAAGGCCTAGCTATTGTCAAGTTAAGGTTGTCTTCCCTCTAGCAAAGCATTATCATTAAGATAGTAGGAGTTCCTGATTAGGCTATTGATAAGATATTTGTAAACTGATGGAGATTATCAAGTTAACCATTTGTTTTCTGTCCTTTCCTTTGTTCTTGGACAGCCAGGTATGCCTGAGGAATATCACACATGTCCCACCTTGGGGTGGGGGGTGGGGTGTGTCTGTGTGCTAGCTTGTGCTTGGCACTCAGCTTGTCTTATGTTCCCTTATCACTTAGGACTTTTTTGACTACTTCAAAAGGAGGTTATAAAAATAAGAGATATATCAAGTGAAAGCACTTTGAACATTGTAGACCTCTGTACCAAATAAGCCAATATTTGATAACAGTGAACAAAGATTTTAATGGGATATTTTCATTCATACTGAAGTATTACCAGCAGTTTCTGTGAAGTGGTTTAGTTTTATTTTATGTCCTCAATTCTCAGCCTATATCTGTTTCTAAAGCTACTCCATTCTTATTCTAAAACAAAGTAAAACAATCAAAGAAAAATCCTGATTGTCCACATTCATCCCTTTAGAAAAGAGGCAATTGTCACATTTTATCTGTTTAGAGTTTTGTTATAGACTGAACAGAAGAAACAATACACAACAAACAGAACACTGTCACTTCTGCTCCATTTCCAGTTTTGTCTCATGAACTTCATTCAAAGGGAATGATACAGACTCAGTTGTGATTATCCCTCCAAAATTGGTCTAATTTCTTTGGCATTTTTATGTCACCGAATATTAAATTTTTGTCATTTTAAAAATATTTTTATTTAGAAAATGATTTCATTTTCTCTACACTATTTGTTTATGGGTTCATTCATATGAATTTTTCTGTTAGTCTACTCACATGAATATTATTCTTCTTTCTACACTGTTTTTAATGAGAAAGTGATATTTAATAGAAAGATTTGATTAAAAAATAGGTATATGTGGTTTAAATTACATAACCAAAGTAAAAAGTAAAACCTATCAAAGTCTTGTCAATCCCTAAAGTTTGAAGCAGGTATAAAGTTGGCACTAAGATGGAAAAAGTCATTGTTGATTTTATAGAACATATCACTCATGGGATCAATTATAGGTGTGTGGAAAATTTCGAGTCAGTTGTTTTGAGGAGACATAGAGGGAACATTTGTTTTTTGTCCCAAGTCAGAATATCATTTTTTCTTGCAGCTAAAGATGTGTGTATATGTGTGCATGTGTGTGTCTGTGTGTGTTTATATTTATATTTTTATTTCCCCCAGATCTACTCATTGCAACAGCCAAAACTGTCACTTTGATTGTAGTGTTTTTTTTTCAACTTTTTCTTTGCCAGTTTTCCTTCTGACAATATTTCCTTTTTTTTTTTTCTTTTTGAGCTCCAGTAACAGAAGGATTTCTAGCAATCATATTTCCTACTTAATGTCTAGAGTGGCTTCTCACTGTGGAACAGAATTATCCTAATATCTACAGTCTGGCAAAGTTTTTGTCCAACACTTTTAGGGAAACTTGCCCAATATTTGTAACCATGGAACTCTTTCAGATCTCTATTTAAATTCTTGGTTAACTTAACAGAAGTGTTAGCATAGTTAGTTTAGAAGGGAAACAAAATCTGTCACACCTAATTCTCAGGAGCACTCCTGCTGAAGAAGTGTGTATTTGATCCCATGTAGAGGCCTTCGATATGAGCAGGCATTACAGAAGATCTGGCATTTTATGTAAAATTCAAGTGATCACTCAAAATTATTAATATCATAAAGAAGAGAGAATATACTTCAATTTTTAAAGAAAAGACCTTACCTTCTTGATTAGAAAGGGACTCCCTCTACATTAAGAGGTGTGTATTCAATAGAAAAATGTGGGATATGACACCAAATTGCTATTGAGATCTGGGTTCTGCCTCCCATTCTTTCACTTATATAGTCTATGTTTGGGGACACACAATAATAATTCTCTAAGCATTTATTTATTCATCGGTAAATCAAGAAGTTTAAATAGCTAGACTTTAAGGTAGCTCATCTATTTCTTGGTGGAAAAAGAGACAAGATATTAGGAAAGCTATAAAGGCATACCAAAATCTTTCCTCTCATTAGTGCTGAGCGCCTGGAGTACTTTCTCCTTGTTGGCTGTGTAAACCAGCAATCTAAAAGGCTTTTGATGCCAAAAATGGCTGAAAGCCACATATTTGTGGATCCAAATATGCCCTTAGAAGAGACATTTGACTTTTTCATTTAAGACAGATAGGTCAAGTTGAAAAGCTAAACAAGAATTTTGAATATTAAGCATTGGCACAGATTCAAAATATTTAAGAATTAGAGAGAAAGCCATTTCCATTTGCAAATATCTTCTCCCATTCAGTAGGTTGCATTTTCTGTTTTGTTGATGGTTTCCCTTGTTGTGCAATAGATTTTTGTTCTGGTGTAGTCCAACAGTCTAGTTTTGTTTTTGTTTCCCTTCCCTCAGGAGACATATCTAGAAAAATGTTTCTACAGGTAATGTCAAAGACCTTACTGCCCATGTTTCTTCCTGGGAGTTTTATGGTTTCAATTCTCTTATCCAGGTCTTCAGTCCATGTTGAATTTGTTTCTGTGTATGGTGTAGGAAAGTGGTCCAGTTTCATTCTTTTGCATGTAGCTGTCCAGTCTTCCCAACGCTGTTTGCTGAAGAGATTGTCCTTTTCCTATTGGATGTTCTTTCCTGCTTTGTCAAAGATTCATTGATCATATAATCATGGGTTTATTTCTGTATTTGCTACTTTGTTCTATTGATCCTATATGTCTATTTTTCTTCCAGAACCATACTGTTTCGATTACTGCAGCTTTGTAGTATATCTTGAATTCTGGGATTGTGATACCTCCAGTTTTGTTCTTCTTTTTCAAGATTGCTCTGGCTATGTGGGGTCTTTTGTGGTTCATACAAATTTTAGGATTATTTGTTCTAGTTCTATGAAAAATGCTGTTGGTATTTTGATAAGGGATTGTATTAAATGTGCAGATTCCTTTGAACATTTTAACAATATTTGTTCTTCCAATCCAAGAGTGTGGGATATCTTTCAACTTGTTTGTGTCTTCTTCAATTTCTTTCATCCATGTTTTATAGTTTTAAGTATACAGGTCTTTCACCTCCTGGGTTAAGTTTATTCCTAGGTATTTTACTATTTTTGGTACAATTGTATATGGAATTTTCTTAAATCTTAAATTAGTTCCTGAAGTTGTTTTCTTTCTATTGCACTTCTGTACACTAATAATGATGTAGCAGAAAGAGAAATTAAAAAAAAAACAATTACATTTTTTATATATTTCTAAAACTTATTTACTCCTTTCTGTCATTATTGCATGCATCAAGTCTCACTTAGATTGCTGTAATTGTTCCTTCACTAAGTGATGTACCACTGTTCTGTTCTTTCTACTCCAGTCACTGTGAAATTTTGAAAGTACAAACATAATTTATCTTTTACCCTGAACTTTTTCAGGGCCATTGCTCTTAGAATAATGTCCAAATTCACTAACAAGTTGAGTAAGTCCCCGAATGATGTGCTTTGGACCCCTTTCCTTTCTAGCCTCATTGCTTACCACTGCTCCTCCCCTATCCTTATGGTCACCACACTGAATGTCTTTCATTTCTTGGGAGACTCTTGCTCCTTTCAGCTCAATACCTTTAGCAGAATAGTTTATCTTCTTAGAACTACTATTTCATTCTCTAGTTCATTCAACAACACTTTTCTGGTGAAACCTTCACTGATGCCCCACCCACCAAGCCTAGGTAAGGTGTCCGGCTATGTATTTGCACAGATCTTTACACCTTCCCTAGAAGAGTCCTAATTGTCTTTCCTTTTCTCCTAAGGTGACAGGGACAGTTTAGCTCTGGTTTACTGTCATATTTCACACCAGCGGGATGTCTGATACATAGTAGGTGCTCAACAACTATTTAAGTTTTGTTTTGCTTTCATCTCATTTCACTCGTTTCACTTTCCCACTTGTTTCATTTCAAATGAACCACGCTATTGCATAAAACATGATGGAAACTACACTGCTCACCAGGCATCATTGACCCTAAATTGTCCTATCAGTCTGTTGGAGTCATGAAAACAATCCTTTGAAAGTTGGAACATACATAGATGGAACTGCTAGTAGACAGGGGTCATTTCAGCTTGAGCGCAGCCTAAATTGGGGTCATATCTAACATGGCAAACTGTGATTTTATATAATGATGTTGATGATGATTGTAATGATGGCCACAGTAAAATACATGCCATCAAAGCACCAAACCTCAGACACATGTTGTTATTTTTAATCTGGCAATCAGCAACACTCAAGATATATGATTTTCAGAATGTAGTATTTATAACATGAGACTCATTATCCTAATCAAATCAGGAACATTCCCAGGCATTTTTAAAATCAAGTTTGTGAAGCCCTTTAAGTACATTCAACTCCTGGTTCCCCTCTCTTCTGCTTGTTTCTACTGCTAAGAAGAGCAGAAATCAAAAGAAATAAAATTTATACCTCCTAATCTTGCTTAAGGCATTGCTATCACCTTAAAAACAACCAGGTTGTATGTGCACAAGGATACCATAATCAATAAATGAGTTTGGGAGACTCTCTGTAGATTTCAATTATGTCCTTCTTGCCATCCTGTTATGAGGATGTCCACTCATAATTAAAAGTTAATTTTGCTGCTGTGTCCAGGCCAGCCCTGACTCACAAAATATATATACATTATTTAAGGGTTTTTCTTCAGAAATCCAGTGTCCTCTGAAAAGTAAAACATAATTATTGCTATCCATCACATTCTTTTTCACAATGGAGATCTGTAAACATCTTCTAGCCTGCTCTACCTGAGGATTATAATATCATGAATGTCAAATGAAACACTGTCTTGTTTTGTGAAAGAAAATACATAGGTAAGTCAAATGCATTTGAAAACAAGGCAAGTCCCTTCCAGAACTGAGTACAATATGATTCCTTAAGGATGCCTGCACAGGAATGTAGTCAAAATATTATACAATATTAGCCGATTTGCTCATTAACAACAAAGCTCCTCTGACTTACTGTGTGCATAGAAATTGATGAGATTCATCTGAGCCACATCAGCTTGAAATGAGCACCAAGTCCTCACTTTATATCTTTTGCCTAAGTGATAACACATAGGTGTTTCAACAGAAGTCGTGGAATAGACAAACCCTAGCAAGATCAGCTGAAGTGCTTATAGGTATATTTTTTCCTGGGAGATTAGTGTCAAAATATTTACATACGACTCTTAAAGAAGCCATTTGGTGTTTATGTCATCTGTCCTCCATGGCACCTTTATCCTGACTCCATAACAACATGAATCAAAATTAAAAAAAAATACAGTCTTAAAATCCAAGCTTTAGATCTTTGGGCTTTGGCTCCCAATCTGTCATTTCTACAACTCAGAACCTAGTACAGGTGAGGTGTTGGGGTCTAAACTTCAAAAAGAAAATCCACTAATTACTATTTATTTTAAAGCAGCAATGAAACGTATAGATAATAAGGATGTGTATCTTCATTGAAAAACAACTTTTGGGACACCAGCGTGGCTCTGTCAGTTAAACTTCAGACTCGGTTTCAGATCAGGTCACAATCTTGCATTTCTTGGGTTCCAGCCCTGCCTCAGGCTCTGTACTGACAGTGCAGAGCCTGCTTGGGATTCTCTCTCTCTCTCTCTCTCTTTCTCCTTTTCTTTCTCTCTACTTCCCTCTCTGCCCCTCCCCTGCTTATGTGCCAGCACATTCTCTCTCTCATGAATAAATAAATTTAGAAAAAAAACATTTAAAAATAATGTAGAAAAGAAAAACAACTTTTGATCTTGATTCTTATTTGCAGCATGTCTAAGGCTCTTTCCATCCCTGCTCATGTGCTGATCACTATAAGTCACAGAGGCTGCAGTGGTCATGGGCTTTTGTTTCTCTGTGTAATTGTTTCTGAGTCTGCTATATGACCTGATAGTGCTTACACATCTCTGGGGGTTGTAACTAGGGAAGGGGAGGTCCTGTCTATGGGTGTAGTCATTACTGCTCCATCTTGGAACAACCTTTGTCTCCTTCTTACCTTTTTTTTTTTTAATTTTTAATGTCCATTTATTTTTGAGAGAGAGAGAGAGACAGAACATGAGTGGGGGAGGAGCAGAGAGAGAGGGAGACACAGAATCCGAAGCAAAGTCCAGGCTCCAAGCTACTAGCACAGAGTCCAACATGGGGCTTGAACTTCTGAACCGTGAGATCATGATCTGACCCGAAGTCGCACACCCAACCCACTGAGCCACCCAGGAGCCTCGAGTCTCCTTCTTATCTTAATTCATCTCCATCAAGAGTTCTAAGGATATTTATCATCTTTTAAAAGACCCTTGATTACAGTCATAATTGAATCAAGGTACAAAATTGAAAATTATTTTCTTAGAGGGAGGATTTAAATAATGCAGTTCAATTCTCTTCCACTATAATACTACTGTCATCTAACTTCAATTCATTATGGTAACAAAAATATGCATCATAATATGTGTTCTAGGTAGAAAAGTCATCTCTCATAGTCCAAATGCTGGACCTTTGTATTTTTATGTTAGAATTCTTGCTCTATCAGCTACTCTCAGAATTAATAGGATACTAAGAAGATTCCAGAAAATCTGATATTTTGAAGCTATATTTTAGTTCAAATGTGGCATTAAATATTCATCTTAGCTATTTGTAGCCATTCATCTGACTGATTAAGGCATTTCAGACCATTTAAATATTTATTTTAAAAATGTTCCTTGTAACCAGGAATGGTATGTGCTTGCTGGAGATGGGCTAGGTAGGTCAGAAGAGTTAAGAGGAAGACTTCTTTAAGAACTTTTGTACTTCTGATATTCGAACAACGCGAATATTACCTACTTAAAAGAAATATTAGTTTTAAAAAATGCAAGACAAACTTTTTTTATACAAATTACACATATGTTTTGGTGGCTGGAAACCACTTTCTGAGGTGGGGGAGGTCATTGCCAGTCAAAAGCTGTCAAGAATTCAGATCCATTTCCCCTCAGTTATGGGCCTATAAATAATGATTATACAAATATTTCATATGTCATCGAAAGTAAAGATGTTTGTCTCAGATTAAAGTGTGTGGTTTGATTTGATTAGGACATGAAAATTACTCTATGACAGTGAACCTAGAATCTCAGGAAGTTGTGGGGATTACTGTGTATAACCCCTGAGAAAGAGATAAAAGGATTGAGGAATTCCCCCAAAACAACATTCCTGAGAATTTCCAGTGAGCACTCCCGCCTGCTGGCCTCCCACACGTGGTCTGCATTATCACTCCAGGGCCTGGAAGCCATAAAGGACGGTAACATATACAAGAAATGGTTTTAAGGAGATAAGAGAAAGTGGCTTAACAAAAGAAAATCAAGGTCCCTGTGCACCACTATCATTTAAGGAAGGAAAGAGGAAAATGAAAACTAGATTCTATGAAAGAGAGGCTTACCAAATGCTGACTAAAAAATTCATTTACATCTTTAGAGAACACTATGAGAGAAAATGTTTGTGAGCTCCTGCAACCCTCATTAGGTAATTACCATATGCAAGTTTGTATGGAGAACACACATGAACTTTTGTATCCAGATCCTAAGCTCTTAAAGAGAAGGTACAATGACTTCTGTTTAATAGGCTTGGGGTTAAGGAGTTAACAGCACGCACCTGGATGAAAGCCTGGCTCCACGGCTTCTTAAGTATATGACCTTGGACAAGGTAGCTAATTTCTTGGGTCATCAGCTTCCTCCTCTGCAAAATGGGATTATAATAGTATGTGCCCAGAAAGTAGTACTGAGAATTAAATGAATTAATATTTATGAAGCACAAGGAACAGTGACTCGCACATAGTGTTATATCAGTGTTTGCTAAAGAAAAATCCATGTGAGTAAAACAACAGAAGTTTGCTTAAGTAAACTCTACTCAATTAATTAATGTCCTATTGCCTGTGAAAGCATTAGTTGAAGCCTTACGACTCTGGGTGTCTAGGATTATTCACTACTCTCTTGTCTACCTCTGCTTCTTTCTGTAGAGTTGTTTGCTTATCAACACTTGGTTGTACTTATTCCCAGATACATTTATGACAGAATTTTTTTGCTTTTTTAATTAAATAATTGAATCTTATGCATACACCTAAGAAATATACATTCAAAAAGAGAGGTTTTTCATGTGAAAATTCCATTAAAGGCTTTGGAGAAACTTGATAAATAGAGGCCATTTAAACAATGCTTTTGGATTCAGTGTTTATGAAGCAACTGAACAGAATTAGGAAAAATTATAAAAATCTGGAAAGAGTTTATGCAGAAAATTGTTTTTCAAATGTCCTTAAATTCTGGCTTTACTTAACAGAAACTGAAACTGGAAATCGTAGACAATGCATTGTGGGTGTGATTTGTGCAAGATAGGCAGCACAAGATTCCAAGGCAATGATCCGGACTCAATAGCAAAGCTTGACTCTACAGCAAAAGTTTGGTGAATTCTTGTGGATTTATATGTTTTAAGCTATTTAAGCTTATATTTAAGCTTATATTTAAGCTAAAAGAAAACTATTTATAGATTATTTATAGATAATTTTTTGGTGACTGCCCAAATAAATAAAATTTTCAATGCCAGGTAAGAGAGTTTTTATCACAATTAAAACTGTTGGATTTTAGATCAAAAGGGGGAAATTGTTAAAAAAAAAAAATAACACCACAGGCTCAAAGTAATGTTACTTGGGCCAGGGCAAGTCTAAGCAAGGGTTTAATACCCAACCTAACTGCAGTTTCAACCTCCCCCAGAAATATAAGTCTTAACCTATCAATCAGGAATTGTCTGATAAGCACCAAAGAGGTAATCTGTCACTTGAGCCTTTTCCATTTCCCAAAGATGCAGCAATTTTCATATTAAGAACCCCTGCCTTTCAGCCTAAGGGGAAGTTCCCTTTCCTGGAGCAATCCTTTCTTTTCTTTTGCTGATAACTTTCTTCCCCACCCTCCTTCCTATAAAAACCTTATACTGTGTACAACTCCTTGGAGAAAGTCTTTAGATGGGGTGCTGCCTAATTTTTATATTGTTTAATAGAGCCAATTAGGATAAAAAAAAAAAAAAGAACTACTGGGTTTTAGAATACCTAGTCCAGGTTTTAATCCAGGCTCTACCACTTACTGGCAGTGGGACCTGGGGAAAATAATTTCCTTAACTTCTTTAGGAGTCAGTTTCTCCATCTCCAACATTGAAACATCAAAGTGGCCATGAGGTTTTTGGGAGGATTCAGTGCATGGAAACAAAGTACTCAGCACCATGCACAGCACATGGTAAATGTTGACAACTATTATTATTTATGGTTTCCTGCATTCCATTATCACCTAACTTGTGCCTTACACATAATTGTTATTGAATAAATGTTTAGGGGCACCTGGGTAGCTCAGTCGGTTGAGGATCTGACTCTTAATTTCAGCTCAGGTTGTGATCCCAGGGTCGTGGGATTGAGCCCCGCATCTGGCTCATCCACACATCAACCTGTTTACAATTCTCCCTCTCCATCTGCCCCCTCCCATGCACACACACACTCCCTCTCTTTCTTAAAAAAAAAAAAAAAAAAAAAAGGAATAAAAAAGGAATACATGTTTATTTTTTTTGATAAGGATTAAACCTTTAAAAAATAATTATTGAGCATACAATTTGTCAAACACTAAAATGCGATTCTGAGAACACAGGCACAAATTAAGATATAGCTCTCTGCACCCTTTAGAAGCCTTTCCTCAGTCAGAAGTTAGATTGCACGTTGCAATGAACCTAACCATTATTGATTTTGTTTTACAGCCAAACACTAGATAATAACATTTTTGATATAATGATGATGGGCAAGAATCTAACTATTAGTTTTGGGGAAATATTCATTCAACAAACATTTATCAGGCTATCTCCTAGAGAAGGAAAATAGGGTCATGTTGAGTGATAAAAACATATAAAGTAATTACTATATAGAAATGAAATATGTTATGGGGGAATAAAAGAAGGGAGAGAATAATAACAAATTCATGTAAAGATGCATCATGTTTCTAAATGTATCTATCTACTTTAGTTATAATAAACCTAAAGTGTCTGCCCAGAAAATCAGACATGATGTCAAGTAGGATAAGCCCTTACAAGCTGATGAAAGTATATGTTGTGGATATGAGCATGGATTTCAAGTCAGACCACGACTGGAATCTTAACCCTGCTGCTTTTTAGTTGTTTGACACAGGGAACATTACTAAACCTATTTAAGTTTCAATTTTCTCATCTGCAAAACAGAGTGAAGACTAACTACCCCGAAGGGTGGTTGTGAGGATTCAGTGAGACAATATAACAACCCAAGTTGTCCAGAGCATTTCCTGGCACAGTTATATCTCCAAAGGCAGCTGGTATTATGACAAGGAAGAATGAACACTGTGCTCAGGCTGCGCAGCACAACGCCAAGGGTCCCTCGGACCACAGGCAGCAAAATGCTTCTTGAGAACCTTTGACATAGACGTACAAGGAGCCTGTGCCTTGGCTTGGTGCTATGCTCCTCCGTTGATCCACTGAGTCAACTTCCCGTAGGGCAACTGTTCTTATATCTGTTCTACTTTTTAGCCAAAGCATGTCTATACACTCAGTCAAATATATCAACCCCATATTTCTAAAGAGAGCCTTTTTATGCTTTTATTTTTTTGTTTGATTTGTTCTATTTGGGGGATACAATGGGATTCCTGATACACGATTGCAAGTTTCTTTAGACTTCATGTCTATCCTTCCACGAGACATGCATGATCTTACACAGACCTTTTCATAACATAGTCAGCTCCTCTGAATATCTCCTACATAATTATCCATAATATTTGATGAATATTAAAAGTTTTGGGGCTTAAATCCTTTCTCTGTGGATTAGTAATATAGTCCAGCACCAACTCTAGATATCTTGTTCTATCAACAGAGATGTCTACTAAATGTTTGTTGGTTGATTTATTTTGCTGAGTGATTGAACCCTAAGGTCTTATACAGTGTCCTTATGCGCAGCTGTGTAAACTCTATGGAATGAAACTGAAGCTTGTCACATTCCAGGAGTAATAAGGAATGAGTTAGCCAAGTACCTCCTCTCTGACATGTCGTCCATCAAAAAGCCTCAACATCTTGCTGATATAAAAGCAGCTTCAGGAGAATAAGAATATTCTGAAAACAAAACAAAACAAAACAAAACCCAAATCACTTCCTCAAAGGATTAAAAGAATAATAGTAAAAGTACCAAAACGTATGTCTATTAATAAGAGGAGGTGAGAGAGAGGAGACACTTTCAAGTTGCAAATGAAAGTTAAACACGATTTCGTGAAGCTCCCGTTATTTCAGCTTCACCAGCATAAAATTCTAAATCAACATGCTATGAGGCTGATGCACTTAAATTAGATCCCCAGATATGATCCCAACTTTAACAAGCAACCTCATGGTTCAGACAGACACTCTGGGAGAAGGAGGAATTGCTCCACAGCAGCTAGTGCAAGGCTTTAACTGCCTCAGCACAACAGACTCAGAACCAGAGACAAACGGAAAAACGTATCTCGTCATAATTAATCTCTGTGCACACATGTCCCAAAGAATCGTTTTGAAAAGATTAGCTACCATGTTAGGGTTCTCAGAAAATCACTTGGTTTTCATTTCTGACTTGGAGATGATTAGATACATTGATTGAATGACTTTCTCTGCCCCTCCCCAATGTAAGCACTTTCCAATTTGGGTCCAAACTTGTTCCGTGCACCTCTGTGTGACAGAAAGAAGCAGAGATGACATTATATGTGCTCTCCTGGATAAGTCCACAAAAAGCAAGATGAAGTAACAGAAGAAGGAACACACCCTAAACTCATTGCGGGGCTTGCGATTTCCTGTGACGGTGTTTCCATGGGTTTCCCAAAGGATTCCTGCCTTCTCTGTACAATTTTTTAGCTTTTGACTGCTTCTTTTAATTAGTGTCCAGCCAACTCCTTCACACTGCTTTGCCTCTTATCTAGAGGGAAAAATTAACTTGCAAAGGAAAGGAAAGGGGGACAAGATGGAAAAGAGGGAGACTATGCCCCAAATGCCACATTTTCACAGAAGCGTTTGGAGCCGGGAAAAAACCCTGCTAACATCAATGAAGAGAAAAACCCCATTCCTTATGATTTTCAAGGGCGTTTGGCCTTGCTTTATAGAAATCACATCCTGGATGATTTTGTTTGACTTGGAATGTAACATCAAGGAGGAATATATCTTTCGGTTTAGAAAGCACTCCTCATCTTAGGCTCTGGAGCTCAACTGAGCATAAAGGTTGAAGGTGACATTCTGGACTGCGATTCACACTCTAGAGACTATAGCCTCCCTCCTGGTCCCCCCCCCCCCATCTTACAAGCATTTAGTTCACAGAGAACTCCAAGCCTGTGATGTTTAGGGAGGCACGGGGAGTTCTTCCCCAAGTTCATCCATTCCTACCTCCTTGTCCTGCAGGAAACAGAGCTAAGCACTGGGCATTAGCTGAGTAAATCAAAGACAAGTGGGAAAATACACCAGCTCTAACACTGAGCTTTAAAGATTTACACTTCTCTTCTACAGATGGTGACTGAAGTAAGTAAGTACACCACTGGAATGAAGACTATTCTTCCTTCAAATACACACAAGTGTACAAAGGGAGAGGAACACCTGTTGCATGTCCTCATTGCCCTCTGAATTTCTGGCTTTCCTACATGCTCTCTTCCTATTTCCTATGGCTTCCTTCCATTGTCCTCCTTTTGTGCATTACTTCACGGACTCTCTCAGTGAGCTTGAGGAGCGAGGTCTTCTACCACCATCTAGCCGACAGCTCCCACAGGCTGTAGCTAAAGAGACTATTGTCATGAGAATAAAGTAGAAATATGCTCAAGCGTCATTGTGTTTTGCATGGGAGTTCCCATGCATGCCTTTACTATTTTGAGAATAATTCATTTATTATTACAAGATAATTTAAACAATAGAAAAATGAAAATTCGGGTTTCAGATATATGGTCTTATTATACCCTGAAATATACACACATACTTTACAACATGTGTCTCGAATTGGGGTTCGGAAGTTGTTTGCCCTGCTCAGAGCTCCTATTTTTTTCTTTAAGGACGTTCAGACATATTGTTTATAAACGTAAACCCTCATACACTAAGCATATGTTTTCACACGAGCAGCGTGAACCAGGAAGAAACATGAATGGTGTGATTAGTATCGAATCCTCTGCATTGGACATCACTCTACCTGCAGTCCTCATGCCTCTGCATCCCAAGTTTCAAAGACTTCTCCTCTGGCCCATTCAAAAACTTCATAAACACTAACCCTAAATAAGGCATTATTTTTGAAATATGGCTTTAGGACACAGCTCTGCTACTGCAAGTTAGGTGACTCTTACTTGCTGTTTAACCCCGCTGGGCCTCAGGCACATCTGCCAAATGAAGGTGTTGTGATATGTGATTGCTCAGCAGAAGTCCAACTCTACCATGTGCTTGTAATATAGGTGTCTGCTGTTCACAGTTGTCTGTCCCCACATCCTTTGCGCAAGAATTTGATATTTTTTAAGAAGTTTTTTTAATGCTTATTTATTTTGAGAAAGGGGGAGAGGGGTAAAGAGAGAGGGAGAAAGAGAATCCCAAGCAGGCTCCATGCTCAGCAAGGAGCCCGACACGGGGCTCGATTCCATGACCATGAGATCGTGACTTGAGCCCAAATCAAGAGATTTGGTTGACTGACGGAGCCACTCAGGCGTGATATTTTTCAAGGACAAATTTTACATAGGTCTGATTAAGCATAGCTGGGAAAAAGTTCTGTAAAACATAGCTATTAACTAAGCACATTATGTTTTCAAATGAGAGTTTTTCCTGGCAAATTAAAGCTTCCATTACAAAGAAAACAAAAATAAACTATTACTGATCTAAGAGAAACCTCAGTGTATTGAGTGTATTGATCCAGACACATATTGAACTTCAATTTAAAAGGATGGAGAGACACACGTGCAAATGCACTATTACTTTACACAGCCCTTACACTTGCTCCTTTTTTTCTGATTGTTTTTGCTGATACTACTAAAGTAACAAAAATTATTTTCAGCATTCTTCCCATTTCTAATGATGATAATCCTACACCTCTACACAGGGTGGTTGAAACTTCAAAATGAAAGTCACTCTAAACTTACTCTCTTGCTAAATGTTTTTGTCAAAGTGAAAACCATCAAGGCATGCACCTGCACGTTTTGGCACCTATGACCATCTGAATGAAAGCTTTTGGCACGAGGGAACAGCTCTTCCTAAGTAGTGAGTGGTTGCTGCTTGTATGCATATCATGTAAACACATGATCAGTGCTTTGTTACTGATCTCAGAAGAAAGATTCTCCCTTTCCATCCTAAGTAAAACAATAGGACATATGGCATCATATTAAGACTTAAATACAGAGGTAGCTGATGGAGTATTACCTAGAAGTATGTATTGGGAAGTGAAAATTCTTGATGCTCCGTGGTCAGGCCCAAGACCAATGACTCCTGGGCTTAGTGTTCTTCTCAGAGGACAGCAGTAGATGTTTACTCTGCATTTGTAATTACTTAACTCAGTCTCTGTTTTTCCCATGAGGGGAAGATTGTCAAGGAACAGAGAAATAGCAAAGGCAACCAGGCATGCATGAAAACATCATTACACACCGGAGCTGAGGTCAATTTCTCTTAGAGCTGGGTTATATAGCTGTGTGCAGAGGGAGGCAAATGCATGGATAGGTATACAAATGTTTTAAATGTGTTATTATTTTACACATTTTTAAGAGCTCTGTACTTAAGAGCCACTTTGCTGGCACATGGCAGTCCAAAGGGAGGGTAGTAGTCTATAAAATCTGTCACATGAAATGCTAAGAACTAGAAGACATGGTTGGTAACTTCCTGGAATGACTTTTCCAAAAATCTTCCGAACAAATAAAACTTTCCTAAGCTGATCCTCTTCCTCCCTTGTTGGTGAGAGGATATTCAGTTAAGAAATGTCATCTTGCTCAACATGAGCAAGGTCTCAGGCCTGTCTTTATTATCTGAAACCTACAAGCAGGCAAAATCTTGCTTCTTAATTTCAGTTGCGTGCAGTGGTGCTATTGTGTGATGATATGTAAGAGGATCCTCCTTCCCTTAATGCTAATTTGTTAATGGAAAGAGGAAAATCCTTTAAGGTGTTCTTTTATTTCAATCCAGCATTCTGACCATAAACATATAAACTATGCCATTAAAAGATATTAATGACTGGGGCTCTTGGGTGGCTCAGTCGGTTAAGCATCTGACTTCAGCTCAGGTCATGATCTCGCTGTGAGTTTGAGCCCCACATCAGGCTCTGTGCTGACAGCTCGGAGCATGGAGCCTGCTTCGGATTTTGTGTCTGCCTCCCTTTCTGCCCCTCCCCCACTCATGCTCTGTCTCTCTCTGTCTCTCAAAAATGAATAAATGTTAAAAATTTTTTTAATAAAAGAAAGATATTAATGACTGAAAACTATCAGAATAGCCAGCATATCTACCACCTGAATTGTCTGCATTGAAGACAATTCTCGATTATTTTAATAAAAGACCCAAATCTTTTCAAAATAAGAATATAAAGTGATTAGATCATTTCTCACTTAATAAAGGAAATTTAAGTGTGAAGGGGACTTCCAGCATTCCTATACCATCTCAACTTATTAGGATTTGTATCAAACATCAATAGATCTTCCCACATCAAAAGAGCAGAATTTGATTTGGAAGTGAGTTTGTACTGTGATTTTGGCCAAATAAATATACCCAAGTATATCCAAATATAAATATACTCGAACATATCCATAAAATGGGCAAAATATTTACCTCAGAGTTACTGTGAG
This sequence comes from Cryptoprocta ferox, assembly GCA_028646485.1. Classification (NCBI taxonomy): domain Eukaryota; kingdom Metazoa; phylum Chordata; class Mammalia; order Carnivora; family Eupleridae; genus Cryptoprocta; species Cryptoprocta ferox. The sequence goes on along the minus strand of CM053578.1, from coordinate 30,423,463 downwards.
TAGAAAACAGCAAGCATGAAATAAAAGTTAGTGATTATCTCTTATCTTAATTTTCCCTTTGAGCTGATGCTTAAAGATACAACAGATCATCTCAAAGGACGACAGAAAGTTAATGTTAGTGTATGTATCAGTCATACTCTAGTCGGGAAAACAGAAATGGTCTAAAAATTTCAATCAGAGGTGAATTTAATACAAGAAATTGGTTATAAAATTTTGGTTGGGTAAAAGAGTAAAGGTGTGTGTGGGGGGGAAGGGGATCAGATAAAGTCCAGAAATATGCATTGCTGTTGAGGTTGCCACCAAATCCACTAGAGCCTGTGGTCATGTCATCCCCACTGCTGCCTCCTGCTGCTCCCAGACCCACTGACACTGTTGGAGGTCAGAGTCATCCACAGTTACCTGTAGTTTTTGGTCACAGTTCCTGCTGGAACCAGAAGCAGAAAGACATCTCCATTATTGTTGTTCTTGCAGTCCCACTGAAATGCTTCATGCTGGCCAAACTTAATTGGAACCAGTCAGCAAGATAGTGTGTGGAATGCAGTTTCTGCCATCCAGACCCCTCAATACAGGGGAGGGCACAAAAGGGAGAGTGGGCTGAGCACCAGCAGACATTATCCAGAAAATAAGCAATCATGTTAGCTAGCACCAGGAAGCAAACAGTAACTCTCTTGCAAAAGGATGGACTGTGTTTACTTCTTTTCTGAAATCCCATGGAAGTGTCATAAAAGATATAATGGAACTGAAAATGAGAAAGGGATCTGTGATGGTTAATTTTATGTGTGCCATCTTTGTTGGGCTAGGAGGAGCCCAGGTATGTTAAACATTATTCTGGGTGTGTCAGTGAGGGTGTTTTGGGGATGACATTAACATTTGAATTGGTAGACTGAGTCAATAAGATTGCCCTCTTGGGGCTACTGAGTGGCTCAGTCTGTTTCTTTTCTTTTCTCTCTTTTTTCCTTCATTCTTCCTCTTTCTTTCTTTCCTTCTTTCTTTCTTTCTTTTTCTTTCTCTCTCTTTCAGAATTGGCTTATGTGATTACAAAGCCTTTATAATCAAGAGCCAATTCTGTAATGTGAGCCAATTCTGAAAGAGAGAAAGAAAGAAAGAAAGAAAGAAAGAAAGAAAGAAAGAAAGAAGAAAACTGAAGGAAAGAAAAAGAGAAAAAAGAAAAGACAAGAAAAGATAGGAGGGAGGGAGGAAAGAAGGAAGGGGGAAAGAAAGACAGAAAGAAAGACTAAGGGGGGGCGCCTGGGTGGTTCAATGGGTTAAGCTTCTGACTTTGGCTCAGGTCACGATCTCAAGGCTCATGGGTTCCAGCCCCACATTGGGTTCTGGGCTGACAGCTCAAAGCCTGGGATCTGCTTCAGATTCTGTGTCTCCCTCTCTCTGACCTTCCCCTTCTCACGCTGTGTCTCTCTCTCTCTCTCTCAAAAATAAATAAAACATTAAAAAAAAAAGACTAAGGAAGGAAGAAAGAAAGATAGGGATATAAATATATAGACATAGACAAATATATAGATATCCTATGGGCTTTCTTTCTTAGGAGAATCTAGACTAATACAAGACCATCAATGGATTAGAAATTCTTTCTAGAAAGAAAGAATGTAGATGGGATGATACTGATGAATAGACCCCAACAGAGAAACTGTATCCTGAAGATGCACACACTTTGGTGACACTGGAGTGGCAGCTACCTTCTCTTGGTGGTGCCTAGCAGATCCAGCTGATGCCAGAGGCAGAAGCAGCAATGGGCTATAATCAGTGCAATCATTAATGACGTGTCTAAGGAATATCTTAGGCAAATTGTTCTTACCCACCTCCTTTGTGAAAAAAACCCAGTAAGTATGGCCCTATATATATGAAGTTAAATAAGATTTGGCATGACTTTACACCAATTATGGCATATAGAGTAAGAAACTCTCCATTTGAAGAAATGTAACATGTAATATTGTCATTCCATCAAAGAACTTAATAACACGGGATTATACTTCTTTCTCTATTAGCATAACTATACTATTTGGTTCTTGCGATACATATTCTTGTATATCTTGCTTATTGGTGTTCAATCAATTTAAAGTAGAAAATTTCATTACAGTTACAGAGAAGAATGCATGAAATAAATTTTGGTAATGAAAAATCAAAGGTAAAACCAACCAAGTTTGGGAGGAAAAAGAGGAAGAGAAGTAGGAGACCCTCATGCATTTATTTCCTCACCTAAAACAGTGTGAAGTCAATAGTTCTGCCTAAAGTTGATGGGTCAAGAAACACACTTATGTGTATTGTTTAGCTGTTGTAAAGTTAACCCCTAGAAGAATGGGGTAAAAAAATAACAACAGATGGAGAACAAAAAAAGAGATGGAAATTGGACTATATTTTTTATCTTTCATTATTCAAGAATTAAATACATAAGGTCTAAGATTGACAAATTAACAAACTGAGTTTCAAATACGTAATTTAGCGTCGAGAATATAACCATAGAAAACAAGATTAGAAAGAGTAAAAAAATTGTCACCTCTCATGAGTAAGGCTATAGTTGGTGGAAGGAGAAGATATTTTTTAATTTTTAATTTTAAAGCTTTCCTATTTTTTATTTTGCATATGTGTTATAATTTTATAAAAAGTAAACATGGGGGCATTTTCCTGTTAATGATGGAGGTCTAGGGAGGGGCATGCATAGAAGCAGCCCTCTTGTGTCTTAGCTCAGTGTTTAAAGATTTTATGAATGTAAAGCAACTAAAGAAAGAAAGTGGGAAAAAGATAAATGCTACTGCTTGATAAAATGAAACCAATAGTATGTATGTTACCAGGGGCACCGTAAGTAAGTGATCACTTGAGAGTAAAACCTTTCTTAAAGTCAGCTGCAAAGCAGCAAAGAGTTTTCTCTCTAGTTTACCCTTTTTCTTTTTCTTCCTAGCATTTAATTATAACATTTAAACTCAAAGAATTACTGGCAAGACAAACATAAAAATTTCTCAACAGGAAGCACTCAATTCTTTGTAGAAAAAAAAATCATCATCATCATCAGGAAAGTAAATAAATAAAACCTAGAATACCTGGTAAGTATATGGTCAACAAGTCACTTTGTTTTTTGTTTGTTTGTTTTTTAAATTAAGGAACAAATCAAGTTGGAAGCACTATTGTCACTTTTGGTGGAGCGTGCACAACTTGGGGGGAAGTTCCCTTATAGTTTGCCTAAGTCTCCACAAAAAAGGTCTTTGAAGCAAAGTCCCAGCTTCTCCTGCATTATGGGAAATCAGCTTTCAGTGCATAATGAAGTTTCTGGCATTTGGGGCATGCCTCTGTCACTCCCTAGAACCATACAACAGTAGGTCATGTTCCTGAGGCAAAATAGTGACTGTCTGTATTCCTTCTGAACTAATCCATAAGAAAAGTGTGAACAATCTCCCTTGGTTCAAAGTTGCCATGAGGGCCAAATGTCAGTGTCAAATGTCAGTGTCAAAATGTCAAGTATATATATATTTTGATCATTTTTTCATTGCCATTGCCTTCACTTCTTTTAGTTAAATATTAGCTTGCCAAATTTTTTGACGGTTAATAGCTTATCTAGATTGTTCATAATCCTCATTTGCAAAAACTATTGCCAGTCTGTTCTTTAAAATAGAAGCCCATTACCTTTAAACAACCTCATCAAGTTACTAGTCACTGGATGCATGATGACCTAAGTGTTCAGCTTTCCAACTAAGGTTCAGAGCCCAGAGCTCCCATTTCAAGTGGGTCCTGCTTGCCTGAGGTTCTCACACACATTTCCAACACCATCAGGAAAACAACACGGTCAGAGAATCCTTTGGAAACATAAAGTTTCTCTGCTTAAAAATGAAACAGACCAAAACGCAGCCTCTGCTAACGCATAAGAAAAGTAATTTAAGTGCCTGTGTGTGGAGAATTTTCTTAACGACTTGGTGTGCTCACATGGTCAAGATTAATGTCATTCCATTCTGACCGGCTCTTCCTGTCCCTACAGTGGAAGTGGGTTCTGAAGCATGCTGGATGAAGAAATTTCCCAGTGTATCACGGTTACCAAGCCAGCTGTGCAATGTCATTTTTACATGGATACAGTTGAAATATTACCGATTTCTCACAGGCTTAATTATTGTACCTATTTTGTGAGCTCTGGGATCTGGGCCAGATTACAGAAAATATGAGATGTTTTCTGGACAGTGGATAAGGACGCTCCTGTGTGTCATAAAGAACCTGGGTCTGGGACTTAGCCGTTCCAAATCCACGTCAGCACAAACACCGACCCTTGGCCTTTGGTGTTTATTAGAACACAGCAATAGCAATTAGCCACACTGTTTAGAGAATTAGGGGCTTGGTTTCCATTTAATTTAATTTTCTGGTTGACTTGGGATTAAACAAACACTTTTTTTTTTTTAATTCAAGCCTTTGGAAAAGGGAAGGAAAGAAACTAACATTTATTGACAATTATGGCAAATGTGTTAGGTTTTAAAAGTATGTTACTTATCTTCACTATAAAGCATTATTAAGTATGTATTAATTTTAAAAATTTTATAGATGAGGTAACAGACTCAGAGAGGTTAAGTAGGTTTCTCAGATCACAAAGTTAGTGTTCAGAAAATGTAAAATTAAAATCTAACTCAGTCTGTTTCCAAAAGACCATGTCTGGTTTGTATTTTAACAACATGAAATTCTATCTTCTTGTAGGTGTAGGTTTAAAATAATTAGTACATTTGAATTTTTATTAAATCAATATTTGGGGGCATCTCTTAAATGTTAGTCTCTGGGCTCCCTTTTAATAATAGAAAGGCGAATTCTAGGTAATAATACATTCAGGAAACTTGCAGCAAAATAGGTGTTACTTAGTAATAAGTATTTAGAATACAGAGTGTTTCCATGAAACAATCATTCTTATGGTGTAAAGGGGACAAGGGGCAGGAGCTACTACTATCAACTAGGGGTAGAAGGGTGACATCAAAAAAGCTTCAGAGGGAAGGAGTTTGAGTTTATTGATGAGAAAGGTACACTGGTGGGGAACAGCCCATGCAATGGTAAAGAGCCATGAAAGTTCATGGTATATTTGAGGCTCTGCAAATGAGTTAGCACAGGTAGAAAACAGGGACATATAGGACACCAATAAAAAGTGAGCTTAGAAAGGTAAGGACGGAGCACATACAAAATCATGTGGTCTGCGCTATACTGCGTAGATGATAGAAACTATAAAAGTGGGTGGAGAGACATTAGATTTCCATTTAAAATGATCTCTTCAAAATGGAGGGGATGATTTAAAATTACTTAAGCGAGCCCAAAAACGTGGTGAAGGATTACCAGTTGAAAAGAGAGAGAGGCTTCTAGTTCAAATGAGGACTCTACATCTCCACAGAGTTATTTGCAGCAGCCTCTGCTACCTTTGGGAAATGCCACAGGTGTAGAAGACAGATGATCCTAGATTGACTCTCACTGTCTCCCAGGCATACTCAAAAAGGTAAATTTAAAAAATTCTGTCATTGAGGGGCACCTGGGTGGCTCAGTCAGTTAAGTGTCTGACTGTTGATTGCATCTCAGGTCATGATCTTGTGATTCATGAGTTCGAGCACCATCTCAGACTCCAGGCTGGTAGCCTGGAGCCTGCTTGGGATTCTCTCTCTCTCCCTCTCTGTCCCTCCCTGCCTTGCACATGCACTCTCTCTCTCTTTCTCAAAATAAATAAATAAACTTAAAAAAAAAAATCTGTCATTGATTTAGGCTCCTGATATTTGCTTTTTTTTCAAGTTTATTTTATTTTTGAGAGAGAGAGAGAGGGGGACAGAGCGTGAACAGGGGAGGGGCAGAGAGAGAGAGAGGGGGACACAGAATCTGAAGCAGGCTCCAGACTCTGAGCTGTCAGCACAGAGCCTGACTTGGGGCTCGAACTCACGAACTGCGAGATCGCGACCCGAGCTGAAGTCAGAAGCTTAACGGACTAAACCACCAGGCGCCCCTTTGCTTTTCTAATAAACGAGGAATATGGAAAACTGAGTGTTTTCATTAATAGATGTTTTGCTGTACATTTCAAAAGATCAGTTACTGTTACTTCCAATGCTGTTGTCCAAATCTGTGTGTGAGAGTGGGTCTCTTTATCTGCAAAATGTCCCTAAAGGAGGAGGGGTGAGTGCCTATACCAGGATGTCTGCGGAAAAGTCTAAAAAAGCTTGCCACAAGCTTGATATTTCTTTGAAGTCTTTTTTATTTCAGTCATGTAAATCATATATTCTGCTCCGTAATGTATTTATTAAAAAAAAAACATACTATCATAAATTCCTTCATTTTCTCCCAAATCCTTTAAAAAAATTGAAATGCCAGGAAAATGTACCATGTTTACCAGATGAATTCTTTTTCTTTCTCTGGCATAACCCTACTTTACTTGTAGACTGCAGTGCTGTACTATTTTGTTAGCCACAGGCACCAACCCAGTAATTTAGGAAATTAACCAATGGAGCCTCACTTCTTATGTCAATATGATGTGCATACTCTTTCTCAATCTTATTCACAAAAATCCTATTAGTTGTTGGAAAGAAAAATCAGATTCCTGGTATTCATCCACAGAGGCTACTTTAATTTAACACGTCCACGGAAATGACATTAAAAAAAAAAAAAAGAACATATGTGATTCTGTCGGCGTTCTGCAATCCCTACACTGAGAAACTCAGTTTCAGCGAAACTCTAGACTATGGACAATACCCCATGGCCCACAATCTCTATTATCTTCTACCATGTTGTCTAGCCCACTAACCCTGCAGTTGCCTGGGCCCCACATCCCTGTAACCTTGGATACAGCACAAATAGATGCCCAGGTAAAGCAGCCAGAATTTTTACATCCTCTGCACTGTGGGTCTTAATGCACTCCATAGAACCTCTAGACAGTGGAACTGTACTCTATTATGAAAGCAAATGATGCTATATGAATGAGTAAGTTTTAAAACATATAAAAGCATATTCTATTGTAAAATAATGCTGAAGTAAAAAAGGGGAAAGACCATAAAAAGAGAAAGGCAATCTAAAAAGAAATTGTTATGGGGTACCTTCCAAAATCTGTTCAGCTGAGCCTTCTGTGATCATTTCAATTTTGTAGAGTGTGAAGGGAACTAATAATTATTAAACACCTCCTATCAGATAGAACCAGTAATAGGTATGAATATTTTCTTATATTTTCCAAAGAGAAGACAAAGGCTTATTGAGGTAAGTTCAATAGTAACGTTAAACAAAAGATTATTGGAACTCTTCCAGAATTATTATTAGGCTTTCTCTGGAATCACTGATACCTGCTTGTAATGCAGAACTTGGCAATCTTTACTTCCTTTGAGGCTGTCCATTCACATCTCTTTGCCACTGCTTGGAATCGAAACAAAGTTTCCTCACCCATGGAGGTCAAAGATAAGATGACAGATAACCTGAGGGGAACCATTCATCACTGGAGATGCCAGCAGGGCCCCAGCAAAGAGTAATATCATGCCACTCTCCCAGTTCACTTGCATGACCTATCCTAGCACGGGCACCCCATTCTGTCATCTCTTCCCCTCACCCAGCATTATCTCTCTGCTCTAAGAGCCAGAAGTGCAAACACATCACTCCAGCCCAAGTGTGCCAGGTAAGTATCTCTGGTTCTAGCGGAAGATCACCAAGCAGTATCAGGACCCCAGCCAGCTTTCAAAATGGAACAAAAGAATCAATTAGGCCTGTATTTCCATGCCAAAAATTCAATCCTGTTTCCATACTAGAATGACTGAAACGAAACTAGAAGACCTAAATATTTCCTGTACTTCAACAGACAAACCTGGCCATGGAAGGTCTTTAAGACAGCACTCATCCCAGTACTTCCCTAGCTTTCTGGGCATTGCACTAGGTCCTGTGGAGAGAAACATCCCAAGATCCCGCAGGCAGGGTCTGCATTCTCTAGCGAATTTGTGACTAAGGTGGCTTTATCCTGAAAAATGTTCTCAGCCCCAAAGGGCTTTAGTAAAATGGCAAGTTGGGAAATGCCAAAGCGATGCCTAATTGGTCACACCCAAATGCTGTCGCTTTGTGCCTTGGGAGTAAAATCTTGCTGTTACATGACTATAGAGCCTTGAGTTCAGAGACACACCTGGGGCCCAAGTCATGTAAGTCATGCACCCTTTTAATAAAGCTGACAGGCAGAGCTGCATTGCTCAGCAGGTATCTTTCCCAGGCCCTGTTGCTGCTGGCAGGGGAACCTTTGATGTTAAAGGCACATCCATTTTCTGGAGGGAACCCAGAGAAAAGACGTGCTGGCTATTCTTCAAGTAGCTACTCTCTGTCCCTCATTTTATAGCACCAACTGTCCATCATTTGGGCAGGAAAAGTCTTCGGGGAAATGAGGAGCTGGCTCTTTCACACTAGCATTTTATGGTCCTTCAAAATCAATTACAAATTGAACCCCAAAGTATGGTTTTCTTAGTTTCTGATATGCTTTGCTAGGTTCTGCTGAGCTAAGTGGAAACATTTCAGTCCTGGAATGTCAAAGGAATGAAGAAAAATGAAACCTACCAGTTGCTCAGTCCAACAGAAGGAGGGACTTTCAGGAACTACAACGAGGTTTCATGCAACTCTAAACCCAGAGACCTTTAGAGCCTCAAACTCACTCCACTAGCAGTTTGATATATATGGAGAACAGGAGAACCCAGGTTCTGGTTCTAGCACTGTGACCATAGACGAGCCTAACTTTATGAAATAAAGATGTGGAATAAGTGATCTCAAAATTACTTTTCTGATTAAATTTCCAAGGATCTGGTGAAGCACTGTGTGTTGGAAAGAGAACAAGATCAAGAACAAGGAGCAGGAAATAATAATACTTTTCACGCAAACACACTACTGCACTGAATCCTTGCAACAGCTGTATGAGGCAGGTTTTACTGTCCTCATTTTACAGATGAAGGAACAGAGACATAGAGATGTTGAAGAGGCAACCAAGGTCACATTTAATAGGTAGCAGAGCAGAGATATGAACCTATGTCTAATTTCTAAGTCCATTGCATTTCATGGCCTCCCAACACAAAAAAAGTTGTGAAGCTCTGTGCACATTACTTTTCATTCTTAGGCCTCCTTTACACTCTACCCTGAAGTTACTTAAAAGGTGTACCTTAGGCATTATCAAGTGCAGGGAGAGGTCTGTGAGGAAGCAAGGAACAACTGTGCAGTCCTCACCTGCCCTGTGATTCTATTTCCAGAACAGTTCAATTGTTAGATATTTATATATTGGTTTTATTTTTTAAAAATCTTTATTTTTGAGAGAAGGGGGGAGAGAGAGAGAGAGAGAAAGAGAGAGAGAGAGAGAGAGAGAATGAGCAGGGGAGGGGCAGAGAGAGAGACACATACAGAATCCAAAGCAGGCTTCCAACTCTGAGCTGTCAGCACAGAGCCCTACAGGGGCTCAGACTCACAGGCTGCGAGATCATGACCTGAGCTGAAGTTGGATGCTTAAGCAACTGAGCCACCAAGGTGCCCCTATGTATTGGTTTTCTTAATGTTGTTGTTTTTTTTTTTTAATGGTACCAATGCTTGCTTGGGGTGCCTAGGTGTCTCAGTCGGTTAAACATCCGACTTCAGCTCAGGTCATGATCTCACAGTTCTTGAGTTTGAGGCTTGCATTGGCCTTTCTGCTGTCTAGGGGAGACTGCTTGTGATCCTCTGTCTCTCTCTCTGCCCTGCCCTCCCCCGCCTGTGTGTGTGTGTGTGTGTGTGTGTGTGTGTGTGTGTGTGTGTGTGGTGTGTGCGCACGCGCTCTCTCTCTCAAACATAAATAAACATTTAAAAAATAAATTAATTAAAAAAAGAATTGGGTCAACTTTTAAAAATAAATAAATAAAATCAAGCTCGTGCTTGATAAAAGGGAGGAGGGAAGGGAGGGAGGGAGGAAGAAAGGAAGCAACAAAGAAGGAAAAGGAAGGACTAAAATAAGTCTAAAACTACTGAATGACTTTATTGCTTCATCTCTTAGGATTTTTAGAACGTTAGCACTCTTTTAAGTGGTAAATCAAGAAGAGAGATCACATTTATAAGCTACTTCATAAACCAGGTTGTACCATCAACTTTTATGCTGTGATAACAAAAATTCCTAAATCTCAATGGCTCACAGCAACTAGTGTTTCTCACTCATACTACTTGTCCTACACAGATTGACAATGGCTGTGCTCATGATACCTTCATTTCAGGACCCAAACTGAAGAAGAAGCTCCTCTCCAGGACATCCAGAGGGAAAAGAGCAATGGAGATCCATGAGATACCATTTAAAGGTTCTGGGCAGCAGTGAATTCTGCTGACCTCACTCACATTTGGTTGACACATGGCCAAGCCTAGAAGCCAAAAGTGGGGAGAAATTATCTTACTATATGGAATGGCAGCAAAATATTAGAAACAATAATGCTTCCTAGATGACTTACTCATTCTACTGTCTACTCACAAATTTTTGTTTCTGTCCTTTTCGTGAGTAAAAAATACTCTCCCCTCTCTTAGAAAGATACTCCTAAGTCCAATCAAATCCAATCATAGCAAAGGCTCAATTTCTAAAATCTTATAATATTATCTTTATCAGGTCCAGATGGGGGTCCTTCAACCCACAGATTATGAACTTAAAACAAGCTATTTGCCTCCCTGTCACACACACACACAATAGTTGAATAAAGGACAAAATAACCACAATAAATAGTCTCACCAAGGAAGGGGAAGACAAGAGGAACACAGTAGTCATTGGCCTATTGCAATTCTGAAATTGTGCTATTCAAACTTTGCAAGCACTATGTTCCTGGACACAGAGAATGCTCCTTGATTAAGCTCTGGGTCTGCTCCCTGGGATCTTGGTTCCACTTTCTGAAAGGGTCTTGTTTCTCATGATGATTCTTGGCCACATATGAAGACAACATTGGACATGTGGCTTTTTGAGGAGCTCTGTAGCTTTCTCAGGCTGCTTCCTATAAAAGATTGGGATCACAAAATTGTTTTCAATCTCAAACTGTCATAATCTCTTACAATAATCTCTTACAAAGATGTTGGTGCCTCTTTTGGGAGTACATTTCTCCCAGATTTGCTGTTTATCTATTTGATTCCAGATGGTACCACCTACAAGTACAAATAGCCACAGTAAGTCTTTTGGAGACATACCTCTCTTATAGCCAAATAACTTAGGACGATGATACAACGTGCCATGCGGAATAAGACAGGAGGGCCCAGTAGGTCATATGGAAGATAGAGGTGCAGTTGTCTCTTTGCAGATCTTCATGAAGTTTAGGAAAATTCTGAAAGCCTGTATATGTACAGCCTCAAAATTTAGATTCCTCAACGTTGGACTTACTCTTCCTAGGGTGGATGGTGGCCCATGCCACCTTTCTCTGAAGATTAACATTGATCCACTGCCTTGCCTCTGTCCCCTTCTCAGAGTTTTCTTCAAATGTCCTTAATGAGAGGGCAGCTGGCTAAGTCAGACTATGTCTCCTGCCCAAAGTTCATTGGGTCAGGGTTAGACCCAATGAAGGGCTAATCAAATTTCTTTATGAGAATTTGGTTTGGAACTCAGAGACTCTAGCTGGAAGTTTGAACAAAGAGGGTACCACTCAGGTTACATTATCCTGAGTTTAGACAAACTGGTAGTCATTAAAGAGAAAAAAAATAATGAAATATATATACCGTTGGAAGCAGAGAAATATGTCTACCCATGGGGTCTGTGATATATACCTATTCAGAAAGTTCTTCCCTACTTGAGCTATTTTAAATGGGTATCTATTATTTGCAACCAAATAATCATTCAAACAAATGTTTAAACTTAAATTCAATTTCCTTTGACAAATCGCCCTTGAATTTCTATGTACATGATACCAAGAAAGAATTCCCAAAGAATAAACAGATGAACATGACACAACAAAAAGGCCTAGGTATTTAAAAGCTTTAATAGAGCTAAGTACACAAATTCCCATGATGAGGATAATAATAGAAGTATGTAAAATACTAAAGCAATTCAAAGGAAATCATGACCACAATTGACCTGAAGGATCTGGAAATTTTTATAGAAAAAATGGCAATTTAGATATAGTTATAGAACAGACAAGATTTAAGAGGCAGAGATTACAGAAAGTTGGAGTAAATGGCACATCTAAAGGCCTGGAATAAGGAAATGGATGTAATGGAACAGCATGGAGTATTATTTGGCTAGAGCATGGGAAACATATTGAGAAGAGGAGGCAAATGCCTGGAAAAATAGTTTGGGATATTTTTACAATGGATAGTGCATACAAATATTCATTAACTTAACTAGGTGGATAATAGAAATCCACAAAAGGAAGCCCTGTAATCATTTGGACATATGATCCAGTGGCAACGTATATAGCCATTTTCAATGAGAAAGAAAATACAGTGAGGAGAATGAATGGTCTATTGAAAGAAATCATGATGTCTCAAATAAGACATTCTTACTGTTAATGGGAAGGAAGTGTGTATAACTGGCAAGGTGTACAGTTAGCAGCTGATGGACCATATCTGAATGGATATGAATACACAGGAGAAGGAGAACTCAAAAAGGAAAAAGCTTTCAATTCCATCAAAGGAAATCAGGACAAAAATAAGATGTTGGAGGGACAAGGCAATTGGACTTCTTGAATTAAATATGCCAGTGGGACATCCAGGCTAAGGGAGTTACCTGGTCAGCCCTTGAATACCATGAAACCCTAGAATTTTATTCTAGAAAATGCTTAGAAATCATCCTGTACAAATCTTTTGTTTTATAGACAAGAAAACTGAGGTCTACAATAATGTTTAGTGCCTTGCCCCAACTGACAAAGCTTATAAAGATAATCCAGGAAATGTATTGATAGAGATTTAAGAAGTGGAAATGCAAGGTTGACTGGATCACTCAAACATCCAGACTGAGCATGAAGAGCAAGCAGAAAGAGACTATATGAAAACTTTCCATTTTGCCCATCAGTGTGGGAAGTGTGTAAATGCTGGTCACTGGCAAGATGGAGCACCTGCTGCGAGCTAAGTACCCCACTAAACACTGTGCAATGCTTCAAAAGACATGAACAATGCAGACACCAAGTGCCTCGGGAAGCGCAGGGCTCTAATTGGGAGGGCAGGCTAACCCTGTGAGAGCAGACTCGCTGAGGGGTTCCACCCCAGTGTGCAAACACAGATACTGGAAACTCTTGGCATTAAGCAAGGACGAGTCATTCTGAATGTTTCTAATTCAAAACACAGACAAAAGGAGACAATTTAGTGTGTCTTAATAACAAACCAAGATTTATAATTTTGTAAATTAAACTCTATCGATAAAGGGTCTTATTGTAAACAGTTGGAAGGGATTTGCTTTCTTCATTTAGGGTGGTTAGATTTTGCTTACTGAACTTACATTCAGGAAAGTTGGTAGGATTACACATGTTCTGGGGACATGACACCTGCACATTTTCAAATTAACAAATTGGAATTAGTATATTATCTGTTCATCTTTAGGTTTATCTCTAAAACTGTTTTGAGAAGTATTTGGTATTTTTAAGGCAGAAGCAAAAAAGAAGCATCGATTATAATTAAATTTTATTAATGTCTATGTATATGTTACTTTAAAACGAACTTTAAATATATTCCTTGGGATATCTGGCTGTGCTACATGATTGATTTAAATAAACATTTATTATTAAAAAGTCTTAAATTACAGGGGCGCCTGGGTGGCTCAGTCAGTTAAGCATCAGATTTCAGCTCAGATCATGATCTCAGGGTTGGCGACTTCAAGCCCCTCATCGGACTCTCTGCTGACAACTTAGAGCCTGGAGCCTGCTTCAGATTCTGTGTCTCCCTCTCTCTCTGTCCCTCCCCCACTCATACTCTCTCTCGCAAAAATAAATAGACATTAAAAATGTTTTTAAAAATCTTAAATTACAAATGAAAACTATTTTGAGTCATGTGGTAATAGAAGCATCCTTGAAAGATTTCAGGCAGTTTCTAGAATAACATTCAGCTTTTCCAGTCTCCTCTGACCCTCTTCTTATTTGAAAGGAATAACGAAGAAAAGATAGATACACGTGGAAAAAAAATTGTCATCGGTGGTCATGTAGGCACTCTTCCTGCGTCTTAGTGATCGGTTTGACCTATTTATATGCAAACGAAGAATGGCCCTGTCCACTTTAATTTGGACATCTTGCTTTGACAGCTGGGATTCTACTTTCTTTATCATTCAGTACATCCTTATTCCCAGAATTTCAGCAACTTGATGAAATGTGCCTCCTCTGTAAACCAGTCTCTCAAAGGTCCACTGATGGGGGCACAAGGGAAAACACCTCACACAACATCACTGCTGTTCGGCAGTGTGTGGGAAGCCATGTTTTCTCTCGGGGACAGAGCTTTTCAAGGCGCCCACGTTTTAAGAGACACACAGATGGCGCCACTTAAGACCTGAATAAAGCATTCTTCACAGTTCCACAATGCTTTTCTTTCAGAAGCAGCTTTTCCAATCCTGCAGGTTATCAGAATGTCAAAAACGTTTGGGCCAGAAACACCTACACAAACTCTCACACAAAAAGAAAAACACAGCACAGTTCCTTGATCAAACATATTCTAAGGCACTTTTCCTTTTTCTGATGCTAATGATTTATTTTCTGCATTGAAAAAAAAAAACATCCTCATCCTCACATAAGTTAGTGTCAAAATATCAAGGCAGCTCTGCCAAATAGAGAATTTCCACCATGAAACATCTTTATCTTCCTGCAGAAGGATTTGTAGCTACAGAATAACACTCAACATACTCCAAGGTCACCCGGAGGAAAAGCAAGGAGAACTATTTTTTTTCTATAAGCGTAAAAGAAATCACAATGACATATGTCCACAAAGCAGTCAGTTCAGTGTACTCAGAGGTAACAAAGAGGTAACAGGCGATTGCATTTTGTCTGTAGAACACTGATAATGCTCTTCCTCCACTCAGCATATTGATGTATGGCTCACAAATCCTACAATATTAATAAAATAAAAACATGTTTTTAAAATGACTCTGTAGTATAAAATAAAAGAACTAGTTTTGAGGCCAATAAAATGGAATTTAAATTCTGGCTTAGACAGGTACCTGTCTTATGTAGATGTAGAATATTGGGTAATTTATCTCCGTGAACATCAGATCCATCACTGGTATCTATGGGGCTTGTCAAACGAACATGGCACACCAAATTTAGGAACTGAGGCCAAATTTGATTTACTGGAAAGAAGATAGCTCACAGAACCAGCAGAGAGTTTAGAGATCCATGTTTGGAAAGAAAAAGAAAGCAAGGGAGACTGGTTGTGTGAGACACACATGTAGCTCAGGGAACTACCTGGTTAGAGCTGTGTCATAGTCACTGCTACCTCTGAATACTGGACGGTAAGTGCTGTCTCCAAAACACATTTCCACTCTTCCCTGCTTCTTTGGGGATGCGTGGTATAAAAGCCCCCTTCCTGCCAGAAGCACCTCAACCTTTCTTTTTCTTTTAAGATACTGACATTTTTGAGAAAAACAGATCTTCTCAATTGTGTTTATCAAATACTTACTTAATTAGATTCAGTCTGTGCATTTTGGGGCTGGAACATGATAAATGCTGGTGTGTTGTCCTCAACCCATCACTTGAGAAGGCACACAGGTGGGGTTTGTTTTATTATTGGTGATGTGAAGTTTTGATCACTTGGTTAAACTGGTGTCTGCCAGTTTTTTCCAAAATAAAGTAACTTTTTCCTCTCAACAGTATGTCTTCTGTAGGGAGATATTCTGAGATTACATTAGTACTATTTCCCAGCAAACTTTCACTCACTAGATTTAGTATCCACTGATGAGTTTTTGCTCAATCCCTTATTACTATAATGTGTGTGAAATACTGATTTTTATACCTCCACTGTTCCTTTTACAGTTATTAATTGATATTCCATTGTACGGAAAACTTTCTCGTCTTATTCATTTATGTACTTATGTGTGTGTGCGTGTGTACAAATGAGCAAACATTTCTAAACAATTTTAAATTGATAAACGAGCAATGCCTTGCAGTACAAATAGTATGTGATTCTGAATGTCACATGACCACACGGAGCCAACTGTTCTTGAAATTCACTTTGATGTATGACTGCTTTGGATTGTAAGCATTTTTCTGGAATGAATTATGCTCACAAACCAAGGTTTTTACTGTATATATAATCTCTGTGGGTTCACAGATTCTTATTTTACTCAATGGGTTATAATCCCTTACTATAATTATGGCAAATGATTTTTTGTGCATATCATACTATGTGGAAATAGAATTGTTTCCTGAATATAATAACTAGATTGATTGTGGAGGCACTGCCTGTTTTAAATTAACTGACTAAAGCAAGACAGATCTAGGATGTAATCAGGGGACAATAAATAATGGATGAGACTGAAGCACGGGGTACTAGAGGTAACCATCTGCCTGGATCCCTTTCCCAGGGAGAAGGAGGCTCTGCATGGTGGGCTACCATATGCTGGCTATGAATACAACTCTAAGCAAGATTTCAATGTGGGTCACACCACACCTAGTGGCTACAGGTGTGGGAAAGAGAAGCCCAAGCACAGGAATGCAGAAATAGGACTTCATGTACACTGTTAACAAGTAGCATGCTCCTTCAGCCAAGAATCTTCAGCTGCTGGATGCACCATACCCAGCACCTGGTGGTGCCATCTGTAAGGCAGTTATGTGGGACACTTTTGACTGCCAGAGAAAAGGCTGAGGATGCAAAGATGACAATCTAAAGAAAGGAGAAACCCAAATAAAACAAAGGGAAAAATGCATCTTGACAATAGTCAAGGATAAAAAATGAATGGACTTGAAGAAGGGAGCCCAGTTTTTTAAATTCGCAAATGGAGAAGAGAAAAAAAAATAAAACACAAAGTAAGCAAGCCATCCTGAAAAAGCTACTAGTAGAAGCCAAGAAGTGAATTCAAAGTAATCAAGTGACCAGAGAGAGACTATGAGCCATTTTCTCCTGTGAGGAGTCTTAAGGAACCATAGATGACGTGACTTATTTCTGTGACTGAGATACCAACATGGGTAGGACAGCAGAAGAAGGAGAGCTACATTTCCTGCCAGTGAGTGCTGAACAGGTGCAGCTAAATGGTTATCTGGACCTACTTGAAGATTTTAAAAATTTTATTCAAATATAGTATACATACAGGAAAATGCCCATATCATAAATGCACTGCTCAGTGGACTTGCACTATTGAGTAGACCTATGTAACCAGTAGCAAACCAAGAAATAGAATATTGCCAGAATGCAGGCACCTAGAGGCCCATTCTTGTGCACCTTTCATTCACTATCTCCTTTCCCACTAAGGGTAACCTCTTACAGTGTGGGTGAACTTACCTTTATTTGCATTTCATGCGAATGGAGTCATAGATTATGTACTGTTTTGTGCCTCTCTCCTCTTTTCAACATTATGTTTGTGAGATCCATCCAGGCTGCCTGTGTTGTAGTTTCTTTATCCTCAGTGCTGTGCAATATCTTATTGTGTGAATAGACCACAATTTATTGATCCTGTCTACTGCTGATGAGCATTTAAGTAAATTTCCAGTTTAGAGTATTATAAATAAAGCTGCCATGAACATTGCAGTATATGTGTTTTGGTGAGTATGTGTACGTTTCTGCTTAATGTATACTGAAAAATGGAATTATCAGACCATAGATATACTTTAGCTGATACTGACAAACAAGGAATACACATTTCCATTCCTACCAGGTCCATACATTTTTAAAACACAAAGGTTAATCATAATAGTTATCAGTGAATTAAGCTGCCTTCCTGAAAGTACAAACAGAATGGCATTATGGAGTAGCACTAATTCACATGGATTACAATACAAACACTGACAAGCAAACCTAAGTATGTGGTGTAAGCAAAGATGAAAAATTCTTACCTTATAAGAGTGATTTCTTTGAATTTATAGATTTTAAAATTTTCATTTTTGTATTTCCATAAAGGCAGGTAGAGAGAATAGATTCAAGAAATGTTTGAAGCTCATAAAATGCTTTTCTTAAAAACCTATGATTTGTATTATATCATACACACACACACACACACACACACACACACACACACCCAAAGACAGACTTAAAGAGACGAAAGAGAAAGAGAGAAGCTGAGGTGTTGCCAAGTGGGACAACTTGCCCATGATTAAAAGAAGTGAGAACTGGGAAGTCAGATCAGTTAGGGCTCGTCAGCAAAACTCTGTCAGCCCGTAATGACCCAATACTTGGCACACTGTTTGCTGAAAGAATTAGTAAGTGGATTATGACCAGTGACTTTGTTCCATTTGCCTCACATGTGCTAAAGTAGCCATTAATTCTAAGAAATTACAAACTCATATAAAAGAAACATCTAGGATATCTCTCTTCCAGCCACATGGTATGAAACACAGAGGCTACCATTCACTAATTATATTCACTGACCATCTACTCTGTGCCCAAATCATACTGAATGCTCTGATCAGGAGAATGGGATCTCAAGGCACTTTTTAAACCCAGAAGAGCAACACAGACACTAACTTCTTGTTTTACAACGTAGATGTGAAAATAAACCATAATCACTAGAAAGCACAAATGAAGGTGCAAGAGTAGAAGATAAACAAGTAATCAACAAAATGAGAACTTAGAGAACCTTCACAGCAAATGCAGTTATGTTCCAGGATGATGAGACCCCTGTGGGTAGCACATGTGGGAAAGGACTTACCAAGGAAGTAGAACTGGAATCAGCATTTGGAGGGAGGCTGGAAGTTGGGTAAACATGTTTGAAAGGACATTGCAGCTAGTGACAATGTGACCAAAAGCGGGGAGGCAGAGATCCATGTGGCTGTTTAAAGGACCTTAAGTTAAGACTCGTTTGGCTGGAGAGCAGGGTTGAGGCCAGTCTTGAGCAGCAACTGCATAACCCATAGCCAAAGGAAGATGACAGGCCTTGGAATGTGTGGCATTTGCATTCCTGTCAGGGTTTGTGGCCCAGGCAAGCCCAGGTTTCTATGAGCCTGAGAACTGTGGCAGCATCATGGGCACACCCATGCCTTTCATCTTTGAAAACTGATCTCAAATATGAAAGCTCATCCCCGCTGCTGGAAGCCTGCCATCAGGGCTGATCTCCCAGATCTGTCACATGGCAGACACACAGTCAGCCTTCTGATCACATGCAGCCCCAGGAGCTTGGTGTGTCGGTGAGGGCAGATGTGGACACTAATAAGCATGATTATAGATGCAAACATGGAAAGCAGATTTAGCTGGGAAGATTTTCCCTCTGGGAGAGAAGGCCAAAACCAGCCATAATAACCCTTAAGTGGATCAAGAGGTGTCATGAAAATTTGGAGGACGAGCCATTCCAAGTATGCGGGGGACTGAACTAGAGAGGGGAAAAAGTGACATATAAAACATCTAGTGGGAATAGAGATCTACCACCTGGGCAAAGCATGACTATTTACTTTGGAAAGAAATTATCTTGAACATTTAACAGAAGATCCATTTCATAGTTTAACTTTACAAAATGACTCTGCCATTTGCTGTTAAAAGGAAAATATACAGTACCATTTATTTGCATATAGTATTTAGAGTGCATGTTCTGAATTGCTGGAGTTGGAGAACTTAATGTTCTTACTCTGGTTGAGCAAGACAGTATATCTCTATTATTTTAATATATTTCCAGTGCTATAAGCCTCATATACAGCCCATGTTGCTCTTAGAGCAAAGTGTTTTTTTGGGGGAAAAAAAGGACTCAGAATGTAAGCAAGGAGAGGAACATTAACCACAGGATATTTGCTATACTGAACAAACACACCAGACCAGACAAAACATACCTCCCTGAGACTGATCTCATAAAGATATTTAAGTTTTAGTTTAGTGGGTTCTTTGGTGGTTGCTTAACAACAGTCTATGAATCATGACTTGCAGAAAGTTAAAGTTTCTATTTTACTTGGGAAAAGTGCTTTAAAATTTCTATGGGGAATTTAATTCTTAATATTGCCACATATGACCAAAACTTTCCCAGACTTCTATACCTATGGTAAAAATGGGGTCCCACTGATATTAATGTCCCAGTGTTGCTGGCTCATTACCCCCATGTTCCTAGCTGGGACTTACCTTAGAGCCCTACCTGTCAATCTCCTCATGCTCTATTCCCAATGTATCGCTCACAAGGTCACTAGGACAAATCCATACACTGTAGATACTTGCTGCCTTAAGCTTACTTGAGTGGACATCTCAAACATTCCAACATCTCAATGAAAAACAGTTTCCTGCCAGCATGCAATCTTGGGCCACTGAGGCTCATAAATCTATCAGGGTGCTAAGTTGCACTGGTTTCCCTTGAACTTTCATAATGCTGAAGGTCAAATGAAAGAAAGCCATTCTCCCCAATTGTAAACCTTGAATTAACATTGTTTGGAGTCCAAGTTTGATAAAGTTTTTTTTTTTTTTTTTTTTTTTTTGTGAAAAATTTACTCTTGGCCTCTGCCTGCAGAAAGCCCAAACATTAATCTCTGTGATCCAAATAGGAGACAAATAACAACCTCTCCATTTCCTGTTTCTAACCCAGGGACCTGCACTCAAAACTTACTCTTTATAAAGTCCCAACAGCACTATCTCCTTACAGTGTACAACTCATGCTGAAGGTTATAGATCATTAGTTTTGCAGGCACAGCCAGACTTTCTTTCCCAATCTAGGTGTAGCCAAAATGCCCCAGCTGCTTGAGAATATATGCATCCTAGCACCTAAGCCTTAACTGTTTTTAAAGTATGCACATAATTTACAATAGAGTAGAAAGAAATGTGGCTTGCTTTCCATGATATTCCCCACCTTGGAATATGCGCTTGTCATCCATGCTGAGAACAGAAGCCCACCAAGGGACTTGATAATAGAATCTTCATAAGGTCTAGGACAGCAGTTCTGAGAACTCTGTCTTCTGAACAGCCTTCAGGATGACTCAGGGAACCGGGCTCTCATCCCCAGTCACTGATCATTTGGTGTTTTGGGCAAGATGCCTAGTTGATCTTTTTAATGTAGTCAGATTAGGTATTTTTAGGTTGCTCCCAGTACCACAATTCTATTCTGCTGTTAATCTAGAGGCTTTTTGTAAAGCTCCTCCTGACGCTTGTCCCTCTTTAACATTTTTCCTTCGATGCTACAGGGGAATCAAAATGCTTGCACTGGAGGGGTGCCTGGGTGGCTCAGTGGATGAAGTGTCTGACTTCCCCTCAGGTCATGATCTCATGGTCTGTGAGTTCAAGCCTTGCATTAGGCTCTGTGCTGACAGCTCAGAGCCTGGAGCCCTCTTGGGATTTTGTGTATTTCTCTCTCTCTCTGCCCTTCACCCACTTGCCCCCCTGCTCTCTTGTGAGCTCTCTCACTCTCTCAAAAATAAATAAACATATAAAAAACTTTAAAAATTTTTAAAAATGCTTGCACTGGAAAGGGTTAAAAACAGAGCCACACAAAGATAAAGCATCGATAAACAAAAACGTTGCCAGCATAAAGCTAGTGAAATGGCCTTGGTATCTAACGGACAATCACTTCTTTAAACATGAACAACAAGGTCCTGCCAGAAATTCGGCATCCGCATTTTTGTGGTCTCCTTTCTCATAGATTATTATCTTTGGATGCTCCTTGGGTTGGTGGTCCCTTGTGCATAATGGAGACTTGATTCTGCAGTAGGGCTTGACTTAAAATAACCACAGGTTTGGTATTTTCTAGCACTTATGGCAGATTTCCTTTCCTAAACACCTCCCTGTTTTACTTAACCTCCAAAGGGAAGTTTGGAATCCTGCTGGTAGATCTCCTCCCTTTTCACGAGGAAATCTCTAGTTAGCAATTTGAGGAGAAGTAAAGCAAAGTAGCAAGGCAGCAGGGCCCTCTCCTGCTTATCCAGGTTCTCTTAGTTGCAAAGAGCAGACCAGTTCTGGACCTTTTCTGAGGATACCAGTTCATCTCGGTAGTGAGAACCATGAGAAGAACTTAAGACACTGACCTGAGTGAACTAAACTCTGGTCTCCTGAAAGTTCATGTAGACCAGACTTGGTTGTAGAACAAAATCACCACAAGCTTGTTTATCTTACATGTACTCTCAAGGTACCATATAACTGAACTGTGAATGAGAGGTAGTTGCCTATTCTAAAACAAGGGTTTGCAAGCTGCAGCCCCTGGCCCAGGTTGAGGCTGCTGTCTGTTTTTATAAATAAAGTTTTATTGGAATATAGCCATACCCAATTGTTTAGGTACTATCTGTGGCTAATTTCACATTTGACCAGAGTTGAGTAGTTTTGACAGAGATCATATGTCACACAAAGTCTAAAATATTTAATGCATGTTCCTTTACAGAAAACGTTTGCAGATCCCTGCTTAAAATGATTCCACTTGGGGATTACCAAAACACCAATGGCTATGATTTTGAGAACTCCAACTTCTGAACAACATTTAGTTATGTTTATTGTGTTTAGGACAGAGTTACCCAAGCTAATTTTCCTGGAATACTTGCTAGTTCTACCAAATGTTACCAGATTTTACAAAAGAAAAAGAGAATGGTGGTCAAATAAATTTGGCAAATTCCAGAATAAGCCAAGTGAAACAAATGGATTTTTGGGACCCCTTTTCAGGTCATTTAATGTGGTACTATACATGACAAGTCTACAAAAGGGGGTTAGATTATACAGAACTTGTAAAGCTGCTAAGGCCTTAGCAAACCTTCTTTTTCATGGGGCATCTCACAGAGTTAATGTTCAAGAACATATTGTGGGAAAAATGACTGATTAGAATTGGCAAATCTGATAATACTATATTAGATCACACCATGTCTTCAAGATGCTTAACTTTAAGAAGAGAAAGTTGGCTAACAAAAGATAGGTGGTTAACCCAGATTCCACAATTACTCAGGGTTCAGACAAAATTTAACTCTTTCAGTAGCAGTTAGGTCCAGAATGCATTAGGGACGATGCGATGTTGACAACATCGCTATGACGACATAGCAGGAAAGAACTTCATGCACAAAACTCCCACTCAATGCAGCAACATTCTCAGGCCCTTTCTTCACCCCCCAAAATTTAGAAAAGCTAAACATCTGTGGAACAAGTGTTCAAATCACATTCCCCAGTGAATGCAGTTTCCTTCTGACCAGCCAGTGCTTACTATGGGAAGGTTATGTGGGCGTCAAGAGGTCTAGGACAGCCTATTTGTCCTCTGGGGGACATTGCAGGGAACAATGGAAAAGTTCCTGAATATCGGGAAATGTTTTCTCAAGATCAAGAGATGTATTGGTATGTGGGAGAGATTCCAAAGCAACTCTACTGCCTGAAACATTTCAAATTTGACTGCTAGCTGCTAGTGCCAATTTTATCGAAGGTCAGTTTCATTCCAGTGGCACACAGTGTCCTGGGATGTCTAAGTAAGGCAGAACCAGTGAAACTGTGATTATGTTTCCAAAGGAAAGGTATTTTTTTACCACCACACTTTTTTTTTTTTTTTTTTAGTGCCTCCTGACACTCACCTATTTGCCTAACTAAGAATGTTATTGATGAGAAGCCAGGTATTTGTTCACTGTAGTCAAGCAGGACTTGGAAACCAAAACAACTACTCCACAGTCCAAAAAAGATTTGGCAGCGCTAGAGAATGACTTCCACCTCAGAGAGTGCTAGGAACCTGCCTGTTTGCTTGCAGGGAGCCTGAGCTTTCAAATGGCTCATGTTTCGGCAACCATCTAAGTCTGAGAGGGAAAGCCATCCTCACTCAGAGCTGGGTAAGGGGCAGAGAGGTTGAGATCACTGTTGATCTGACATTGTAAGCTTCCCTAGCATCACACCTTGTAAACATGAGAAAACACAGGAGACAGGCCCTGCCCAGGGATCCTTCGCCTAAAGTCTTTATCATGGTGCTCATTATATAACAGTCCTTGGCCAGATGCTACAAGGAGCATTCCTGATGGTTGGCACCAGTTAGCCTTTCCAGAATCAATAAACTCTGTAACTCAGGACCTCAAAAACCAACAAAAGGGATTGTTTGGGAAGAACCAAAATAGTAATGTCAACAAATGATTCTTAGCCAGATCTATTATTAATATTAATTATACTAATGACCTCTAAGTTTTGAATCCAAAGCAGACCATATTGACAGTGCATTTGTTACCTCATTAATCCTAACAGTAACCTATGAAGTAAGGATGATTAAGCCTATTTTACATAAGGGGAAACAGGCTCAGAGACTGGTTGTTTTGCCTTAGGCCATGTATGATTCAAATCCAAGTGTGTCTGTTTCAAGACCTAAAATCTGTTGCCTGTGTTTTATGTGCTGAATTTTAACTAGGCCCAACTTCCTTTCCACTGAGAATACCCTACTGTCCAGAAGGTCACAACCAACCACTTACTGATTAGAACATTCATTTAGCAAATATTTACTGAGGGCCTGCTATATGTCAGGCAACGAAGTTGGTGCTGAGGATGTAACATTGAAAACAACAGCCAAACATCCCTGAAATCTTCAATCACGTGGGAAAAGACATGCTTAAAAATAAATTCATTTCAAATTATGTTGTATTACATTATATTAGAAGGTACTAAGTGCGGTGGAGGAAATAAGCTAGGGATGAGGGACAGGGGATGCCAGCGGAATACAAAGTTGAATAAAGGAGTTAACAAAGTCCTCTCCAGAAGTTAACATTTGAGCAAAGATCTGCAGGAGGTGAGAAAATGAGCACTGAGGATGTCTAGAAGAGTGATTCAGGCAGCGGGAACAGCAAGGGCAAAGTCCGTAAGGTAGGAGCATAATTAACATACTTGATCTAGAACAGGGAAGGCAGAGTGGCCGGAGATGATAAGCAGAGGAAAGAGTTGAGGTTAAAGAGATGGGCAAGGCAACGAATTTCCTTTTGTGCTTCAGTGCATCTGTCCTCCACTCCATTTTCTTTGTAATTCTCTCTTCCGTACAGGTGAGTAACTTCCATTCTGCTAAGCTATCCTGGTCTATCTTTTGGCCATAGAGTTAATATTTCACATTGTTACATGTAGTTTTTTCTTTCCTTCCTTCCTTCCTTCCTTCCTTCCTTCCTTCCTTCCTTCCTTTTTCTTTCTTTCTTTCTTTCTTTCTTTCTTTCTTTCTTTCTTTCTTTCTTTCTTTCTTTTTCTTTCTTTCTGCCTTCCTGCCTTCCTTTCTCTCTTTTTTTTTTGCCCACTATCCAGTGGACATCCTAACCACTGTGTCTGCCATTATGACAGCATACATACAAAAAATTCCAAGAATGTTATCATTGATTTCTCCCACCATCACCTTCCCCCTCCACTCCCCACCCCACCAACTCTTAGGACTCAACTGTCTGACTTGTATTTGTGAAAGCATTGGGTATACAAATTCTGTAGGACGTCCGTGGGTTTCTGAAGAGACTTATTTTCCATGATTTTTGTTTGGTGGAGCCCCTCTCCTTCCTACCATTGCTTTCTTTCCCCTAGCTCCCCTCCAGAAAGCAGTGATATGGATGGGGAGGAGCTCTACCAAACAAAATATATACAAAATTAGTCTGTCTTAAAAAAAGCCATGGGATTTCCTCCAGAATTGAAGTACTCAATACCTCTCCCTACCTTCACCCATTTCAGAAACTCAGTTTCTTTTTTCTTTAACCTAAATTTCAGGTGATTACTACTTTCACAGTTATGATCTGGTAGGCAAAGGTCTCTGAAATTAGCACATGAAAAAAAAAAGAAATCTCCTTTGGTAGCAGAAGTTATCCTTGCCCTGCCCAGATCCTTTAGAACTTCCAGCTAACTTCCAATTGCCAATATCTGCATCTCTGTGCCTCAAGGCAACATTTCCCAGAAATGCAAAAGGCACTCTCAGGCCAGCACAGGGCAGGTGGGGGTAACTAGGGAATTCATTTCCCCAAGAGTAGCCTTTACCTATGACTCTCAGGAGTTGCTACATAAACATGGCAGCTCCACTGCTCCCCAGTGGAGATAAACCAAAGTGTGGGTTTTGTAGCATTTCCCTGCAGGATTAAACTCCAGTCACTCACCTTAATAGATGGCTTAATGCTTCACCTTTTACTGGTCTCTTCCTTTCCTGGTATCAATTCCTCACTCCCCTACAGCTATTTCCTATACCTTCCAAATTAATTACTTGCATTCGGATCCTTATCTCAGGTTTTGGTCTGGAAGAATCCAAACTAAGTCATCTCACCATTAATATTTAGATTATATGTCATATGTTACTTAAATGACACTTTTCATTTGTTGAGGGGAGTTAACTACCACTACTTCTCATCATCTAAGCTATTTGTGCCCCAAGTAAATACTGAAACCTAACCATAAAAATAAAACTGAGTGAGCAAGAATAGATCTAGCTATGCTACACAGGATACCAGAGATGCCAGTCAAATGTATGTGACTTAGAGCGTGTGCTCTTAAAAATGCTGGAAAGTAGAGTATTTTTTGAAAACCTGAATGATCACAGTAGAAAGACAAAGCTACGTAGAGCAAAATATGGAAGACAGAACAACTTGCAACAGATAGACCTAGGTGCCTTGCCTGGAACTACAACTTTCCAGATGGGTCACCCTGTGCAATTTAGAGAAACAACGCTGCCTCATCAAATGATTAAATTAGATAATGTGTGTAAAGTGCTTATCACAGGCCATGGTGTAAATCTAGAGTTCCTTAAAAGTCAGGCAGGTACTGCCTAGGCAGACAAACATTCCTGAGTAATTTCCCCATCCACACAACAACCACAACTTTCCCAGTGTCACAAAAATAGTTAATAATGCTTCCTGGTTCTAATCTGTGGTTGCCCTGGCATTGGATGTTTCTCTTTTCTTTGCTTTGCTTTCTCTCTCTTCCTTCCTTCCCTCCTTCCTTCCTTCCTTCCTTCCTTCCTTCCTTCCTTCCTTTAATAGGGAACTGTTCATGACTAAAAAAACATAATGTTTTTTTTAAATTTATTTTTCAGCAAGAGAGAGACAGAACACGAGTAAGGGAGGGGCAGAGAGAGAGGGAGACGCAGAATCTGAAGCAGGCTCCAGGCTCTGAGCTGTCAGCACAGAGCCCGACATGGGGCTCAAACTCATGAACAGTGAGATCATGACCTGAGCCAAAGTTGGATGCCCAACGACTGGATATATTTCTAGAAATGGCCAATTCACATTACTTATGGTATGCTGAAGTGCCTTAGCTAAAGTAAAACATTTTATTGTTCCAGAAGTAATTTACAGCCATGTTCCTCTGGTTCCATTCTCTCCTTCCTGACTCTGAATTCAATCTTTGGTCTTTGAAACTGGCCAACATATGTAGGCATTTGTGCTGGGGCTGGAGGACATGGCCTCCATCTGGATTTAAGAGACAAATTGGCAACTAGTCTTTAGGGCCTACATTCTCCAGAAGTTAACTCTCATCCTGCTATGTAGTCCTGCTTCATGGGTTAACCCATGTATGGCTTCTACTTTAATCTTTCCACCTGCTGCCTCATTTATAAGTAATTTGTTCCCCTTAATTTAATTCTAAAGACAATTAAGGTTGGAAGAAAAAAACATTTAGAAGAAATAAACAATTCAAAAGGGATTGGTGTATTTAAAATCTAGGAGGATTATGTGATGATTGAGGTCATTTAATACAATGAAAGTTTTCATCTGGTTTTAGCTTTGAACTTGAGAATGTCAGATACCAAAACTATAAGCTGCTTAGGAACACGCTGGATGAAAAACATTCTACTTATTTCTGAGATGCTTTCTGTAAGCATTAAACTGCAGACATTGAAATTATGTAGAGCCTTCATGTTGGAAATTATAATTAGAAAGTATCATGATAAGGGCCTTTGCTGGGCTATTTATACATTTGTGTGTTTTGGAACTTAACCATTATTGGCTCTGGCATTCTCTGTGGAGGTGGCTGGGCTTAGCTTTCTCTCTGCATGGCTCTTAGGGCAAGAGGGTGCATGCTCAGCACATCAGGTCTTCAAGTTAAGGTCGCCCTACTCAAATCCCTTCAGCCCCAAGCCCATATAATGAATTCCTTCCTTCCTCCCTTAAGAGAGCCCAGGGTAACAAGTTAGGCTTGATCACCTCTACTGCTTTGAAACTCCTCTTCTACAATGCACTTTGTTCTAAGGCATTTAAAAGTAAATACAATCTCCCCTATGACCCTCAAGTAGACTTCCTTGTAAGTATCCTAAACTCTGTGAATATATTAGTGGGCGAGTACAGCCATAATGAAATACCAAAGACTGGGAGGCTTACACAAGAAAAATGTATTCTTCATAGTCCTGGAGACTAGAAGACCAAACTCAAGCTGTGAGCAGCACTGTTTTCATTCTGGGGCCTCTTTTTTGACTCACAAATGGTTGCCTTCTCATTGTGTCCTCACACAGTCTGTGTATGTGTGTGCTGCTCACGTGCGCGCGCGCGCGCACACACACACACACAAGTGCCCCTGGTATCTCCTTGTATATCCTAATCTACTCTTCTTACAAGGGCATTAGTCATACAGAATTAAGGCCCACCCTAAGGGCCTCATTTTAACTTAATTACCCCTTTAAAGTCTCTATACAGTCACATTTTGAGATACTGGGGGTACGGGCTTCAACATATGAATTTTCAGGGAACACAATTTAGTCTACAACAGTGACATTTTCTCTTTGTTGTTGTTGAGGTATAAGTGACATACAATATTAGTTTCAGGTATACAACATAATGATTGGATATTTGTATACATTACAAAATGATCACCAAAATAAGTCTAGAGAGCATCCTTTACTACACCTGGCTAGAGACATTTTTTTTGTGATGAGAACTTTTAAGATTTTATTTTCTTAGTAACTTTCAAATATGCATTACAGTATTATTAACCGTATTTGCCATGGTGTACATTACATCCTCATAACTCGTTTTATAACTATATCTTTTGTATCTTTTGATTCCCTTCACCCTTTGCTTACCCCTCAACGCTTATCTCATAACCACCAATCTTTTCTCTGTAGCTACCTACAAACTTGGGTTTTTGTTTATTTTTGTTTGTTTGGTTTTTAGATTCCACATGTAAGTGAGATCATACAGCATTTGTCTTTGTCTGATTTATTTCACTTAGCATAATACCCTCAAAGTTTATCCATGTTGTGAGAAATGGCAAGATCATTTTCTTTTAGGACTGAACAATATTCCCTTGTGTATTTTACCACATTTTCTTTCTCCATTCACCTGTTGATGGTTGTTTCCAAATCTTGGCTATTGTAAACAATGCTGCACTGAACATAGGGGTGTATCCACTAAGTAGTGTAAACACTAATCTTTTCAAGTTAGTGTTTTCACTTCCGTTGGATAATTACCCAGAAGTGGAATTGCTGGATCATATGGTGGCTGTATTTTATTTTTTTGAGAAACGTCCATACTGTTTTCCATAGTGGCTACACCAATTTTCATTCCTCTCAGTAGTATACAAGGGTTCTCTTTTTCCGCATCTCCACCAATGCTTGCTCTTTCTTGTCTTCTTGATACTAGCTATTCTAACAGGAGCGAGGTGATATCTCATGGTGGTTTTAATTTTCATTTCCCTGGTGATTAGTGATGTTGAATACCTTTTCACATACCTGTTGGCCAAAGTATCTATTCAGATCCTCTGGCCTTTTTTTAAATTGGATTTTTAAACTTTTTGCTATTGAATTGTATGAGCTCTTTATATTTTTGGATATTAACCCCTTATCAGAAAAATGATTTGGAAATATATTCTCCAATTTAGTATGTTTCATTTTGATGATGCTTTCCTCGCTATGTGGAAGACTTTTAGTTTGTAGTCCTACTTGTTTATTTTTACTTTTGTTGCCTTTGCTCTTGGCACCAAACCCAAAAAACTATCACCGAGATGAATGTCAAGGAGCTTACTGCCTATATTTTCCTTTAGAAGTTTTATGTTTCAGATCCTACATTCAATTCTTTAATCCATTTCTAGTTATTTTTGTTTATGCTATCAGGCAGTGGTCCAGTTTCATTCTTTTGCATATAACTGTCCAGTTTCCTCAACACCATTTTTTGAAGAGACTGTTCTTTCACCATTGTACATTCATTCTTGGCTCCTTTATCATTAGGTAATTGACCACATATGCATGGGTTAACCTCGGGGCTCTCTATTCTGTTCCACTGATCTATAGGTCAGTTTTTATGCAAATACCATACTGTTTGATTACTATAGCTTTGTGATATAGTTTGAAATCAGGAAGTGTGATGCCTCTAGCTTTGTTCTTCAAGATTGCTTTGAACATTCAGGATCTTTTGTGGTTCCATACAAATTTTAGAATTGTTTGTTCTATTTCTGTGAGAAATGCCATTAGAATTTTGATAGGGATTGCCTTGACTCTGTAGTTGCTTTGGGTACTATGGACATTTTAGTTAAGATTAAGTCTTCCAATCTGTGAGCACAGAATATTTTTCCATTTATTTTGTCTTTCTCAGTTTCTTTCATCAATGTCTTATAGTTTTCAGTATACAGGTTTTTTACCTCCTTGGTTAAATTTATTCCCTAGGTATTTTATTTTATGTTTTGATGCAATTGCAAATGGGATTGTTTGCTTAATTTCTCTTTCTGATAGTTTGTTAATAGTGACATTATCATATCATCAGCCTTATTGTTGCTACAACTGGAAAAGCTATATTTCTCTGAATATTAGCAAAAAGAGAAGAAAGAAAAATTAGTATTTTTTATATGAATATATTTACTTATTATTTTTAAGATTTTGGCATTGCTTTCATTTACAAAGTTCTACTCTTTATGGGTACTGCATCACATAAAGTATGAAGTATTGAAATCAGTATGAGGAATAATTTGAATCCCCCTACCTGTGTCAACTACTTCCAGAACTCAACAAAGTCTACTGGAGGCAAATGGAAGGCTTTTCAGATGTTCACTTTGTTTTAGTATTTACTAATAGTTGAAATTTCTGAGATTTTTACAAAAGAAACTCATTAATTTCCTCTTAACCTAAACTCTCATCTTTGGCTGGTTTCTCTTATAATTGGCCTGGATGGAACAGTCACATAGGAAACCAGAGCTCATCTGAAAAGTGGAAATCAGTGAATCCTTATACATTTAACCTTTATTAAAAATACATGAACACATCATTTTGCCAAATATATGACTGATCGATATGGTATGAAGTTTGCTTAATGGATTGCATTTTTTTATGTTTGCATAAAGAGATTTCCTAAATCTATTTTACTCTAAAGTACTTTATACTGAATTCTTTGTAAAATATTGGGTCAGGCTTATCTTTCATCTGCATATTAAGCTATTCATCCAATAATCTTCAAATGCTTTCCAAACTCTAAAAAAGGTGAGTCTGATTTAGGGATTGTCACAGATATTGGAAGGAGTTTCTGGGAAAAAAAAGTGGAAGAGTTTCGGAAGCTAGAAAAATGCTGTAAGTTTTAAGGATATTGTTCATATATCATTTTAACATGAAGTTTTTGAAGATCCTACTTTGAATTTTGGGCACAATTCAACATAATTTTGTTAAAATGTAAAAATTGAATTATTTGGCTTGAAATAATCTCAGTCCATATTTTTCAGATCATGGGAAGAAGTTTATTTTTACAAGTTACAGTTAATGCATAGCATTTCAATTTTTTTTTATTAAAAAGGGCCTATATTATTTTTAAATTGAAACTCTACAGGAAGGTATAAAGTAATAAATAATGGTCTCTTTTTCTTGCCACCCACCTCACCATAGTCCCAACTTATATCTGCATTTCTTGCTCCAGAGGAAATCACTGGTAATGATTTCTTGTATGCACCTACCAATGTGTCCTATTCATTAATATATCTATATAGAACCCTACTCTGCATAGAGTGCTACAATTTGCTTTATAAAAAGGCATACTTAAAAACTATATGCTTGCAAGCTTATCAATTAAATAAATCTTTTATGTGCCAAATGGTACTTACATTTTGAATTTTGGGAACCAGTACCAAATCATCTGTTATATATCATTATACACCTATTGGAACGGCTAAAAACGACAACAACATCAACATCAACATCATCATCAACAACAACAACAACAACAACAACAACAAAAGAACCTGGCAATACCAACTGGTGACAAGGATGCAGAGCCATGGGAACTGTAATTCACTGCCTCTAGGAATACAAACTGGTATAGCCACTTTGGAAGACAATTTGGCAGTTTTTTTACAGAGCTAAACAAAGTTTTACCATGTGATACAACAATTTTGTTCCTAGGCATTTACCCAACTAATTTGAAAACTCATAAATTTATATTCCCACAAAAACCTGCAGGTGAATGTTTATAGCACCTTTATCTGACTTTTAATTGACCCAAACTGGAATCAACTAAGATATCTTTTAATATGTGCATGGATAAACAAACTGTGGTACATAAGATAAAAATACATGAGTTATCAAATCACAAGAAGACATGATGGAATCTTAAATGCATTTTTCTAAAAGAAAAGCCAATTTGAAAAGGCTTCATGCTGTATGATTCCAACAACTTGACATTTCGAAAAAGGCAAACTTCTAAAGAATACAAAAACACAAAGAATAGAAAGAATTACAAATAAGTTATGTACATTTTCTATCAAAAAGGTGGACCATAACTCCCAATTCTTTAAGTGTGAGCTGTACCTAGTGACTTCTTTCCAAAGAAGACAGTATGAAAATGGGGAGGAAAAAGACCGATTTTGCAGTAATGTGACACCAACATCAACAGTGACAAGTTGTGTTCGTAGTATGTGATCTTGATATGATATGTTGACTATGGCACTTTACCTCTGTGGTCTTCCTCCTCATGCTCGTTTCATCACGGCAGAAACACCAGACAAATTCCATTTGAGGGACATTGCACAAAACACCTAACAAGTTCTAAAAGCCATCAAATACAAGTAAAATCACTAAAACCACCACATCTAAGAGGAGCCTAAGGAGACATGAGGACTAAATGTAACATGCTATCCTAGATGAGATCCTAGGACAACAACAACAAAAAAGGACATTAGGTAAAAACTAAGGAAATCTGAATGAGGTATGGATTTACACTAATAATACGCCATAAATTGTAACAAATGTACCAAACTGACATAAATTGTTAATAATGGGGGAAACTGGATACAGGGTATATAAGAACTCTATACTATCTTCACAAATTTTCTGTAAATCTGAACTGTTCCAGAATAAAAAGTTTATTTTAAAATATACATGAGTATATACTCTACCAATATTTAGGGAAGTTCCTATTTCCCAAGATCTTCTGCAACATTGACTATCACTATTTTTAGTTTTTATCTGTCTGATAGGTTAGAAAAATGTTATTTCATTGACTTACTTTCTAAGCCTTTTTCTTTCTTTTCTTTCTTTCTTTTCAAAATTTCAGTATAATTAGCCATACAGTGTTATCTTAGTTTTCAGATGTATAATATAGTGATTCAACAGGTCTATATATTACTCAATGTTCATGATATGTACTCTTAAGCTTTTTCACCTATTTCACCCATCCCCCAATCCATTTACCCTCTGGTAACTATCAGTTTGTTCTCTACAGTTAAGAGTCTGTTTTTTCGTTTGTCTCTTTCTGACTTTGTCCATTTGTTTTGTTTCTTAAATTCTACATATGAGTGAATTACAGTATTTGTCTTTCTCTGACTGACTTATTTTACTTAGCATTATACACTCTAGATCCATTCATGTTGTTGCAAATGACAAGATTTCATCCTTTTTTATGTCTTAGACTTTAAACACAAATAAAATCAAGCACCATATCCTTTTTTGGCCATTTTAATGTTTTTTTTTTTTAATGGGTAAACTGCCTGTTCATTTTCTTTGCCCATTTCTTTAGCTACTTTATATTTTTTCCTTTTATTGGTTTGTGGAGACCCTGTGTATATCAAGGAGGTTATACTATCCAATTTATATAAATTGCAACTAGTTTCCTAGTGTGACATTTATCTTTGGACATACTATTATGATTTATGAAAACCTGACTTCTGTCATCTTTCCTACTCTCTCCCATACAATCAACATTCTCAACTGAATTTTACCCCTAATTTTAGTTCACAATTGGTTAATCTTATAACAAAATAATATACTAGTTCCTTTATTTTTTTGTCTTACAGTATGGAGAGTAGCTTGATTTTATTTTATAAGATAAATATTTGATCATCCATACTATTCCTTTCAGCTCACCTACTGTTTCAATTCCAAAATTACATCATATATATTTACACACTTACATTCTTTTCTATAATCATGACTAAATTTTCAAATTGTAAATGTGTTTAAGTTTTACAACTACATAAATATTCTCTGAAGAGCTGTGAATCACTATGACTTCATTGCCTTTCTTGTATCTTTCTTGAGTTTCTAAATGTCTTTATTTTACATTTTTCTTTTCTTCATTTTGCGCTTTTTCTTCTGCACAATTTATAAAAATGTATCTTTAAATTCACCCAAATTTCTGGAAAAAAAAGGAGTCAAGCAACTGTCCTATAATCACTTCCTTTTTAGTGGGACACTGTTAGTTTAAAGGAAAGAAAGCCAGTGATCTGGCCTGAAGCCTGTCAACTTGATCTACATGTAAAAAGGCTAATGAGTTTTGTTAGGAGGAAAAGACTTAATCTCTAGAATGCCCTTTTTAAGATATCCCTGGCCAAAGGATTACCTGTAAATAAACCCAGGATCTACAGATTTTGAAGCATGGCTCTCTGGAGAATGCCATAAAAACAACTCAACTCTCTGGGATATAGAATGGAGATGTTTCATAATTTATTCTCTGCTATGTGAACAAGCCCACAAACCTCACTTAGAGACTACATCTATTATTCTAGGCCAGCTGTGCAAATCCAGTCTCAAAAGGAAGGACCCAGGGACTCATATAAGTTATTTTATTCTTTTCTTTACTTCATCTAGACCTTATATGATCACTTGTATCCTCGAAATTATTAGTAAAGCTTGATGCTGGCTAAAATGTCTGACTTGTGTGAGTCTGATTGACAATACAATCCTGTGGTTTAGCTCACTTTCCATCCAATTAAACCTTCCAAATGTTCTTGATCTATAATTCCCCTCTCTGATACTCATTTCTTTTCCAGGTCTTTCGGTCATGCTATAAGACATAATGAATTCATTCCAGTCCTGCCATAAAGAAGCAGGCTAATTCACCAGAATATGAATCTCCAAAGTATCAATTTAGTAAATAACCAATTTGCAAAATTTACCAAATTGACCTAATTTCACTTTATTTTCAGAAATATTTTAAAATATTATATTTATTAACTGTACTAAAATATTATGCCCAGTTACTGAATATTCAAGAATAGCTTATATAATTTAAAATTTATTTAATTTTAAATTTTTATTATTTAAGTACAGTTGATACACAATATTACAGTAAAATCTTGGATTGTGAGTAACATGTTCCGTGAGTGTTCTGCAAGATGAACAAACATTTCTAATAAATTTTAACATGACAAATGAGCAATGTTTTGCAATATGAGTAGTATGTGATGCCAAATGTCACATGATCACAATTAAGCCAATGGTTCTTCCCTCTCTCTCTCTCTGTGGGATTGTGGGTAACTGTCTCCCATGCTCAGATGGTCAGTCTCAGGCTGTGGTGTTTGGCAGAAATCAGTGATTTTCAGAATGTTGGAAGGTGCCCACAGCTGGCACTAGTGTATTTTTTGTTACTTCAAAGCACGTATGGAGAGTCCTTTGCTTTACCATGCAAGAGTAAACTTAGGAATACTTTGCTTCATTCTAGGTCAGGCTGCCTCCAGATATAGACCCTCTCCTCTGCTGCCTTATTGCCAGTTACATTAAATATAGTATATGATAAGAGTTTGTTAATACTGTACTATAGTCAACATCCATGTGAACATATACAATGGCCCCCATGCAGAAAAAAGGTGAAAAGAAAGGTGGTAAGAAGATGATTACAGTGGAAGTTAAGAAGGAAATCATCAAGAAGTATGAACGCGGAATGTGAGTGGCCTAAATTACAAGATTGTAGAAGAAGTCTAAATCTGCATCTCTTTTGTAGAGGTGGAGAAAAAGGTGGAGGAATCTCTCACTTCAAATGAGATTAGGGAGATGTATAAGATGTGGGAAACAGTGCAAAATTTTGTGGAAAATCACCACCCAAATAAAGCTGTAGCAGTGTGGGTGATGAATCTGTTTCACGACAGTGCAATGTCACATTTCTGTGAAATCCTCAAAAGGAGGCAAAAGCAAATGTCATTGGATAGGTTCCTTGTTAAAGTTGCACAAAAAGAAAAAGATTCCATTGAGCCAATAGATAGCAGTGATTCCGTTAGTGATAGTGAAAGTCGTTCTACACAATAACCCTCCTCTCTCTTGTCTCCCTCACACCAGCCATGAAGATTTTCAAAGTTAAATGCAGGCTAATTGTTTACTTTTCTTTATATTTTGTATTCTATTACAGTATTGTAATCATTTTTATATGAATATTTTTGGGTTGTGGAACAAATCATCTGAGTTTCCATTATTTTTTATGGGGAAATTCACTTTGATATACAAATGCTTTGAATTAGAAGCATGTTTTTGGAACGAATCAGGCTCACAAATCAAGGTTTTACTGTATTTTCATTGTAGCTGCTCAACATAGTCATTTGACACTTCTATACTTTACACTGAATGTTCACCACAGTAAGTGTAATTACAATTGGTCACCATACAACATTATTATGTACTATATTCCAATGCCATACATCTCTATGATTTATTTATTTTATCTCTGGAAGTTTGTGCCTCTTAATTCCCTTCACCTATTTCACCCATCCTACCTTCCTCATTCCTCTGAGAACCACCAGTCTGTACTCTCTATTTATGAGTCTGTTTCAGGTTTTTTGTTTGTTTGCTCCTTTGGTTTTTAGATTCCACAGATAATTGAAATCATATGGTATTTGTCCTTCTCTGACTGACTTATTTCACATAGGATAATACCCTCTAGGTCCATCCTTGTTGTCTCAAATGGCAAGATCTCATTTTTTATGGTTGACTAATTTTCCATTACACATA
The DNA here is from genome assembly GCA_028646485.1 of Cryptoprocta ferox. Lineage (NCBI taxonomy): Eukaryota > Metazoa > Chordata > Mammalia > Carnivora > Eupleridae > Cryptoprocta > Cryptoprocta ferox. The sequence continues at coordinate 30,386,445 of CM053578.1, read as the reverse complement.
TATAATAATATATAACAATATATATATAATACAATAACATATATAACATAATATATAATTAATGTATATTATATATGTATCTCATATATACATATATCTTACAATATATATGATATATATATATATCATATATATATACCACATCTTCTTTATCCATTCATCTATCAATGGACACTTAGGTTGCTTCAATATCTTAGCTATTGTAAATAATGTTGCAGTGAACACAGGAGTGCACATATCTTTTCAAATTAGTGTTTTCATTTTGTTTGGGTAAGCACCCAGGTATAGAAATACTGGATCATCTTGTATTTCTACTTTTAATTAGAATTTTTTTAATGTTTACTAATTTTTGAGAGAGAGAAAGAGAGAGAGTGCAAGCAGGGGAGGGGCACAGAGAGAGAGGGAGATGCAGAATCCGAAGCACACTCTAGGCTCTGAGCTGTCAGCACAGGGCCTGACACAGGGCTTGAACTCATGAACTGTGAGATCATGACCTGAGCTGAAGTCAGATGCTTAGCCGACTGAGCCACCCAGATGCCCCTCTACTTTTAATTTTTTTGAGGAACTTCTGTACTGTTTCCCGCAGTGGTTGTACTAACTTATATTCCCACCACCAGTGCACAGGGGTTCCCTCTTCTCCACATCCTTACCAGCACTTGTTATTTCTCATCTTTTTGATACTAGCCATTCTGACTGGTGTGATATCTCACTGCAGTTTAAAATACATTTATTATGAAAATGAATATGTCAGAATTTGAAAGACTGAAAGCACTTACTGTTAATTTTCAAAGACTGAAACTTCCTTACAATGATGCTATAATGGGAGTTTTGGTTAAAGATGGTGATGTAGAAGACCCTGAACTCACCTCCTCTGTGGAACATACCAAATTACACCTATTGATAGAAAAATTCTTCCTGAAGAAAAACTGAGGGCTGACTGAACAGCTACTGAACAGCTAAAGACAGAGTGAATGGTAAGAAAACAGCAAGAGAGACAGAGACATGGTAACAAAGGGAACCCTAAGCCTCTATGCTTTGAACAGCAGTGGGGAGGAATAGTGCTGAGGGACCAGTACAGATCCCTCTGCCCTTGGGCACAGTCCTTGGGCACAGAAAAACCCCCACAATTTAAAAGAATAACTAGCATATCAAAGACACAGCACCAGAACTCTGCCAAGCAGTGGATGACCTGCAGGCATGTTCTCCATGTCACAGGGGCTGGAGGACACATGGTTTACATTCCCACCACATCTTAAAAGCCTAGCCTGGAGAAGCAACCAGACACTGTAACAGGTGGGTCTGGTCATCTCAGTGAGCATGCGACTTCAGCGAGCCCAGGATCAACAAGTCCATACCAGCTGCCCTGTGGTACTAGGGCACAGAAAACACGCTGCAGTTCTGTGGGTTTTGTTTGTTTGGTGTGCTTTTACTCTTTACCATTTGTCTCATTTTGTTTTTATTTTTTTTCTTTTGGTTTTGTTCTTTTCTTTCTTGTTCCCTTTTTTTTTCCTTTTCATCTTTTTTCTTTTCTGTTTTCTTTTTCTTTTTTCTTGTATTTTATTATGTTATTTTTTCTCTTATTATTTTTAATTTTTTCTTTATTCATTCTGTAAAAATTCATGGTTAAAAAAAAAAAAAACTAACATGCACAGCCACAACTCCAGCCAGCCAGCAAAAGTCACCAAGCCTACACAATCCGAACAGGGGATACCATACACTCCTTCAACTTTAGGAGAAGTAGCCATTTTGCCTAGTTCATAGAAACAAACACTGAAAGCCAAGCAAAATGGGGAGACAGAGGAATATGCTCCAAAAGAAAGAAGAAGAAAAACCCTCAGAAAAAGAACTAAATGAAACAGAGATAAGCTAGGGCACTTGGGTGGCTCAGTTGGTTGAATGAATTACTTTGGCTCAGGTCATGATCTCAGGGTTCATGAGTTTGAGCCCCATGTCAGGCTCTGTGCTGACAGCTCAAGCCTGGAGCCTGCTTCTCTCTCTCTCTCTGACCCTCCCCTACTCATACTATATCTTTCTCTCTCTCTCTCAAAGATAAATAAACATTAAAAAATTTAAAAAAAAAGAAATAGAGATAAGCAAAATGTCTGATAAGGTAATTATCATAAAGATACTCACCGGGCTGGAAAAAAGAATGGGAAAACTCAATGAGATATTCAATAAAGAGATGGAAAATATTAAAAAGAGCCAATCAGAGTTGAAGAATACAATAACTGAAATAAAAAAACATACTAGAGGGAATCAATAGTAGATTAGAGGACACATAAGAACCTATCAGTGATCTGGAACATAGGGTAATAGAAAGAACCCAAGATGACCAGCACAAAGAGAAATGAATTTTAAAAAATGAGGATAAATTAAGAGATCTCTTGAATAACATCAAGTGAGCAACATTCACATTATAGGGATCCCAGAAGAAAAAAAGAGAGAGAAAAAGGTGTAGAAAACTAAGTTGAAGAAATAATAACTGAAAATTTCCCTAATGAAGGAAGGAAGTAGATATCCAAGCCCAAGAAGTACAGTAAGTTCCAAACAAGATGAACCCAAGGAGTTCTACACCATAGCACATAATAATTAAAATGCCAAAGGCTAAAGATAAAGAATCTTAAAAGCAGCAAGAGAGGAACAAAAAGCTATTTACAAGGAAAAACATATAAGGCTATCAGCTGATGTTTCAGCAGAAACTTCGCAGGCCAGAAGGGAGTGGCATGATGTATTCTAAGTACTGGAAGGAAAAAATCTACAATCAATACTCTACCCAGCGTGCACCTGCATGGCTCAGTTGGTTGAGTGTCTGACTCTTGATTTTGGATCAGGTCATGATCTTAGGGTCATGGGATTGAATCCTGTGTGGAGCTCAGAGTGGAGCTTGCTTAAGATTCTCTCTCTCCTTTTCTCTCTCTCTATGCCCCTCTCCCCAGCAAGGTTATCATTCAGATTTGAAGGAGATATAAGGAGTTACTGAGACAAAAACATATAAAGTTTATCACCACTAAATCAGCCTTATAAGAAATGTTGAAGGGACTTCTTTAAGTGGGAAAGAAATAGCCATAATTAGACATAAGAAAAATATGAGTAAAAAGATGTAAAATATGACAATATATACATAAAATGTGAAGAAAGGAGCAAAAAGGGAAGAGAAGGGGAAAGGAAGGGAAAAAAAGGTCTGTTTTCTTTCTCTCTCTTTCTTTCTTTCTTGCTTTCTTTCTTTCCTTCCTTCCTTCCTTCCTTCCTTCCTTCTTTTCTCAGAATGTGTTTGAACTTGAATGACCATCAAATTAATATGGACTGCTATTTACTTAGAATGTAATACATGAACTTCATGCTAACCATAAACCCATTACCTATGAGAGATACACAAAAAATAAAGAGAAAGAAGGCCAAACAAAACACTATAGGTACTCATTTATCATAAAGAAAGAGAGCAAGAGAAAAGAAAGAAAGAATGAAGGACTATGCAGACAACCAGAAAACAAATTTTAAAAAGGCAATAAGTACATACTTATCAATAATACTTTAAATGTAAATAGCCTAAATGTTCCTATCAAAAGATATAGAGTGGCAGAATAGATTAAAAAAAAAAAACTAGACTCATCTATATACTGCCTACAAGAGACTAACCTCACACCTAAAGATGTATACAGACTGAAAGTTAAGGGATAGAAAAACATTCACAATGCAAAGGGAAGTGAAAAAACAAAAACAAAAACAAAAAACCCTGAGGTAGTAATATTTATATCAGACAAAATAGATTTTAAAACATAAAACAAATATTAATGAAAATAAATAGAGAAACTGATAGTAATTCAACAACAGTAGGAGATTTTGACACTTCACTAAACATCAATGGAAACATCATCCAGACAGAAAATCAATAAGGAAACAAAATCTTGGAATAACACATTGGACCAAATGAACATAACAGATACATATAGAATATTCCATCCAAAAACAATAGAATATACATTATTTTCAAGTGCACATGCAACATTCCCAAGAATAGATCATATATTAGTCCATAAAACAAGACTCCATAAATTTAAGAAGATTGAAATCATCCCCTGAATCTTTTCTGACCACAACAGGGTGAAACTTGAACTAAATCACAAAACTGAAAAAAAGAGGAAAAAACATAAACACATGAAGAGTAAACAACATGATACTAAATAAACAATGGGTCAGTAAAGAAAGTAAAGAAGACATCAAAAAAATACATGGGACAAATGAAAATGAAAAAACAATGGTCCAAAATCTCTGGGACATAGCAAAAGTAGTTCTAAGAGGAAAGTATATACCAATACAGGTCTACTTCCAAAAACAAGAAAAAACTACAATAAATAATCTAACCTTATGCCTAAAAGAACTAGAAAAAGAAGAACAAACAAAGCACAAGGTGAGCATAAGAAAGGAAATAATAGGGGCACCTGGGTGGCTCAGTCAGTTAAGCTTCTGACTTTGGCTCAAGTCATGATCTCACAGTTCATGGGTTCAAGATCTCTGTGCTCACAGCTCAGAGCCTGGAACCTGCTTCGGATTCTGTGTTTCCCTCTCTTTCTGCCCCTCCCCCCCCCTCTCTCTTGCACGTTCTCTCTCTCTCTCAAAAAGAAAAATAAACATTAAAAAAAGAAAGGAAATAATAAATATCACAGCAGAAATAAATGGCATAGAGACTAAAAAAAAATTAAAATTAAAAAAATTAATGAAACCAAGACCTGGTTCTTTGAAAAAATAAACAAAACTGACAAATCTTGATCTAGACTCATCAAGAGAAAAAGAGAAAAGACACAAATAGATAAAATTAGAAATGACAGAAGAGAAATAACACTTATACTAGAGAAATACAAAGGATTACAAGAGAATACTATGAAAAATTATATGCCAACAAACTGGACAACCTAGAAGAAATGGATAAATTCCTAGAAACATACAATCTTCCAAAACTGAACCAGGAAGAAATAGAAAATCGAAACAGAATGATTACAAATAATGAATTGAATTGGTAATCAAAAACTACCAAAATAGGGGCATCTGGGTGGCTCAGCTGGTTAAGCGTCTGACTCGGTTTAGGTCAAGATCATGCAGTTCATGAGTTCGAACCCCGCATTGGGCTCTGTGCTGACCACTCAAGAGCGTGGAGCCTGCTTCAGATTCTGAGGCTCCCTCTCTCTCTGCCCCTCCTCCACTCATGCTTTCCTCTCTCTCTCAAAAATAAATAAACATTAAAAAAAAATTTTTTTTTAAATCTACCAAAATAAAATTCCAGGACTAGATGAATTCAGGACTTAATTCTAACAGACATTTAAAGAAGAGTTAATACCTATTCTTCTCAAACTATTTAAAAAAATAAGAGGAAAGAAAGCTTCCAAATACAGTCCAGCATACTTGAGGCCAGCATTACCTTGATACCAAAACCAGACAGAAACCACAAAAAAAAAAAAAAGAAAACTGTAGGCCAATATCCCTGATGAATATAGATGCAAAAGTTCTCAAGAAAATATTAGCAAACCACATATAACAATACACTAAAAAGATTATCTTATCAGGTGATAAACATGCAACAACAGCACTTACAAATGTTATTAAATAAATCCTTATATTAGGTATATATGAATTAATTAAATTCATGAAATTTATTAAATTAATTCAATAAATTAAATTACTTCAGTAAATTAAATTCATTTAATTAAATAAATGCAACAACAGCATTTACAAATGTTATTAAACAAATCCATATATTAGGTACATATGAACAGGTACCAGACAAGTGGATTATAACAAAGAAGATGCCCTACAGTTTGAACAAGTATTTTGCTTGACTTCTCTGCACTCATCAATGATACTTGGTGTACAACCAAGAAAAAAATGTGACCTTGATGGAGAGGTAGTGGGTATGTATTAATGCATGTGTTCTTTACTAGCACTTAACTTCTTCATCTCTTCTTGAAGAAAACCCTATTGTTCTTTCTTCTTTTTTTCAGATCATTTAGAATGAAATCTATATTCCAAATTTTACTTTCAGTTACAAGAATGTGAGCAAAAATCTTCTCTCTCATAGCAAAATTATATTTTTGGTTAATTTTTAAAAAAAATTCATAGGATAGGAAGCTAGTCTGTCAAGCCCATTAAAAATTGAAGTTTGTGGATATTTTTGTCATGGAAGAGTAATGACCAGTATAAACTCATCCCACTTGGGAAATGAATAATTTTTTATTTCATTTTATTTCCAATGGAATTTCAGATCCATCTATACATACCTACATATTTCTTGGTTCATATAATTTCTATAATTGAACCAAAAGATCTAAATAGTTTATTTGCAGAATTATCTTTTACAGTGGTCAGTTTTGGTACTGTAATATTCTACACCAATAATGCTTTTCAACAGATTGGCATGGGAAATAAATCATAAATTACATAAAATGGCTCCAAACAAAATAATGCAGTAAACTCATGACAGCTGGCCCTCTGAGTGTTATCAAAACACCAGACTAATGCTATGAGATGTCCAAGGGCAATATAAATCCCTTGAGGTAGAAAAATTATAAGTTACTACAAATATATATTATCTGTAATACTTATTTATTTTGAAAATATATTTGAATATTTCTGCATTCTGATTTTTGTAAGACTACAAACATGACAGGAATAATTGTTTTTGATTCTGAACACTTTAAAAAAGGAGACTCTGGGGGACAACATTTACCTGCCTTTCTGTCCAGAGAAAGGTAATTTATAACTTATAAATAATTCATGCCATCTTATGGGCATTTTTTAGTTATTCTTATAAAGAATTGTATATGAGATCTAATTCTTAACTTCAAGGAACTTACAGTGAGGTGAGAAAATGAGTCACGTACACATAAAACATTAAAATATAACAAATAATTAAAATAATAGATCAAATATATCCCTCTGAAGTGTTTTCTTTAAAAACCTGAAATATAGAAAATAAACTCAGACTTGAGTTGAAATATTCAAAATTCACATCATTGTAGATTTCCCACACTTACGTTTGTTTCAAAACCACCAGATAGTAAGATAGAAAGATTAATCAAAGCGAGCTCCCCAAACAGCAAATTACTTGTTGCCACCGATAATTCTTCCTTCCCTCTGTCAAGATTATTCCTGGTCAAAGGATAGGTTTTAGAAAACTAGAGAAAGATACCTTTAGGGAGGTAGAAGATCTCAGGCTTCACATACAGACATAGGAAGGCCATCAAAATCTGCTGGAAGTCCATGTTTGTCCAGAATTAAATTCTGCTGATAATTTTTTTTTAATTTTTTAACGCTTTTATTTATTATTGAGAGACAGAGACAGAGCATGAGCATGGGAGGGACAAAGAGAGGGGGAGACACAGATTCTGAAAGAGGCTCTAGGCTCTGAGCTGTCAGCATGGAGCCCAACGTGGGGCTCAAAGTCACAAACCGCGAGATCATGACCTGAGCCAAAGTCCAGCGCTTAAATGATTGAGCCACCGAGGCGCTACTGTGCTAATGATTTTTGAAGTAGATGAATAATAAGCTCACTCTTCTTGGAATATCTCCAATCTAAAGGAATCAGGTAGTGTAGTGGAATAAGAATTGGATTAAGAGGCAAAAGACAAACTTTTCATTCCTTGAATTTGTACTCATGACTGGTGCAATGACACATATATCTTAGTGCTTTGTTAATTAAATGGGAATTAAAATATCTATCCAGGATGGTGGTTATGAATGTTAAGGAAAGATCTGTGAATACAAACGTCTCATATAATACTAAAGACAAAATGTATATTCAATAACTATTAAACAATGTGTACTAACCACATGTGGAAAATCATTAATAAATATTTATTCCCTTTGATTTAGAAAGTCTACTTCTGGAATGTTTTCTAAGAATATAATTCTAAAAGAAGAAACAAGTTTATTTACAAAGATGTTTATTGAAGCCCTATGTCTATTAACCAAAATATTGGAAACAACTATAAGGCTCCCAAAGAGAGAAACTGTACTATAAACTCCAGTGCATTCACTTGATATATTATCCAATCTTGAAAAACGATGTTTACAAAGTACTTATCATAACATTCACTTATTATTATGATATAGCATATTAAGAAATAGCAGTATCAAAAGCTGGATATATACACTATGACCATAAATACATAAACCAAATAAACAATATGCATTGGAAAAGGAAAAGAAAAAAAAACACTACCACACTGGGTATGAATGCCCTAAAGTATAGCAAGAATTGTTTCTGTGTTATAGAGCAGGCAATGAAGCATTTTTGCTTTTCTTTCATATGCCTGTATTTTCCAAATGCTCTATTCCAATTATTAATTACTCTTATAATGAAAAAAGAAATGTTGTCATTTTACACATGTGTTTTATCTTCCCAATAAACAGATAAATTTCTTGAGGGCAAGAATTTTATCATTCACTCCTTTGAATTATAATATCATTATGCATAAACTAAGTGCCCACTAAAACCTTTCCAAGAAGACAATGACTGATGGTGTTTACTCTCTCAATTCAAGTGCTTTCTAGGACATCAAAAGGGGAAAAAATGTGACTCAGTCTGTTTTGCTTCTAAATCGCATCCAAAAGATTCCATACAAGCACCAAATTATGAAGCTAAAAACTAGGCTGTTGTGAACTGTTTTGAAAGGGAGATATTTTAAAAAGAGTCATTTTGCTAAAGCTGTGTGAATAATGTAGCATGTGTAAGCTTTGGCACCAACTCATACTCTGATAACACCAGACTCCTAGGAGAAAACCATTGCTTGTCATTTCCTCACCTAAAAGAAGGAATAGAAATAGCATCTCCTTTCACTGAGGAACTAGAAGATGAGGTGGAAAAAAAGTTGGTTGAGTAGGTCTACTGAAAACCCTGTCCAGTACCATGGTTGAAAGTAACACATGGTCTCAGAGCCTCCTATACTGGGTCCCATCTGTTAAATGGCACCATGCCTAACTGCCAGATGGTATACTGGCTTCACAGGGACAGAGGTCCCAAAACGATGGCTTTTTTAGAAGACATTGTTAATACCACCCCCTTGGGTCTCCCGCCACAGTAACAATTCACCCCTGTTGGCGCCCCATCACATCTCGCATTGCTTTCCTAATTTCTAGAAATAAATGGTTCCAAACACTTACTAAGTCATTTCCTTGACCTGCCTACTGGTTTCTGATCTTACACAAGTTGAAAAAGAATACCAAAGTGGGGGAAAGAAAGACTCAAAGTATCCAAACACTTGAAGTTGCCAACATCTACAGCTTCCACCTGAGGGCCATTAGGATCATATGATGTGTCAAACTATTATGTAAGAGTGGAATGTGTGCACACTGCTTGAGAAGTTTAACCAGCCTCAGTGAGAAGAGAGCCACTCTGTTGTATAGAAGAACTGGTTTATAAAGAAAAAAAATGGCCCTAGTGGATTGAAACAACAAAAACAAACTTTTTCTCATATAGTCAATGGAAGAAAAGAGAATTCCAAAATGGATGTATTGACAGCTTAAGTATTTCTCAAAACTGTCAGGCTACATGAACAGGAATGAGTGTAGATTCTGTCAAAGGATAATTTCCAAAAAATTAAAGACATGTCTCTTATACAAAAGATGTAAAACTCATTGTTAACTCATTTATTATATGGCTAGTAAGATAGTAAAGCTGGTTCAAAGAACATTTGAGGGACCAGTTATATAGATATTTAAAAACATGAACATGAGTTGTTTCGGTAAGATTCAAAGCTTGTTCAGTTCCAAAAGGACAATAAGACCATGCCCTTTGGGGTGATCTTTTCTGTGGGGAAAAAAATCTCCAAGTAACACATAGCTTCACAGTTACATACTCCAAAAGAATCAAATAATCCAAGGGAGGATCTATTAACAAAATATGTGAGTATGTCATTGAAAAAATATGCTGTACTCTCCTTTGTCTTATTTCCAAGTTCAGAGTAAATTTCCTAACTCCTATGGCTTCATTAGGATAGAAACTTTTATGGGAGATAGGCAATTCTGGAGAATCACAGGAATTTTATTCAGCTACCATAGAGATGGGGTGGGTTCTCACTTCTCTGGGTTGTAATCAGTTTATCATTACAGGAAGTTAATCTCTTTCTCTATGGAACTCTATCCTGTGATATCCACAATCACCAAGGACATCACTTCTATGTCATTCTGAATTCTTTACGATTGGAACTTTAGTGACTTATTCTTATCTCACATGTTTAGCTATCTTCATCATGCATATTATACAGAACTAGTGTAAGCATTTTCTTATGTAATTTGTGTAGAAACAAAATAATTCAACATAAAGTAAAATAAATATTGGCTGATTGCATTCAGAGCATACATTCCTCTTTTTCTGTCATCTGTTCCACTAACTACTCCACTCTAAGATTAAATGGGTTTAGGAAGCTGTTAAATGGGATTCGGTCCTATATAAATCTGCCCTCTACATTCTCAAATGTGTGTGTGTGAACATGCACACACATATATACACATACATATATATGTATACAAATACATACACAAATACATATATAAACACACATATATATGTAAATGTACATAAATATGTGTGTAGTCATGTACTTATTTAGAGCGCAATTATAAGATTTTAGCTTTTCACATTTATATGAATTCAATCATTCCATCATTCCATCAGACACTATTTCTCAGTTAAGTAATATTCCTTCAGTACTAGACATTGGGCTCGGTGCTGGAGATACAACTTTGAAAGTAAAAGTAGACAGTGAGACTCACTCATAGAGCCTAAAGTCTTGTGGGAAAGACATTGAAAAATGAATTGTCTCTCTCTCGCTCTCTTTCCCTCTTGCTCTCCCTGTCTAACTATGAAAAGGAAATACAGATTGCTATAAGAATGCAAATCAGGGAGACCAGAAAAGTTTTCCCCGAGGCAGTGATGAGAAAGCTAAGAAAAGAAGAATAAGTGAGATTTATTCAGGATCTTATGGACCATGTTTGAAATAATATTGGAAATTATTAGATAAGGTTTTTATATCCGAATGCCAAAGGCTCTGTCTTCCGTTGTATTCAAGAGGACAGCGATGCCTGTTACCTTTGCTTTCTGTAGTGAGTAATGGCAAACTCAACTCAAGCTTGTTTTAAAAAAAGGGGAATTTATTGCCTCATGCTATGGAACAGTAGTTTCAGATATGGCTTATTCCAAGATCCAAATAATCTCTCTCTTTTAATTTTTAGGCATTACGTGTTTGGGGTTGGCTCCATTATTTAACTCCCATATAGTTGCAAATCAGTAGCAAGGGCAAAATTCTTCCAACTTTGAATCCAGCAAAAATGACCTATCACGCTCATAAGATCTGAGATTCGAATTAGACCAGTTCAGGGCACTTATCAACCCCTGAAATAGTATCACAAAACACCAGAAAAAAAAAACCCTACAATATTTATGCCTGACCACACCTCTATAGTCTTATTATTAATCTTACTTTTAATGGCAGCATATTCTTGGATTGCTTCTTCACATGGTAATTCTGTAAACTTTTCTCCAGACAAAATAGAAAGCTAATTCAGTGTTTTGTTCTAGCATAGTTGATACATTTTTATTATTGATAGATTAGAAATGTATATTATTGTTATATAACTTATTAGTAATATTGTGGGTTTTTTAAAAAAAGACTTATCATCAAATATGTGAAAAACTCTTAAAAGGTTAGGCCTATAGCCCTTAAAGTCAGCAATTGGTCCTTATTGCCAGGTCCAAAACCCCATCCTGACAGCTTTCTGGGACTGCTTTTGGTATCTCTGTTTTAATCTGGGTTTCTTCAAATACACAGCCTGAGCCAAAGTTTTGAATATAGATCCTGTAGTTGGAAAGTGGTCTCCGAGGGCAAGAATAAGGAAAAGGGCAAGTGAAAAGGAAGGGACAACATGCCAATTCTATTGGACACCACTGCAAGGAGCCAATCAGACCCTTCGGGGAGCATTATTTGATGAGTCTCTGAACTGTCCTTTGAGAGAAGAAAGGGAAACACATTTATCCTTTGGATTCTATCTTCCACTGATTAAGGGTGACCATTGGGCATTAACATTCTGTTGTATATGCCTGAGTGCCAGGTGATTTCCTACAGGTATCCCATATCACTGTATTGGAGAAGCCCTGGGACAGGTGATAGGTAGATACATTGTGTAGGTCCAAGAAAGATTTTGCCATGTTACACCTGTGCAAAGCTGGTCAAAGCAGGTGTAGACTAGTTGGGGCAGCAATGGCTGGAGTCAAAAGTAGGGTTGCGAGGATTTGATGGGAAACACACAAACCCCATTTCCTTTTGTGGAAAAAAAACCCTCTTAGCTTAGAGTTCATAAAATTACCAATTTTTGGAAATTTTAAAAGGCAGACAATTTCCATATGTTTATATTTACATATATATCATATTCCAAGAATACTTTTCATCCATGAAAAGAAATCTTATAAAAATAAAATGCTTGTTCCCATATCTCTTGGATGCATTTCTGTATTATTGCCTCTTGTCACATGTGTGGAAAGTAAAGGCCCAATCTGATGCCACATAATATCATCTTAAATCATTAAATAATAAAGACTTTCAATAATAAATAATAAGCCTTTCAAGGGAAAATTCTATATAGAATTTATCTGTCTATTTCCATGTCTTCCTACAGCAGTATTCCACTAAAAACCCCAGCTGTCTAAACTGGAAACGTTCATACAATACTCTCAACACTTCTCTTTTGTGTGTCTCTTCTAGGTCTTCTAAACATAAAATAAAAGAAAATGTGTCTATCCCCACTGGGCTAAGATTTTTCTTAGACCTAAACGGACAATAAATTCCTAGTTGAAGAAGGTGATTTCCTGTCCTTGACTTATTTCTCAGCTGTTATAATCATTTGTAAAATAGATTAAGAAACACCTTTGACATTCTCCCTTGGCTTTGAGATTGCTATGTAGCTATTCATCCTTCACACAGAAATTGGATGAATGAATTACTAGCATTTGACAAAAAAAGAAATCCTCACGTGAAAAAAAGCTGGACATAGTTGAAGAGAGAAGCAAACTGTAATCTAGTTAGTAAATAATAATGCAAACCACAGTGCAATTGAAATGAAAAGGAGAATAAATAGGTTGGCCTGATGAGATTTCATAAAATTTTTTGGTACTGAACAGCTGGGAAAATTTCCTTGCTTATTCATATCAGCTAAAACATTTCCTATGAAGAAAAGCATAAAGAAAATGGAAGCTTTCTGTAGAGAGTTCTAATACATTTATTTGCTATGCAATTTTTTGCTTCACCCCATGTAAAAGCATTAATTATTTATAACACCAGGGAACCAGGTTAATTTACCTAATTTACCTCTGCAAGTTTTTATGTACAAAGTAGATATGAAACTGAGCACTTCTTAAAAACATAGATATTTTTTTCAACCTCTCCAGGAATATAAATTGATACATTTTTTTCAAAAAATATTTTAATTGCACAAGTGATTCATGTTAATTTGAAAATTAGGAAAAGAAAATGAGAAAAAATACTATTTGTGTATAACTTTAACACCTAGAGAGAATCATTTAACATTTTGATAGTCTGCCAAATAGCTTTAATGTCTCTATATGCACATAATACACAAACACACACACACACACACACACACACACACACGTACACACGAAAATCTCCAAATAGATCATATTGTCGCTGCTGTTCTATATTTTGCTTATATGCTCCAAAAATCCTTTTGTAAACAACCTATACATTTATTATGTATCTGTTATCCATATATACGTATATCTACATCTATAGCTATAGACATATATGTCTCTACATATGTGTGTATACTCTTTTCAACATTATAAGTTAAAAACTAGAAATCTACACTAACATTTCTGCAAAAATGGTGACCTCACAGTCTGAAGTAAAAATGATACATTCTCATTTCAAAAATTTATTCCAAATAAAACTGAAAAGGACTAAAAAGAAAAAAATTAAATTCCATGACCTGAAAACAAGCATTGTTAACTTTGAAGATCAAACCAAACATTTTCCTTAGGAGTATATTCAAATAGAAAGAGAAATGGAGGGGGCCCTGGGTGGCTCCGTTGATTAAGTGGCCAACTTCAGCTCAGGTCATGATCTCATAGTCTGTGGGTTCAAGCTCCATGTCAGGCTCTGGGCTGACACCTCAGAGCCTGGGGCCTGCTTCCAATTCTGTGTCTCCCTCTCTCTCTGGCCCTCCCCTGCTCTCTCTCTCTCTCTCTCTTTCTCAAAAATAATAAACATTAAAAAAATTTTTTAAAGAAAGAGAAATGGATAACTGTATATATAGAAATAATTTTTAAATGAGATAAATGTTATTTTAAATAAATGCATTATCCTTAATTTTTCTAGAATTTAAAAGCAAAAAATGAAGCAAGTGGCATTGAAGGAATTGTTCACATTCTGAATAATGCTTTTTCACCACTAAAGATATTGGTTCCTAAAATATCTCTAAAGTTAAAAAAAAGTATATAATGACAATGTTAAACAATTGGAATTATTCAGTTTTACATGTTCCAACTTTAAACATATTTTATCCTGATAAAAATATTAGCAAATTTCACATCCCCCCAATTTCATTCCCCTGTGTCTCCATTTTTGTTTGTTATTTCTACAAGATTTGTGTTCTGTTCTCTTGCTATAATTCCTAGTTATTGATTCTTAAATGTATTTTTAAATAAAGTCTGTGCTTACCAACTGTAGAAGAGACTATGATGGCATCAAATATTTCATTTCTGTGCCTCCATTTCCCAGCCTTCTTGCAGGGGGCTATTGACTATTTCTGTCCAAGACCTATGAGCAAAGTGACACATGTCAATCCTGGGCCGAGGCAATGACAAGACTATGTTCAACTCCTGTCTCTTGTCTCACACCTCAGCAACTATGGAGGGTGCATGTTCCAGATGGTACAGCTAGGAGCTGACGTGGCTTCTGTCACCCCAGCATACGACGCTTATGCTGACCTTCAAAGACATGTTACATGGGAAAAGATAAACCTTGTTTAGTTAAGCCTCTGATATGTAGATATTGTTTATTACTATAGCAAACCTAATTAATACATGAATACATAAATTATTCAACATTAGTACGATACCAGTCTTTAAATCACATCTTTTCAAACTTAATTTTAATGTATCTCTTGATACGTTGAATTTTGTCATCTTTTGATTTTTTTCAAGAGATCTTCACAGTTATCTTACTTCCTGATTGCAGCCATGCTTGAGAATGCCTTCCTGTTGCCTTTGTAAAATTAGTTGAGGTATGAATGTACTGGATCCAGCTTTCTCCCATAATTTTTAGATGCTGGTACTTAACTTGTGGCTAAGAGTGTGACTGTGTAAGAAGTCTGAGGATGACCTTAATTTCTTCCTTGTGCATTATTTGCTTTTTCTGCTTGGATTCCTATACAACTTTTTCTAAAAAAATCATTTAGTTCAGGAATTTACAATGGATACTTTTGGACAGCAGGCTTAGCCTTTAATATTTAAAGACTCCTCTCTGTCCTTATTTCAGTAGAGTTTTCTTATACTATAACTTGGATTACTTTTTTTCTCTCTCATTACTTCTGCTTTTATCTTCAGGATCTCATTTGTTACTATGTCCATGGTGTTTTCAGTCATATTTATTCTATTTTTGTTACTTTAAGTTTGACTTTAATATCAGAACTGTTTTTATCTTGTATGCTTCCATTCTATCTCATTCCATTCCATTGTATTCTTTCATTTCTTTGCTAAGTCCTGCCAGTTCATTTTTCATATTTTTCTGTTTTTGTATAATCTCTTTCCAGAAACTTTTAACCTGCTCTTAAAGTTCTCTTCTAAAAAGTAATGAGGAAAAGTGATATGATATATTTGTATCTATATAGATACATGTAATACACACATGGTGGAATACCATTCAGTTATAAAAAAAAACAGAAGAAAATCTTGGGGCACCTGGGTAGCTCAGTTGGTTAACCACTGGACTTTGGTTCAGGTCATGATCTCACAGTCAGCACGTCCAAGCCCCGCCTCAGGCTCTATGCTGACAGCTCAGAGCCTGGAGCCTGCTTCTGATTCTGTGTCTCCCTCTCTCTCTGCCCCTCTCCTGCTTACGCTCTGTCTCTCTCTCTCTCAAAAAGAAATAAACATTAAAAAATTAAAAAATTAAAAAAGAAGGAAATCCTATCATTGCAGCAAAATGAATAGACGAGGATATTATAGTAAGTGAAATATGTCAAAGAAAGACAAATACTGTATGATCTCTTATATATGTGTGAAATATTTTTAAAAACTCATAGAAAAAAAGATCAGATTTATGATTACCAGAAGGTGGGGGGTTGGGGGAGGGTATTTGGATGAAGGTGGTGAAAAGATATAAATCTCATTATAAGATAAATGAATACTAGGAATGTCATGTACAACATGATGACTATTTAGTTAACATGCTGTATAGTATATTTCAAAGTTGCTAACAGAGTAATCCTGAGTTCTTGTCACAAGGAAAAAAAAACTAAAAAAAAAACCTGTATGAGATGATAGATTTAAACTAACTTGAGTCAATCATTTCACAGTATATGTACATCAAGTCATTATGCTGTACACCTTAAGCTTATACAGTTCTCTGTTCCAAATGGATCTCAATAAAAGTGAAAGAGAAAAAGGAGTTAATTTTGATAAAGCGATAAATTGAGAATATTAACAATGTATCATTTTTACTCATCTTTTAAATGTGAAGGTGAAATGAAATGTATTATCCTATTGAGGTTAGTGTTTAATAAACTAATATTTTAAGGAAAATGTCCCACAGAGATTGTAACCATGTTCTCCAAAACATAATCATTAATCCCTAAAAACAAAGAAAAAAAAGCAATTATGTTGCCTATAATTTGAGAAAAGTGAGACTCCTGTATTTGAACTCTTCTTTTTCTTTGAGAAACTCCTCTACTCTTGTTATATGTGTTTGTACTGCCATTTATTTATGAGTAACTTTACTTTCAAAAAGATATTTGCTTCATTTGCTGTGGTTTGCATAAGGGAAGCAGGGTTAGCAATAAAAATGGTTTATTAATGAAGATTCTACTACAGCTGCCCCTCTCTTGCTGTCAGGCAGAATGGACTGGGTTTCTACAGGGACATTTTCTTCAATGTCTGCTCTTGACCCTAAATTTTGTCATTCTATTCTATGCTTTCGGTTACTGTGACTACTTCTTTCAGCAAAGCATGAGGCCCAATCTAAGACTGTAAAGGTATAGATCAGTTCTTAGCATTCTTACCAGTTTTGGTTTCTGTAGTGTCACTGATCAGATATGGTATTAAATTTATGATTTAGGATTTGGTCTTTTTCTCATTTCACTGGAGACTGGACCAAACTACTGTTTTTACTTCTAGCTTTTTCCTTTATATTTGAGATGGGGGAAAAAAGTTGTGGATGGACAGCTGGACAGTTATTCACCAGTCCATTTCCTCCTTAGTGGGAGGACAGCTAGATGAACATTTTCACATTTTGTTGCATTTAAGATTGGTCATGTGACTGAGTTCTAGAAAGTAAGATGTAAAAGAAAAGAGGGTCACCACTTTCCAGGACTGGCTTAGAAAACCTCCGACATCCTCCTCCTCCTATTCTGCAGTAATATGGGAACCTGTGTTTTGAAAACAGTAGAGCCCAAAGATGGAAGGAAACAGTCCCTCTATCACTCCTTGTAGGGAAGACACCAACCCATCAGAAATATCCATTTTGTTTATGTGACTGAGGCACATTTCTATTTTGTTAAATAGAAATGGGTATTTATGCAGCAGCTAGCATTGCCTTAAAACACAGACAATAACTCCTAAATAACTCCTCAAACTTATTCTTAAAAACTGGACTTCTGAAGATGGCAGAGTAGAAAGATCCAAAGCTTACCTCATCCCATGGATACAGATATATAATAGCTCATCAGTGTAAAAAAAACCCAAAAAAACAAAAAAAACAGAAAAGGACCCAAAGATTGGCAGAATAGATTCACCACAGGTAAATGTAGAGAAGAGGCCACATGGAAATGGGTAGAAAGGGCAGAGATGGGTCTGTAACTAAATAGACCCATGGGACTATCTGCAGGAGAGAGGGATGCCATGGGCACAGAGAAGGTAGAAAAAGACCCTCACACAAAGCAGCCCAAGCACAAGGAACCTGTACAAGGAACATGAGTACCCATAACATCTGGCTTTGAAAACCGGAGGGGCCAAAGCTCACAAATTCTTACCATCATTTATAACCTGGAATTTTAAAAATCAGCCTACTTGGCTCTGGGATAGCCAAGAGGGTGAGAGGAAACTGAGTCCCCACCCATAAAGAGACAGCACAACAAACAGCCCCACAGAGATACAGCACAGAAAGAACATTTTGAAAAATGTCTGGGGTATACTTGAGGGTGATTTGTTTACTCATCTCAGAGCATGTGCTGGAGGGGCAGGGGTCTTGACAGACTTCTTGAGAAGCAAAGGAGCTGGAAGATGGTATTGCCTTCCCTTATACTCCAGCCTAGGCACACAGATACCTGTGGGAACCAGTGCACCCTGCCTCTCCCCACCATTTTCCTATGGTCCTACCCCCTCCAAATGCCCTTGACCAAAACCCCTCTAAAGTGGTGCCATAAGTGTGGCAGTGTGCAAGCTGACCGTAGCCAGCACCACTCCAAAGTGACTCCTGTCACTTTGTAGAGGAGAAGATAACCATACAAACTAGTCTGACTATAGCCTCAGCAATGGGCTGGGAGCAGATATTGGGTCTGACTACAGGTTCTGTCGACCAATGAAAGCTTCTCAGGGGACAAAACAGGGAAAGCAGCATGCAGTTTGGTGCGACTACATCTCCTGCAAATGCCTGCTCTGACCTAACTCAAGCCCAAGTCAGTCCCAGACCGGCTCACTAACAACAAAGGGACCAAACCCTGCCCACAACAGGTAAAGAGAGCCATTGCAGATGACTGGACTCAAGGGAAATGTGGCTCAGCCACAACAGTAGGGTGCATACAACACATATGGGAGGCACCCTTTGAAGGGCCAGGTTCAGGTGAACAGGGGACAGGGAACTACAGGATTTTTTCTTCATAAGGCCATTACTTTCAAGAGCAAGAGACATAGCTGACTTTCTTATCACATAGAAACAGATACAGAGAGACAGACAAAATAAGGAGACAGAGGAATATGTCCCAAATGAAAGAACAGGACAAAATCACAGCAAGAGAGCTAAATGAAATGCAGATAAGTAATATGCCTAATTGAGAATTTAAAGTAATGGTCATAAAGATACTTATGACTTGAGAAAAGAGTGGAGTGGAGGACTTCTGTGAGACCCTCAATAAGGAGACAGAAAACAAAAAAGAACCGGAGATGTAGAACTCAATAATTGAAATTAATAATATACTAGATTACATAAAGAGTAGACTAGAGAAAGCAGAAGAATGGATCAGCTTCCTGGAGGACAGAGTAATGGAAATCAATCAAGCTGAACAGGAGAGAGAAAAAAAATAAGAATAAAGATCGACTTAGGGAACTCAGCGACTCCATTAAGAGTAGTAACATTTGCATTACAGGGATCCCAGCAGGAGGAGAAAGAGAAAAGAGGGCAGAAAATTTACTTGAAGAAAGAATAGTTGAAACTTCCTGAATCTGGAGGCACAGAGAGCCCCCAATAAAATCAACCCAAGGAGGTCCATACCAAGACACATAGTAAATAAAATGGCAAAAAGTAGTGATAAAGAATTTTAAAAGCAGTAACAGAAAAGAAAAGTCACATACAAAGGAAACCCCATAAAGCTATCAGCTGACTTTTCAACAGAAACATTGCAGGCCAGAATACAGTGGCATGATATATTCAAAGTATTAAAAGAAAAGACACAGAAACCAAAAATACTCTATCCAGCAAAGCTATCATTCAGAAAAGAAGGAGAGATAAAGAGTTTACCATACAAACAAAAGTTAAAGGAATTCATTACCACTAAACCAGCCCTACAAGAAATGTTAATGGAGATTTTTTGGGTAGAAAGGAGAGATTATAAGAGAAGAAGGTAGGAAACACAAAAGTATATATTTATATATTTAATTTATATATATTATATATATTTATATTTAACTTACATTTATATTTAATTTAAGTAATATATTTATATATAAAAACATTATATATATTATATATATAATGCAAGGGATTCACAAAATAAAAGGTTGTAAAGTATGACACCATATACCGAAAATGTGTGGGTGTGGGAAGAGGAGTAAAGAATGGGTTCAAACTTAGTCACCATCAACTTAATATAGACTGTTATATGCATAAGATGTCATATATAAATCCAATGGTAATGACAAATCAAAAATTGGTAATAGACATGCAAGAAATAAAGAGAAGGAATCCAAGTTTATCACTAAAGTGAGCGAGCAAACTGTAAGAGAAGATAGCAAGAGAAGAAATGAACAGAGAACTACAAAAACAAACAGAAAACAAGTAACAAAATGGCAATAAATACATACCTATTAATTACTGGAATGTAAATGTACTAAACACTCCAATCAGAAGACATATGATGATAGAATGGATAAACAAACTAGACTCATTTATAAGCTGCCTACAAGAGACTCATTTCAGACCTAAAGAAAAATGCAGTTTGAAAGTGAAGGCATGGAAGAAAAGCATTTATCATATAAGTGGAAGTGAAAAGAAAGCCAGGGTAGCCATATTTATAATGAACAAAACAAACTTTAAAACAAAGACTGTAATAAGAAATAAAGAAGGACACAACATAATCATAAAGGAGACAATCCAACAATAAGATATAACAATTTCAAATATTTATGCACCCAACATGAAAGCACCCAAATACATAAAGCAGCTAATAACACATAAGAAGTAATCAATAATAATACAATATTAGTAGAGTATTTTAACAACCCACTTACACCAATGGATAAATCATTCAAACAGAAAGTCATCAAGGACACAGTGGCTTTAAATGACACATTGGGCCAGATGGACCTAAGAGGTATATTCAGAACATTCCATCCTCAGAGAACAAAATACACATTCTTTTCAAGTGCACATGGAACATTCTCCAGAATAGATCACATATTATGCCACAAAACAAGTGTCAACAAATTCAAAAGACTGAAATTATCCCACATAATTTTTCTGATCACAATGCTATGAAACTAGAAATCAACCACAAGGAAATATCTGGGAAGAACACAAATACATGAAGGTTAACTAACTTGCTACCAAAAAGATTAATGAGTCAACCAAGAAATCAAAGAAGAAATTAAAAAATACACAGAGACAAATTAAAATGAAAACCCAATGCTCCAAAATTTTGGAATGCAACAAAAATTATTCTAAGAAGAAAGTTTATAGTCACATAGGGCTACTTCAAGAAAACCTCAAGATTCAAGAAAAATCTCAAATAAACAAACCAACCTTACACCTAAAGGAGAAAAATACAAAACAAACAAAACCCTAAACTAGTAGAAAAAAGGAAATAATAAAGATTAGAGCAGAAGTAAATGAAAAAGAAGCTCAAAAAACAATAGACAGATCAATGAAACCAGGAGCCAATTCTTTGAAAAGATCAACACAATTGAAAAACCTTTAGCCAGACTCATCAAAAAAATAAATAAATAAAAATAATTTAAAAAATAAAACAAAATAATAGACAGAGGACTCAAATAGACAATATCAGAAATGAAAGAGAAGAAATAACAACCAACACTACAGAAACACAAAGGATAACAGAATATGGTGAAAAATTATATGCCAACAACTGTACATCCTAGAAAAATGGATCAATTTCTAGAAACATATTACCTGCCAAAACTGAATCCAGAAGAAATAGAAAATTTGAACAGACTGATTACGAGCAATGAAACTTAATCATCAATCAAAAAATGCTCAACAAACAAAAGTCCAGGACCAGACAGCTGCTCAGGCGAATTCTACCAAACATTTCAAGAAGACAATACCAATTCCTCTCAAACTATTCAAAAACAGATGAGGAAGTGAAGCTTCCAAATTCATTTTATGAGGCAGCATTACCCTGATACCAAAACCAGATAAAGACACAACAACAAAACAAAAACAACAACAAAAGAACAAAAAGAAAAGACAACTACATGACAGTATCTCTGATAAACATAGATGCAAGAATCCTCAACAAAATCTTAGCAAACTGAATCCAAGAATACATTTAAAAAAATCATTCAGCATCATCTAGTGGGATTTATTACTAGGATTCAAGGGTGGTTCAATATTCACAAATCTATCAACATGATACATTACATCAACAAGAGAAAGAAGAAAAATCACTATCATTTCAATATAATGCAGAAAAAGCATTTGACAAAGCATAAGATCCTTTCATGATAAAAAACTCAAAAAGTAGGTTTTGAGGGAACATACCTCTACATAATATAGGCCATATATGAAAAACCCACAGCTAACATATACTTAATGGTGAAAAACTAAGGACCTTTCCCCTAAGATCAAGAACATGACAAGAAAGTCCATTCTCACCACTTTTTATTCAACATAGTACTGGAAGTTACAGAAATCAGACAACAGAAAGGAATAAAAGGCATCAAAATTGGTAAGGAAGAACTAAAAGTTTCACTATTTGCAGCTAACATGATATTGTATATAGAAAACCCTAAGACTCCACAAAAAAACTACTAGAACTAGTGAATTCAGTAAGGTCACAGGATATAAAATCAATATACAGAAACTCACTGTATTTCCATAAGCTAATAATGAAACAGCAGAAAGTAAAATGAAGAAAAATATCTCATTTACAACTGCACCCAAAATAATAAAATACTTAAGAATAAACTTCACCAAGGAGATACAAGACCTGCTCTCTGAGAACTATAAAACACTGGTGAAAGAAATTGAAGACAATACAAATAAATGAAAAGATACTGCATACTCATGGATTGGAAGAACAGATACTGTTAAAAGGTCTATACTAACCAAAGCGATCTACAGATTCAATGCAATTTCTATCAAAATACCAACAGAATTCTTCAAGAAACAAAAATAATTCTAAAATTTGTATGGAACCATGGAGACCCCGAATACCCAAAACAATCTTGAAAAACAACAAAACTGGAAGTATCACGATCTCAGATTTCAAGATATACTACAATGCTGTAGCAATCAAAACACTATAGTACTGGCTGAAATATAGACAACAGAGACTGATAGAACAGAATAGAGAGCCCAGAAATAAATCCACAATTATATTGTCAATTAATCTTTGACAAAGGAGGCAAGAATATGCAATAGTTAAAAAACAGTCTCTTCAACACATGGTGTTAGGAAAACTGGACAGCTACATGCAAAAGAAGGAAACTGGAATACTTTCTTACACCATACACAAAAATAAACTCAAAATGGATTAAGAACAAACATGAGAGTGAAATCATAAAAGTCCTACAAGAGAGCACAGGCAGTAAATTATCTGACATTGGCCATAACGACATTTTAACATTTTTCTAGATATGTCCAAAATAAACTATCGGTACTATATTTAAATAAAAAGCTTCTGCACAGCAAAGGAAACAATCAACAAAACGAAAAGACAAGCTACTGACTGGGAGAAGATATCATAAATGACATAACTGATAAAGGGTTAGTGTCCAAAATATAAAATGAACTTATACAACTCAATACCAAAAATAAATAAATAAATAATTCAGTTTAAAGGGTATTTATTTATTTTGAGAGGGAAAGCCCAAGCCAGGGAGGGACAGAGAGAGAAGGAGAGAGAGTGAATCCTAAGCAGGCTCCATGCTGTCAGCACAGAACTGTGAGATCATGACCTGAGCCAAAACCAAGAGCTGGGCTCTTAAACAGCTGAGCTATCCACGTGCCCCATAAATAATTCAATTTAAGAATGGGTAGAATGGGGGCATCTGGGTTCTCTCTCTCTCTGCCCCTCTCCACCTCTCTCTCTCTCTCTCTCTCTCCTCTCTCTCTCTCTCTCTTTCTCAAAAAGATAGGCAGAAGACATGAACAGACATTTCTCCAAAGAAGACATACAGATGGCTAATAGATGCATGAAAAGATGTTCTACATTACTCATCATTAGGGAAATGCAAATCAAAACCACGATGAGATATCACCTCATGCCTGTTAGAATGGCTAAAATTAAGATCACAAGAAACAACAATTGTTGACAAGGATGTAGGGAAAAAGGAACTCTAGTGCATTCTTGGTGGGAATGCAAACTGGGAGTCACAGGCAAAACATGGAGGTCACTCAAAATTAAAAATAAAACTACTCTATAATCCAGCAATTGCACTACTGGGTATTTACTCAGAGAATATGAAAACACTAATTTGAAAGATATATGTACCCCTATGTTTATTTCAGTATTATTTACAATAGCCAAAT